>CM053787.1:208556376-209266376 GCA_028749045.1 Cupressus sempervirens
TTACCCAAGTCTTGATATTTTATTTTCCTCTTCTTTATCTACCAGTCTAGTGGTGTTCCCACCAAAGAAAATATTGGCCTCTCAAATTTGTAGCTACTACCGTCACCTTTTTGTCTTCAAGAATACTTTCATGATCAAATAACTTTTCAATCTTAGCGATACAATGTGATAAAGCATTAGTATCCAAATTTCTACTATAGTAAGATAGTTTAAAAGAAGGTTTGGAATTCACTCTACTCGACACTCTTAAGAGTATTTTTCTATAATATTTAGAATAATTGAGGGAAGGGGGGGGTGAATAAGTTATCCAAAATCCAAATGTACAAATAAAACTTTTCAATATTCACCAAACATATAAGTGCATGCATTGATTAGATCATCCAATATCTCCATAACTTAATAGGTTATTGTCCTAGGTCAAAACAAATTTGCAAAAATGTAAACATGAAACATCACAAATAGATTCGCTGAATTTGACACAAGTAAAATGGAAACCAAATTTGGGAAAAACCACTAGTAACATGCTTCCAATTTTCACTCTTCTTAAGTGAGCCTGATGAGGAGCCAACCCTGTTAAAGGTTACAATACACACTATTAAATGTTACCTTGATTAAAGGATTTCAATCACTCTATTAGGAGTGAGCCTTCTTAGAGGATTTTAAAACATTCCATTAAAATGTCACCCTATTAAAGGATTTACCCATGACTATTAGGTCAACCTTAGTCCAAAGTATTTATCCAGACCAATACAAATGATAGAAAGTAGCAGGATGACTTGATTTGATAATAAAACAACTCACTTGTAGATTTTAGATATTGGATTGAGTCCTCCATTCTAATTGGAATTCATTCCTTTCATCTCTAATTTCTTGTTCACCCTTTAAGCCTTCAAATCCTTAAGACTTCATGCTTAGTATACCAATAGCAGGATCATTCCTTCGGCCACTATATGAAGCAACACCTCTAGACTTCTTGTCTTTCTCTAGTGCACACTTTGGACATTTTGTTTCTAGTCTTGTATCTCCTTATATAGAGAATTTTGGTCCTTTTCCACTAAATCACAATTGTCCATCTTAGGGTTAGGTTAGATTCATTGAATCCTCTCTAGTTTCCATTAGGTTCCCTTTAGAAACTTCTCTTATAATCCTCATTGGATTCACCTAAAAATGGTTTTTCTTGAAATTTGTGTCACCAAGTCATCATACTTATCTTCAATACACTTCAAACAATTCAAGAAATCAACTTTGTTCATTCTGATTCATCAAATCTTTGATCAAACTCATTTTTTTATCACTCAGCAATAACATGTTACTCGACAATAATAGTTTTTTGATGATCAACCAATACTAGGTTGCATGACATGAACTAAGTCTTCACTTGGTCATTACTGCCATACTCTGATGCTTGACACACATTGTATTTTCTTTGGTGCTCAGCACATAATAGACTTCCTTTTCTCAGGACATACTAGGATTTTCTTTGCTCAGCTACTACCAAATTTTCTTGGTCATAACTAACTTCCTACTCAACCTGAACTAAGTTTATTGGCTTCCACTATTTTCTTGGTTAGGCTTGGAAGACATTTTTTAAGGCATAGTCTTCTTCTTGTCTTAGCTTCAATAACCTTTCACTTCAACCATAAGTAGATAAACAATACATCATATCATCATAGTCTTGTCTAATATTTGTGCTCCTTTTATACACCATATAACTCAACCTTTCTCTAGTTACTCTTGTTATCCTTGCTTTTCAAATGTGTTTCATCAATCAATCAAATGATAGCATTTAGATCAAAAAGAAATTGTCTTGCCAACAAGTACTAGGTTTGACATTGGTGAATAAATAATGATTGTTCCATGTTAATTTCCAACACTTCAAAAATCTCCCTCTTTGGCATTGATGGAAAACCAATACCAAAATCAATACCAAAAAGAAACTTAATACCTTTTATTGGAATTTCTCCCTCTATCAGAATGTGTCCTTCCTCTATATAGGATAACATTTTCTTTGCAATCTTTCTCTTTCTTTAAATTCTCCCTCATAATTCTATCTTAAGATATTCAATGATACTCTTACTAAATTCTCTCTCTTTGACAACAATGCCAAAGACTTCTCATCTATTCATGCATATATTCATCAATTCAAGTTCTCCCTCTGTCACCTTGCTTGTGACTATAAATCTTCTCTTTCTACTCCTTCCCTACTTTAGGTAGTTCCTAAAGTAAGATCCACTACATCAAGTTGTAAAGTATGGCATTTAACTTAGTTGATGTAGGGAACCACTCTTTCTCCTTTAAGTAGCTTGAGATAGGGGTATCACCCCTAGATTACCTCTAAGATATTCATGTACATCCTTAGGTAAATCCTTTGTGAATATATTAGCTATTTGTTCCTTTGTATTCACATATTCCATTGTCACTTCTATGTCCTAAGCCAATTCTCCCAAATAATGATATTTTATTGTAATGTACTTTATATTTGTGTGCATAACATGACTTTTAGACATGTTAATTATAGCATTTGTATTGTCACAGTAGATTACCATAGGTTCAGCAATTTCCTCTTTCATTCCTTTGAGTAACTATTTAATCCATACCACATTTGTACAATTTACAGCAATAACCACATATTTAGCTTCAATAGTAGATTATGAAATACAATGTTTCTTACTAGTCTAGGAGACTAATCTTTTTCCTAAGAAAAATGCTCCACCACTTGTACTCTTCCTGTCATCAATGTTTCTAGCCCAATCAATATCTATATAGGCTCTCAAATAAAACTTATCATTCTTCTTGTAGTATAGACCATAGTCTTCTATTCCTTTTAGATATCTCATAATCCTTTTGACAACCATCAAGTGATTCTCCTTAGGATTTGTAGGAAATCTTGTAAAAATCCCAACTAGTGCAATATTAGGTCTTGTATGACCTACATATTGCAATTTCCCAATTATAGACTTGAACAATGTTTGATTTACCTCAGAAAAATTATGAGTTGTAGATAGTTTGTCTCCTATCACCATGGGAGTGCTAACTGGTCTTGAATCTCCCATACTAAAAGTTTTCAATATTTCCTTTACATACTTGGATCAAGTAATGTAAGTACCATATCTCATCTGATACACTTGCAATCCAACAAAGGATTTTATCTCTCCAAACATACACATCTCTGATTCTTTCAACATTTCATCTACAAATGTCTTACACAATGCATTTTGTCTTCCAAATATGATATCATCAACAAATATTTCAGCTAGTAAAATTCCTTTACCTCCTTCAGTCTTCAAGTATAGGTTGTTGTTGTCATCAGTCTTCTCAAACCCAATATTCAAAAGATAGTTATGCAATCTTTCATACCATGCTTTGGGATCTTTATTTAAACCATATAAAGCTTTGTGTAATCTGCATACCATGTTCTTATTGTTAGGATCAAAAAATCCTTTAAGTTGTTCAATGCAGACCTCCTCTTCCAATATACCATTTAGAAATAGTTACTTAACATCCATTTGATAAACCTTGAATCTTTTGTAGGTAGAGAAATCAAGCAGATTTCTTACTCCTTCCAATCTTGCAACTAGAGAAAATGTCTCTCCATAGTCAATTCCCTCTTCTTTTGCACACCCTTTGCAAACTAACCTTGCCTTATTCCTTGCCACTTCATCATTCTTGTCCAATTTGTTTTTGTACACCCACTTGGTTCCCATAACATTCTTGTCCTTTGGTCTAGGTACTAATGTCTAGGTTTTGTTCTTCTAAATTTAATCAATTTCTTCATTCATGGATTGAATCCAGTCTTCATTTTCTAATGCATCCTTCACAGATTTAGGTTCACATATGCTAAAAAAAATGTTTCATTCTTTAGCCTATTCCTTATCACTGGTCCATCTTATTTTCCTCCAATGATTTGTTCATCAGGATGATGTCTTCTAACATATTTTGATAATCTTGGCTCTATTCCTCTTTTTTCAACAATAGGTCATTCTTGAAGTTCAATTTTAGATTCACTATGTACTTCTCTATCAAGTAACTCAACATTCTTTCTTGTAATGTGTTCTTGGCATCAAATTGCAACTCAGCTTCTAACTACAACTTGACATTGATTGTATGTGACTCGACAGTCACTAATTCTTGTTGATTAACAACTTGATTTTTAGAATCTTTAGCATTAGAACATGCCTTTATAGTAGTACACAAAGGTTTTGTAATCTTTAGTTTCCTTCTTTGGTTCATCTTCATGTATTTTTATCAATTTTTACATTGGTACTTTCCACAATTTTGTTAGTTTAGTATTTGAACACTTCTAAGCTTTACTTCTTGTGGAATATCCTAGAGATGTGCCTTTTTCACTTCTAGTGTCAAGTTTACCTTTTATTTTGTCCTTTAGAATGTTATAGTTGCTTCCAAATACGTTAAATATTTGACATTGGGCGAGTATCCATACCATAATTTAAAAGTTGTGATATTAGTACCTTTCTTCACTTATACTCAATTCAAGGTATATATAGCTATACTGATAGCTTGTCTCTGCTGAGATAGTGGGTGTTGCACACATTGCATAATATTTTTATATTGTATTATTTTATTTTATTATGTAATTTTTTACCTATATGGATGTGCAACATGTAAAGATTCCCATGGGATATACTTGATGAGTTGTATTGTAACATTGTGATAATATTTCTTGTAATTATTTAATATTGGGGAAAGGAATTAAAATTCCAATATTAAATGTGGGGTCAATGGGTTAGCTAGCACATGGTTTTAGCACATGGTTTATGTAATACCACTTGATGGTTTTGTGGGACTTGCTACTAGATAAGCAGCCACAAGGGTAGTTGTTGTTGTGACAAGGAGGAGAAGACGAAGGCAAAAAAGGGAAAGAGTTGAGCAGGAAAAGGCGTGACAGGTTAGCCAAGTAAGCATTTGTGAAGATTGGAAGATTCATGCTTGTTCACATAGTTTGCTTGGTTTTGACTATGACTTTGAAGGCTTCCATGGTTGTATTGCAATGGTGTTTTTTCTAAATAATACATGGTGATGGATGCTTTTGGAGCCTGGGATTTTCCCTCATTGAGGGTTTCTCAGGGTATGTCTTGTGTCACATTTTTGTGGGTATGTTGTCTATTTTCTTGCATGTAGATATTAATTACATAGTTATTTTAGATCTATTATGGTTTATGTGGAAATTGATATATTCTTTGTTGGAAGTTTCCTCACAAGTGGTATTAGAGCTATGGTTTTATTATTGTAACCCTAGATTGAATCCATGGGAATGCATGTGAGGATAAAAGAAAGATCAAGATATATGAGTGGTTTATTGCAGATCTAAGGGTTTTGGATTTTTTGTTATGATGATATATTGGTGGATTCTAGGCATGTGAAATTGTTGGACAAAATGAATTTTTTGGATGTTTCATTTAAATGAGGGTTTTAGGAGGTAGTTTGTAGAAATGACCTCATGGGAAAAAAAAGACCTCACCATTGGATCCAGGTTGACGTTTCCACAAATTATGATATATAATATGCTCTAATTTGGCCATGTTCAGAGGAAAATAAAGAGTTTTTTAGTTTCAGCCTATGATGGTCATCAATTTTAATCCCATTAGAATTTTTTTCACAAAAAAAAAATCATAGTGAAAATGGTAAAAAGGTTGTGTTAGTAAAATGAATATAACTTTTTCTCAGGATATTGAATTTTAGACTTCTTATAGATGTTGAAAAGCTAATTCAAAACACTACAACTTGGTATAGGTCTCATTTTGTGATTTTGAAACTTTGTCAAGTTTTAAGAGCTCAAATGTCAGATATTATTTTTTTGAGCATAAATTAGGACATAACTTGGGCATACAAAGTCAAATTTTGGACTTCGAGGAGTCAATGAAAAGCTCTTAGAGAGCTCTACACATTGGTTTAAATTTGGTGTAGGTTTGACATGGTTTATTTAATGATATATTAATTTGAATAGTTTATGATATTTATTGACTATGGTAGCATTATGATTTATGACATTGTATGTTTAGAAATTTAAGATTTGATGTCATTGTATATTTAGTTCATACTTAAGATTGGTCTCATGATGATATGATTACTAGTGTTTTTATTTGGATATGTATGATGACTTGTTGGGTCTAGAAGTTGTGCAATGTTGTAAGTAGTCTATACTTACAGGTTGCATTTATAGCATGGTTATGGGTGTCTTTGCCCATTGATCTTTCATTATTGATGCATATTTAGATTGATGGCTTGGATTTGGGTTGTCTATGCCCTAAGTCACATGATTTCCTTATATTTTCTTCATGTAGAAGGGATGAGGTGTTGTTATTAGGTATAGTCATGGTGGAGGATTGTGGTTGACTATTTTATGTTGACAGGTTGGACATATTGAGAGTCAGATGCTTGGTTTATAGATGTGATCATGGTGCTATAGATTTTGGCATGAAATGATTGGATATACAAGTACATCCTTGATATTCATTAGTTTGGATTCCTGATTTAGTTATAGTGGTATATCTTCTTGAGGATCATGGTTATTTGGTTTCTTTTGAGGAGCTCATGATGTGAAATTTGAGTTCTTTGATGGTTGGGTGCCTTGGTTGATTCTCATGGTTAGAGGATTTTTTTTTTATTCATAATGTCATGGATGGCTTGGATACACAGCTTAGTGGGAGCTTGAGATAGTGATGGGATGAAAGTGCAGGATAGGTTCTTGATTTGGTTTGTATCTTCTTGGGTTTGGAGATCATGGTTTCACTTGGTACTAACACTTTGTTTGTGTGAGTGTAAACCTAGAGAATCTTCATGTAGAAGATGTATTTTATAATGCCTTAGTACCACAATTGAGTGGGAGTTTTCTGGCATTGTTACTTATTGAGTGTTTGTAGATGTTGGAGGTTTATCTTAGATCTTGTTGCCACATAATCATCTTTTAGATTTTTATGGTGCACTTGTTATCTTCATGGTGTGTGAATATGGTTAGATATTGATGACTCATGGAGTTCTTAGTTATCTTCATGGTGTGTGGAGATGGTTCTTCATGGTATGTGGAGATGATTTTTTTCATGGTGTGTGGAGATGGTTGCATTTTGAGGACTAATAGGGTTCTTGGTAAAGGTGTGGTTTATGCTTTCATTTGACATGTTTTCCTTAGAGTTATGATGGTTTCATTTTATGTCATGGTATACTTTTGATATGCATTTAAAGTTTTTACATGTTATAGCATGTTCTTATGGAGTATGTTGTCTCTTTTGAGATGGTAAGATCATGTTGTCATGTTTATGTTCCTTAGACCATGGTTGGCACTTTGATAATGATCTTGGTTTAGTTTCTTGGTATTGAGTACATTGATCATAAGTTGGATACTTCATGATATTGCTATGTTGCATTTGGAGTTGGCATGGATTCATTGGTTACAGGTTCTCAAGGATACTTAGAGATGGTCATGATGCTGATTTCTCTTGGATTAGAGATACATTTGTTGGGATAGTTGTTTGGTTTTAGCAAGAAGTCTAAAGGGAATTCACCTAATATGGACTTGAGAGAAAATTATTTTTATATGAGTCTTGGTTGGAGACTTGGATATCTTGATGAGCATTCTCATTCCCCATTCTTGGTCTAGTCGACATTTTACTACTTGAGAGGTATAGCCCATTATTTTCCCCAAGTGTCTTATGTTTATGCTTGTCTTCCATGGATATGGATATTAAGTGATGGTACTTGAGTTAGTTCTAGAGGGTTCATTTGAGAGATGGTTTAACATTGGTTATCTCCATTTGCATATGTTGTTATGTTGGTTGAGTTTGGGAGATGGATTTATATTGGGCATATTCCTTGGATTAGGAATGGTTTATGAGTTTGATCTTCTTGTGAGAGGATTACATCCATGATTAGTTACATGATATGGTTTAGGTGTTGTTGTGGCTTCTTGCCAGGATTTTATGGAGGAGATCATACTTGCATAGTTTACATCTAGAGGCGTGTGTAGAAGGACATGATACAGGTTATGATTTTCATGGTTTCTCTTTGGTCTTGGTTATCTTCCTAGATGTTTGGTTTTTCTTATATTAGATTTGAGATTTGTTAGATATTGTAATAAGTTTGTGTTCATGTATGTCATGTGAGAGGTGATATGGTTATTTGTTTATCTCTTTCCTTGGTTGGTTGTGGAGAACTTGGGAGAACATTGAAGACTTGTTATGAGATTTATTCTTGTGGGTTATTGGTTTATGTATTGTGTATGTCCTTGAGACTACATGGATTTACTTCTTTGAGATGTTGTGAGTGGACTGGTTATAGATTTACAATTATCTTTTGTAGTGGAAGCTTCTTGGTATTTATGTGGTAGGTATTTCTCTTGAGGCTTATGATTGCAAGTTACAAATTGGATATGTTGAAGATTGTGAGATTCACTTGGTATACTTTTGGAGGTAAAGATATTTGGATGGGTTTGGCACTTGCTATGGATGTTATTTTAGATATGGATATTTTGACAACTACAAGTACATGTGCTTACCTTTGGATTAGGTTTTTTTCTTGGAATTTTAGTTGGTACAAGATTTTATGATCTTCTAATGTGATAGGTTAGGTGGCTTTCTCTTTGGATGGCTTCTATGTATGTCCAGTGGTAGTGGCATAATAGGAGGTGAGATCATTCATATTTGAGATGCTAGATACTTTGATTTTATTGTAGGTATAGGATGGAGCACATGGTGTACTTTGGTCCATGATGGTGGATGTGCTAGGAGGAATTATTCCCTTGTTCATTTATTTGTCTACAGATTGACCCTATGCAATGTATACAACAAGTGGAAGATTGTTGAGATAATGGGTGTTGCACACATTGCATAAAATTATTATATTATAAATTATTTTATTTTATTATGTAAGGTTACACCTAGATGGGTGTGCAACATGTAAAGATTCTCATGAGATATACTCGATGAGTTGTATTGTAACATTGTGATAATATTTTATGTAATTATTTAATATTGAGGAAAAGAATTAAAATTCTAATATTAAATATGGGGTCAATAGGTTAGATAGCACATGGTTTATGTAATAGAAATTGGTGGTTTTGTGCAACTTGCTACTATATAAGTAGCCATAAGGGTAGTTATTGGTGTGACAAGGAGGAGAAGAAGAAGGAAAAAAAGGGAAAGAGGTGAGCATTATGAGGCTTTATAGGTTAGCCAAATGAGAATTCATGAAGGTTGGAAGTATGGCATGGGATGTGTGGATTCATGCTTGTTCATTGAGTTTTCTCAGTTGTGGCGATGGCTTTGAAGGCTTCCATGGTTGTATTGCAATGGGGTTTTTGCTGAATAATGCACGGTGATGGTTGCTTTTTGAAGCTAGGTTTTTCTTTCAATGAGGGTTTTCCAAGGTATATCTTGTGTCACATTTTGGTGGGTATGTTGTCTATTCTCTTATATATGGATTATAATTGCACAATTATTTTAGATCTATTATGGGTTATGTGGAAATGGTTATATTCTTTGTTGCAAGTTTCCTTACACTCTCCAATATTTCAAAGAAACATTCTTCTCCATCATTAGTGTCCTAGCACAATCCATCACTGATGCAGGAGCATCCAGAGGTGTAAGGGCAATCCTGTGTCAACCAAAAAAATGTACTTAGACTTAATTTCTGTTTCATGTGTTTTCATTTTTGGATACCCATTTGGGTCAAATAAAGGTTCAACTCTCATAGTTCCATTATCAGTGTTCTAGGATAGAGTATTTGAACACCTTGGGATATGTGTAAATGCCAAAAAAATAGGAGTATGTAATTGAGCCATCATTTTGGTGAACTAGAAGGTGTAAATTGGTTAGATGAATGCAATTGAAATTTAGAGCATTCTAGAAAAAGAATTAGGTCAAAAGGCCCCACAGTTTGAAAGTTATTGTAGTTTATCAATTTTTGGAGACCTCCTAAGACTACTTCAAAGTTAGGTTAGGGGCATTAAATAACCTCAAACAAGGCTGAAAAATGGGGGATGAGCAAAGCTATCCATAGGGCTATAGAGCGCTTCAAGAGCTTTCTGAAAATGTAAACAATTCGTCAATTGGAGCTACGGTTCAAAAGTTATGCCTCCTAGAAGTTCAGTTACCATTTTTGGATTCTTTTAGATTTGCACCAACTTCTAATGTGGCTTTTGGAGCCTTCTACTTGGTCGGTGGGTACCTACTTGCACTTTCTAGAATGCATTCCTAATCCTTAACCCTCCGGGGTCTATTTAAGGACATTTCTGGCATTGTAAAAGGCAGTTCAGAGTGGAGCTTGAGAGGAGGCACTGAAAGGAGAAATTATCTCCAGATTTATGCTATTGTAAGCCCATAGGTCATGTTTTGAAGTCTATTTTCCCTGTATTGAATGAATTAGCTTATTTACAAAGTTAATAAAATTCCCTTTCTTGTTGTGTCCATTCTGTGCTTGGGTTGTGTCCCCATCAATCACATATCTATTTCTTCTTTCAACTATCCAATTTTGTGGAGGGGTCCTTGGTGCAAAAATTTATCTGTTGATTTCTCTATAATTTTAGAAATTGTTAAATTCATTTGATGTAATCTCTCCATCTCTATCAGATCTTAGAAACTTTAAACTTTTACCAATTTCATTTTCAACTCTTTCTTGATACCACTTAAAAATTTGAAAAGCATGAGAATTTTCTCTCAAAAACATTAGTGTCATCATTCTAGAATAATCATCAACAAAGACAATGAAATATTTGTCATCTTTTTAAATTTTCACGTCATTTGGTCCACATAAATTAGTATGAACTAATTCCAAGATATCTTTTGAAGTATGAGTCCTACTCTTAAAACTAGACTTTTTCATCTTGCCTAATTGACATTGTTTGAAAATCACATGATCAAGTTTTGGAAAACCTCTTACTCTTTTCATTTTATTGATACTGGCCAAATTATCAAGATTTACATGACATAGCCTTTTGTGCCATAATCAAACATCATGAATTTGTACAACAAGACAAGTTGCTTCACTCATGTCAAGATAAAATAGATTATCTCTTGTCTGATCACCACTTCCAATGAGTTCACCATCAACATCATAGATCTTATATTTCTTGTATTCAAATTTAAATTTGTATCCTAAGCTATTCAATTGTGACACACTCAATAGATTATAGCTAAGTCTTTCCACATAGTAAGCATTGCTACATATGATCTTGTTTTTCAATCTTATTGATCCAATTCCTTTTATTAGACAAGATGCATCATTACCAAATCTAACACTATTTCCATTATAATGCTCAAAGTTTTTGAACTTACTTTTGCCTCCACTCATGTGATAGGGACATCTACTATCAATGATTCATCTATCACTCTTTCTCACATAAAATACTAATGTAGTTGCCTCATCTTCATCAAAATCATCTTTCATAGCAACATAGAAAACTTTATCATTATAATCATCTGATTCATCATTGGATTCTTCTTCAGCAATGTAGCAAGCCTTCTTTTATTTGTCTTTGTAGTCTTTTCTACTCTCATCACTTTTACCTCTATATTTGTCTCCATTTTTTTCGTTCTCCTTCATAGGACATCTTGCTGCAATATGGATGTAAGGCCCCTTCCCTAGTACCTTATTATAAATCTTAATAACACGAATAAGGTTAGGTCTATGAGGAATAAAGGAGATAAGATGTTGTATTATGTCTCTTGTGAATGTTAGACTATTCCGCACACCTTATGATAGAATGATGGTAAAAAGGTCTTGGAATCTAAGTATGCCTTGATTTATAATGAACCTAAAACCTCATTAAGACTAATGTATATTATAGTCATTGTTGTACTTAGTATCATGTTCAAATTACATTAGGTTGATAAGTTAAGAACATATAGAATTAAGACTTGTGGTGCCATAACTTAGAAAACTATTTTGATGGGTTCCTGATATTTGATGGCCTATTAAGATAATTAAATTGGATGGCTAGTATGGAAAGATGAATTAATACTACCCTTGTGGGTACTAATAATAATTATAGACAAAAATTGTTAGCAATTTAAATAAGTCTTACTCGATAGAGCTTGGCATGATGTAAATATAATAAGTTAGTTTGTCACAATGAATGATGACTAAGATGAAGATATAATATATTGACTAACAGACATAATGGGTTTACCTAATGACTGATTTTGAACCTATGCATACATGATTGTGAAATGTTGGAAATATAGATAGAGTAACTAAGAGGGGGGGTGAATTAGTTATCACAAAAATTAATCCACATATCCCTTAGATGTCTGATAAAATTATTTACTATTGTCACCCAGTAAACATACTTAAAATGTTGTAGGCTTAGTAAATGTAGTGTATGTTAACTTTAACAAATCTTAAACATTCATAGTGATTAACATGCAAGCATAAAAGAAATAACATGAACACATGAGACACCAGATTTAATGTGGAAACCCAATATGAAAAAAACCACCAAGTAACTAGCTACTGATATTCACTCTTTTGAAGTGAGCCCTATTAGGAACCAACCTAGTTAAAGGTTACAAAACACACTGTTAGGTGTGACCTTGTTAGAGGATTTATTCACCCTATTAAGAGTGGCCTTGCAAAAGGTCTTTAGAAAAAATCTATGGAACTATCATCTTGTTAGAGGATTTACAAATGATTGCTAAACCAACTCTATTAAGAGATTTTGGAATCACTTCTACAATGGTAAGAAAGTAACAATGGAATGACCTAAATGAGATGCAACTTAATTGCTGATTATAGATATCTATTCTACTTCACACTAGATCCTCCCTAATCGAATATAACTTTGCTACTCCTCAAGGAAATCTAACCATCCTTCAAATTCACTCACACTTTCCTCTTCAAATAATCAATACACTTGGATACTTGCTCATACTCCTTAGAATCTCAACTTGACCTTTCTTTGATACCTTACAAATTATCAAGTCAGCCCAACTACAAGTTACAATTATCAATAATCATAACCTCAGTTGGCTAGAATCAATAATTGAAATAATTAAACTTTATTCCTTAAATTAATGAAATCCTTCATTGGTCGACCCTACTTGGTAAACACTGATCCTAAAAATATTTCCTATGTTAACCAATAGAAGCTCGATTAACACTATGAACCTACAAAAATCTTTTGGAAATTGAGTGAACTCAGTAAACACTAAATTTTCTTCATTGACCATGTGAGCTTAGTTAACATTGCTTTATACCATATTTCCTTCGACACTCGAGTGAGCTCGGTAGACACTATCTATGTAGAGTAACTTCTAGTGGGGGGGGGGGGTGTGAATAAGTTACCACGAAAATAAATCCATAGATCCCTTAGATGTCTGATAAAATTATTTACTACTGTCACTTGGTAAACATACTTAAAATGTTATAACTTAGTAAATGTAGTGTAGTTAACTTTAATAGATCTTAAACATTCACAGTGATTAACATGCAAGCATAAAAAAAATAACATGAACACATGAGACACCATATTTAACATGGAAACCCAATATGGGAAAAACCACCAAGTAACTAGCTATTGATTTTTACTCTTCTAAAGTGAGCCTTGTTAGGAGCCAACCTGGTTAAAGGTTACAAAGCACATTGTTAGGTGTGACCTTGTTAGAGGATTTAATCACCCTGTTAAGAGTGGCCTTGCAAGAGGTCTTTAGAAAAATTCAATGGATCTGTCACCTTGTTAGAGGATTTACAAATGGCTACTAAACCAACTTTGTTAAGAGATTTTGGAATCATTGCTATAATGGTAAGAAAGTAACAATGAAATGACCTAAATGAGATGCAACTTAATTGCTGATTATAAATCTCTGTTCTACTTCACACTAGATCTTCCCTAATCAAATATAACTTTGCTGCTCCTCAAGGATATCTAACCATCCTTCAAATTCCCTCACACTTTCCTCTTCAAACAATCAATATACTTGCATACTCACTCATAATCCTTAGAATCTCAAGTTGACCTTTCTTTTATACCTTACAAATTATCAAGTCAGCCCAATTACAAGTTACAATTACCAATAATCATTACCTCAGTTGGCTAGAATCAATACTTGAAATAATTAAATTTTATTCCTTAAATTAATGAAATCCTTCATTGGCCGACCCTACTCGGTAAACACTAATCTTGAAAATATTTTCTATGTTAACCAATATAAGCTCAATTAACATTATGAACCTACAAAAATCCTTTGGAAATTGAGTGAATTCAGTAAACACTAAATTTTCTTCGTTGACCATGTGAGCTCAGTTAACACTGCTTTCTACCACATTTCCTTCGACACTCAAGTGAGCTTGGTAGACACTATCTATGTAGAGTAACTTCTAGGGTAACTAAGAGTCGGGGGGGTGAATTAGTTATAAAAAAACAAATCCATAGATCCCTTAGATGTCTAATTAAATTATTTACTGCTATCGCTTGGTAAACATACTTAAATTGCTATAAATCGGTAAATGTAGTGTATGTTAATTTTAACAGATCTTAAACATTCACAGTGATTAACATGCAAGCATAAAAGAAATAACATGAACACATGAGACACCAGATTTAACGTGAGAATCAAATATGGAAACAATGACCAAGTAACTAGCTACTAGTTTTCATTCTTTTGAAGTGAGCCCTATTAGGAGCCAACTTGGTTAAAGGTTACAAAAGACACTATTAGGTGTGACCTTGTTAGATGATTTAATCACCTTGTTAAGAGTGGCCTTGCAAGAGGTCTTTAGAACAATTCAATGGATCTGTCACCTTGTTAGAGGATTTACAAATGGCTACTAAACCAAATCTTTTAAGAGATTTTGAAATTATTGCTACAATGGTAAGAAAGTAACAATGAAATGACTTGAATGAGATGCAACTAAATTACTGATTACAGATATTTGTTCTACTTCACACTACATCCTTCCTGATTGAATATAACTTTGCTACTCTTTAAGGATATCTGACCATCCTTCAAATTGTCTCACACTTTCCTCTTCAAATAATCAATACACTTGCATACTCGCTCTTACTCCTTAGAATCTCAACTTGACCTTTCTTTTATACCTTACAAATTATCAAGTCAGCCCAATGACAAGCTATAATTACCAATAATCATTACCTTAGTTGCCTAGAACCAATACTTTAAATAATTAAACTTTATTCCTTAGATTAACAAAATCTTTCATTGGCTGACCTTGCTCAGTAAACACTGATCTTGAAATGATTTCTTGTGTTAACCAACAAAAGTTCAGTTAACATTGTGAACCTACAAAAATCCTTTGGAAACTGAGTGAACTTGGTAAACACCAACTTTCCTTCATTAACCATGTGAGCTCAGTTAACATTTCTTTCTACCACATTTTCTTTGACACCTGAGTGAGCTTGGTAGACACTATCTATGTAGAGTAATTTCTAGGAATGCTTAGTAGACACAGAGAATTGCCTTGCTAACCAACTAAGCTTTGTAAGCACTATCTTCCAACTGATATGACATTAGTATAATATCAAATAAAATAAACAATTAGAAAATTGTATCCAACAATTGTAAGTAAAGTTCTTAGAACATTTCTTCCCATTTATGCAATTAGAGTATCTACAATTCAAGAAATAAATGTAACACAAATCATAAGATAACTTTGGATACCCTAGTAGGAAGATTGATAGCCTTTGAGCTAGATAACTATGACAATTATGTTCCAACTTCCAAGAATATTGAATCAACATTTGAGGCCAAGGTTTCACTTAAAGAAAAAGACAAGAAAGTAAAGGATAGTTTGTCAAAAAGTGAAGAAGAATTAGAGGAAAGTTTTGACAGTGATCTTGAGGTTGTTGAAGCTCTACTTGTAAGAAAATATTCTAGAGGTAGAGGAAAATACAAAGGTAAAGTTCCCCTAATCTATTTTTAATGTAAAGAAATTGGTCATATTGTAGCTAGGTTCCCAAAAAAAAAAAGCAAGGATGAGAAGAAAGGTCACAAGTGCAATGGCAAGAAATACTTCAAATCATTCAAGGACAAAGGTAAGAAAGGTAAGAAACTCTAAGGATTCTAATAATAGTGAAGATGACATGGTTTACATTGCTGTGAAAGATGAATTTGACGATGATAAAGAAGATAAGATGGTACTTATATCTCATGTGAGAAAAAATGATACATGGATCATAGACAATGGATATTCACATCATATGACTGGTGACAAAAAAAAAATTGAACACTTTGAAGACTATGATGGTGGTAGTGTAAGATTTGGAAACAATGAACCTTTTTGCATAAAAGGAAGATGTCAAATCTCATTAACCAAAGAACTTGTATGTGATAATGCCTATTGGGTTGAAGGACTAAAAAATAATCTGTTGAGTGTGGCACAACTAATAAACATTGGATTCAAGGTGGAATTCATGCATGGAAAAGAAAGATTGTTGGATGTCAAAGGAAAACTAATTGGATCAGGCAAAAAAATGAAAAGATAACTTGTTTTATCTTGATCTTTGTGAGTGCTCATGTTTTATTGCTCAAGTTGAAGAAAGTTGGTTATGGCATAGAAGGTTATGTCATGTAAATTTTGATAACTTGGTGAAAATAAGTGAATTCAAGAAAGTAAGAGGCATTCCTAGTTTGAAGAAACCTAATGTTGGTTTATTCAAGGATTGTCAGATTGGTAAAATGGGAAAGACTAACTTTAAAAGTAAAAATTATTACTCTAAATATATTTTGAAAATTGTGCATACTGATTTGTGTGGACCTACTGGAATTGATAGCTATACTAGAGAAAAGTTCTTTATTCTTTTTGTTGATGACTACTCTAGAATGATGACTATTATGTATCTAAGAAAGAAGTCAAAAGCATTTGAGAAATTCAAATGGTATCTAGCAAGAGTAGAGAAAGAAACAGGGAAAAGATTGAATGCTTAAGGTTAGATAGAGGTGGTGAATTCATTTCTAATGAATTCAATAACTTTTGCATTGAAAGAGGAATCAAAAGATAGGTATCAGCCCCTGGAACTCCCAAGTAGAATGGAATAGCTGAAAGATGGAATACATCTATCAGGGATTGTGCAAGGACTCTAATGATTAAAAAGAACATTGTTATCAAATACTAGAAGGAAGCTATCAACATTGCAGTTCATACCTTAAATTGAGTATAGTTGAAGAAGGACTCATTCAAAAACCCCCATGAGTTATGGTATGGCTATAAACCCAATGTAAGTTACTTAAAAGTATTTGGAAGTAAATGTTATATCTTGAAAGAATCTAAAAAAGAAAAATTTGATGTGAAGGGTGATGAAGGTATATTTTTAGGATATTCTTGCAAGAGTAAGGCATATAGATGTTTGAATTTGTCTACTCACAAAATCATAGAAAGTGCACATGTGAAAGTTGATGAGCTTGTAGAAAGGACTGAAGAAGAAAACAAAAAGGAACCAAAAGATTATAAGAAATTTTTTTACATTGAACCTGATACATTCCTAGACACATCTATCAATTAGGAGACTTCTACTCCCGAGTCTTCCTCAGTCACCGAGTTGCAAGAAATTCAAATAGAGTCACAAGGACCCGAGTCACATTATAAAGCTATTGAGCCAAGCCTACTAAGTCTGAGTGGCTCGAACCTAAAGTTGAAGTTCAAGAGGATGACAATCCAATTCATTCAAGAGGCAAGGTACCTATATTGGCCAAGTATGTTAGGAGGCATCATGCACCATATCAGATTATTGGAGACAAATTAGAAGGTACTATGAGAAGTAGTAAGCTAAAAGGTACTTGTTTACTTGCTGATTTTGAATTTAGAAATGTTAAAAATGCATTGGAAAATGAAAGTTGGATTGAGGCTATGAAAAAAGAGATAAAACAAATAGAAAAGAACAAAACTTGGACTCTTGTACCTAGGCCTAAAGATAAAAATGTGATTGGAACTAAATGGGTATTCAAGAATAAGTTGAATGAAGATGGTAAGGTATCAAGAAACAAAGCTAGATTGGTGTGAAAAGGCTACTCTCAAGAAGAAGGAATATATTATGGTGAAACTTTTGCTCCTATTGCAAGATTGGAAGGTGTTAGGACCTTACTTGCATATGCAACACATAAAGGATTTAAGGTATATTAAATGGATGTTAAATCAACATTTCTCAATGATATTCTTGATGAAGAAGTTTACATTGAACAACCTGAAGGTTTTGTTGATCCAAACAAAAGGGACATGGTTTGCAAATTACATAGAGCATTGTATGGTTTGAAACAAGCCCCTAGAGCATGGTATGAGAGATTTCATAACTACCTTATTCATATTAATTTCCAGAGAACTAATGATAATAGTTGTTTTTACATAAAGGAAGGACCAAATAACAAGATTTTTTTGGCAAAAATATTTGTGGATGAGAGTTTGTTTATAGGGAATGATGATCTATGTAAAACAAAAAATGTACCAGGTATATACCGTCGGCTATTCCAGCCGACGGCCTGCCGCAGGCCCTGCGTCCGCAGGACTGCGGTAGGCCATCGGCTAGAATAGCCGACGGTATATACCTTGTACGTTTTTTGTTTTATAAATATTTTTTTTTAAATTCATTTTTTTAAAATTATATTATTTACAAAAAACAATGTTTATTATTAATTAAAAATTTTAATTAATAAAATTATAATATATTTTAATTAATAATAGTTTTATCTTTGTTAATATTTAATAAATAAATATTAAATGCATTTAAAATAGTTTGTAAATATTAATTTATTAATAATTTTGGTTTAATATTAATAAATTAACAATTAATGAATAGATTAAGATAAGTAAGTAGAACAAGCAATTATTGATTAATTTAATTAAAATTAGTTTAATTAAAGTTAATTAATAATGAATATTATTTGACTAAATTATAAATTTGGATTATTGATTTAATGGAAGTTATTATAGAAATGGGTTAATCGTAAGGGGTAGTTATGAAAACTTAGTTACCTAAATTCGACATTAAACTGAAACATAAACCTTACCTTAACTCAATAATATACTTTCAAATCCAATCTCTGAGACTTTGATGTTTTCTATGTGTTCTCTGTGTTTTGGGGTTGTTCTAGTATTGACCAGTTTAGGTTGTTACCAGAGGCTCGGGGTTGTGAATGTGATGTCATGATGATTTGGTCTCAATCTTTCTTAACCCGACCATGGTAATGTGATGAAGTGCTCTATGACATGATTGTATTTACTATTTGTTATCATTTTCCAGTTTCCTTGTGTGAAGCTGAGATGTATGTATTTGAGATACCTGACTTAACCATTTTCGAGTCTCGATTAGTTATAATTGATAACCATTTTTGAGTCTCGATCAGTTATACTTGGATTGCTTTTCGGTCTTGAGAGGACTGAAGTGTTTGTTATGTTTTTGATGATGTCATGTTTTGACTTAACCATTTTGGAGTCTTCGATCAGTATTGTAATTTACTATTGGAATGCTTTCTGGTTGCTCATTGGAGAACCATTGGATTTTGTGATTTATCATTGATGCCTTCAGTTGCTGATAGAGAACTGTCATGATCATATGATTATTATTTGATGCTTATCTGTTGCTCATGAAGAACTGATGTAATTTTTGTGGCTTATCTTTTATGATGTCTTTTCAGTTGCTTGTATAGGACTGAGGTGGTTTTATTATGATTCTTTGATTTATGATTTCATGAGCCTAGGGTAGGTTATCTATGTGTAGAGTCGGGAAGTGGCTTGCAATGGGGGTCGGAGCCCTAAGAGGCTACCTTGAGAAACCCATTGTAAGTCATTTTTAATAAGTGAAAACATTTACACTAAATGAGAGAAAATGAACCTAACAAGATAATTGTATGTTCTCTCCCATACCATGAGTGCTAGTACAAACTAGGATGGGGTAGAGAGAATGCTTGGTTATGACCTTGCACTCTGTAGTATGCCTCATTAGTACAAGAGGATACTAGTGGCCGTAGGATCAGTAGGGACTCGGGATTCCTAAGGGATTGCTCGGGTAACTTCTACATGACTTTTGCGATGACACTTTACCACCTGCATATTAGGTTTCCTACGTGTCTTGTGGTACCTCTGGGTTTTAGATGTTGATCTTTTTAGGAACCCTTGAGTGAGCATACTTATAGGATTTCTTGGACTTAGAGAGTATTTATGATTATAGGTTTTGTTATCCGATTTGGGACTTGAGACTATCTCCTCAGCACGGTGGGAGTGGACCATTTAGGTTCCACGTAGTCGGGTGGTAGTGCTTTTACTCTTACCATTGAGATCCATTTTGTGGTCACTGTGGTTGGAGTTTTTGTGATTGGCATTTACCTTCACTATGTTCTTGGATTATTATGATGGATGGTTAGATTTTATGATAGATGTTTTATCATTATGGATGTATGGTTGTATCATGTATGGTGAATAGTTTCATATATTTTTACTGTACTTTGTATCATGGATTCGTAGAGGTTGATGCATTTCTATTTTTACATATGTATATTCTTTTAAGCCTTTCATATCCTGTGACTTGTATAGTGGATCATTGAGCATTCTGAATTAATTTTCCAAGAGGCATTTAGAACAAATGTATATTATGGACATGGGACTTTCTGATTATTCTTTCATATGTATGTGATAGTTGTTAGACTTAGAATTAATTAAATTTAAACGTGACTCAATGTCTTGGGATCCTTAAGAAATGTAACTTGTAATGTATGTTTGTCGATGATTACATGTTATTGCTTCTGCTACTATGTGTTTGATGTGTATGTTATACATTCTTTCTTTAAAAAAAAAAAAAAAATGTTTAGCAAACTTAGTGAAACTTTAGGTTAATTCTTTTGGATCCCTTGGTAGGGGGAATGATGATCTATGTAAAGAATTTTCAGAGAAAATGAACAAAGAATCTGGAATGTCTATGTTTGGTGAGATTAAGTTCTTTTTTGGTCTTCAAATACAACAAAGAAAGAATGGTATCTACATCACTCAGTCTAAGTATATCAAGGAGATACTCAAGAAGTTTGGTATGGAAGATTCAAAACCATTTGGAACCCCCATGTGTATTAGATTAAAGATTACCAAAGATGATGATTTAAAAGAAGTAGATTAGACCTTATACAGATCAATGATTGGAAAATTATAGAATGTAGTTCATACTAGGCCTGATATTGCTCTTGCAATTGGTATAGTGGCAAGATTTTTGGAAAAACCTAGAGAAAATTATATGATGGCAATTAAAAGGATTTTGAGATACTTGAAAGGCACTGAAGATTATGGATTGTGGTATAAACTTGGCAAAAATCTAGACTTAAAAGTGTTTACAAATGCTGATTGTGTAGGTAACATTGATGACAAAAAAAGTACAAGTGGTGGAGAATTATTTCTTGGAAAAAGGTTGGTATCTTGGACAAATATAGAGGGAGACAAGTTTGTAAGAGGAAATGGCTTGGTGTCTTTGCTAAAATAGTTAGTGGGAAGGCCTTATTAAAGAGTCTAGGACAAATTAGTGTGGTGTCCATCAACTCTCCAAGTTTAGAGACAATTAGGGTTTTGGAGGGAGTCTAAGGGATCTCTTCATCAACTATCATTGCCATTAGCTTGGACCAAGGTTGGTGCTCAAACTATGTCCATTTTTTTTTAGCATTGCATAATGAATTTGCAAGTATGGAGTGTTGCTATGGGATCATGTGTTGTTATTGTAATCTTGTATTGTGTTGTGATTGTGCTTTGTGTTTCATGCATATTTTTTTTGGTTTTCTTCCTTGATCTCTTATTTTGGTTGAATGTGAAATTGTTTATGGGTGTGAAGGCTTTACTCACCCTTGGGGAGGGAAGAGAAGCCTTGGGTGAAGGGGTTAGTTGGCCTCAACATTGTAGTTAAGAAAATCTACCTCATGGTGAGGAGTTGTTCTTTCTTTTATGGAGTATGGGCTCCATTGAAGCCATATACCTTTTTTTGTTTTTGGAGATTTAAGTGTGTGTGTACGAAGGAGGAGATTTTATGATAGCATTGAGAGGCAAAAATGCAATTGCAAATTTGATTTTTGTGTTATGGATATGGCATTATCCTCCTTGTAGAGCCCACCTTCACCCAATGTGTTAATGATTCCAATGGTGAATCGGTGTGCAAACCTTGGAAGGGGTTGTTATGTGTTGTGTTGTATGTTTCATGCATTGGAAAATATTGTATGTGTATCCAATTTGGGCTTTATTTCCCTTGCTTAGTGGGTGGCTTCATAAAAGCCTTGGATGGGAGGTGAGCCTCCATGGTTGTTGTGTAAATGTTTTGCAAGTTTTGTGTTCATTGGATCCAAGTAAGAAGTTTTTTAAATTTTTTTTTTTTATCACCCATGCATTGATGAAATAAGCAAGGGATATGTCATTTGGGTAATGTATTTGAAAGGATGAAATCCTCAATACAAGATTATATATATATATATATATATATATATATATATATATATATATATAGTATTGTAAAAGTGAATTCTTCATATTATGTACATTGTGGTGAAGGGTTGATCAATGAAGTGAATGAAGTTAGAATACAGTTATAGGTAGCTACATTGTAAGACTCAATGTTAGGCAAATAGTTGCATTGAAATATGATTTTTTTTTTTATATCATAGTTATAAGTGGGAGAAAGAAAGAATTGTCATGTAAAGGATTAGTCATTGCCCTAAAGTCCAAGTAGTGATTATGAAAATGAATCATTTATTCCCATGTGGATTCATGAATTTAAAACAATAGATATGTTGTCATAGATTGTTTTTCTATAAGAGATTCCTTCCGAAGGATAGTCAGCGTGTTTGAATATTCAAGAAATGAGAAAGTAAACGTAGAACTACATTCATTTAAATTTATGATAAGAAAATGTATTTCAAGGTTGTCCATATTTAAGGATTTCATTAAGAAGGATGTCAATAAGAAACTTCATTTCAAGTACCATCATAGGTAGGAAGAATCGATAAAATATTTCATATTGGATGTTGTTCACATATGCACTACATGGATTAAATTTATTGTTCAAGTAAGGTGGTTACATTTATTAATCGAGATATGTACATTTTCATATTAGAATAACATTAGAATAACAAAATTCACTACACTATAGTTGAATAGAAGAAAAAGTAACCAATAGATATCTTGACATAAAAATATTCATGAGAGGAACTTCCTGTAGATGAATATTTGTTCTATGGATTTTGTATGGGGATTAGGAAATAATACTCTTCTCCATTATAGTCCAATAAAATATTGTCAAAGAATATTCTCTAGGATCCTTCAATTTGAATAAAAAGGAATACATTTTATAATATGCACCTCTCATAAAAAGTAATAGTAATACACTATGCTATCATCTAAAAACTTCACCCCAAAAGAGTCATGTGATCATACCATAGGCAATCACTTGGAAAAAGGAACAAGATAATCAATTTCACACTCATCCCTAAGTACACTATACTAGATGCATAATTGATATCAAGTCACCCCTTATTCCTACCTAGACATCAACCTAGAGGCACGAGCATAGTTTGTTTCCAAAAAATTAAAAGAAAGTAATGATGAAATATAAATTGACATGACATAGTACCCAACCATGTCATGCCAAACCCAAGGGGATAGGAACCACACCATTTTTGATGTAAAGAGGTCTAGAGTGGTCCCACTACTCATCCAGCCACTCCCTCCTCGCCTCTCACACCCTCTCCATTTGCATGCTTATGAAACAAAAGGAATGGGGCACCCATGTGAGAGGATTTGGGAAAATTAAATTTATGGAGATAATGAAAAACATTAAGGGTTAGTGAAAGGAAGATTAATTTTCATGAGATATATTGGGTTGGAAAAGTCAAGGGGTCATGATGGTACATGGATTAAGATGGGCTACCATTAAATTGGAATGATATGCCCCTAGGCTTTGGTAAGGAAAAAGGTAGTGTAGAGTGTAAGGTCTATGGTAGTTGGTATAAAGTGTACATAATAGTTAGTGTTAGTGAGTAGTTGGAGATAGAAGGAAATATTTAGTAATATAGGTTAGCTCAATGAAATAGTTAGAAAGTAGAATACTTGTTAAGCATCAAACTATGTTTAGATGTGCAAGTGGGCTAGTAAGTAAATTAGGTAGTAATTTAGGGAATAGTGCTATATTCTATGAAGTGTAAAATTAATGTAGTTAGTATTAAAATTTAGTAATAGTGTTAAAATAAGTAGGGATTGTAAATATTATAAGTCACAGAATGACATGATTAGATAAACTAATTAGTAGCTAGTGTAATTAGAGTTCAATTAATTAGAAAATTATGTAATTAGTGTGGTGGAATCATTGAATAATAATTTAAATGTTATACCTTATAATTGTCATAAATGTTTAAGTGTAAAGATTTAAGTACTACATTTTATCACTAACACACATTTTTATAGATGTAATATATATAAAGCATGTTGAAGATTCAATGCTATAAATGTATTAGGTTTGTGATAAAATACAAAACTTGGAACAAATATATAGGAACCATTCATTTAAGAGTCATGAAATCATAAATATATGGCCCTGACACACTTGAGGCCTAGTTGAGAAATGATACCATATCAAGAATTGCTAAGTATATTGTACGATACTAATTCAATCTATTTAAGAGAGTACCTTCAAGTAGAGATATTAGCATGTATCAATGTACTCCATACCATACGTTCACAATGTTAACTCAAGGACCTCAGGTAGATGTACCTCAAATACATAACTAACTAATAACGAAGTTAAAAACATGTTAATATTGAAGTGTAAGTAACCTGAGTGTACAAAGTTTTTTTTTTTTTTTTTTTTGCCCTATAAATTTGGGCATGACAATGGACAACCTCATTACAATTAAAACATATGATAGGTAACTTACCTTTGTATTTTCCTTTACCTCTGTGAAATCTCCTAGCCAAGAATGCTTCAAGTTCATCATCATATTCTTCATCTATGTCACTATCACTAGCAACATGTTTGAACTTTTTCTTACTCTTATCTTTAGGCTCTTTGAGTGTCAGCTTAGCTTTGAAATAAGATTCAACATTATAAATTTTGAAATTATCAATATGAGAAAGGTCAAAAGTAGTGAGTCTTCCAACTAGTACCTCAAGGTTTAGATTATTACCAGGAGTACATCTCAATTCTTATATAACAAAGAATCTGATAGCATAGATAGGCAACAGGGTTCTCAACACTTCGGTGATCATAGTCTCATCTTCAATCTTTCCATTGGATCCTCTAATGGCATTAACAACCTTTTTGACTCTTGCACGATACTAACCTATAGTCTCACCTTCTTGCATTCTCATATCATCAAATTTTCCTCTTAGAATTTTTTCCTTGGCTCTTAGAACATTCTTATCTCCTCCATAGATCTTCTTTAGGGCATCCCAAATTTTTTTAGCAGTAGTACATTACTTGATGTCATCAAACTCTAAATAGCTTAGAGCTGATGCAATCTCCAATAGTTCCTAATTATGTTCTTTATTCTCTTTCAATTGATATGTAGTAAGGGCTTTAGTCACCTCTACAAATTTAGTGGTCAAAGTTGGCATTGCAAAATCTCCAAGTCATCCTAGATGCAACTTTATCAAACATTTCCATGTAGGAAAGTTATCCTTGTTTAGCTTGGGTATCTCCTTTCTATACATCTTGATCTTTAGCTTCTAGTATCTTCAAATTGTTTCCTCAAAAGCACCAATAGCTTTGATATCAATTGTTGGAATATTTGGAATATTTGACGGTTGGGGGGGGGGGGGGGGGGGGTGGTGAATCAATTATCCAAGGTCCAAATGTACAAATTAAACTTTTCAATACTCACCAAACATATAAGTGCATGCACATTTATCAAATCATTCTATATCTCCATAACTTAATAGGTTACTATCCTAGGTTAAAACAAATTTGTAGAAATGTAAACATGAAACATCGCAAACACATTCACACAATTTGATAGAACCATTTAGTGTGGAAACCCAATTTGGGAAAAACCACTAGTAACATGCTACCATTTTTCACTCTTCTAAAGTAAGACCTATAAGGAGCCAATCCTATTAATGTTTACAATGCACACTATTAAATGTGACCTTGATTAAAGGATATCAATCACCTTGTTAGGAGTGAGCCTTGTTAGAGGACCTAAAAAAATTCCATTAGAATGTCACCTTGTTAAAGGATTTACTCATGACTGTTAGGTCAACCTTAATCCAAAGGATTTATCTAGACTGATACAATTGTTAGAAAGTAGTAGTAGGACTTGATCTGATAAAAAAAAAAATCACTCATAGATTTTAGATCTCTAATTTAGTCTTCCATTATTTTTTGCATTCATCCCTTTCATCTCTAATTGCTTGTTCACCCTTCAAGCCTTCACCTAATTAAACCTTCATGCTCAATATGTCAATAATAGGTTCTTTCCTTTGGCCACCATATGAAGCAAAACCTCCAGAGTTCTTGTCTTTCTCTAGTTCACACTCATGATATTTTGCTTTTGGTGTTGTATCTCCTTATATCAAAAATTTCAATATTTTGCCTCTTAATCACAATCATCCATCTCAAGGTTAGGTTAGATTCATCGAATCCTCCCTACTTTCCATTAGGTTTCCTCTAGAAACTTCTATTACAATCCTCATTAGATTTTCCTAAAAACAATTTATCTTGAATTTTGTGCCACCAACTCATCATACTAATCTTCAATATGCTTCACACAATTCAAGAGATCAACTTTTCCAACAATAACAATCTTCTAATGCTCGACCAACACTAGGTTGCACAACATGAACTAAGTCTTCACTTGGTCATTATTGCCATTCTCTGATGCTCATCACACACTATAATTTTTTTTGGTGCTTGACACATACTAGACTTCCTTTGTTTGGCACATACTAAGATTTTCTTTTCTTGAATCATCCAAATTTTCTCGATCATAACTAACTTTCTACTTGACCTAAACTAAGTTTCTCAGCTTCCATTTTTTGCATGGTCAGGTTTGGTAGATGCATTTTTAATGTGTAGTCTTCTTCTTGTCTTAGCTTGAATAACCTTTCACTTCAGCATAAGTAAATATACAATATATCATATCATCATAGTCTTGTTTGATCTTAGTGGTCCTTTTATAAACCATATAACTTGATTTTTCTCTAGGTACTCTTGTCATCCTTTCTTTCAAATCTTCTTCATCAATCAATCAAATGATAGCATTCAGACCAAAAAGCAATTGTCTTACCAACAAGTAGCAAGTTTGACATTAGTGAAAAAATAATGATTGTTCCATTATAGGTTCCAACACTTCAACAATACTCTTTTCAACATATTTATTTATTTTTTTATACCTCAAGTTCAGGATGAGATGTTGCTACTTCTTCTTCATCACTAACATCATCAAGATGTACTCCTTTTATCTAGGCTATTGCAACAACTTCAAGTCTAGTTAAAAATTTTCTCAACATTTTCATAATAGAATTCTCTAGAATTAATCTATCTCAAACCATTTTGAAAATAGTTCCTACAAGAATATTAACCTTCTACAAGTTATAGGTCAAAAACTCAAGCTTCCATGCTACAAATAATCCAAAACAAGGTACTCCTCTCCATGATCTTGAACTTCACAAGAAAAGAAACCACATTGTAATACCACTTAACACAAGGATATGAAGACTAAAGAAGGGGAACCTGAGCTACCCTTGATATGAGTTACACACATGGGCTAATTTATAGGAGAAACCATGATAAATTATATAGAATTCAAATGCATAAATGTGAGACAATATTCTATTAACATAACAAACATAGGGCCTACTTGGTTGTAGCAATAAACATCATAATACAATCCACAATCTTAGGAGCTTGGTATTATAGTTCCAAATATTAATATTTTCCTTCTATCTAACTTCATTCTCTACTTTATTACTCCTAGATTTCAAAATATCTAACCAATAAGACCATAAATCTTCTTGTTAGGAAAATTATTACAAAAATACAATCCTGCCCCAAAGGAGAATTCAATGATCTTACAATCAAGAAAATTAATTTATGCGAGGAAAAAGATAGGTCTATACATGATCCAAGAAGTAAACCAAAAGGTCACAGAAAGCCTTGATATTGTACAAAACCTCGCTGAAGCCAAAACCACAGGTTACTAAAGATGTTAGGAAAGAACATGCCATAAGAAAAAAAAGGAGAATTTCAAAAATGAATGAATTAGTTTATGTAATCTTAGATATAGGATCCATGATTTTTTGCCCTCACTAAGGCAATAATTATGCAGAAAGAGAAAACTTGAACAAAAAGGGCCATTCCTCAAATAGAAGACACCAACAACTAAAAGGAATTTTTTTTTATGCAAGATTTGCAAAGTACCCAAGATGTTATCCCATAAATTATTGTGATTCCTCATCTTGAGAGTTATAATGGTAAGGGCTAAGTTGTGACTCATGTCAAGACTTTCTAAACCTTCTATAGTAATTTCTCTCATGACTATAGGTTCATGACAATATTTTTTACTAGGACCTTTCATGACTATTTTTTTCAATTATATTGTTCATTTCCTTCTTATTATATTTATTTCACCTACAAGATTTCTAATGATATTTTCACCATTTTTGAAAAAACATTAGTCCTCAAATTTCTTTAAATGACTTCATTCATTTTAAACAAGGGATTAAAGAAAATGTTAATGACTTCATTAGCAGATTTAAGTATTTTCATGCTTGGATTTCTTATACTATGTCTAATAATTATATACAATGTATTTTTGTTTCCAATTTATAAAAATCCATTAGGAATAAGATTATCCTTATTGAGTTTCCTTCCTTTTCACAATTTTATGTAGTGATTCATCATTATCAACTTCAAGTGAGTCAACTTGAGAGAAAAAAACCAATGGATCATATTTTCATTGATAAGAGTGATCCTAGATATAATACAAAAAGTTTTAGAAACCTAAAAAATACATTAAAATCCTCAAATCATCTAAAACTATAGATGGAAAAGTGTTAGAAACATCTAAATTTATAGCTCCCTTATTATCTATTTTTAGACATACTCATAGTTTTACTCCACTTTCTAAATATTTTCATAATGTGATGCGTTGTGGTTTCACAATGCACATCCCATTTCTCCTTGAAACAAGGATCCTCTAGTAATTTTTTTTCTTCCCAGACCCCTAGTCTAGGGCTTGGGTCATTTTGGGAACTCCACTTGGAGTTTAGGTCAAGCCTTGGTCCTCTAACTAAGAAACCCAGAAATCAGAACTGGAAAATTTGAGTGTCAAAGGGTGATTTTTAGTGCACAAAAAATAATCTTATTGGGGGAAAATGATCTATTTTGACTAGTGTTGACCCAATTTTTTTAGTTTGAGTCCTAAGGAGTTCTTTTTTGGGTCTTATAACATGTGCTAATTAATGTTTTCTTCTTTGTGCAAATAAAAATGTGTCCTTAACTTGTTGGGGTCATAACTTTTGACCTAGAGCTCAGAATTCAAAACCATTTACACTGTTGGAAAGAAGAACTAAAAATCTAATTTCAATCCCTAAAATAGTGAGCCTTTGGCTACCCAATTTTATGGACTGATGAAAGTTTTAAATTGAAATTTTGAGTAGAAGACCTATAGAAAAGCTAGTTAAAAAGACCTAGAAAATCATGTTAAAAAATATATGGAAAAGTTTCAAACATTTGATCATTCTCAATAATCTAGATCACCTGGTCTTTGACCTTGAAGGATTGGGTAGTTGGAGAGAAGAAAAGATCAAAGGTACATAGGTCAGACACATGAACTAAAATAGATTCTTCATCTTATGCAACTGTTAATGACAATATTCAACACAGGTGCCTTGGAATTGTAGGTAGAAGAAGTAGGAGTTCAAGTTTATGAAAGTGTTTTGATTTAAAAAGGGTAAATCATCAATAGAATCAAAGTAAGTACACAAAAGTGATCATAGACCTCATCTGAGAACAACCTAGAAACCATTTTCAAAACATAGAACTTTGATTTTTTAGTGAATTGAGCATCTTGTACAATTCCCTAAAGGTGTGCAGGTGCACAATTTGAAGGTTTGGTGAATGAATTATCTCTTAAGGTGCACAAATGCATGTATCTAAAATTTGTAGAGACCCCTAAGGTCTTGAACATTACCATGGCTTTATTTTCTTCTGTAGTAGCTAAGATCACACTCAAACCCATTAATTTCAAATTCTAGGGAATGACCAACAAGTCACACTTCATGATTTCCACAAGGAAGTGAGGGTAAATTATGAAGCTTTAGAATTATTATCTCCTCAAGAAATCACCTCTCCTATCCAAAATTTCAAAGGGAAACATCCACACATCATTTTGGTTAAAGGTCAATAAGACCCAGAAGTTAAAAAAAATTGTAACTCTAGAAAATTCTGAAGTTGAAAAAATTCTAACTCTAAAAAATTTTGAAGTTGAAAAAAATTCTAACTCTAAAAAATTCTAAAGTTGAAAAAAATTGAACTTTGGAAAATTCTGAAGTTGAAAAAATTCTAAACTCTGGAAAATTGACACTTGGTGATATTCTACATTTTTTGGACTTGCTTTTGAGGTGTGGTTCTTCTGATCTTCCAAGGTGCACTTCTTCCAAAAGTGTTTAGCTATAAAGAGGCTATAAATCATCAAAAAAGGGAAAAAATAAGTACACTAGAGTGCTCCCAAACCTTGTCTAAGAAAAACTTAGAAATTGTTTTCAAAATTGAGAATTTTGATATTTTGGCAAATTGAGCTTCCAAGCTTCCAAATTGCACTTCTTCTAAAAGTGTTTGGCTATAAAGAGGGTATAAATCATAAAAAGTATCAAAGTAGTTACACAAAAGTGATTCTAGGCCTCATCTGAGAAAAATCTAGAAACTATTTTCCAAACTAAGAACTTTGGTTTGAATTGAGCTTCTGAGCTTTCGAGGTGTGCTAGGTGTGCTACTTCTTTGGTATGCTTCTTCCGAAGTGCACCATAAGTTTTTGAATAATTCTTTGTTGTGCCAATAGTTAACTACTAGTTCCAAATTTAGAGCTTTCCATGCACTAGAAATGCATTCTGACACTACTTTAACTCCTACAAACATCCAGAGAAGGTTGAGCTTCTATTTTTGGCACTTCTAGACACTCCTACATCATCTAATGGATTTCTTCTTCTTATTTTCTCATTCTTTTTTTTTTTTAAGACATGTAAAGGCTCATACATCCATTTAGTGATATAAATATGGATGGAGTCATACTAAGCACTAGTTAGAGAGTTAGTTTATACATAAATAGATTTCTTTTATTAGTTTAGAAGCATATGTTTGCATAAAGATATTTCTCACTCTTAACACAAATTGAGGAGAAGATTCCCTATAAATTTAGGAATGTAATATGTATTTTGGACCATTATTTTGCTGCAATAATTTATGCTTTTGGTGCTTCCATTTAAAGTAGTGATTCTTGTTTAAGTGTGTTATATTTTGTGAATGTATGTTCATGGAATGTAATTGAGCCAATAATATTATTACATTATTTTGATTATTCAATCTTTTAATTCTAGTGTTGGCTATGGGTTTAAAAATTTTGCTGATGTACTTAGTTCGAGAAGAGATCATCTATATTGTTCCTCCATAGCTTTTTGTCTCGCTTGAGCACACTTTCCGTAGCCTTGTGATTTGATGAAAAGTGAAACATCTTATGGTTACTGAATTCTTATCAATGATTGCATTAGTAGAATTAAGGAAGCATTACTCCTAGTTTAATTGGTTGCCTACTAATATTTTCAAAGGCTTAATTCAAAAATGTGTTGTTTTCATAATTTATATCTATTTAGGAATTTACTTTTCATGTTATTTTCTTAAACTTCTTGTTACCTTATCTTTGTTATTTTCTTTTACAAACACTTGATTAATTTAGGAATTCATATAGTTGCATTGTTAGATTTTATTCATTAAAAAATAGAAAAATAGAAAAATATATTTCTTTTTGTGTGTTTTATTCTTTTGAGATAGCATGCAGATTCTACATATTATCTGAATTGTTCAAACCAACAAAGGCCTCCTTGTGAACAAATACTTTATCTTCAACTAAGTAGATTCTAGTAGGTCACAAGATCACTCGAAACCTTGGAATTGATCCCAGATTAGCTTTTCAAGAGAGGAGTTCGAAAGGATTCCTATCATTAAGCATTGTGTAAAATGACATCTCAATAGAAGTGGTGCTAGAAGGAGGGCCTAAAAACCATTTGGCTCAAAAAACCTAAGCTGTTGTTTGTAAATTCTATGATTTTTGAAAGTTTAAAAAAAATTAAAAAAATCTAAGTTTGTGAATTTTTACTAGGTGTGTAGGTGTGCTATTTTGAGAAAGTGTGCTTCTTTAGAGGTGCACTTTTCTAGAATAAATACAAGTTCCAAGAACTCAGTCACTTTTACAAGCATCACAATGATAAAGAGATACCAAGAACTCCACTCATTTGCATTACATATTTTGTAATCAACATCTACTCTGCATTCTACTTCACACATTCCCATCATTATGTACCATGTCTTTCTTCAATGCCCAAAGTTCACCTTTGAATCTAATTGGTCCATTGCATGACTTGTCCAAAAATCCTAAAAAGTTTTTCCCATAGTTCATCTATGGAGAATCATGAACAATAGAAGATCATATTAAAATTTTCAAGGAAATTTGTAATTGAAACTAGATTCAGCATATGGGCGTGGTATGCCACCTTTTTCCTTACACTTTGGAGGAAACATAATTCAATTGGTACCTCAATCTTCCACTGACATCAATAAGGGATTGGAACTCTTTTGAGAGAAAGTTTCTAGAATAATTCAAGATCTATACTAATCCAGATATCCTACATTATCAATTCAACTCAATTAAGAGGGACCTTCATGAGACTATTTCATAGTTTAATCATGACTTGGATAAGGTGTATCAAAGAATGTAGTTTCCATACATTATAGTGCAAGAGGCTACCATCCAAATCTATTTTGGAACAATGGATTCATTAACTTCTATTTTTTTAAGAAGGCTCCCACCCAGAGACATTGATACCATTAAAAAGGTCTTCAAAGAGGCTATTACATTCATGAAGCAAGTTACTCCTGCTCTAATGCCAACAATTACATAATTAGGGTATGAGTCTCAAAAGACTACTTTTTTTGAGCAGAAAGTAACTACATTTGTTGAAGTAGAAAATAGTATGACTAGAGAGTTTAAGATCATGAAGGAGATGATGTCTCTTTTATCCAATGAACTCATCAAAATAAAGTTGAATTCCTCAAGAAACCAAGACAATCATCCAAGACAACTTTTTGCCCAAAACAATTATTCTCAAACTCAAAGTGGAAATTTTGGCCTTTATAGTAATATCAACAATGAGAATAATGGTATTACAAGTATGAGTCCAAGTGAAAATGGATATGGGTACAATGATGTTTTAGATCAGCCTTCCCAAATCATAGAGGAATAACCTTTGTAGTTTAGTGCAATGATGTTTAAATCATATGATAAATCTACAGGAGAAAAGATGATGAAGATGATCAACATGAGTTTGTGTTCCCATTCAATGAAGACATTCTTTCAAGTGTTGATGTTGCAATAAGTGTGGATATGCCAAGAAATTTTGAGGATGTAGAAAATTTTGAAGTTCCAAAACTCCATGAAGTTGCAAAAAGTGATGGAAATGTAGATGATCCAAGGTTGGTAAGATTTTTGAATCAAGAAGTCATCAAGAAAAAGATATCAAGGCTTTCTATTGTAATATTGATTTCTCATTGAATTATGATAAGATACCTCCTTCAAAACTAGATATGTCATTAGAAGAGATGGATAGAATGCTCAATTTGGTCTTAGGCTTGATTGAGAAAATGTATATTTGTGGTATTCTACACATATATCAAACCATGCAATAACTAAGTCATGTAGAATCCATCCATTTGGGTTCCATTCAGAAAAATGTTTTCCTAGTTTGTTGTTAGCTTGGGAGGTTGCAATGGAGGGAATGTATGTTTTTGAACATGCTTCTTTGGGATATGAGGCAAAAAACATCTTGATTGATGATATTAATAAATCCTATAATTCAAAAGGAGGGTTGATGATTGATTTTTCTAGTCTAAAGGAACCTAAAGTGTTTCCATGTGTGCATGACATTATGTATGACGAGATATGACCATTAGGAGGAGAGATTACAATATGTGAGTGTACCCCTATGGTGGGAGACTTTCTATATTAGGTGATATATCTCCATTATCCCTCTTAGTTTGATGATTTTCAATTTGAATATGATGCTAAAGGTAAGAGAACTTGTTTTTGGATTAATCATGGTCATGGAGAGTTACAAAAACTTTTGATTTTGTGTGAGTTGTGCCTAGAATTTGAACCAAGATTGCCCCAAATTTTAATTTTTTGAGTACAAAGACAAGTCAACATTTTTTAGAACCATATGGGGTGGTTCATTACTATTGCACATAATGACAAATCTATTAGGAATAAGGTGTCTCAACCTTGTATAATTCTTATTCTTATTATTTGTTTTGTAAAATGTATTTCTTGCAAATAATGTTGATGTGTCGACATCTTGAATTGTGTGTAAGGAGATCATGGCTAAAATGGTTATGACGGATTCCTATGACATGTAAGAGCTATGTTAGGAAGATTCAATGACAGGTGAAGACATGTGGCAACTAATATATTTTCTCGGGGAATGGTAAAACCCTAGTACAGCTTATCTTTGGGAGTAGCCCTAAAGTGAAGTGCATGTTATAAGCATTTTTTAGGGTTATGAAGAGAAGTGATCCGAGAGAGTGTATTGTTGGTACTGTGAGTTGCTATTGGAGTCTTCTATTGTCGATGTTGAACTTGCATTGCAAGTGTATTGTAACCTTGTGTTGAAGATAATACATTGTGCAGGTTCTGGAGGGGTGGGGTTGTTTTACCAAAAGGCTTTCCCCACCAAAAAATCTTTGTGTTATATGTTTCTTTCTTTGTCTATTTTCTATATGCATGGTTGGCTGCAATATTGTTATTTTCGTGATATTGAATCTGTAAGTGTAGAAGATTTTAATAGGATTTGCATCATACTTTCCTTATGAGATTAGTGTAGGAAGTTGTTTCCGCACCTGAGTTTCCTTACAAGTGGTATCAGAGCTTTATCAAATTTTGATCCTAGTTGTTGGGTAGGATTTTTTGAGCTAATCTCAACTTGAGTGGGATTCTTGTGCAGATTATCCTGAATCTTATTTGCAAATTGAGATTAGGAGTTCATCATATGGAAGAATGGAGGTGGAGAAATTTAATGGCACTAATTTCGAGTTGTGGAAACTCAAAATGGAAGACATGTTGGAAGATTGTGACCTATGGGAAGTGACTACAAGTACTACAAGACTGGCAACTATAGCTCAAGCAGATTGGGATATCAAAGACCGTAAAGCTAAGGGTCTCATAAGACTCTATTTAACCGATGCAATCCTTCTGAATGTTCTAGATGAGAAGACCGCATATAGTTTGTGGGAGAGACTTGGGGCCGTGTATCAGGCCAAATCTTTGGTGAACAAGTTGTTCCTGAGGAAGAAGTTGTATTCTTTACGAATGGAGGAAGGTGGATCCTTAATGGATCATTTAAATGCATTTAATCTGCTGCCTACACAGTTGACATTAGTTGGTGTCAAGTTAGAGGAGGAGGATCGTTGCTACACACTCCTATGTTCTTTACTAGATTCATGGGACCATCTTGTGATGGCTCTTGGAAGCACATTAGTCACTTTCAAAATGGATGATGTAGTGTCTTCGCTGCTATTAGAGGAGATGCAGAGAAAGGCTTCCGTTTTGAAAAAAGAAGCCCTTGTTGTTCGTGGGAGATCCATGGAAAGAGGAAAGAAAAATGACAATAAGTCTGACAATGAGGTTAGATCCAAATCTCGTGGGAAGTCAAAGACTTCCAATAAGTCCAAGGAAAAATGTTGGAGCTGTAATAAGACTGGGCACTTTTGTAAAGACTGTAAAGAGCCTAAGAAGAAGAAGAAAGCCTCAGATTCTGGTTTTGAAAAATCTCAAGAAGATGGTGATGCATTCATCATAGCTTTGGTAGCCCATGCATCTGATGATGTGTGGTTGGTTGAATCAGGTGCATCTTTTCACATGACCTCTCATCAAAACTGGTTCTCAAGATATGAAGAGTTCGATGGTGGAAAGGTGTACTTGGGTGATGATTCTCACCTAAAGATAGTTGGACGCGGAATGGTCACTATCAAATTTACTGATGGATGAGTAAAGGGAATCAATGGAGTTATGCACATTCCAGGTTTGGCATGAAACCTATTATCTGTAAGTATGCTAAATGGTGTAGGTGTGCAAGTTGTTTTTTCAAAAGAAGGATGCAAGATGATGAGAGGATCGATAGTGCTTGCAAGGGGTACTAGGAGAGGTACCTTATTTTAGCTAGATGCATGTATTCCTCTATGTAATAGTTCTTCATCCTCACCATCTAAATGAGCAATGAAGAATACTATGGTTATTGGTTCTGATGGAAATGCAAACACTTTGGAAGGTAAGATTCCTGCAAAAAAGACAATGTTATGGCATTTGAGATTTGGTCACATTGGTGGAAAGGGTCTCAAAACCCTGAAAAATAAAAATCTTGTTGAGGGGTTAAATGATTGCAATATCAAGTTTGACTTCTGTGAACATTATGTATACGGTAAAAAAAATCGTGTTCAGTTTTACTCTAGTTCTCACAAATCTTCTGATGTTTTGAATCTTATTCATTCTGATGTATTTGGTCCTGTAAAAGTTCCTTCAATCTCCAAGTCAATATTTTTTGTATCTTTCATAGATGATTATAGTAGAAGGACATGGATTTATTTCCTTAAAAGTAAGACACAAGTCTTTAGTCGATTCAAGGAATTTAAAGCCCTTGTAGAGAATTAGACTAGTAAGAAGATTAAGTGTGTGAGAACTGATAATGGTGGTGAGTTTTGCTTAGTAGAGTTTGAACAATTCTGTAAAGAACAAAGTATTGAGGGAAATAAGACAACTCTGTATACCCCACAACAAAATGGAGTTGCAAAGAGAATGAACAAGACACTGATGGAGAAGGCTAGGAGTATGCTTAGTGGAGCTGGTTTAGAACAAAGGTTTTGGGCCGAAGCTGTGGCCACTGCTTGCTATATGGTTAACAGAACTCCTACATCAGCCCTTGTTGGTAAGACACCCATGGAGGTGTGGTCTGGTAAGAAGCCTTCAATTAGACATCTTCATGTTTTTGGTTGTGAAGCTTATGCACATGTTCCAAATGAGAAAAGATCTAAGTTGGAAAACAAAGTTGTTAAATGTATTTTCATCAGGTACAGTGCTAGTGTGAAAGGATACAAGCTTTGGGATCCTCTGACTAGTAAGGTGTTGTATAGCAGAAATGTTATTTTTAGAGAGCTAACATCTTCTCCTATTGTGCTACAACCAGATGAAAAAGAAAAGGAAAAAGATGTTGTTCAGTTGCCTCCTACCCTTGAGAAGACTGAACAGAGAGACCATGTTGGGTCTAATGATGAGGAGAGCTCTAGCAGCTCTGACGTTTTAGAAGAAGAGGAAGAACAACCTCAACCTTAGCCCTTGAGGAGATCCATGAGAGAAAGAAAGCAACCAGAAAGGTTTGGTTATTCTATATTAGATTCGAGTTGTGCTTTTGCTTTGATTACTAATACTGATGAGCCTAGATCTGTGAAAGAGGCTTTGGGCATGGAAGATGCAGGTTCCTGGATTGAGGCTATGGATGATGAGATGGCTTCATTAAAGAAAAAAAAACATGGGACCTTGTACCTTTTCCTAAAGGGAGAAAATTTGTTGGCTATAAATGGGTTTTCAAGAAGAAATTCTGTGCAGATGGTAGTGTTGAAAGGTACAAAGCTAGATTGGTTGCAAAGGGGTATTCACAGATAGAGGGAATAGATTATGGTGAAATATTCTCTCCTATTGCAAAGTTGACATCCATTAGATTTCTATTATCTCTTGCTACATCATATGATTTAGAGATAGAACAGATGGATGCGAAGACAACTTTCCTTCATGGTGATTTGGAGGAAGAGATTTATATGTCACAGCTTGAGCACTACATTGTTAAAGGTAAAGAATCCTTAGTTTGCAGATTAAAGAAATCTCTATATGGTTTGAAGCAATCTCCTAGGATGTGGTACCTTAAGTTTGATACCTTTGTGTTTTCAATTGGATTTGTAAGGTTGAAATCAGATCATTGTGTTTATTTCAAAATTGAAAATGATCACCTTCTTATTATTGCATTATATGTTGATGATATGTTGTTGTTTGGGAAGGGTAAGAGTATGATTTTTGATTTTAAATCTTAGTTGTCAGCATAGTTTGAGATGAAAGATCTTGGGGCAGCTAGGTACATCTTGGGTATGGAAATCGATAGAGACAAGCCTAACAAAAAACTTTGGTTGAGTCAGAGTAAGTATGTGAAGTCTATGTTGGACAGGTTCACATGGCAGATTGTAGACCACTATGTGTTCCTATTCCTGTGGGAACAAAGTTATCTATAGATGATTTTCCAAAATCTCCTAGTGAGGTGGAGGACATGAGTAGAGTACCTTATGCTAGTGCAGTTGGTAGTCTTATGTATGCTATGGTCTGTACTAGACCGGACATTGAACAAGCAGTGGGAGTCCTGAGTCGATTTATGGCTAACCCTGGATGGGTACATTGGGATGCAGTTAAGAAAGTATTTAGATATTTGAGGGGTACATCAGATTACTCCATATGTTATCATGGTAACTCTTCTGGATTTCCACATTTAGTTTGTATTCATGGGTTTGTGGATTCAGATTGGGAAGGTGATATTGACCGCAGGAGATCCACCAGTGGTTATGTGTTCACTATGTTTGGTGGGGCCATCAGTTGGATGAGCAAGTGACAACCTGTGGTTGCTTTGTCCACTACAGAAGTTGAGTACATGGCTACTGCTCATGCTTGTAAGGAATCCATTTGGCTTAAGAGATTGTGTTTAGATGTTGGTGTTGATGCAGAATAGATTACTATTTGGTGTAACAGTTAGAGCGCTATTTGCCTTGTGAAGAATCCAACTTCCATGCTAGAACAAAACACATTGATGTGCAATATCACTTTGTGAGAGATATGGTGGAAGATGGAAAGGTAAATTTGGAAAAGGTAGATACTGTGAAGAATTTTGCAGATGCATTAATGAAACTAGTGGGCACTGAGAAGTTCAGATGGTGTTCAGAGTCTATGGGTCTTTCGCACTATAGCGGTTAGTTCCTGTTATGTTCATATTATCCTTACAAGGTGTTTGACAAGTGGGAGAATGTTAGGAATAAGGTGTCTCAACCTTGTATAATTCCTATTCTTATTATTTGTTTTGTAAAACATATTTCTTGCAAATAATGTTGATGTGTCAACATCTTGAATTGTGTGTAAGGAGATCATGGCTAAAACAGTTATGACAGATCTTTCCTATGACACATAAGAGCTATGTTAGGAAGATTCAATGATAGGTGAAGACATGTGGCAACTAAGATATTTTATCAAGGAATGGTAAAACCCTAATACAGTTTATCTTTGGGAGTAGCCCTAAAGTGAAGTGCATGTTATAAGCATTTTATAGGGTTACGAAGAGAAGTGATATGACAGAGTGTATTGTTGGTACTGTTAGTTGCTATTGGAGTCTTTTTTTGTTGATGTTGAACTTGCATTGCAAGTGTATTGTAACCTTGTGTGGAAGATAATACATTGTGCAGGTTCTGGAGGGGTGGGGTTGTTTTACCGAAAATTTTTTCCCCACTGGCAAATCTTTGTGTTATGTGTTTCTTTCTTTGTCTATTTTTTGTATGCATGGTTGGCTGCAATATTATTGTTTACATGATATTGAATCTATAAGCGTAGAAGATTTTAATAGGACTTGCGTCATACTTTCCTTATGAGATTAGTGTAGGAAGCTGTTTTCACACTTGAGTTTCCTTACAAAATCTGCTGACATACCCTGCATTCTTATTATTCAAGGTTTTCTATATATAATTTTTTTTAAAATTAGTTTTTTAATATTTTTAGTTAGGTGTTAGTTTTCTTTGAGTCAACTCTTTTTGTTTATTTTTATTTTTTAGTCATGTCAGTCTGGGGGTTAGGTACAATCAAGACTCATTCCTAACACATTTCATAAATCACTCCTTGTGGTTTCAACTTTTAGGAAGAGGTATTTTATTGTCAAAGCATTCATATTATTGTGTTCTTGTACCAATTGGAGAACATACATTACTTGCAATTGTGGAGGACTTGTAGTCTTGAGATCAGAGTTGTAGATCAATAGTTCTCAATACATTATAAATCTAAAGATTGACTATCTTGGTGTTTTCAAATCAAGGTTGATGATAGCAAAGGATAGTCTAAAGCCTACTAGTTCAAACAAAATTTAGTTTTTTTTATCTAGGAATTGCTAAGGTCACTGTTTGGCATAAGAGTTTCCATAAAGTTCTTAAAAGAGGAATGCAAAGGTTATCAACTAAAGAAGGAATATGAGAAATGACACCAATGACTTGGCCACATAGTCTAAGCATGGTCAAGGTACAAAAAGAAAACAAAAAATGATGGTGTTAAGAATGAAAGATTCCAAATGGTCTTAGAAAGGTAATCTGATAGTAGGATATGCACTCCAAAATGACTATCCAATATCTATGCAAATTGCTTATGGAAGAATCAAATGGAAACATGTGAGCTCCTTGAAGTAGAACCAAAAGAGATTACTAAGGACCTCAAAAGAAAAGTTATTATCTATTAAGAGCCCTTAGAATAGATTCTCTCATCTAGTTAGATAGTGATTGATACACATGATCTATGAGAATTCTTAATGAATGAACTGGTGGAGTGGAAGATTGTTTCCAAGCTATTAAAAACTTATGATAGATTTCATCTTGAAACATTAAAAACAATGAATACACTGTGTACACATTGAGCTTGAAGATTCAAGATTTTGAAATTTTGACTATCAAAGAACTTGAAATCTATTTGAAGTGTTCAAGATTTAGTTGTATTGAAACATGTTAGAAGGATGCTTGCTGATGGAGAAATGCCTTTGCCATTTCTTCCTTTTTGTTAAGGCTATTTGGTGTGGTTTCATAATGCATGCCCCATTTCCCCTTGAAATGGGGACCCTCTAATAATTCTTTTGCTTCCTAGACCCCTAATCTGGGGCCTGAATCATTTTGGGAACTCTAGTTGGAGTCTAGGTCAAGCCCTGGTCCTCTAACTAAGAAACCTATATGTCAAAATTGGAGAATTTGAGTGTTAAAGGGTAATTTTTAGTGCACAAAAAACTAGCTTATTGGGGGGAAATTATCTATTTTGACTAGTGTTGACCCAATTTTGTTAGTTTGAGTCTTGGGGAGTCCTTGTTTGGGTCTTATAACATGAGCTAATTAAAGTTTTCTTATTATTGTAGATAAAAATACAGACTTAACTTGTCGAGGTCATAACTTTCGACTTAGAGCTCAGAATTCAAAACTGTTTACATCATTGGAAAGAAGAACTAAAAATCTAATTTCAGTCCCTAAAATAGTGAGCCTTTGGCTACCTAGTTTTTGGGACTGATGAAAGTTTCAACTTGAAATTTTGAGCATAAGACTTCTGAAAAACCCAATTAAAAAAACTTAGAAAATCTTGTTAAAAAAGATATGGAAAAGTTTCAAACATTTGATTGTTCTTGATAATCTGGATCACTTGGGCCCTGACTTAGAAGGATTGAGAAATTGGAGAGAAGAAAAGGTCAAAAATACAGAGGTCAAACACATGAACTAGAATAGGTTCTTCATCTTATGCAACTATTACTGAGAAGATTCAACACAAGTGCCCTGGAATTACAGGTAGAAGAAGTAGAAGGAGTTCAAGTTTATGAAAGAATTTCAATTTAAAGAGGGTAAATCATCAAAATGATCAAAGTAAGTACACAAAAGTTATCCTAGACCTCATCTAAGAAAAAACTAGAAACTATTTTCAAAACATAGAACTTTGATTTTTTGGTGAATTGAGCATCTTGTGCAATTTTCTAAGGTGCATAGGTGTGCAATTTGAAGGTTTGGTGAATGAACTATCTCTAAAGGTGTGTAGGTGTACATATCTAAAACATCTAGAGGACCCATGAGGTTCTAAACATTACCATGGCTTTATTTTCTTCAGTAGCAACTAAGATCATAGTCAAACCCATGAATTTCAAATTCTAGGGAATGACCAAGAAGTCACACTTCATGATCTCCATAGGGAAGTGAGGGTAAAGTATGAAGCTTTAGAATTATTATCTCCTCAATAAATCACCTCTCCTATCCAAAATTTCAAAGGGAAACATCCACACATCATTTTGGTTGAAGGTCAATAAGACTTAGAAATTTTTAAAAAATTCTAACTTTGAAAAAATATGAAGTTGAAAAATTCTAACTCTAGAAAATTCTAAAGTTGAAAAAAATTCTAACTTTGGAAAATTCTAAAGTTGAAAAAAATATAACTCTGGAAAATTCTGAAGTTGAAAAAAATCTAACTTTGAAGAATTCTAAAGTTGAAAAAAATTCCAACTTTGGAAATTTTGAAGTTAAAAAAATTCTAACTCCAGAAAATTCTGAAGTTGAAAAGAATCTAACTTTGGCAAATTCTGAAGTTGAAAAAAATTGAACTTTGGAAAATTATGAAGTTGAATTTTTTTTTTAACTCTAGAAAATTGAAACTTGGTCAAATTTTGCATTTTTTGGACCTGCTTCCGAGGTGCACTTCTTTTGAGCTTCTGAGGTGCGCTTCTTTTGATAGTGCTAGGTATAAAGAGGGTGTAAATCATCAAAAAGAGGCAAATAAGTATACTAGAGTGCTCCCATACCTCATCTAAGAAAAACTCATAAACCATTTTCAAAACTTAGAACTTTGATTTTTTGGCAAATTGAGCTTTCGAGCTTCTAAGGTGTGCTTCTTCTGAAAATGTTCGGCTATAAAGAGGGTATAAATCATCAAAAAGGATCAAATTAAGTACAAAAAAGTTATCTCATACCTCATCCAAAAAAAACATAGATATTATTTTCAAAACTAAGAACTTTGATTTTTTGGCAAATTGAGCTTTCGAGCTTCCGAGGTGCGCTAGGTGTGCAAGTGCGCTAGGTGCACCAGGTGCACTACTTTTGAGGTGCACTTCTTTTGAGGTACCCTATAAGTTTTTAAAGAATTTAGAGGTGCATTGATAGTTAACTACCAGTTCCAAATTTAGAGCTTCCCATGCATTAGAAATGTATTTTGATGATAGTTTAACTCCTACAAATATCCAGAGAAGGTTGAACTTCTATTTTTGGCACTTCCATACACTCTTACATCATCTAATGGATTTTTTCATCTTATTTTCTCATGCTTTCTTTGTTTTAAGGTATGTAAAGGCTCATGCATCTATTTAATGATATAAATATGGATAAAGTCCTACTAAGCACTAGTTAGAGAGTTAGTTTGTACATAAATAGATTTATTTTATAAGCTTAGAAGCATATATTTGCATAAAGCTATCTCTAACTCTCAACACAAATATAGGGGAAAGTTTCTTATAAATTAAGCAATATAATATGTATTCTAGGCTATTATTTTGATGCAATAATATATGCTTTTGGTGCTTGCATTTAGAGTGTAGTGATTCTTGCCTAAGTGTGTTATATTTTGTGAATGTATGTTCAAAGAATGTAATTGAGACAATAGTATTATTGCATTATTTTGATTGTATGATCTTTTAATTTGGTGTTTTCTATGGGTTTACAAATTTTGCTGGTGTACTTAGTTTGAGAAGAGATCATCTATATTGTTCCTACATAGCTTTTTATCTCACATGAATGCATTTTTTGTGGCCTTTCGATTTGATGAAAAGTGAAACATCTTACAGTTATTGAATTCCCATCGACGATTGCATTAGTTAAATTAAAGAAGTGCTACTCCTACTTTCATTGGTTACCTACTTGACAAGGGCACAACCCAAGACAAAATGAATACAACAAGAAAAGGGAAATATTATTATAAGAAGTGATATGCTATTACATTCAGTACAATGAAAAAAAATTCAATGACATGCCCTAGGGGCTTACAATGTTGTCTGATTTTGGAGAAAACACTCCTCACAGTACCTTCTCCCAAACTCCATCGAAAAACTATATTTACAATGCCAGAAATGACCTTAAGTAACCCAAATTAGGTTTAGGGTTAGGAATAAATTTTAGAATATTCCATTTGAAATCCACCGCCAAAATAGAAGGTTCTAGAAAACACATAAGAAGTTGGTGCAAAATTAGAAGAATCTAGAAATGGTAGTCCAACTTTCGGGAGGCATAAATTTTGATCTGGGACTTTGATTGATGAACAATTTACATTTTAAGAAAGCTCTTCAAGCACTCTATAGCCCTATGGAAAAGTGTTTTCCCCCATTTGTTGGGCCCATACGAGGCTATTTAGTTTCTCAAATCTAACTTTGAAGTCCTCTTAGGTGGTCTCCAGACAACTTAAAACTATAATAACTTTCAAACTGTAAAGATTTTTGACTTAATTCTTTTTCTGGAGTACTTTAAATTATAGGTATAATCATCCCTTCAACCTACTCCATCTAACTCATCATAGTTATGGCTCATTGACAAAATAACCTATTTTTTTGATTGGCACATATCCCAAGGTGTACAAAAACATTAACCCAAAAAACCAACAGTGGAATTATGAGAGTTGGAACCTTTATTTGACCCAAATGGGTATCCAGAAATAAAAACACATTAGATAGAAACTAACTCTAAGCATGTTTTTGGGTGATACAAGATTATCCTTACACCACTAGATGCTCCTGCATCAAACACCCAGGGTAAGTTGAAAAGTGACCTTGTCACTTTATAGTTGGTAGAGGAAAACCCAAATGGGAAACCTCCATTATGGATATCCAAGTTGAATATTCCACTAGTCATCTTTTCCATTTCACCAGGTATTCTTCATACTACATGTTTCTGGTACTCTAGCCAACACGACTATCTAGAACTTCTTCAATCTCTTCCTTCTCAGAAGTAGGAATTAGACATGGCTCCAACATTGAATCCTTCTCTACACCATCATCATGATATTCTATTAATTTTGCAATATTGAAAATAGGAGCTATGTGAATCCCATCTAGCAACTCCACCTCATATGCATTTCTTGAATCATGTTTCTTCAAAATTTTGTAGGGATCACATTTCTTCATGTTTAGCTTGTTGTAGGTACCCACTAGAAATCATTCCTTCCTCAAGTATACCATAACCAAATCTCCAACTTGGAATTCCTTATGTCTCCTCTTTTGATCTGCTCTAGCCTTATACTACAGGTTCATCTTGGCAATATGTGCATTTACCTCCTCATGTAGGTTCTTGACATGTTCAACAAAGACTTTTGCCTTAGCACTTGTCCCCTCTCCTTGCTCCATCTTCCTCAGCTCTATTGCAATCCTTAGACTACTTCCATACATAATTTAAAATGGTTATCTACCAGTACTACTATTCACATAATTATTGTAAGAAAATTCTACTTGTGGTAGAATCAAATCCCATCCTTTGGGCTTATCTCCTACTAAGCACCTCGACAAATTACCCAGACTTCTATTCACTACTTTTGTTTGTCCATTAGTCTATGGATGATGTGTATAACTAAAATTCAATTCTATTTTCAACTTCTTCCACAAAGTCCTCTAGAAATACCCAAAAAATTTAGTATCTCTATTAGAAACAATACTTTTTGGGAGACCATGTAGCCTCACCATCTTTCTAAAAAACAAATCTGCAATATGCACTACATCATGAGTCTTGTAGCATGGAATGAAATGTGCCATCTTGGAGAACCTATCAACCACCACAAATATTGAGTCATTACCCCTTTGTGCCCTCAAAAATCCAAGAACAAAATCCATAGTTATGTCTTCCCAAGGCTTTGATGGAATAGGCAGTGGTTGATAAAGTCTAGTATTTTGATTAAATCCTTTGGATGTTTGGCATACTCAACAACTCTGCACAAACTTCTTCACATCCTATGACAATTAAGGAGAAAATTAATGTTCACTAATAATGGCAATGATCTTATCTTGACCAAAGTGTCCTGCCATCCCTCTACTATTTTTCTTCTTGTTCAAGTTCTCCCTCATGGAACTCCTTGTGATATACAATTGACTGCCCTTGAACAACATACCATCTTAAATCATGTATCTAGCCACTTGGTCTTGTCTAGAGTAACAAGTTCTTTACAAGCCTTCCAAGCCTCTACAAAGTCAAGATCTGTAGGGTATAGATTCTTGAGCTCATCAAACCCAACCACTTCAACTTGCATTTCTATCAACAAAAATTGTCTCCTACTTAATGAATCTACAACCCTATTAGACCTTCCACTTCTATGTTTCAATACAAATGTATAGTTTTGCATGAACTCTAACAAATTCAAATATCTCTGATTTAATTTACCTTGGTTATTTAGGTACTACAATGCCTGATGATTAGTATACAAGAAAAATTATTTTAGCAACAAAGAATGCCTCCATTTCTTTAGGGCCTAAACTATTGCATAAAACTCCTGATCATAAACATAATAATTCTTCTTTGCATCATTCAATTTTTACTAAAATAAGCAATAGGTTTACCTTCTTGGTTTAACACAACCCCAATAGCACTTCCACTAGCATTACAATCCACTTGGAAAACTTTGTTGAAATCAAGAAGTGCCAACATAGGTTTCTCTATCACCTTCTTCTTCAACAATTCAAAACTCTTGTAGCTCCTATAGCCCACTTAAACTGTTTTCTATCCCCCTCATTGTTTCAGTTAGGGGTGCACATATACTACTGAAATTCCTAATGAACTCCCTATAAAAACAAGCAAGACCATGAAATGACCTCACCACAATGGCAGACCTTGGAGTAGGCCATTCCAAGATGACCTTCACCTTCTTTGGGTCTATTTTGAGACCTTTAGCTAATACAATAAACCCAAATAGACTAACTCCCTTTGATAAAGCTACACTTCTTAAAATTAATCAACAATTTCTCTTCCCTCAACCTTTTAGGGACACTATGAATGTGCAATAAATTTTCATCCAAAGATTTATTGAAAATCAAAATATTATCTAAATAGACAATAACAAATTTTCCCAAAAAATTATTTAGTACCTCATTCATAAGCCGCATGAAGGTGCTTGGCACATTGGTTAGTCCAAAGGACATGAATAACCATTCATATAGACCTTCCTTGGTCTTGAATGCAATCTTCCACGCATCTCCCTCTCATATCCATGTCTGGTGATAGCCACTCTTGAGATCCATCTTTGTGAAGTACTGAGCTGCACTCAACTTGTCCATAAGATCATCCATCCTTGGAAAAGGAAATTGGTACTTGATGGTTATTTTATTTATAACTTGAGAGTTTGTACACATTCTCTACTCTCCATCCTTTTTTGGTTCCAACTTTGCAAGTACTACACATGGACTTGGGCACTCTCGAATCAAACCTTTCCTCAACAACTCCTAAACTTGTCTATTTAGCTCCTTTGTCTTAGTAGGAGTCATCCTATGACTAGCCTTGTTAGGAAAACTAGATCCAGTGACTAAATCTATTTGATGACTGGTTTTCCTTATTGGCAATGACCCTTCTAAACATTATCAGAGATGACATCTCCATACTCACTTAATAAACCTAAAAATTCAAGTGGCACTTCACTACTACCTTCCTAATCCTTCTTAGGAATAAAAGCATAACACATATGTTGATGTTTCATGCCATCTAGAAATTTTCTTCCATTGACAAGACATACCCTAGCATTACTGCATACCTTTTCACCCTCCTTTATCAAGGGCTTCAATTTGTGGTGAACTCCTTCCTTTGTTATAGATTATGTATTTGCATGACCATCATGTATATAATGCCTATCAAACTACCATGACCTTCCCAATAATAAATGAAAAACATCTATTGGGATGATGTCATAGGGAGCCTCATCATGATAACTCACAATCTTTATATAATGCCTCACCCAGAGATCCTTGGAAACAAGGATGAAATACAAGCCAAGAATATTTTTTTACAAGTATGAATGCACATGAAAACATCATACAAGGATCACAATGATCACAATAGAAGACTTCACCACAATCCCGACAACCAACAAATCTCCAATTGCCACTACCAAACTGACACACACAAACAAGGCCAACAACAATAATGCACATGATGAGGGCACAAGAAACAACCACTCATCAACAAAATGCCAAGCTGGGGTAAAATACAAAATTCCAAAATTTGGCTAAGCCTAAAATCCTGAAGCCCTGAAAATTGACTAAGTCTCGATTTTTGAAGCTTTGAAATTTCCTAGAATCCATAACTTATCTTCGAGAGGTCTAAAACCTATCTCAAAAGATTTTTCACATATATTAAAATATATCTTAAGTATAAGAAATTAAATATACGTCAACCCCCAAGAGACTAAAATAGAAACATGAAAATTAGATTCAAGAGAAACCAATAGAATTCAAAAAGAAATAACATAGCGTTGAAGAACGCCCAAAAGGGTATCGAAAACAACTCTCAGAAAGTTTGGATCATGAAGAAAAGTTCCTGCTAATGGCATGTGTAGGTTTTTGAAAAAAATCATGCGACACTTTTTACTAAGGGAGGGCGAGACTTCTCTTTAAGGCGTGCGACACTCTTCCAGTGTCATATGACATTTCTCAAGAAGGCGTGCGATACTTTACAGGATCATATGAAACTTCTTAAGAAGGTGTACGAAACTCTATAGTATCATATTGGGTGTACAATACATTTTTATGTCGCCCAATGCTGACAAAATGTTGCCCATAGAAACACGAAAACACTCCTAGAAGCAAAAAGGACCAAAAAAATAGAGCAAAGAACCTCCACACTAGGGAGTACCGGATCCACAAAAGCTCGAGGAATGAACACGTGAGTGTAAGAACAATAGAGAAAGAAGAACATCTATCCATCAAAACTATAGTAGCAAAGAACACATTGAAATAAACATTGCAGTGAACTGAACAACCAAACTAAGTGTGCGGTTCCTCCTAATCATTAATAGCATCATAAGACCATCGTGGGTCCTAGCCATCCCCCACGTGTAACATCCCAAGCCACTGACCAGATCGTTGGTACTGTTGTAATAGGGATGTCACTACTAAAAACATGCAACAATATAAGCATAAGGAAATATAACATGCTAGTGAAAAAGCATAAGATAATCCTATAGTAGATAACATCACCTATCACATGCTAAATAGCAGTAAGCAACAGATAAACTACTAAAGAAAATCACATCATCTAATCATATGCTAAACATTATGATAAGGAAATGCATCAAATAAACTAACATCATCTAAAAATCATATCCAAGCATTCCAATGAAAGCATAAATCACAAGGAAGCATACTCCAAAACCCGAAGTACCAAGTGAAAAAATCCAACAATGGTCACACTAGGATAAAGATCATCTTTGTACATCGATCCTTAGCAATGGTAAAGGTAGCTACACCTCCCAACCACGTGGCACCCATAGGTCCACACCTGTCATGCTGATGGAGATAAAGATCCAACTACAAACACACATAAAGAACAACATTGATGGCTAACACTCACACTAGACAGTATGATGGGCTGCAACCAAGAACCTAAGACAATGCAAGGAGTACAGGTCCTAGTCAGACACTCAAAAAGCTGCTAAGTAGGGACTAACATCATGGAGAGTCACTTGGCATCGAAAAGCCCAAGCTTAGATCTGTGTAGCTCAACTCCCTCAATGGAAGGCCAATATACCGTGTAGCTCAACTCCCTCAATGGAAGGCCAATACACAAAAGTACCATTTTATTATCTTAAATTTTATTACCAGTCACACATTTTGTTTAGTTATCACTTATTTAAAACTTCCTATCCTCTGCCAACCCTATGGGACTAAGGTCACCAGGCTATGAGATAGAAGCCCCCTCCATATGCTACCCTACCCTACCTGTGCTCATCTTATGACAAGTGCCCATGGGCATGCATACTCCCATCCCAACCCCAATGATCATAACTTCCAGAAGTACCATGAAAGATCGAGCCTTGCAAGTCACTCGACAAATGTACACGAACGTACTCGTGTGTGGCGCACCACCATCACAAAGATCATAACACAAGGATAGAAATGAAAACACAATGCAAAGGAAACACCCAACTGAAAGCAACATGGGAAGGATGGATTCTACATGAATCCCAAAGCCAATAAAATCGTACATCATAAAATCACTCAATCGACCTCAATCTGAGAGTATGGATTCTACACAAATCCCAATGATGCAAAAAGACCAAACATCATGAACTCACTCTATCGGCTTTAATCTGAGAGTATGGATCCTACACAAATCCTAGTGCTCATGAAACAAAAGAAAAGGTCTAAAAGAAATAATAACACCACGCATAAAATCACTCAACTGAACACAATGTCGGGAGTATGGATGTAACATGCATCCCAATGCAACATAAAAGTGCAAAAGTGGTCTGACTAATATCCAAACAGATCATCCAAGTCCACGACCCACATTGTGCCAAGAAAACTCGAGAAAATAGGGCAGCATGCAAAATGAGGTAAAAACCCCAAATTTTAGAAAAATTCCAAAATTAAAACCCATTTGGCCTTTGGGATCAAAAACCCCAAAAATCCAAAAATAAATGGAATCAGACACCATATGCAAAAATGGCCAATATAACAGCATAAAATCCCAAACCCTCATCCCAAAAATAGAGAAATGTTCATACCTACCCAACCAGGTAGAACTAACATACAAAAATAGAGGGGAACAATAGTTCTCAACCTCCAAACAAACGGCTACCAAAAATAGAAGCTGAAATGAAGCAGAAACAACAAAACAGGAAAGCCCTACCTCATAGCCAAAAGGGAAAAATGGGAATTTGAACCATAAAATAAATATCCTGCAGAAGTAGCTAAAAATCGTGGAAATCTAAGATTTCCCCTAGCTAGATCCAAGGAGCCCAACCTCGTGATGATCCCACGCCCATAGCTCCCACAATGAACAAAATAGTAAATCCTCATGAAGAGGATTTTGGGTTTTACTCTCCAACTTTCCAATTTGAAAGTGATAAGTGAGGAATTAAATTCCTCTTTGGATACTTATTCACTTTTTGAGTGAATAATCGATTAGGGAAAATAACCAGCCAACCTAGTTAAACCCTGAATCGACCCAAACGAAAATAGGCTATTCCTATAAATAGGAATTCATCTATGGAAAAGCTGCCAAAAATTAAAATAAATCAATTAAAAAGCTCGAAAACCCAAAAACACATAAATCTCCTTAATAACTTTCATGACAATGTGAACCTTCAAATGCACAGACACACTTACTAGTCTAATCACATAATGCAAATGAGTTCGGATTTAATAATCACCAAAAAGTTTAATTTAAACACTTTAATTAAGGATACGTTGACCATACCAGGATGACATTGGTAAAATATGAAAGGTTGAATCACTAACTCCATGTGCCACTGCCAGGGATATAAAACATGCACACTAAACAACACGATCAAGTGCAATTGCATATAATAACATAGCCAAAGCAATAATGCGTTAAATCACCTAATTTAACCATTTATTTAATTATATTAAAATAATCTATTTACATCAGTCAAGTTCGTATAAGGCATAACAACGTAGGAATGAAGTAAATAACCATAGCATTAATTCCATCACATAACAAAATCAAAGGTATGTCCAAATACCAAATAACCAGATATCATCATAAAAACACACTGTCATCTCAAAATGGCATTCTCATGCAATAAGATTAATTGAACAACTTAGTAGTCTAAAATCTATGATACTGAAATCAAAGAGTAACATTTGACCTTCAAGTCCTCTCAAATGTAAACATAACATGAGTAACAAATATTTCTCTAATTAGAAATATAACAAGGTAAATGTCCGCAGCACATAACTAAATAATCTCACATGAACAATCCATTTCTAATCATTAATGCATTTAATAAAGATTGATTACTCTACATTAAAAAGGCATTTAAAACACATAAGAAAAAACAGTCATAAACATGACTAACCACTGCTACAAGAACCTAGTCTAGTGTACCATGGTAATAGAACATAGTGCAATCTCTGCACACATCCCAGGGTAATCACAAAACAACCTCATGATACCAAATCGATCCTAGCAACCACTGGTACAAACCACAATGAACCATAACTCACATCAAAATCTCAAAGATCATTCAAAAGCATAATCAAAGCAACTGATACAAAAACATAAATCTGAACACCTTAATGGTGTAGACCACTCAAGGTCACAATCATGATCCCATCACAACAAAAGATTAGCGAAGTTGCATTCATCAGGATGACTTACAGAAGTCAAACGGGAGAGGCACTACACTTTAACTTTACCAAACATTTCTCACTAACTAGGACCTTATGATCATCTTGCACTCAAGTAATCCTATAGGGATGCGAATGTTTCACCCTCTTGAGCTTTAGCTTTGAGACTATTTCTTCTGATAGCAAGTTGTTAGTGCTCCCACCATCAACAATCACATCACAACATTTACCCTCACACTTGCACCTAGCACAAAAAAAATACTCCTTTATCTAGGTTTATTCTCACCACCTAGCAAGACCCTTTCATTAATTAGAACCTCTCCTCTTTTTGCATCCTCTAAATGTGATGATTATATATCATCATCTACATGAGCAACCTTTGCTTGACCATCAGCTCTTCTATTTATCCTTCCTTGGTGTTGAGGGCCATCATAAACATGATGACCTTCTTCATTGCAATGAAAATAGGTATCACAGAATCCTCCTCTTCTTGAACCTTGTCCATGTCCTCTACCTCTTCCTCTTTGATCTCCAAAGTTTTGATCACAGGAGCGGTTGAAACCCTCATTCCTCTAGTTTCAGCTGGTATCCACATCTTCATTTTTGTTCTAGTTTTCATTTTGGCCTCCAAATGAGCTACCACTACCCCTTCCTCCTTGACTACACACTCTTTTCCTTCCATCAAACTTTTTCTTTAACTTCTCCTCAACTCACAAGGAAAATTGGTATGCCTCTTTAATGCTTGTCATTCTAACTAGACTTAACTCCTCCTAAATGCTAGGTCTTAACCCATTAAGGTAATGGGCAACCTTCTCCTTTTTTGCTTTCACATGCCCTTCCCTAATAAGGACTCAATAAAACTCCTCTATGTATTCCTAGATAGATTTTTCCACTTGCTTTAACCCTTGCATCTTCTTGAACAATTCAAGCTCATAATCAATAGGAATGAACTTCTTCTTTAGTTTGTCCACAAATGCAATCCCATCTTCTGATTTTCTCCTTTCTTCTTCTATTTCATTCCAACTAAGCCTCTTGCCACCAAAATTTGGCATGGAATTTCATATTTTCTTTCAAAAATTTAACCTTATTAGGGTCCCTGATATCTTCATACTCAAAATATTCCTCTAGCTCATTGATCTAGTCAATCAACTCATCTAGGTTTAGATTTCTTGATAACATGACAACGTCACTTTTATGTCTTTTCTCTACCTTGTCAATGGCCCTAAAAATATTCTCCTCCACTTGGTTTAGGACTTCTTTTTCTCCTTCCCCTTTTTTCATAATATTTCCTTCTTCATTTTCCTCGTCACTTTCGTCACCTATGACAATATTCATCCCTCTATGGATCTCCTTTTATAATGCATGAACTTGTCTCTTGAGACCTCTAACCTTAGGATGAAAAAATCTAGCCTTTCCACCACACTCTCCTCATCAAGGAATCTTCTTACTATATCAAAACCCACAACTACACAATCCTAGCACAAACTACCTCATATTTGGTGCTCTATCTACACACTCAGGAAAACCCACTTTGATACAACTTGATGAGGGGACAACCCAAAAAAAAATGAACACAATAGGAAAAGGGGAATATTATTATCAGAATTTATATGATATTATATTAAGTACAATAAAAATAGAATTAATGACGTACTCTAGGGGCTTACAATGTTTTCTGATTCTAGAGAAAAATACTCCTCACAATACCTTCTCCCAAAGTCCACTAAAAAATTGCATTTACAATGCTAGAAATGACCTTAAATAAATTCACTTAGGTTTAGGGTTAGGAATAAATTTTATAATATACCATTTGGCATACACCACCAAAACAAAAGGTTCTAAAAAACATACTAGAAGTTAGTGCCAAATTAGAAGAATCCTTAAATGGTAGTCCAAATTTTGGGAGGCATAACTTTTGATCTGGGACTCTGATTGACAAACCATTTACATTTTTGGAAAGCTCTCCAAGTGCTCTATATCCATATGGATTATATGTTCCCCCCATTTTTGGGGCCCATATGAGGCCGTTTAGTGCCTCAAATCTGACTTTGAAGTGCTCTTAGGGGGTCTCTAGGTAACTTAAAACTATAATAACTTTCAAACTGTAAAGCCTTTTGACCTGATTCTTTTTCTGGAGTGCTTTAAACTATACATATATCATCCCTCAAAATTAAACCCTCTAACTCATCATAATTATGACTCAATTACAAAATAACTTATTTTTTGCACTGGTAGATATCCCAAGGTACTCAAAAACACTAACCCAAAAAACCAATAGTGGAACTATGAGAGTTGGAATCTCTATTTGACCCAAATGGGTATCTAGAAATAAAAACACATTAAATATAAACTAACACTAAGAATCTTTTTGGGTGATATAGGATTGCCATTAAACCACTAGATGCTCCTGCATCACTATCAATCTTTTCAAAGGCTTAATTCACAGACATGTTGTTTCTGTAGTTTATGTTCGTTTAAGAATTTAATTTTCATGTTATTTTCTTAAACTTATTATTACCCTATCTTTTTTATTTTCTTTTACAAACACTTGATTAATTTAGGAATTCATATAGTTGCAGTATTAGATTGCATTCTTTAAAAAATACAGAAATAGGAAAATATATTTCTTTTTGTGTGTTTTATTCTTTTGAGATAGCAAGAAGATTCTACATCTTATCCAAATTGTTCTAACCAGCAAATGCCTCCCTGTGAAAAAATACATTTATCTTCAATTGAGCAGATTATGTAGGTTGCAATATTGCCCAAAACCTTGGAGTTGATCCCAGATCATCTTTTGAAGAGAGGAGTTCAAAAGGATTCCTACTGTTAAGCATTGTGGAAAATGACAGCTCAACATGATGTTGAAGTTGATGATTAAAAAAATGATTGGTATCCCTCTTATCAAACCAGTTGACGCACCAAAGCCTCCATCTTGGTTATTTGATTCCAAATATTTCTATCAATTTTATTGTCGACTTGATCAAGGAACTAAAATATGTATTTTCATGAAAAATACAATTCAAGACTATATCGAGTCTAATGCTATATCTAATTATCTAGATATTAACCATAGAAATAAATAAGTTGCATCTCCTAATCATAATTTTCAAATCTACACCAATCCTTTTTTGTATCATTCAACCAATTCTATTGAGAAATCTTCTTCTACCATACAAATTGAATATGATGAGAATGACAACAAAGCCAGTCATATTTTTAATCAAGTTGAGCATGTTAACCCTAAATGTTAACCTATACCTCCTTGCATTATCTTTGATCTTGATGAAATAATTAAGGCACATATGGTCCTATTTACATTGTCTCTTGGGATGATGGTAAATTGTTTCCTATTGTATCCTTGTTGATCCCACTTGCACGGTAAATATGATAATTAAAAAACACATTTTTAGTAAACATTTTCATAAATATTATGAAAAATATAATTTAGTGATTAAAACTCTTATTTATCCTCTCATGGTTCCATTTCCTTTCCCATGGAAATTGGTGGTAAATTATTGGGTTATACTTTCATTGTCATTCCTAATTCTAATCAATTTTAAGTCAAACTTGGTCTTCCTTGGTTACCTCCATGAAATTTGTGGCTTCTCATATCCACAAATGTCTTACATTTCCCCATAATGGAGAAATAATGATTGGTAACTATAGTCTTTATTCACCTTATGCTTCTCAAGTCTCCATTTAACTTGATCTATTTTGGCCTTTTATTCCTCAATCATCTAAATCTCATCCCTTTTCTCCCTATTGGTCATATCAAGCCTTTAAAATTATAAATATTTATGAACTTATCACACCTAAGGATGATCCTAGTCATAGTCATCTTCCTACAGGACCTATTCCTCTTTTATATACTTCTTTTCCACCTCATTTTACTTACATACATCTTCCTCATGTTATCTCTCAACCTAGTGTGGTTTTTCATGTTCTTCCTCCTAAAGAATAAAAGGACCTGATGTTGATTGATACTATTGCACACCAAAAATATAACAAAACTAAATGTAACTAGCATGTTTATGATTGTCATCACAAGTGTTGTACAAGAGCCCACACATGTTCTTCTCCAAATATTTATTCACCTCATGCACCTCCTCATATTTCACTTTTATTTCACCAAACCATCCTTGAACCTATAGAGGAAGTGAATTTAAACAATGTCAAAATGGATAAACATGAAAATTCTACTTGTATTCACTCTACTATAATTAACCTTGATGATTAAGATACTCTTTATGATGCTTCATGACACTAATAATGATATCCACACTAGTGATTTTAATGATATGTATGGGAGTATTGATATTGACCATGATTTACTGGTTGTGACTTCACAATAATTTTCCATCACTCTTATTAATGAAAATAATGACCCATCTTCAAAACAGGGTCCTTATTTTGAAATAACTATTGTTCCTTTTGGCATGCTCAATATTTTTCCTCTTGTGAGTTGTACACCTTCCCAAAACATGATGGACCAAGATAGGAGGGCATCTAATACACTTGACAAACTTCTATTACATAGTATAATTTGTGCATTTTTTTACTATAATGCACCTTCCACATGATGTGTTTATTTTTATATGTTTTATTTAAATTTCTCTAAATGACCCTTGGTGTTCCACAAGGTAATAAAGGAATCATAAATTTGTAATCATTCTTCTCTTTGTACTGAATTTATTCTATATGTTGTACATGTTTTATTATTTTTAAATGCACCTTTTTATTGTCCTTTTAGGATAATCCAAAATAGTAACACCTATTATTTTTGGTCTCTATGATGTCAGTCCAAAAAAAAATCTTCTTCATAACTCTCATGTATTTTGCTTCCATTTGGGAATAATTGTTGGAAATATTATGACAAGATAAGTTATTGAGAGGGGAGGGGTGAATCAGTAACTTCTAAAACTTTCATCCCAATTAGCAATTAATCCTTTATATGAATTATGATCTAACTTCATGCATGAGAAACTTAAAAACATGAAAGCATACATAACACTTTGACACATAGATTTGGTGACCTAGAAACCTTCCAAATAGAAAGTAAAACTAGGGTGGGGATGATACCCACAAGCTTTAGTACTATAGTATAAAGTTGGTCGTTACTTTTGATGATCTGTCGTATTACGAGCAATAAGGACAGCTAGGTCCACCTTGCAAAAGGATTTACAAACATATAATGAAGTATGCACTAGGTAAAGAGATTTACATAAGACTGTTAGGTCTACCTTGTTAAAGGATTAGACTGATCCACTTGTTAGGATGAAGTAGTAGCTCATCTTTGATCTGCAAGTTGGTTTTCTGAATGAGATTTCTCTAAGTGTACAAATCACCTTGTTATGATAGATGAATCTTTGTTGCTCCTTATACTGTTATAGCCTTTGTAATTTTTACTTCTACTCTTTTATGATGATTATATTACTTCTATTTTTGATCCATACATATATTGGATGTGATACAATACATTACATATATATCAATCCAATTACACAATTACAAAGTTGGATGCAATACAAGTTTTCACAAAATATTACAAAGTTAGTCAAAGTGTAGAAACTTAGGCTCTAAAGACTAACTTAGTGAGGTTTTGATACTCAACATCCACTATCACTACCTAACATCATCATGCACTCAGTAGACATAAAAGCTTGGTCCATACTAATCACTCCCAAGTAATCTTGAACTCAGTCTACATTGGTGACTCAATGAATACTGTGAAACTCGTAATATAAATTGAATCACTTGGTTACCACTGGATAGCTCGGCAAACACTATCACCTTAAGATTAGTATAAACTAAGTCACATGGTTAACACTAAGTAGCTTAGTTAACATTGAACTTGCATCACATCAACTGTGAACTTGATAAATACTACACAACTTGGTTTACACTAGTAAACTTGGCATACATTGAAATGATTTGTTTATACTACTGAACTTCAACTCTGTAGTGACTAATCAATTCAAACTAAAATCTATCCATAGGACTTGGTAGCAATTGTAGGACTTAGTAGCAACTAAAATGCTTGGTTAGTACTGTTAACTATACAATAAGCTCAATATGAACTCACAATCTGAATAAGTGTATGTCACTAATAACAAACTTTACTATTATGTCAATAATCTCCCCCTTTCACATTAGTGACAAAAACACTTATTAGTCAAAATTGAATTCAAAAGAGTTCTTGAGTACCTTTATCCACCATCTTGTGTCTCCAACTCAGTAGAGTATACTATTTTTGAGATTTTTCAATATTGTTTGTGTAAGATATATTCCTGTTCATTGTAAGGCTCCCCCATAGTATAATATACAATTTATTATACAATCTATCTCCCCCATTTGTTATTATTTTTTATACATGGCAAGTCTTTTTACATTTTTCTATAATTCATTTTCTCCCCCATAACTTTTACATATTTCTCCTCCTTTACATATTTTTACATCTTTCTCTCACTTTTTGACATTAATGCCAAAGATATATTATATATTTATTTACATAGTGATGCCAAAATGAGACAAGAAGTCTGAATGTACCTTCAATATGAATGCCAAATTCTTGTCCAAGTCCTCTTGCAAGACCTTGCATGTGTGCAATGCCACCTGCACTTTTGTTGAAAGTTCAATCATATGGTCTACAATAGAGAAATTATTGTCATGGATGAGGGTTTTTGAATGTGCAATGTGCTTTTGTAGTGCATCCATGTTGGGGAGTATGATATTTTGAATATCTACCAATGTAGATTTGATTCTTGCTTCTTCTCTAAGAAATTTAGTCAACATATCTATCAAAAATATGATCTTTTTGGAATGCGCAGAGCTTGAAGTTGGGTCAAGCTGAAATTGTTGAGAACTTGCTTTGAGATCTTCATCAATCTTGGACAATTTGTCCTTTATTTCCATAGTAAAGCTTGGAATATCACATAGTTTACCAAAAAGTAAATTTACATTTGTACAAGATGTTTCTAGAGAACACAAAATAGTAGATAATTCTACTTGGTAAATGGCAATTTGTTGAGCAATGTGCTCTAACACTTTATTTTCAAACTTTTTCTCTACTTTCTATAATAATTTTTTCTGGTCCATCTAGATCTTCATTATACTTTTGGACTACTTTTTCCAATTGAAACAAAACTAGTTGAGAAGAATCAATCTATATACCTATAGCCTCTGTCAAAATATTCTTGGCATCCTTATTGATTTTAAATTATTTATCTCTTTCTTCTCTTAGTCTCTGCTTCTTAGCTTTCTTTTGGAGTGATTCTCCAAAGGTTTGCATTTGATCAGGAGTAAATTTTGAAATATCCCAATTTGGAATCACAATTTCCTCATCAAGATCAACATCCTCCTCCTTTTCTTTTCCTATACCCAAAAAAATTGTGCTTGGTTGAGGCTTGGTCTCAACTTTCCTTGCATTTATTACTTGTGTACTTGGAATGTAAATAATAGTAGAAATAGTGGGGATTTTTGCAAAAATTGATACTGCACTTATTATAGAAATACTAGTAGAAGTATCTATTAAAGCCAAAATTGATGTATCCAAAATTGTTGAAGAGGGAAGAGTTTGCAACTCAGTAGATGAAGTACTTGGTACTTCAGTCAATGATGTGCTAAGCTATATTGGTGCAAAGATTGATTGGCTAGTTATGCTTGGAGTGTTGGACACAATCAATCCTACAGAGGCTATCTTCATGCTTGATGTTGTCAATATTTTTCTTGGAGAATGAGGAAGTGAGGCTATAACCATTGCAACAATCTTAACTAGGTGGGTTTCCTCTATATGCTGAGTTTCTTCCTTAGTAGCCTCTTGCTCATGTTCCTCTTCATTATCAATGTTATCAAAATGTGTTGTCTCTTCATCTTTTTCTTATTTATCATCATCATCATCATTGTCACTTATATTGACTCAAAAATCACCTGATTTATGAAGAAGATATACATTTTTCCATGTATTTCAAGGTTATTTTTTCTTCATTCTTCTTCATGGATTCCTTCACCTCCTTGTTAGTTAGGCTTGGCATAAGTAGCCTCAGGGTTTTCTCATATATATCTTTAGTAGTTTGCTTTGCAAATTCCCATCTTGGCTTGATCTTATCCATCAAAACACTAGGAATTTGAAGTGTAAGCTAATCAAGTGAGTATTTCTACTTACCCATTTTATCCATCACCAGATCTTCAATCTACTTCTATTCTACTTTAGTACTAATCTCATACTTCAATGGCTTGAATTTGGTTATACCAACCCCTAACTATAAATCTTTCAATCTATCCTAGAAGGTGGGTGGAGGTTTCCTAAATATTATGTCTTCTCCTTCATTGTCTAATTTCTTTCTTGAGGATCTCCTAGTGAACACTATAATGGATGGCTTAGTAGGCTTGGTAATGATTGCCTTGTCCTTTTTCTTTAGTGGCTCTTCCTCCTCTAATTTTTTCTCATACTCTACTTCTTCATCTTCACGTTTTCCCTTGGTTAACATAAGAGTTGAACTTGTTTTCAAATTGGCAATCCTTTTCTTGCCTTTATTTACTGCTTGAGGGAGTTTGATCTCTAGTTCCATCTTGGCCTTGGCTTCATCATATGTACCAAAATAGGCTTCCTTAGGATCAACTAGTTCATTAATTAGTGCCTCAATAATATCTTTCATTTCATCAATATTAACCTCATATCCAAGAGGTTCCACCCATGCAATTCAGGGCCTAATTTCCTAAATGTATACTTTATCACTATCTACCATAAAACATATATCATCCTTGTAATCCTCAACTAGTTTCTTAGGGATTCAGAATCTATTATTCATTTTCTCCTTGAATGCATCAAAATAATTATCCATAATACTATTATAGTTTTCACCCATCTTAGCAATGTACTCATTAATTTGATAGAGTACAGGCACATCTTTTCTCCATACAATAGTGCCTTTTGAAGGAAAGAATTTTAGAACATAAAAGAATAAGCATGTCAATAGAGAGCCAAACTTACATGGATTGTTCTTTGATGTTCTAATTCTCTCCATGTTCTTGTTGAATTGTTTGAACAACAGCTTGGCAAGGTCAAAAGAAAGGTTGTTCTTGACTATCTTGTATGCCAAGTCTACTACATACACACTATTCAACTTGCTTGAACTGTAGATCTTGTGTGCAATGATATGTATGGAAAACTTCAATTCCATATTAGTTGCATTTCTTGTTTTCATACCTCTTCCATCCCACTCTACTAGGGTTTTCTTCTCTAGGTCAACCTGACCTAGGGTTTTGGTTCTCTTAGGTTTTTCCAACATGGGGAGACTGGTGATCCTATGAATTATCTTCTTTGTGATCAAAATTGGTTGCTCCAACCATAGTTGTCCATTGTGCATCTGATTGAGAATAAACCTAGTCTATTTCTCTTGGAATTCATGGGGCATGTGAAGGGTATGGGTTAATCCTTTAGCCTTGAGATGTTGATATTTGGGTTTCAAAACACCATTCACACATAACCTTTCTAGGGTTTCATCCATTTCTAGTGTTCTAATTTCTTGAATTACACATTTAAAATTAGAATGAATGTCATTGATTAACAATACATTGGAAGGGATTTGAGACTATGCTCCATGTTGGGCATTTTTTTTGCACGAGGTCAAAGGTAGGAATCCATTGCATAACTCCTCTCTTGAAAAGAAAATATTTTTAGGGATCCACTCCAAGTTTTAGTGTTTGTCTTGCAATGTACCAAAATTTTCTCTGTAGAAGATAAATGTGAGTGTTCACAAGGAGGCCTTTGCTAGTTCTAAAAAAACTTTTATCTTAGAATCGAAGTAAATTTTTTCACTGTCTCAAAATATCACACCAAAAGAACAATATTTTTTGTATTTTCTATTTTTGAATGAATGCAACTCTAACAATGCAACTACTATGAGGTCCTATTCTAATAGGGGGTTAGTAAAACAAATAATGAAACTCAAATAAAATAACATGAAATTGAAATGACTTGAAATTGAAATTTCTAAAGGGACATAAGCTACATAACACAACATGCTACGAGTTAAACCTTTGAAGAAATCAATAGGAAACTAATGAAAACAAGAGCAGTGCTTCCCAAAATCCATTGATGCAATTGTTCGTGAGAATATTTAACAAATTGAATGATGTTTCACTCTTTATCAAATCGCAAGGCCATGAAAAGTGCACTCATGTGAGACAAAAAGCTATGTCGACACAATTGAGTGATCTCTTCTCAAGCTCGTTATGTTAGCAAAATTCGTATATCTATAGCAAACCCTAGAACTAAAAGATCGTACAACCAAAAAAAACACAATAAACCTTTACCTCAATCACAATATCATGAATAAAATCCACAAAACAATGACACATTTAGGCAAGAATGACTACACTCCAAATGTGAGCACCAAAAGCATAATTTTATTACATAATAATGGCGGCCTTTGTTACATTTTACAATGGGGTATTTATGAGAAATTGTCTCCTCAAATTGTGTTGAGAGTGAGAGATATTCATCATGCAATAAATTGCTTTTAACTAATAAAAAAAATATATATATATATATAGACTATCAACTAATCTAGTGCTTAGAGGGATTCCATCCATATTTTATTCATTAATTGGATGCATGATCCCTTTACATGGCAAAAACAAAGAAGAAACCAGAGAGAAAGTAGGAGGAAGCCATCAGTAGAAGTGGAAGTGCATGGAGACACCAAAAATATAAGTTGGCCCTTCACTAGGTGTGTGTCAAAGTTAACTTGCCATTAGAATGCACTCTCGATGCATGGAAAGAGCTATTTTTAGAACTAGCAGTTAACTGTCAGTGCACCTTTGAATTGGAGAGCTATGGACTTTTGGAGCTGCATGAAAATGCGAAGCTACGGACCTATAGAGATGAATTAAAAAGAAAAGCTATGAAGTTGTAGACCTAAAAAGCTATGAACCTATAGAGCTAAATGAAAATGTAGTGCTACAAAGTTGCAAACCTACGAAGTTGCAGACCTTGACTAGGTTAAAAACTCAAAATTTTACTAAGTGTCGAAACTAAAATTTTGGCATCTAGGTTTTGTTCATCTTCATCCCAAAGCTATGTTTGGATGGTTGCCCTTGAATTTCTCTATCATCTTAGTAATTTTAACAGCATCTCAAAGATCTAAAGCCTCATACTTGTCCTTGAACTTGTATCTATAGTTGTCCACCTCGATTCGAGTCTCTACAAAATCTCTGAGCTTGGTGTCCAACTCTAATAGTGCTTCCTCTATTCTGAAGGCTTGTCTGATGTCTTCATCACTGGATGCTTCCTCTAAAGTCTTCTTGAAATTATCCACTTATACCTCAACTAGCAATAGCTTCTCTCATTCTTCATCTTCAAAGGTGTCCAAGCATGCGTCACTGTACAATTTTTTTGATTTCAAAATTTTCTCTTGGGCTTGGTCCTTGAGCCTATGTATCTCATCATGCAATGTTTCCATCACTTTATTCCCATCTATTATCTTCTCTATCTAATCATCTATCATGTCTAGCTCTTCTTTTATATATACATCAATCAGAGTGTGGTACCTTTGGCCCTTTATCACTTGTAGATTTTACAAATCTTTGCTCTGCCCATACCTCATCCATGATACTAAAGTCTTACCTCAAAATTGCATGATCTTATCAACATTCTCTTGCATATCAGGTAACTACTTCAAACTTCCTATGATTAGAGTGACACCTTTATCCTAAAGGCTATCTCGCCATTCCTGATAAGCTTTCAAAAATGGATTGAGCTATACACCTTTCCCTTCTCTAAGAATGGTATTTAGAGTCTCCTCGAGGCATTCAGGATCAAGAGGACAGATAAATTTGGCAAGATATCCCTTTAGGATCTCAACTTACCTCTAAAGTGTTCTAATTTCAATCTCATCCTATTCCACATGCTTGAGAATGTCTTTGACTCCCATAGTCATCATCTATGGGGTTGTATCTTGTGTTTGCTTTCCCAACATAATATCTTTCACTTCATAGTCCTCAAGACTAACAACTTTTTCATCTGTACCTTTAGGAGGGTGAGCCACTTATGCAAATAAGTCCTAGTTTTGTATGATAGTGACAAACAAAAATGACATTTCATCATGTAATGGAGACTCAGGCTTGTTCAAGATCTCTACAATGTCACAAATGTCATTCTCTGAAGCTTGAAACTAATGCTTAGCACTTCTCATTATTTCTTTCTAGAACCATCTTGGGATCTGTCTCTCTACAACCTTGGCTCTAGATGATGTAAGGGTGTGTTAAACTACCTCCTTCCCTTTATCACTCTTTTTTTAAGTCTCCTATTTTGAGGACTCTTCTTCTATAGTCTCTGTCTCTATAGATCCTATAGTTTGATCCTCAACATTATGAGAAGGTTGTTGCACATATTCTACTATCTGTGCCTCTTTTGATGCCTCATTAGTAACCTTTGGTTTTGGTTGCTCTTGTGATGATGGTTCCTTTTGAACATGTTCCTATTTTGAACTTGGAGGTTGGGGAGTTACTGAACCCTTTTCTACCACTGTGACCTATGGTGGAGGAGTGAGATCAGGATATTGTGTCTCTAGTGACATCTGCATCTAGTCTTTCTATTGGAGTTCACTTGTAGTGGTGTCCATGATATTACATCCAACTACCTTTGTACCTATGGGCATGAAATCAAAATCTAGGATGGAGAGAACATCCTCACCTTGCTCCCTTTTCTCCCTCACCCACTATTGCACTTCATCTTCCAAAGAAGAGAGCTTTAATGGTTCCACATGGGTGGGTGGCAGGGTACTCCTGGCACTCTTTCTTCTTTCCAACTCTATGGCTTTTTAAAATTGAGTTCTTCTTTGTATGGGCACTTTTTCTTCCTCCTCATCTAATTTCATTTCTTCCTCATCTATTTCTTCCTCTAGAATGGTTTTGGGAACTGATGGATTAGGCACTAATCTCTTACTAACTCTACCTCTTGTTCATCCTAACCTTGATCTTCTTTTGTCTCTTTGGAACCACAGGAGAAAAAAACTCTTCTTGCACATGAGGAATATAGGTCTCTGGAATTTCTCCCTCTTCAGGTTGACTTGGCAAAACAAGAGGCAGTTGAAGTTCAACCTAGATTTGGGTAGCTCCACCATCTTGGGGCTCTTGTGGACTTGGTTCCCATTGCTGGGAAGAGACCTATTCTACAATATGCTCTGTTTGAATCTTCTTAGGAGAGGCTCTCTTCCTCTTGCCCTTTCTCTCTAAAGGGTGATAATATCCCATTGAGCGATCAAGCTATTAGACTATTTCAGGCCTGATAAGAGATTGGAGTGCAAAGGTAGGAATAGTGACTTTCCTCCCTTTACCCCTTTCTAGGTGAGCATTTGTGTGGAAGATCACTAAATTAGGAACTAGATCGAGTGGAAAAGGTTTCTTAATCTAACTCTTTGTCATTCGAATGACATGTCTCACTCAATGATTGATATCATCTCCTTCTTCTCTATCAACTTCTGCATTTAGAATGGTTCTTTCACCAACTTTATCTGTATTGAATAGGGGATCCAATAGTTCCTTGGAGTCCTATAGCCTTATCTCATTAGGGATGGTCAAATGGAGAGCCTTTTCTACTAGATACAAAGTCATCCTAAAATAGTCTCTAATGTGGACATCATAGTCATTTTTGGCATTCATCCAATGATCTTCAGTGGTATCCTTGTGATAGAAATAATTCCCTGGTAGGTTTTCCACTTTGTCCACATTGTCAAAATATGGCTAAGGAGAGTTGTACTCTTCAAGAGGATAGTTCTCCCATTCCCACTCAAATGTCAAAATATCTTATTTTCTCTTCACCTAATATGCTCCTATGACCAATGACCAATCCCAAAAAGGTCTCTGTTGTCTTTTTATCCGCTCATAATCTGACTCAATCTGTCAAGATATTTCCATTAGGACCAACTTGTCACTTGGGTATCGTAGGAGTTTCTTTGGATTGATAGATGCACCCCCTACCTGAATATATGTGAATGTTTTAAACTACATGAAATATGCTCTGAGAGCTATGATCTATGCATTCGCTTCATCGAATAACCTCTTTCCATAGTCCCCTTTAATGAATCAAATGATCGCAAAGATAAAAGCATCATTAACAATTCTATACTCCTTACTCTATGCTAAGAGCTTCTTCTTCACTAGCTGAGGATAGACTATGTATGGCCAAGCATTGGGGTCCTACATACCACCTTTATTGTATAACCCAAGATAGTTTTTTGCCCTTGCTAGAAGTAGGTACACCACATAAGAAGTCATATAGAACTTCTTCTTGTCCTTTACCCTCCCCAGCTACTCACACAAATTTTTACTAAGTGTAGTGGCCCAATTCAGTGGTATCTTTACATGCCTAATGGTCTCAATGAAGTTGACCATGAATGGAATGAGATAACCTATTGTAGGTAAGCCCATGGCTCTACTCAAGAGAATGATAGAGTATTCGATATCATCTTTCATGTATCCCCAAGTCATATCCACTTTTTTGATTATCTTTCCTTGAGGTGGCTTCTCAATAAAGTACAAGGAATGTATAATATAAATGGCCTCTTGGTGATGATCTTTATACCATCTTTTAGCTACTTCATAGGAGAGTCACATGAATTGATTAGCTTTGGTAAGATGGAAGAACCTCTTGATGTTATTAGGTCATAGATCTAAGACCACTTCTTCAGTGACACTCTTAACCACCCTTTCATTAGGAACGAAGTGCTGAGACAAAGTCATGACCAATTCAGTTGATTGTACTGACACAGGATGTGAGGCTACACTCACTAATCTAGAATGTATTAGTGTGAACTTTGGGGTTGACCTTTCTATTAGACTATTGAAAACTCTTAGGAATTCTCCCAAGTCTGTGCGTCTGAGGTTAGTGTCTTTGATCTTAGTGTAATCATCATGTAACCTCAACTTTGGGGGTATGCCTTGGAACTTGAGAACAACTAGTTTTTCTACTACTCTAGATGTAGATGCCATCTGATTATGTTGCTTACATGTCATGAGAAAAGAAGATGTCATCAGTTACATGATAAAATGAAAAGTGTTCCCTTTGGGGACTTATTCATTTCTAACTAACAAAAATTAAAAATTATTTCTCATTTTTAATTTTAATTTTTTAGTTTTATACTTTTTCTTTCTTCAAACCTTTATTCTAAAAAAATTAAAAATAAAATAAAGCTAAATGGAGGGCATCGCGAGGCATTGGGAGCCAAAGTATGGGCGCACCATGGATGGTGTTGCACGAGCCTGGGCACTTCTTGCAAGCACCACAAAGGGTGTTGCACGGGCATAGGCACACCATGTAGGTGTCATGAAGGACACTGTGTAGGCACCACTATGCAGGCATCACATGGGGTGCCGCATAGGCGAGGGCAAGGGCATGATGCGTAGGCGCTGCATTGAGGGCCACCACACAGATGCCACAAAGGGCACTGTACAGGCTAAAAGAAAGAGAGGGGGGAAGCTCACTTCTCCCTCCTCCAAATACTTTGAAAAAAAAAATTGAAAATGGAAAAGAGGGGAGGGAGGTTTTTATAGCCTCTCCCTCCTTTTGTAAAAGCCAATGCATGTCATGCCTTGGCATGCACATAGGTGAGAAGAGTTGATTTTTAAAATTAAAAAAAAACTTGCATCTCCATTTTTAAAATTTTTTTGTGTTTTTGACTTTTCTATTATTTTTATGATTTTCTCAATTTTTTGATTTTTTTGTGTTTTTGAACTTTTTGACTCTATGACTCAAACATTTAAGAAAATTTTCTTCTTCCAACTCTCAAACTATGAGTCTAGGAGTCAAAAAAGGTAAGGGATCCCCATTCCTAGTGAGGAATAGGGCATGTTTTGTGGACACCACAACAAATAGCCTTGAAAAAAGAAAGAAATGACCAAGGCATTTCTTTATCAACAAACATTCTTCCAATGTGTGTCAAACACCAACCAGACTTTGAACATCTTGAGTATCTTTCAGATGACTCTTCAATCAAAATTTTAGAACTCAAAACCTTCCAACTTAGTGTGTGCATTGTGAATTCATTCCCTTTTGACATGCCAGGATGCAGTCAATCAAAGTCTTCTAACAACTTGAAACAATCCTCCACTCCTCCTAGCTCATTCATTTTGGATCTCTACAAAGGCTTTTTATCAATCAATTACTTGATCAGATGAGAGAACCATTTCAAGGGCTCTTGGCAAGATGCCACATTTTTTTTGAATTTTTTTCTTTTGAATAATCACTTCATGTTGTTCAAAATGTTACTTTTGATGGAAAAATACTCTGAATACAAGATACTCCATTTTGAGAGTGTATTTTTTTGCCATTGTAGATCTTAGAATCCTCCAGATTTAACAACATATTTTGCTCTCTCTCTTTTTTTTTTCAATTTTCTATATCCTGACTATGCTTAGACTATGTAGTCAGAACATTGGTGTCATTTCTTAGATTTGATCTCTTGTGAACATCCCTTGCATTCCTCTTTTAGAACTTTCAGAAAAATCTCACGCCAAATCATTGATCTTAGTAACCTTTCAAGGAGACCCCTCTTGTTTGAACTAGTTGAAATTTGGATCATCTCTCGGTATCTTTGACTTCACATTAACCACACCTAAAACAATCAAATCTTTAAATTTGCAAAGTGTTGAGAAGATGGTGGTCTAGGCCTCTGATTTCCAAACTAAAAACCCCCTATTTCCACAAGAAATATCTGTTGCTTGGTTGGTATAAGACACACAATCATCTAAATGTTTTGACAAAGAAATACCTCTTCCTAAAATTGGAAGTAGAGTGGTTAGTGAAATCTTAAGAGAAAATCTCAAGTACACCTTACCGCCTAGGACTAACACAAATTTGAAAAGAAACACACGACTAAAAGTAAACACACAACATGAAAGCAAACACACTTGTGGAAATAAACTCACTTGCAGGAATGAAAATCTAAGCTAAATGCGGAAATGAAATCTAACTAATTTTTTGTTTTTTGTCTTCCAGGCTTCAAAATAATGCTTCAAAAACTGCCCATTTACGGGCAAGGGAAGAAATTCCCCTTGTAAGGAACTGAGACTAAAAGTGTTCTCTCCCAAAATATTCATGATTTGATAACAAGTTTTGAAACTTGGTATGACTGACTGACTTTTCTTTTGCCTTGTCCCAAAGTAGAACAAGGTCAAAAATCCTAAATGATTTGATCATGGCCCTCTTGTCAAACCATCTTTTTACAAAAACACTATGTTTAGCCATGTGCTCCAATGTAGTTGTTCATTTCTCATCCATTTTTAGGAGATTCATCATCTGATTTGTACTTTGTCAACATCTTCAGCATACCCACTCATGAATTTTAAAATGGGAATTCTATGGTTAAGTGGGAATGCTAGTTCTTGTCTATAAACAAGCAAATATGGAGAAGTCCCCAAGGCATTTTTTACTCTCACTCGATTTTTCCATAGGGCATATTTTAGTTGTGTATGCCAATCTCGAGGATTCTCCTTCAACAATCTTTTTATTACTGTGATCAAGTTTTTGTTTGTAGATTCAACTACCTCATTTCCTTGCGAGTAGTAATTTGAAGAGAAATTGATAATAACTTTGTTTTCAAATGCCCATTGGGTCAGGAATGTAGATGTGAATTCGGACCCATTATCACAGAAAAGGGAAAAAGGCATTCCAAATCGGGTAACAAAATGTTTTTCCAAAAAGTTAGTTACCACCTTAGCAGTGCAATTTATGAATGTCTTTGCCTCTGTCCATCGTGTACAATAATTTGTAGCTGTAAGGATGAATGTATGTCCAGTTGATGATGGTGGATTGATTAGACCTATGAAATTTAGTCCCCACTTTTTGAAGGGGCACACCTCATACACTAGTTTTAGGGGCATTGTTGGGTTCCTTTCTTTAATAGCACTGGTTTGAAATATATGGCAAGAATGCACATGCTCAAAAGTATCCTTGAATATAGAGGGCTAAAAATAACCTGATCTTAAAATCATGTGAGCTATTGCTTCTATTGAACCATGTCCTATACCATACTTGTCATGGAAATGTTCCAAGACATCCTTAGCTTCTTCACATCCTAAGCATTTCAGATAGATACCTTTGTAGTTCCTTTTATACAATTTGTTATCAAGTAACATGTAAGACTCACATTTCATCTTAAGTCCCCTACATTGTGAACTATTCATCCATTTGGGGCATTGGTCTTGTAAGAGATAATAAAAAATGTCTTGGTACCACACATCTGTCACCATTCCTTGGTTAATATCAACTTGTGACACAACCATCTTCTTTTGATCATCTTCATCTATCTCATTGTCAAACTTGAATTCCTTTTCATTTCCATCTTGGTTATTAGCTATCATTTTTGACAACCCTTGACCTTTGACTAATCTCATAGATTGAATCTTGAGATTGAATTCTTGAAGTATGGCCATCCACTTTCCTCTCCTTTCACCAAGTTCATTCTACATCAAAAGCATCTTTACCGCTGGATCAGGTACAATTACATAAACCTTATTTTTGAGTATGTACTGACAAAACTTCTTTACTGCCTTGATCAGTGCAAAGGACTATTTATCAAGGTTTGAATATTTAAACTTTGCATTCTTCAAAGGACAACTCATAAAATCAAGTGGTCTCTCATATTCCTTCTCTCTTTTTTGTGTCAGGATCCTTGTGCAAGAGTGTTCATAAGCAAAGGAATAGATCTTGAAAGGTAACTCATAATCTAGACTTACCAAAATTGGGGCTGTTGAAATGGCAACCTTAATATCTTCAAACGACTTTTTTTTATCTCCAGCACCCATTCTATCTTGGCCCCTTTCTTGAGTAAGTCATTAAGGGGACAAACTATCTTTGCAAATCCACTTTTGAATTTTTGCACAAATTTTATCTTTTCGAAGAAAGACTTTAATTCTTTTTGACTATGTGGAGGTGCTAACTTCAAAATAGACTCAACTCTATCCGGATCAATGGATATTCCAGCCTTAGAAATAACATGTCCTAGGAGCTTTCCTTTAGTAACGCCAAATGAATATTTCTTGGGATTGAGGGATATGCCATATTTATGACATCTATTGAATACCTACCTTAGATCAACAATATGGGTACTTCGATCATTTGAAAAGATAGCCAAGTCATCCATGTAGATAACTATACATCTATTAATCAATCCTTTGAAAGCTTCATCCATTGCACATTGAAATATAGCTCTTGCATTAATTAGTCCAAGGGCATCCTTTTGTAGGCAAAAGTTCCCCACTTTGTTGTGAAAGTCATATTTACCCTATCTTATTTGTCAACCATCACCTAATTATATCCTAAGTAACCATCCAAGAATGTCATCATTTTTAAACCATTGACAATTTGCAATACCTCATCCAGTGTGGGTAGAGGATAGTTATCCTTCTGAGATGTTAGATTTAGGTTACGAAAGTCAACACAAAGATGAATCTCTCCAGTCTTCTTCTTCATAGGAACTAAATGTGCCACCCATGTGGAATGGCGGATAGGAAATATGATCTTAGCATACAATAGCTTCTTTACTTCTTTCATGATTAATGGTTCAATGAGAGGATTTACTGGTCTTTATCTTTGTCAAAATGGTTGGCATCGAGTTTCAACGGGATGCCATGTCTGATAATCTTAGGATCATAAGTCTTTAGCTCTTCATAGCTCCAAGCAATAACATCCTTATACTGGGTGAGTAATTTGATCATGTCATCCCTTTCTCGTGAGTTACACACTTTTCCTATCTATACCATTTTTGGTTCTTCATCAATACGCAAATTGTATGAATCACATTCTTCGATTCCCTTTTTGTGAGTTTCCCTTCTGTTGAGTGCCAATTCATCATGATCAAAGATTCATTCAAGTTCAACCATTCCTTTTGGAATAGTGTTTTTTTTCAAATTAAGGATTTCATCTTCATCCTCAAGCTCATCATCTTCAAGATTGTCATCTGGTGTATTGTCAATCTCTTGTCCCTCAAAATGATGACTACACATGATAAACTCACGTATATGTTGATAATATTGAAAGACCTAAAACTTTGAGATATTATTAGGGATGGATGGAACAACGACCAATTCTACTAAAAATCTTTTCAACTTTGTTCTTTCAATTGGTTACAAAGAACTTGCTGAAATAGCAAGGGCATTTGCTACCACATTATTTCTTCTTGGAATGGATTTGATGTTTAAGGCTTCAAATTCATCCAAGATGTCCCATACCCTTTTCCTGTAAGAAAGTAATGTTTTGTCATTGCAAGAATATATGGATTTTACTTATCGTATGAAAAATTGGGAATCCCCTTTGATTATGAGAGTAGTGAATCCTTTCTCCAATGCAAGGAGAAGTCCTTAAATCAATGCTTCATATTTTGCACCATTGGTAGTACATCTAAATTGTAATCGATATGTAGCATAGAAAGACCTACCTTTTGGGTTGATTAATTTGATACCTACACCAGCTCCTAATTTGCATTTGGAACGATCGAAGCAGAGTGTCCAAATTGCATTCCCTTTGGGTTTTCTAACTTTTTTTTTTATTCATCCTTAATTTTCTTTTACTTGAGTCTTGAATGATTTTTTCTTATGAACCATTGTAACTTTCCTTGTGCAGGACTTGATGAGTCCCTTTCATAACCTGTAGATAGAGGAAGTGTGTGTTTTTCTTGTTTATCTTGAATTTCCCCTATCATCTCTTTGACTTCTTCAACTTTAGGTTTAGGATGAATTACTATTGAAGTCCATCCTTCACCTTTCACATATTGCCTTCTTCTTTTAACTCTGATCATCCTTGGAGGAGGAGAAAACAAACCTCCACCATCTGAAGAGGTATCACTATATGACACGTTTAGTTCTTCACTTTCTTCTTCAATATTTTCAACAAGGTGGGATGAGTTCATAGAATCTTGACTTCCTATGAGTTCATCTGTTGAGATTTTTATATCCTTGTTTTCCATCATGTGAGTCAATACCTTTGTAATTGCTTCTTGACATGATGAAAATTTGAATTTAGAGAGACTAACTTTGTGTAATCAAAAAAATTCTAGAAGGAGGAGGATGCTAGGATCATATTCTTCTCCTAAACATTGTAAATTAGTCACCATACTATCTATGAACTATGTCATGGTTTCACTTTTGGGTACTGACACCTTAGGTTCTTCATTTTGTTCTTGAAGTGTATGGTTTGGAACCATATCCAATACCATCACTTTGTATGAAACTAAATTTGACTATAAGAATGCTATCTCATTCAGAGCATTGTAATATGTGATCATTTTTTTCAATTTGGTTTCAACATCTATCTTGATTTGCTTATTCAATCTTTTCCATAGCAACCATAATTGAGTGAAGTCTATAGAGAACCATCCTCTTAGATCTTTCATTCATTCTCTACTCAACAATAATCCATATGTCTCTAGGATATCTACCACATCTATGTTAATAACATCTCGGATCTAAGGGTCAACTATTAACTATATCTGCACATCTTTCAATACACTAATGATTTTTACCTCTATTTTATCCAAATGTATCACCACTCGATTAGAGGGTTGAGGAAAAACTCCTACCCTTTGGGCTATTGATAATGGCATTATGTTACATGAAGCTCCTAAATCAATGAGGCAATTGTGAAGATTCTTCCCATATATCCTTATGCTCAGCAAAAATGGGGGTATCTCAATTTTGTCTTTGAACATAGTGGGCATCGCTTCTACAACATGTACTTGTTGTGGCACTGTCTTTTGAGGAACAAAATTCGTATTGTGGAAAACCATTTTATTATCCAATGTCTTCATGAGTGCTTCTCTTTTTTGTGGAAAATTTTGCAACATGTCAAACATGGACATATTGGCTTTAGTTTTCTTCATATCTTCTACTACATTGTACTTTTTAGTAGACCAAGTGGGGTTCTTCAATATTGTTGGTATGTTCACTTGATTTTGATAGTGTTGTCCTCCCTACACTGGTCTCATTAGTGGTGGATTATTACTTGCTCTTGGATCAGGTGGAGTTGGTTGCAAACCTAGAGGAATCCCATCTATCAAGGGATCCTTTCTATTTTGGAGATTCTATGTATTCCAATTGTCATTTCTAAAGGCAAACATCTCATCATGTTGAAGGTCTAGTTCTTGGCTAAATAGTAATGAGAATTCCTCATTTTCTTGTTGTTCCACTTGTATATTCTATGCAGAATCATAAGATTCCAATAACATCACATTGAATTGAATAGGAGGAGGATTGTTATTTACTTGTGAGTTTTGATTTACCTCATGATTACCATTGTAGTATGAACCATCATTGCTAGGCACATTTTGGCTATCATCATATTGATTGATATTATCATATTGAATGTTGTTGTTTTTGTTATCAATAGGAATGCTTCTATTATTTGGTCAAGTGTTCCATTGTCAATTTTTCCTTTATAAGCCATTTTTGTGATTAGGAGGATTGAAGTTGTTTCCTCTGCCATTATTGTTTCCTGCATTATTGTTGTTACTATTATTGTTGAAGTTCCTATTGTAATTCTGACCAAAATTGTTGTTGTAGGGGCCAAGATTATTTTTTTGAAAGTTGTTATTTTGTCCTTATGACAATCTAAGACGTGTCAGCTCATTGTTCATTTGTGACATGGTCTTCTTCATTTGACCAACTTTCGAAAGAATATTGTTATCTACTTCCAGAGGAACTATCACTTTCTATTCAAAGAAAGCTATTTTTGGAGGCTCATACCTTGGATATCTTATTGCTTGAGTTTGTGGAGTGGGTGCTTGCTATAATGGAACTGGGTTCATAGGTATTAACTGGCTAGGAATGGTGGGTGCTCCCATGGGGTATGTTGGCATTGTAGGTACTGGTTGTGTTGGAAGCATCATTCCTCCTCCATTAGGATTGGCTTGCTTCGTGAACGTGATCACTTCTACAAAGACTTTGTCCAATGTGTCAATATTTGCTATAGGAAGTCTTCTTAGAAAGATCATAGTAAGAGGGTCCATAGCATTCAAATAAATCTAAATAGCAGCTTCAACTAGTATGGTGTATGACATTTCCAACTTGTGGTAAGCCTTATGAAAGTGATGGTTGAAGTGTGAAACTATCTCAGCTGGGTCCCTTTTTATTGATATGAATTGTTGATGTATCACAATTGGATTGATGAATGTTTTGAATTGTTCCAAAAAAAAATTTCCGAATGTATCCCAATCTCTAATGCATCTAGGTGGAAAATTGACATACCAATTGAAGGCAATTTCTCCTAAAGAGTAGGGAAATAAATGAAGAACCACATCCTTATTAGCCATTTTCTTTCGATTGAAAATTTCTTTGAAAACCTTGAAATGATCTTCAACAGTTCATGTTTCACCATAGATGAATCGTGGGAAAAACTTCTCGGGATTCTTTGGGAGGTCATGGAGTGCACCTCTCAAGTTAATGGGTGAGTCTATAGTGTTTGCAAAAAAAGCTATTAGAGGATTTGGTGGACCTAATGGTGGTTGTTGGGGAGTAGCTATTAGAGTATGTGGTGGCTCACCAGGTGTTTGGAGTGGAGGTGGAGTTGAAGAAGATGATGAAAGTTCAAAAGGAAGTGGTTGAACTCAGCATGTTCCCTTGTCACTATGTGGTTTACAGAAATGGGTAAGCTTGAGAAACTCATCTGCACTTGGCATAGACCTTAATGCTTGCTAAAATGGGGATCTTGGGTCAATATCCTCCAGCTTACATCAATTCTAGAAAAAATGCACCTCTACAGAAGTACACTTTCTCACTTCTCTAAATTTCACGCACCACAGAGTTTTGCAGACTTATGGATCTGGAGACCTATGGACCTATGGACCTGTGTACTTGTAGACCTACAGACCTCTGTACCTAAATTTTTGAAAATTTTAGAAGTACTTTCTAAACTTGTATGGAGTGCAGATTATTGCAAGGGTGTAAAAAATTTCAAAACTTTGTCAAATTTTCTTCATTTTCGGGAGTATGTTCTTTAGTTTGTGGCCCTCCTTCTAGTGCCACTTCTATTGGGAATTCATTTTGCATGAGGTCAATGGCAGGAATCCATTGTGTAACTCCTCTCTTGAAAAGAAAAATATTTTTAAGGATCCACTCCAAGGTTCAATGTTTGTCTTGTGATGTACCAAAATCTTCTCATTAGAAGATAAATGTGAGTGTTCATGAGGAGGCCTTTGCTGGTTCTAAAAACACTTTTATCTCAAAATTGAAGTAAATCTATTCATTGTCTCAAAATATCACACCAAAAGAATAATATTTTTCGTATTTTCTAATTTTCAATGAATGCAACTCTAACAATGCAACTACTATGAGGTCCTATTCTAATAGGGGGTTAGTAAAACAAATAATTTTTTGAAAGAAAGTAACATGAAATTGAAATGACTTGAAATTAAAATTCCTAAATGGACATAAGCTACAAAACACAACATGCTATGAGTTAAACCTTCGAAGAAATCAATAAGAAACTAATGAAAATAGGAGCAACGCTTCTTAGAATCCATTGATGCAATCATTGGTGATAATATTTAACAAATCAAATGATGTTTCACTCTTCTTCAAATCATAAGGAAATAGAAAGTGTGCTCATGTGAGATGAAAAGCTATGTAGACACAATCAGGTGATCTCTTCTCAAGATCATTACGTCAACATAATTTGTATATCTGTAGCAAACTCCAGAACTAAAACATTGCACAACTAGAAAAAACACAATAAACCTTTGGCTCAATCACAATCTCATGAATAAAATCCACAAAACAATGACACATTCAAGCAAGAATGATTACACTCCAAATGCAAGCACCAAAAGCATAATTTTATTGCATAATAATGGTGGCCTTTGTTACATTTTATAATGGGGTATTTGTCTCCTCAATTTGTGTTGAGAGCAAGAGATATTCTTCATGCAATAAAATGCTTTTAACTAATAAAACAAACTATATATATATATATATATATATATATATATATATATATATACAAACTATCAACTAATCTAGTGCTTAGAGGGACTACATCCATATTTTATTCATTAATTGGATGCATGAGCCCTTTACATGGCAAAAAAAGGGAAGAAATGAGAGAGAAAGTAGGAAGAAGCCATTAGTAGAAGTGGAAGTGCATGGAGACACCAAAAATAGAAGCTGGCCCTTCACTAGGCATGTGTCAAAGTTAACTTGCCATCATAATGTGCTCCCGACATGGAAAGTGCTATTTTTGGATTTGGTAGTTAATTGTTGGTGCACATCAAAATTTTGAAGCTGTAGACCTACAAAGTTGCACGAAAATGCAGAACTATAGACCCAAAAAGCTACATGAAAATGTTGAGTTGAAAACCTATGGAACTACATGAAAATGCAGATTTGCAGACCTATGGAGCTGTGGACCTCGATTGGGTCAAAAACTCAAAATTTTGCCAAGTGTCAAAATTGAAATTCTGGCATTTGGGTTTTGTTCATCTTCATCCCAAAGCTATGTTTGGATGTTTTCCCTTGAATTTCTCTATCATATTAGTAATTTTAGCAGCATCTCAAAGATCTAAGGCCTCATACTTGTCCTTTACCTTTTGTCTGTAGTTGTCCACCTTGATTGAAGTCTCTGCAAAATATCTGATTTTGGTGTCCAATTCTAATAGTGCTTCCTCTGTCTTGAAGGCTTGTTTGATGTCTTCATCATTGGATTCTTCCTCTAAAGTCTTCTTGAAATTATGCACTACTACCTCAACTAGCAATAGCTTCTCTCATTCTTCATCTTCAAAGATGTCCAAGCATGCATTACTGTACAATTTTTTTGCTTCCAAAATTTGCTCTCGGGCTTGGTCCTTGAGCCTATGTATCTCATCATGCAATGTTTCTATCACTTTATTCCCATATTCTATCTTCTCTATCTAATCATCTATCATGTCTAGCTCTTCTCTAGTATATACATCAATTAGAGTGAAGTACCTTTGGCCCTTTCTGGCTTGTAGAGTTTGCAAATTTTTACTCCATGCCCATACCTCATCCATAATACTAAAGTCCTACCTCAAAATTGCCACAATCTTATCAAAATTCTCTTGCATAGCATGCAACAACTTCAAACTTCCTATTATTATAGTGACACCTTTATCCTCAAGGCTATCTTGCCATTTTTGACAAGCTTTCAAAAATGGATTGAATTGTACACCTTCCCCTTCTCTAAGAATGGTATTTAGAGTCTCCTTGGGGCATTCAGGATCAAGAAGACCAACAAGTTTGGGTAGATATCCCTTTAGGATCTCAACTTTCCTTTAAAGTGTTCTGATCTCAATCTCATCCTATTCCATGTGCTTGAGAATGTCTTTGACTCCCCTAGTCATCATTTGTCGAGTTGTATCCTGTGTAGGCTTTTCCAACATAATATCTTTCACTTCATAGTCCTCAAGACTAAAAAATTCTACATCTATACCTTTAGTGGGGTGAGCCACTTGTGTAAATAAGACTTAGTTCCGTATGGTAGTGACAAATGCAAATGGCATTGCACTATCTAATGGAGACTCAGGCTTGTTCAAGATCTCTACAATATCACAAATGTCATCCTCTAAAGCATGGAACTAATGCTTGGCACTTCTTATTATTTCTTTCCAAAACCATCTTGGGATGCATCTCTCTAAAACTTCAGCTCTAGATGATGAAGGGGTGTGTTCAACTACCTCCTTCCCTTTATTACTCTTGTTTAGAGTCTCCTACTATAAGGACTCTTCTTCTCTAGTTTTGGTCTCTATAGTTCGTGTAGTTTGATCCTCAACATCATGAGAAGATTGTTGCACATATTCTACTATTTGTACCACTTTTTATGCCTCATCAGTAACCCTTGGTTCTAGTTTCTCTTGTGACAATGGTTCCTTTTGAACATGTTCCTCTTTTGAACTTGGAGATGGGGAGTTACTAAACCCTTTTCTACCATCATGACCTATGGTGGAGGAGTGAGATCAGGACCCTATGTCTCTAGTTCATCCTAACCTTGATCCTCTTTTGTCTCTTCGAAACTACAGGAGAAATAGACTTTTCTTGCACAAGAGGAATAGAGGTCTCTAGAATTTATCCCCCTTCAGGTTGACTTGGAAAAATAGGAGGCAACTAAAGTTCAACTTGAATTTGGGTAGCTCCACCATCCTGGGGATCTTGTGGACTTGGTTCTTATTGCTGGGAAGAGACTTGTTCTACAACATGCTCTGTCTAAATCCTCTAAGGAGAGGCTCTCTTCCTCTTTCCCTTTCTCTCTGAAGGGTGATAATATCCCACTGGGTGATCAAGTTGGTAGACTATTTTAGGCCTGATAGGAGATTGGAGTCCAAAGGTAGGAATAGTGACTTTTCTCCCTTCACCCCTTTCTGGGTGAGCATGTGCATGGAAGATCACTGTATCCAAAACTAGATTGAGTGGAAAAGGCTTCTTAATCCAACTCTTTGTCATTTGAATGACATGTCTCACTTGATGATTGATATCATCTCCTTCCTCTCTATCAACTTGTACATTCAGAATGGTTCTTTCTCCAACTTTATTTGTATTGAATAGGGGATCCAATAGTTCCTTGGAGTCCTGTGGCTTTATCTCATCAGGGATGGTCAAATGGAGAGCCTTTTCTACTAGATACAAAGTCATCCTACAAACATCATATTCATTTGTGACATTCATCCAATGATCATCAATGGCATCCTCATGATAGAAATCCTTTCTTGCCAGGTTTTCCACTTTGCCCACATTGTCAAAATATGGCCGAGGAGAGTTGCACTCTTCAAGAGGATAGTTCTCCCATTCCCACTCAAATGTTAGAATATCTTATTTTCTCTTCACATGATATTCTCCTATGACCAATGGCCAATCCCAAAAAATTCTCCATTGTCTTTTGATGCTCTCATAAGTTGACTCAATCTATCGGGATATTTCCATTAGGACCAACTTGTCTCTTGGGTATCTCGAGAGTTTCTTCAAATTGATAGATGCACCACTTGCTCAAATATATGTGAATGTCTTAAACTTGATGAAATATGCTCCAAGAGCTATGATCTGTGCCTTGGCTTCATCAGATAACCTCTTTCCATAGTCCCCATGAATCAAATGATCGCAAAGATGAAGGCATCATTCATAATTCTATACTCCTTACTCTATGCTGAGAGCTTCTTCTTCACTAACCAAGGATATACTATGTATGTCCAAACATTGGGGTCCTACATACTGCCTTTCTTGTATAACCTGAGATAGTTCATTGCCCTTGTTGTAAGTAGGTACACCACATAAGAAGTCATATAGAACTTCTTCTTGTCCTTTACTATCCTCAACTACTCACATAAATTTTCACCAAGTGTGGTGGCCCAATCTAGTGGTATCTTTGCATGCCTAATGGTCTCAATGAAGTTGACCATGAATGGAATGAGATAAACTTTTGTAGGTAAGCCCATTACTTTTCTCAAGAGAATGATAGAGTATCCAATGTCATCTTTCATGTATCCCCAAGTCATATCCACTTTGTTGATTGTCTTTTCCTGAGGTGGCTTCTCAATGAAGTACAAGGAATGTATAATATCAATGGCCTCTTCGTGATGATCTTTATACCATCTTTTAGTTGCTTCATAGGAGATTCAGATGAACTAATTGTCTCTGGGAAGATGGAAGACCCTATTGATGTTATCAGGTCATAGATCTAAGACCACTTCTTTGGTGACGCTCTTAACCACCCTTTCATCAGGAATGAAGTGCCAAGACAAAGTCATGACCAATTCAGTTGATTGTACTAACATAGGATGTAATGCTACACTCACTATTCTAGAATAGATTAGTGTGGACCTTAGGTTTGACCTTTTTGTCAGACTATTACAAACTCTCAGGAATTCTTCCAAGTCCGTGTGTCTGAGGTCAGTGTCTTTGATCTCAGCATAATCATCATGTAACCTCAACTTTGGGGGTATTCCTTGAAACTTGAAAACAACTAGTTTCACTCCTACTCTAGATGTAGATTCCATGCAATTATGTTGTCTGCATATCATGAGAAAAGAAGACATCATCAGTCACATGATAAAATGAAAAAAAATCCCCTTTGGGGACTTATTCATTTCTAACTAAAAAATAATAATAATTTATTCCTCCTTTTTTATTTATTTATTTTAATTTTATAATTTATTTTTATTTTAAAAGCTTTATGCCAAAAAATAAAAAATTAAAAAAAGCTAAATGGAGGGCACCGCACAACCTTGGGTACTAAAGTGTGGGTGCACCACAGACAACACCACGTGGGTGCAAGCAATACACATAGGTGTGAACATGGGCACGCCACACCAAGCACCACCATGTAGGTGCCATAAAGGGTGCCATGTAGGCATCACACCGAGTACGCCACAAAGGTGCCACAAAGGGCACTACACAGGTGCATGTGTGAGCACACTACCATGCAGGTGTAGTGCAGACGCCCATGAGGGTGCTTGCTAAAAGAAAGAGAGGGGGGGAAGCCCACCTTTCCATCCTCCAAACACTTTGAAACAAAAAAAAATGAATATGGAAAAGAGGGGAGGGAGGGTTTTATAGCCTCTCCTTCCTCACACAAAAGACAATGCACATTGCACCTCGGTGCACGTGCAGGTGAGAGGAGGGGATTTTATTTTTATTTATTTTTAAAACTTGCATCTCCATTTTTTTAATGTTTTAATGTTTTTGACTTTTCTATTTTTTTTGCAATTTTCTCAATTTTTTGATTTTTTTGTGTTTTTGAACTTTTCGACTCTATGACTCAAATGTTTAAGAAAATTTTCTTCTTCCAACTCTTGAACTATGAGTCTCGAATTTGAAAAAAGTAGGGGGTCCCCATTCCTAGTGAGGAATGAGGTGTGTGTTGTGGATTCTACAACACTCCACTCGAGTTTAGGGTTTCAGTGATTGCAGGAGTGAGCTTGAAGTCTAGTGCCTTCCATTCTACACCACGAACTAGCATATTTGAACCTCACTTTGCCTTGCTATTGCTAGATGCCATATTCCTTTGGTATGGTTTGAGAGAATTCAAAGGTTTTGACAAAAATTCATTAAAATTTCTTGAATGCTCTTGAAGATCACATTGCACAATAGCCCCTAAATTTTCACAGTGAAAATGACTTTGATTTCATTCCTTTTATCAAATTTCATCCTAAATGCTTGGTACGAATGTTAGATCAAATTGACAGATTGCCATCCACTTCATTTTATTGAACACTTAGTAAATTCTTCATGACTTGATAATCATACGCATCTTAATTACTCTTGATCTTTCTTGGTAGAGTTTGTAACCCATCATTGCTCAGTAAGATAGTAACTTGATCTTGCTTGATGATAACTTTCATTTGTTACTCGGTGATCCCTTTTGCATCTTGAATTCTAGTTTGTATCTTTCATCCTAGTAACTAAATTGATATCTAATGTTTCATTTAGTATCACAATTCTAGCACTCCTTTGAGAGATCAAGTAGAAATGGTGGAGTCAATTCTTGAGTGACTTGTTCATCATCACTTGGATTTGCATTCTCAGTAGCCTTTGGAACCCATTGTTGTCTCATCTATTTTCTAATGTTATCAGCCTTTTCCTTCTTTTCATCTTCAACTCTTTCAATATTCATGTTGTTCTTTGCAAGATGACCAAGTTTAGTACAAATGAAATATCTTTTAGTGGTATCTCTTTTCCTCAAATGATGCTTTACACAATTCATTCTAATGTGTCCAAATTCTCCATAGTAATGACATTTGCACTAGGTGTTGTAGTCCCAACTAAATATAGCTTTTACAATATATTCTACTGGATTCAATATCTTGGTTTTGCATTCTAATGACTTGTGTTCATATTTCTTACATTTGTGACATTTTCCTTCAAATCTTGGTTTTTCTTTACATTGATTAACCTTATGACCATGCTGATTTCAATTATAGCACTTTCCATTGAATTTTTCCTTTCCATTGCTCCAACATTTTTTGATGTATGACTTATCTTACTATGGTGATTGCGAGTAGGTCTTTGATTATTTTGAGCTCCTTGCTTGGATGTTACATTCTTTTGTATATCTAATTCCTACTTTTCCTTTTTGTCTATAGAGATTTTACTCATTCAAGTGATTCATGTCTACTTGGGATTTCATCATTCTTTCATTGGTTTTCCTTTTAGAGTTTAGATCATTCTACAATCTCTCATTTTCTAACCTTAGATGTAAGATTTCTTCATTTTCATTGGTGAGTTGATTTATGAAGTCATCTTATTGAAGGGATAAATGTTGAATCTCATTGTCTTTTCCTTTTGTTTGTTCTTTTATCTTGTTTTTTCTCTTCCATAACTTTACATAGTCTTACTGACTAAATTTCTTGTTCTCTTCTTAGTTTTCTTACTTCTTCTTGTAGTGAACCATTCTTTTCTAGGAGTTCCTTGATTACTTCATTGGCTTCATCTGGGCTACTTGAATGAAGGTTTTCAATTCTTTCTTTAATCTTGAGAGGATAATTCATTTGAATTGCAAGATCTTTGCTTCTTTTTATGGATTGAGAGAGTTGATCCTTTGCTTTGTTGAGTTGGGCAATAGCCATTTCTAAATCTAGCTTCTCATTGTCAATAGCCTTGTTAAGTATGAATATTTCCATGACCTTTGATCTTTGATCAAGTTGTTAGACTTTTCTTTGAGAACCATAATGCTCTGATACCAATTGTTGGAAATATTATGACAAGATAAGTTACTGAGAGGGGAGGGGTGAATCAATAACTTCTAAAACCTTCATCCCAATTAGCAATTAATTGTTTATATGAATTTTGATCTAACTTCATGTATAAGAAACTAAAAACATGAAAGCATACATAACACTTTGACACATAGATTTGGTGACCCAGAAACCTTCCAAATAGATATTAAAACTAGGGTGGGGATGATACCCAAAAGATTTAGTACTGTAGTATAAAGTTGGTTGGTTAAGGCTTACATTGATCACTTTGGATGATCTACTCTATTAGGAGAAATAAGGACTACTAGGTCCACCTTGCAAAAGGATTTACAAACATACAATGAAGTATACACTAGGTAAAGAGATTTACATAAGACTATTAGGTCTACCTTGTTAAAGGATTTGACTGATCCCCCTATTAGGATGAAGCAGTAGTTGATCTCTGATCTACAACTTGGTTTGCTAAATGAGATTCTTTTGAGTGTATAAATCACCTTGCTATGATAGATGAATCTCTACTTCTCCTTATATTGTTGTAGCCTTTGTAATTTCCACTGCTATTATTTTATGATGATTGCATTACTTCCCTTTTTCATCCATACATATATTGGATGTGATACAATACATTAAATATATATCAATCCAATTACACAATTACAAAGTCAGCCATAGTACAAGTTTTCACAAAATATTACAGTCGGCGAAAGTGTAGAAAAATGGGCTTTGAAGACTGACTCAGTGAGGTTTTGATACTCAAAATCCACTATCATTGCTTGACATCATCATGCACTTGGTAGAAATAGAAGCTCGATCAATGCTGCTCACTTCCAAGAAGTCTTGAACTTGGTCTACACTGGTGACTCAATGAATATTGTGAAACTCATCATATAAATTGAATCACTTGGTTACCACTGCATAGCTGGGTAAACACTATCACCTTGAGCTTGGTATAAATTTAGTCACTTTGTTAACACTAAGTAGCTCAATTAACACTAGACTCACATCACATCAACTATGAACTCGACAAACACTACACAACTCAGTTTGCATTGGTAAACTTGGCATACACTAAAATGCTCAGTTTACATTGCTAAATTTCAACTCTATAGTAACTACTTGGTTCAAAATCAAATTTTTCCATAGGACTTGGTAGCAACTATAGGACTTGATAGCAACTAAAATTCTTGGTTAGCACTATTAACTATATAATAAGCTCGGTATGAACTCACAATCTAAATAAGTGTATGTCACTAAGAACAAACTTGACTATTATGTCAACAATGATGATATTTCATTTTGAAATAATACATTACATATTATTATGTGATCATACTAACACAAAAGTTGTTAGATCTCTTCTTTACTCTCCATTTTTTCCATGTGCTCATTTCCCTTGATTTTTCCTTTCTTGGGGTAATTTCATAGTGGAAAATTTTTATATGGATGCATGTAAACCCCATTAAGGCCATTTCTCCTATTAAGGCATTTTTAATAGCTTTAATATGCGTGTATACACTTTGCTCACATTTTTCATACATACACACACAATTTACACTTAGATCACTTATGAACATATAATCCTTAAGGATTTACCTCCATAGATTTCAATCCCTTTCATATGTATAATCCCTAAGGAGAAATCTCTCTTTTTTGGATCCCTTTTCAAAACACAATCCTTAAGTGTAGACCTTAGATGGATTAAATAAAATGGTACAGAAACTCTTCTACAACTTTCAATTCCATATTTTGAGGTTCTTTCTTTATTTTATATATTCACTATAAATATACAATATTACTTGAACCAAATAATCACACCCCTATCTCTTTCTTCTTATCTCTATTTTTTTCACAGTGATGTCTCTCTTATCTTAGTATTGGATTTGATGAGGACTTTAGTCTCTCAAGGGCTTGATGTTTCCTTATATCCTTAGCTTTGATGATAACATCTTATGTCACTTTACTATGAGCATGAGATTGCCTCATACTCCCATTAAAGTGATAGATAAATGTATAGTCCTAAAAAGTTGTCTTTAGGAAAAATTGGGTCCCATTTTAGATTTCTTGCTTATTTTGGATGCATTTCTCCTTGATTTTCCATTTTTTCTCGAAACTCTAAATGCTTATTAAGTCCTACAATTTTTAACTTGAAATTAACCCTTTTGGTTAGAGTTCAAACTGCCTTAAAACCTATATCAATATAGGTTGAACCACTTTCAGCCTATTCCTTGAGGCTTTTAATATGACTTTGGTGGGTTTTAGGCTAGATGCAAAGTATATTCATTTTACCAACTAGTTAGGTCAACCTTTGCAAATTTGGACTCCAAAACCACTAAAAAAGATACATCTCCTCCTAATTTTCACATCCATCAATTAATAGGCATCCTTTCTCAAGAATCCAAGTACATGATACATTCAAGATATTTTTTCATGAATTCTAGCAAGAAAACAAGGATTTGGTTCCAATATTTGAAGGCTTATATCCATCCAATATTTACAAGTCCTTTCTTCATCCATTCCTAGGATGACCTTTTATTGACAATGTGATTTTTTCTCACATGATGGATTAGTAGAAGAATTTGCAACTGAGAAAGATGATACACATTCCATTCTTCTTTCATCTTGCTCTTTATTAATCTTATTGAGAATACATAGATACATGATCTATGATTTGGTTAAATATTGATGTATTTCATTTTTGAAGACACCAAACATTATAAATTTTAATACAAATTCAATAAAGTATACATATTTATAGATATAGAAAACTCAAATTCATCCTTAAGTGTTTGACAAGAAAGGTAACACTTGCATTTATCATATTTTACATGATTTAATCATTCATTTAAAGTTTAATTCCCATACAAGGGCTTGACCAAGGAAAATCCCCCTTTCTCCAAAAAATTCCTCCTTCTCTTTTGTGTAGGTACAAATTCATGAAATTTAGATTCAAACTTATTCATTTGGAATAACAATATTAGTCAATATTCTTCCCATACAAGGGCTTGACCAAGGAAAGTCCCCTTTTCTCCTAACAATCCCCCCTTCTCTTTTGTGTAGGTACAAATTCATGAAATTTTAGATCTAGAAGAACAATATTACTCATTGATGTATTTCATTTTTTGAAGACATCAGATATTCTACATTTCAATACAAATTCAACAAAGTATATGTATTTATAGATATAGAAAACTCAAATCCATCCTCAAGGGTTTGACAAGAAAGGTAACACTTACATTTATCATATTTCACATGATTTAATTATTTCATTTAAAGTTTAATTCCCATACAAGGGCTTGACCAAGGAAAGTCATATTTTCTCCTAATGATTCCCCCTTCTCTTATGTGTAGGTACAAATTCATGAAATTTTAGATTCAAAATTATAGATCCAAAAGAACATAAATAGTCATTGTCTTGCAATCTTCATATCCAACCCTCCTAGGTTTAGGGTTAACTATGTTTGACCTATTCCTAAAACACTCAAATTTTGGCAATAAAATGTTCCAGCTTCAAGTTTATGGATCCTATTTTATTTCTAGTTTTAGTACAATTTGATAAGGTTTCTATAGTTATGAGTTTTCTTCCAATACCAGCCCTCAAGTTGAACACATCTTCATCCTCTTTATTTTATAGAACTTAATTTGGTACAATATATTTGATATCTTATTTTCCATTATTAAACGAGTGTTTTATTTCCTTTACTTACATATGTATTATACTTATATCTATCTATATATTTCTTCCCATGTATGGAATAGAAAGTATTCCATAAATAACATCTATTTTAGGTCTAGATCTTTCATTAGCAACCTTATATCTACTTGGCTTGTGCTAATTAGATTCTTTTCAATCTAATCTAATTGTTTTTTTATAGTTTTTATCCAATAATCATGTTTACAAGCTTAATCAACATTCTTAGGTTCAACTCGACAAATTAAACATAGTTCTCTATGTTCCTTGTTCTTTTTCATAACCCCTTTGTCCTTACTCCCAATGTCTAGTTTGGAAAGGTGATTCTTTACCACATTTCTATTGAGTGTCATTTGTTCAATTTTTATTTCTTCTCTAGTTTCCAATATAGGTTCTTCTCTCTTTTCCTCTCTTTGTAATTCAATATGAAAATAAGTGTTAGTTTCATGTAATAGATCCTACTCGATATTCAAATTGTTAGTTCTTTGATTAGTTTCCTCATTAGAATTATAATCAAGTATCCTTTCTTGAATTCTAAAATGTTCATCAAATCTCATATTAACACTCTCAAAAATAGTATTTTATCTTTGATTAAAACATCTATATGATTTTGTTTTCAATGAATATGCAAGAAACATTGCTTCATCACTTCCAAAATTAGACTTTCCAATATCATCATCTCTCTTAATATAGAATTTAATTCCAAAAATTCTAAAGTACTTTACAGTAGGTGCATGTCCAAACCAAAGTTCATAAGGGGTCTTACCAATGCCTTGTCTGATCTACATTATACTCATAGGATATACTACTATATTTACTACTTCTCTCCAAAATATACATGATACATTATTTTGTAACTATTGAAAATATAAGAGGAGTAATTGAGAGGGGATGGGTGATTAAGTTACCACAAAAATAAATCATAGATCCCTTAGATGTCAATATAAATCAAAACTAAACTTTATTGAAACTTGGTAAACACACAAGAAAATATTATAACTCAATAAATACTAAAATAGCTCGACAAATACTTAACATAAAAATATTTAGATATTATCTATGATTGATATTACTTTGACTTATTTGCGAACACATAAAAGAAATATCATGAACACAAGATTTTTATGTGAGAATCCAATTTGGGAAAAAATACCAATTGTAACTAGTTACTGATTTTCACTCTTCTAAAGTGATCCCTATTAGGAGCCAACCTTGTTAAAGGTTACAAAACACACTATTAGGTGTGACCCTATTAGAGGATTTAATCAACCTATTAGGAGTGGCCTTGTTAGAGTTATTTAGACAATTCAATAGAAATTCCACCTTGTTAGAAGATTTACAAATAGTTATTAAGCCAACTATGTTAAGAGATTTAAATCACTACTACAATGGTTAGAGAGTAACAATGAGATGACCTAATTCCTGATGCAATTGAATTGCTAATTACAAATCTCAATTCTAGCTTGTATACTTGATCCTTCCTAATTGAATGTATCTTTGTATCTCAATAAGGATATTCTACTTATCCATCTAATTTGCTTCCACTAAGCATCATCAAATCTTCAATTATGTTCCACTTATTCTCCTTCATCGAATCCTTAACTTGACCTTATATTTATATCTTACACATTGTAAAGTTGTCTTGAATACAACTTAGAATAATTAATATTCATCTTCTCAATCGACTAGAACCAAAAAACAACTCAATTGAACTCAATATACCAAAATAAGAAAATCCTTTGTTAGTCGACCCTGCTTAGTAGATACTAACTCAAAGTGATTTTCTCATGTTAACCAAGTAAACTTGGTTAAAATTACATATTTGCAAAGTTAATTTGGTAACTAAGTGATCTCAATTAATATTGGTTCCATCCAACATTTCCTTCATTAAGTGAGTGAGCTTGGTTAACACTCAACTTCTGTAAACTTTCCTTTGTCACCCAAGTGAACTTGGTAGACACTGTCTTTTGAACTAGGCAAACTCTGGAATGCTCAATAGACTCAAGAAACTATCTTCAATGCCTAAGTGAGCTTGACATGCAATGACTAGCAATGATATGACATTTTATGTAGCATCAAATATAATATACAATCAATCAACTATTTCCAACAATCTCCCTCTTTGGCATTGATGGAAACACAACATGTCATAATGAAATTTATGAGGACAAATAAAGTAAGAAACATATCTTTAGTTTCATTTTGATTCTCATACATGAGAACTCCCTCTATCAATGTAAACTCCCTTTGCCTTCTACTTCATCCTCTATCAACAAACTTCTACCTTTGATATCTCCCTCTTTGTTATCTCTTGAAGTGATAATTTTTTTATGAGATATGACATCAAAATTCTCTCTCTTTGGCATCTCATGCAAAGACAATGTTCAATAAATATGTGTGTACCTCATGTACTGATTCATTTGCAATGTGCATTTGTCAATACTGCATCAACTATCTGGTCTTCAACATGCTTTGGTTGATGCATCACTAAACTTCTTTTAGTGAGCTTCAGATATGGATATAACCCCTAGCTTACCTTTTAGATACATAAATGCATCCTTGGGTAATGGCTTAGTGAATATGTTTGCAATTTGTTCTTTTGTATTTACATATTCCAATCTTACCTCTTTATATTGTAGAAATTCTCTCAAAAATGATATTTTATAGCAATGTGTTTTGTTTTGGTACGCATCACTAGATTCTTTGATATATTAATTGCATTATTGTTATTATAGTATATAATCACTAGATCCTTAATCTCTATCTCCATACCTACCAATAGTTGTTTGAACCAAACAATATTAGAACAATTGACTACTACTACCACATATTCTAGCTCTGCTATGGATTGAGAAATACAATTCTATTTCTTCCTTGTCCAAGATACTAGTCTTTTATCAAGAAAGAATTCTCCTCCACTGGTGCTCTTTCTATCATCAATAGTTCTTGCCCAATCAACATCTTGGAATACTTTCAAATCTAGATTGCCTCCTTTTTTAACCATAAATCATAGTCTTTAGTACCTTTTAGATATCTCATGATTGTTTTGATTTCCATAATGTGATTTTCTTTGGGATTTGCTGAGAATCTTTCCACCATACCAACTGCTAATGCAATATCAGGCTATGTATGCACTACATACTACAATTTTTCAATCATTGATCTATATGTGGTCTGATCTACCTCCTTGGAATTATTATTTTTGGAAATCTTATGTCTAGTAGACATAGGATTTCCAACTAGTCTTGAGTCTTCCATTCCAAATTTCTTTAGTATCTCCTTGATATATTTGGATTGACTAATGTAGATACCATCTTTCTTCTGCTGGATCTGCAATCCAACAAAGAATTTTAGCTCTCCAAACATAGACATCTCAAATTTATTACTCATTTCTTCTAAAAATTTCTTGCACAAGTCATCATTTCCTATAAATAAAGTTTCATCCACATATATTTTTGCCAACACAATCTTCTTGTCTAGTCCTTCTTTGATGTTGACACAAGGAAGGATAGGGAAAAATAGGGCCAATGGCACACCCAACTCTCTAAACCACCCTACAAGAGTTAACACAATGGAAGAAAACACAAGGAAAAACAACCAAAGGAGGAAGAGTGAAATACTTTTATTGATTCATCAAAATATCTTCATACATGCCCATCTATAAGGCCTTCTAGGTTATGACCAAATACAAATACATTCACATTCAAAGATCCAAAAACAAATTCGCAGTTTCCAATTCTACTCTGCAATCCTTTCTCCAACTCCCTAATCTACCTAGTTCTAAGCCTCAACACTTAATATATACTTTCCAAATGGCTTACAAATCATTCTAGAATATGGAGAAGCCACAAGTCAGCTCCCAACAAATATTAAATGAAAATAAATTAAAATTAAATACACAAGTCGGCTTGCATCACCAATTATCTGTCCTAAAATCAATGTCCAAGAAAAATCATGATATTTCCTAGCTTTGATTGACTTAGAACTAGTGCTTTGAATTGTGGGTAGATATCTATGTCCTCTACAAGCCCTTAAGTGCACAAGGTTTGATTCATTAATGAAAAATGTGCATCCACTCTAAAAGTTGAGCACAAAAAATTGTCACATAGAACTGCTAGAAATTGATGTTCTAGGAGAATTGCCATTTCTAACAAAATATAAGGAGTTAGAACTTGTAATATAGAAGATATATATTAATCTAGTCCCTCTTGAATCCATAAAGTGAACAACCCTTCATTCATTTTGAAAAATTATTTACATAATCTGCAATAGGCACTCAAAAAACACAAAAATATAGCTTCAACAGAACCCAGTTTCAGTAGTAAGGTAAAAACACAAAACATACAAGATAGCAGTGCAACCTAGGATGCTCTTGCATCAAAAAAATAGTGTTGGAAGAAATTATTCTCCTAAATCATTGAGATGTCACAACCTGAGTTGAATCCAACTCATATTGAGAAATCCATGAAGCTACTTCCATAGGTCTGTTCTTCCACTTCACCAGATATTCATAATAATCATTTCCTCTTGTGCTCTTACCAATTCTCTAATCTTATACCTGTTCAACTTCTTCAATCCAATTCTTAGGATAGTCCTTTGATATAGTAACTTCATCATCTAATTCATGATACTTATATAAATCAACAACATTAAATATAGGAGATATATCCATGTCATTAGGTAACTCAACTTCATAAGCATTTCCACTATCAAATTTCTTTAAAATCTTACAAGGTCCAAACTTCTTCATCTTTAGCTTACTATATGTTCCAACTAGAAATCTTTCTTTCTTTAGATGAACCATCACCTCATCACTAACTTGAAAATTATGATGTCTTATAGATTGATCAACATTCTCCTTATACTTCTGATTACTTTCTTCTATCCTCAACTTCACTTCCTTATGTAAAGACTCCATATAATCAACAAATTCTTCTCCTACAACACTTCTCTTTTCTTTACTAGCAATATCCCTCAAATTTGATACTCCTCTAGGTTTCATTCTAGTAACAATATCAAAAGGTGTTTTCCATGTACTCCTATTCATAGAATTATTATATGCAAATTTAGCTTGTGCCAATACCATTTCTCAATTACTTGGCTTATTCCCAACTAAACATCTTAGCAAATTACCCAAGCTTCTATTCACCACCTCTATCTATCCATCTATTTGTGGATGAAATGTAGAACTAAACTTCAATTCAGTACACATCTTCTTCCACAAAGTCTTCCAAAAATAACCAACATACTTACTGTCTCTATTAGAAACAATACTTCTTGGTAATCCATGCAATCTCACAATCTCTTTGAAGGAAAGTTTAGCAACATGCTCAACATCTGATGTCTTTTTACATGGTATGAAATGAACCATCTTAGAAAATCTATCTAGCACAACAAATATAGAATCATACTCCTTCACTGTCTTAGATAATCCAAGAACAAAATGCATACTCATGTCACTTCAAGGTTTCTCAAGAATAGTAATAGGTGTATACAAACCATTATTTTGACTCACTCCTTTTGAAACTTGACAAAATTCAAAACTCTTTACAAATTTTTGAACATCCTTATACATTTGTGACCAATAATACTTCTCTTTCAACAAACTCAATGTCTTATCAATTCCAAAATGTTAAGGTAATCCACCACTATGTTTTTCCTTAATCAAATTTAGCCTCATAGAACTTCTAGGAATACACAACTAAATACCTTTGAACAACATACCTTCTTGAATAAAATATGCATCATACTTACTTATGTGATCTATTAGATTTGGTGCTCTTCACTCTCTCCACGCCCCAAAAAAATTAAGATCAGTATCATACAACTCTTTCATTTTGTCAAAACCAAGAACTTCAATCTTCATTTTAATCAAATAAGAATGTCTTATACTCAATGCATCAGCAACTCTATTATTAACTCCACTCTTGTGGTTAATTACAAATGTAATACTTTGCAAATGCTCAACCCACTTCATATGTCTTTGATTCAATTTATGTTGACTTCCCAAGTACTGTAAATCCTTATGATTAGTATAGAACACAAACTCCTTAGGAATCAAATAATGTCTCCACTTTTTCAAAGCTTTAAAAATAGCATAAAACTCTTGGTCATACACAAAATACTTCTTTTTAGCATCATTCAACTTCAAACTAAAGAAAGCAACAGGTTTACCTTTTTGACTTAATATAGCTCTAATTGCATTACCACTTGCAGTACATTCAACTCAAAATAATTTCTTGAAATCAAGCAAAGTCAATACAGATAATTCAACAATATTTTGTTTCAAAGTCTCAAAACTCTTATCATCTCCATGTATCTCCCCTCATTATCTTAGTCATAAAATTACAAACAAAACTGAAATTCTTTATAAATTTTCTGTAAAAAGTAGCCAAACCATGAAATGATCTTACCTCACCCATATTTTTAGGTGTAGGCCACTCCAAAATTGCTTTAGCCTTCTCAAGATCCATCTTCAAATCATTAGTTGAAATCACAAATCCCAAATACATAATCTCTTTTTGCATAAAAGAACACTTTTTCAGATTAATCAGCAACTTTTTCTCTTTCAACCTCTGCAATACTTGTCTAATATGCTGAAGATGTTCTTCCTTAGTCTTACTGAATATCAAAATGTTATCCACATAAACAATTACAAACTTACCCAAGCATCTTTTTAGAACTTCATTCATCAACCTCATGAAAGTACTAGGTGCATTAGTCAAATCAAAAGGCATGACCAACCATTCATACAAACCATCTTTTGTCTTGAAAGTAATTTTCTATTCATTACCTTCTCTAATTCTGATATGATGAATACTTTTCTCCACTCAAACAATCCACTATGGCATCCATTCTTGGCATAGGAAACTTATATTTCATTGTGATCTTGTTAATAGCTCTTGAATTAGTACACACTCTCCATTTTCCATTATGTTTAGGTGCTAATACAATAGGTACAACACATGGACTCAAACTTTCTCTAATCATACCTTTCTACAATAACTCATGCACTTGTTTATTAAGCTCTTCATTTTCTATAGGTGTCAGTCTATATGGTGCTTTGTTTGGCAAACTAGCTTCAGGAATTAGATCCATGCAATGACTTATACTTTTTACTAGAGGTAAACCATCAAGAATATCATCAATAACAATATCTTTATACTCATTCAATAATTCTACAATTTTTGCTGCAATGTTATTACCAACTTCTGCTGCTTGGTCATTAAGTTACCAACACTCAATCCTCTAGAAACTATAGTAAAACAAACTTGATTCTTCTTTACTTCCTTTTCAAATTTCTTTCCATTAACCATGCAAACTTTTATTTTAGTACAACTGACCTCATCTAGACTCTCAATCAAAGGCAATAATGTTTGTTTCTTTTGATTTACCCAAAGCGTATATTGAATCAATCTTCCATCATGCATAATGTATCTATCATATTGCCAAGGTCTATAGAACAAAATATGACAACAATCCATGGGCATAATATCACACAAAACTTCATCAAAGTAATGTCCAATTTTGAACTTGACAAGGCATTGCTCACTTACCAATATCTTATGCTCATCTTTAATCCATGAAACATGATAAAGTTTGAGATGTTTTAGCATCTACAACTAAAACTTAGTAACCAACTCTTTTGATGCCAAATTTGTTGAACTCCCACTGTCAATGATCACTTTGTAGAATTTTCCATTCATCTTACATCTAATCTTGAAATGACTTCTTCTAAGAATAGGTTCCTCATCACTTCCCTTATTACATAAGGTTCTTCTCACCATCAAATTTTCTCTAGCCTTACATCCACTTGATGAACTCTCAATGTCATCTTGAATTGCAACATTTCTATTATTTTGCAAACTTTCAAAAGATCTATGTCCCTCTTTTCCACATCTGAAACAATTACCATGAAATACACCTCTAGAATAATTCTACCTCTTCCTTGGTAAGAATTAGTGCCTCCTTAGTAAGAATCACCACTTTTTCATTTGATCTTTCCTTTGTCATCATTCTTCCACTCAAATTTTCCTTTATCCTACACAAAACTTTTAGATCTGCCACCTTCACCATAAGATCTACCTCTGCCTCTCTGGAATCTACCACCTCTACCTCTTTGTCTTTGTTCATGCTTATTTGCTAAGATCTCCTTAGCTTTCAACTCATATCAGTATGTTTCTTCAATACTTTCCAACTTCACAAAACTTATTTCATCTTGAATTCCAAATCTCAATCCATTTATGTACCTTGGAATTTTCTCAACATCATCATCCACATGTTCAAATCTAATGTCCAATCTATAGAATTCCTCAGTATAGTCTTTCATAATCATGTCCTTTTGTTTCAAATTTTGTATCTTTCTCAAAAAGTGAACTTGGTAATCAACGGGAAGGAATTTGTTCTTTACTTTGTTCAACATCTTTTGCCAAGTTCTAATCTTCTTCTTTTCTCTCCTTTGTCTATTAGTTTGCAAATTGATGCAGAGCCCTCTTTATTTCTCTTCAAGGAATCTTAGTTAAACTCAAGGGATTCACAATAGGCTGGTACACCCTCAAGGAAACAAGAACATCTCAAAGATTACAACAAAGAACCCTGACATTATACACCGATAAAGACAACATCTTCACTCACACAATCAGATTGCTATGTCTGATTGCATTGTTCATAACTCTAGTTCTAAATATCTTATTGAAATTTTTTTTAGAGGAATTGTTCCAAATTATTAATTCTAAAAAATATCCAAATCTGAGACCAATCCAATAAGCAGATTATGAATTATGTACTCTGAACCAAGACCCATATTTTCTGTCATAAATCAGGAACAAAACTGGTAACCCTACCTAGGGCATCAGATATCTTCCTCAAAATAAATCTAAATGAAACAAAACAAATTCCATATTATCAATTCTTGAGTCTAGTTTTCAAATATGTAATCCATTCATTTTTCTCATTCATATATAAAGTTCCAAGCACAAATCAATGTCTGTAACTCCAATGAAAATTGTTAAAAAACAATTTTCACTCAAATGCCCATAACATTCACAAATCTATATAAAAATGATTCAAACCAGTTGGAAATGAAAGTTAGTTCACATATCTTTCCAATGAATATCATTAGAGATATTTATTCTCCAAAATATGTCCGTATCACATGCTGCAACATGACTATATTCAGCGAATCTCAAATCTGCAAACATCCACTTTCACCAAAATACCCATAACTTATTCATTTCTTCATAAAATTGAACCAAACCAAAAGCATGAGAAGAAGTATTCATAATAATATATATACAATACTATATTACATGGTTTCCTTGCTGTACATAGCCGTACAAGACCTGGAACCAACACTAAAACAGATAACCAATCAAAATAACAACTCAGAATATTACCAAATTTGTTTCAAAATATATCTATTCCTTTCCTTCATGCTTTGGTTCGACCTTACATCCATTTTTATAGATTTTTTTAGTTGGTTATAACTTCCAAACCACCCTTTAAACTAACCCTTCACATTCTTTTGACCCTTTTGCATTCTTGACAACGTTTTATGCATTTTATGCATTTTTACATTTCAACTTTCATACAAACCCAACCTAGACCAAAATTATGACTCAAATGACTTTAGATGGATGTCAATAGATCCATTCACCAATTAAATAAACATTTTTACATTATTTATCATATTAAGACCTCCTTTGACAACTTATTACAAATGGCTTCTCTAGCTTTTATATCTTTGTCTTCTTGAAATTTAGGTGCCTCTGAACCATACTCCCAAACTTGAAAAGTTTCCAAGTCCCTTGGAAACATGGAATCAATAACCTGCAAGAAAAAATATTAGATCAAAATCCTCATCTTTTCCTTTGCCTCTTCATGCCTTTATCACCATCATCTTTTCCCTTAAGGACACAGGACTGTCCTCAAAATCATCTTATCAAATACTCCTTTTAGTGGAGCATTAATGGTTGCAACTTCCACGGTGCCTTATCAGTAAGAGATCCATCTTTACCATTGCTGCTTCAAACTCATCACAAACAACTCTCCCCTATGCCTCTCTCCCTAGTCTCTTGGCAATCAACTAGACCAATCCATGGCCCTTGACCATTCATCTTACCCAACAGTAGATCCTGGAAGATGCCTCACCTTCTTTGTGCCATGCACCTTCTACCCAGCTTTATCTCCATTGGAGAATGGTTATGATAGACCTTCTCTTGTCTACCCATAAATTCCAACCTTCATATGCAGCAAGATGGACAAGCACCTACAACCAAAACTCATCAACAAAACAAATACAAATTTTTCAAGGTCCTGGTGTGGATTGCCTCCCTCGGTGCTCTACCCACATAGTCAAGATCTTGAAGCTCTGATACCAATCTGATGAAGAGCCCTTTGTATTTCTCTTCAAGGAATCTTGGTTCAACTTGAGGGATTCACAATAGGCTAGTACACCCTCAAGGAACCAAGAACATCTGAAAGATTACAACAAAGAACCCTGACATTATACACCGATAAAGACAACATCTTCACTCACACAATCAGATTGCTATGTCTGATTGCATTGTTCATAACTCTAGTTCTAAATATCTTATTGAAATTTTTTTTGGAGTAATTGTTCCAAATTATTAATTATAAAACATATCAAAATCTGAGACCAATCCAATAAGCATATTATGAATTATGTACTCTGAACCAAGACCCATATTTTCTGTCATAAATCAGGAACAAAACTGGTAACCCTGCCTAGGGCATCAGATATCTTCCTCAAAATAAATCTAAATAAAACAAAACCAATTCCATATTATCCATTCTTGAGTATAGTTTTAAAATATTTAAGCCATTCATTTTTTTCATTCATATATAAAGTTCCAAGCACAAATCAATGTCTGTAACTCCAATGAAAATTGTTAAAAACTAGTTTTCACTCAAATGCCCATAAATTTCACAAATATATATAAAAATGATTCAAAACAGTTGGAAATGAAATTTAGTTCACATATCTTTCCAATGAATATAATTAGAGATCTTTATTCTCCAAAATATGTCCGTATCACACGCTACAACATTACTGTATTCAGCGAATCTCAAATCTGCAAACATCCACTTTCACCAAAATACCCATAACTTATTCATTTCTTCATAAAATTGAACCAAACCAAAAGCATGAGAAGAAGGATTCATCATAATATATATATAATACTATATTACATAGTTTCCAGGCTTTACATAGCCGTACAATACCTGGAACCAACACCAAAACAAAAAACCAATCAAAATAACAACTCAGAATATTACCAAATTTGTTTCAAAATATATCTATTCCTTTCCTTCATGCTTTGGTTCTACCTTAAATCCATTTTTATAGATTTTTTAGTTGGTTATAACTTCCAAACCACCCTTTAAACTAACCCTTCACATTCTTTTGACCCTTTTGCATTCTTGACAACGTTTTGTGCATTTTATGCATTTTTACATTTCAACTTTCATACAAACCCAACCTAGACCAAAATTATGACTCAAATGACTTTAGATGGATGTCAATAGATCCATTCACCAATTAAATAAACATTTTTACATTATTTATCATATTAAGACCTCCTTTGACAACTTATTACAAATGGCTTCTCTAGCTTTTATATCTTTGTCTTCTTGAAATTTAGGTGCCTCTGCACCACAAATGTTGCCACCATAGCAAAGTATGACCTTTCAGCCTAGTAACTGTAATCTTTACCCTTTTATTATCAGGAGTATTTTAATACTCAAATAACTTCTCCCTATCTAAGGTCTAATCTAACATAGCATTGGTATCCAATTTTCCATCATAAGGAACAACTTCTATAGCAAGCTTTGAATTTTCCCTAGACAACACTCACAAAAATCTTTCCTCATCTTGATCTTCCTAAAGTTCTGGATTATAGTTTGGTGCTGCTACCTCATCATCACTTACATCATCAAGATGTGCTCCTCTCCTCTAAGCTATCTCTAGAGCATCTAATCTAGCTACAATTTATCTCAACTAATCCAATATAACATCATCGGTATTTCTTCTACCACGAACCATCTTTACAAATTAGGTTCCGACAAGATTGTAACCCTCTACAAGTTACAGGTCAAATTTGTAGATATGCCACCCTTCAACCAAATCCAAATTAGGGTTATACATGATCCAATATCCACAAGGATGAACCTAAAGCTCTGATACCACCTAATGCAAGGAAGGACGGGGAAAATTGGGGCCAATGGCACACCCAACTCTCTGAACCACCCTGCAAGAGTTAACAAAACAAAAGAAAACACAATGAACATCAACCAAAGGAGGAAGAAGAGTGAAATATTATTAATGATTCATCAAAATATCTTCATACATGCCCAACTATAAGGTTTTCTTGGTTATGGCCAAATACAAATACATTCACATTCAAAGATCCAACAACAAATTTGTAGTTTCCAGTTATGCTCTACAATCCTTTATCCAACTCCCTAATATGCCTAGTTCTAAGCCTCAAAAATCTATTTATACTTGCAAAAATGTCTTCTAGATCATTCTAGAACATGGAGAAGCCACAAGTTGGATCTTAACAAATATTAAATGAAAATAAACTAAAATTAAATACACAAGTTAGCCTGCATCAACAATTATCTGTCCTGAAATTGATGTTCGAGAAAAATCATGATATCTCCTAGCTCTGATTGAGTTAGAACTCACACTTAAAACTATGGGTAGATATATAGGTCCTCTATAATCCATTGAGTGAAAAAGGTCTGTTTCATTAAGGAAAAGTGTGCATCCACTCTGAAATTTGAGCATAGAAAATTGTTGCATAAAACTACTAGAAATTGATGTTCTGGGAGAATTGTCATATCTATTAGAATATAAGGAGTTAGAACTTGCACTTTGGAACATAGATAGTACTCTAGGCCTTGTTGAATCCATAAAGTGCAATGCCCTAATTCATTTTGAAAAATTAGTTACATGATCTACAACAGGCACTTAGAAACAAAAAAAATAGCTTCAGTAGAACACAGTTTCAATAGTAAGGTAAAAACTCAAAACATGCTCTTGCATCAGATATACATACTATTGTTATCATGTTTTCTTTGAAAACCAATATTTTTCAAGTATTTATGAAGTCTTTCATACCAAGCTTTGGGGACTCTCTTGAGACCATACAATGCTTTATGTAATTTGCAGATCATATCTCTTTTGTTGGGATCTACAAAACCTTCAGGTTGTTCTATGTAGACTTCATCATCAAGAATTTCATTCAATAATGAAAATTTTACATACATTTGATAAAATTTAAATCCTTTATGAGATGCATATGATAGTAAATTTCTAACACCTTCTAATCTTACAACATGATCAAAAGTTTCAGCATAATCAATACCTTCTTCTTGAGAATAACCTTTACATACTAACCTTGCTTTGTTTCTAGAAACTTCTCCATCTTCATTTATCTTATTTCTAAATACCCACTTTGTGTTAGTTACATTTTTATCCTTGGGTCTTAGAACAAGAGTCCAAGTTTTTTTCTTCTGTATCTATTCTATTTCCTCATTGATTGCTTCAATCCAAATTTCATTATCCAAGGCATCTTTAACATTTCTATGTTCAAATTCAGCAAGCAAACATGTACCTTTCAAATTGTTTCTTGTCATTGTTCTATCTGACTTATCTCTAATGACTTGTCTCTAATTCTTGTCATTGTTTTATTAGGTGCATGATGTCACTAATTTCTTCATGATCTTCTATATTAAGCTCAGATCCCACTGTCTATGAATTAGGTCCATCAGACTTTGTTTGTTCTAACAATAACTTGGTAGCTTCTGACTATGACTCAGGTCCTTCAAATTGTGACTCAGGTTGCATTGATTGCAAGTTGGTAAATTTTGAATATTTTGGGGACTTGGGAAGTGAGGCCTCCTAATTTCTAGATAGATTTGGCAAAGTATCAGGTTCATAGTAAGAAAATCTTTTATAATCCTCAGGTTCTTTGTTTCTTTCTTCTTCACTCTTTTCTAAAAACTCATCAATTCACATATGTGCTCTTTCTATGATTTTATGAATAGACAAACTCAAACATTTGTATGCTTTGCTTCTGCAAGAGTATCCTAGGAATATGCCTTTATCACATTTGACATCAAATTTACCCTTCCTAGATTCTTTCAAGATATAATGTTTGCTACCAAATACTTTTAGGTAACTTAAATTAGGTTTTTAGCCATACCATAGTTAATAAGGAATTTTCTTTGAGTCTTTATTCAACTATACTCTATTCAAGATTTGCACTACAATATTGATTGCTTCCTTCTAGTATTTAATTGCAACATTCCTTTCTATCATCAATGTTCTTGCACAATCTATGATGGATCTGTTCCTTCTTTCAGCTATTCCATTCTGTTGAGGTGTACTAGAAGTTGATACCTATATCTTAATTCCTTTTTCAATGAAAAATTTATTGAACTCATTGAAAATAAATTTATTACCTCTATCTAATCTCAAACATTTCAACTTCTTTCTAGTTAAATTTCTACTCTTTCTAGATACCACTTAAAAGTTTGAAAATCTTTAGATTTTTCTTTTAGATATATTACAATCATTCTGGAATAATAAAAAAAAACTAGAATGAAAAACTTATCTCCACTATAACTCTCTAGGTCCACATAAGTTTGTATTGTACAAGCTATAAGACTTCTTTAGAATGATAGTTTTTGATTTTGAAACTAGGTTTTCCCATCTTACCAATTTGAAAATTTTTGCATAGACCCATATTAGGTTTCCTCAAGCTAGGCATGCCTCTTACTCTTCTATTTTTGCTCATTTTGACTAGGTTATCAAAGTCTACATGCCATAATCTTTTGTGCCATAACCAACTTTCTTCTACTTGAGAAATAAAATATGAACCTTCACCAAGATCTAGATAGAATAGATTACCTTTGTTTGTTTTCTAGATTCAACTAGATTTCCTTTTCTATTTAGTACTTTGGCCTTCCCATTCATGAATTTTACTCGGAGTCCAATGTTATTCAACTATGCCACACTCAGTATATTATACTTTAGTCTTTCAACCCAATAAGATTTGTCACATCTAAGTTCATTGGTTCATGAGATACATCCTTTTTCTTCTATGCAACAAGGTTTATTGTTTCCAAATCTCACACTACCACCATTATAATGTTCCATGTGCTCAAAATTTGTTTTTTATCTAGTCATATGTTGTGAGTAGCCACTATCAACAATCCATGTATCATTTTTGCTAACATAAGAGATAAGTGCCATTTGATCTCCTTCATCATTCGATTCATCTTTTATAGAAATATATACCACTTCATCTTCACTATTATCAGAATCTTTAGCCATAAAATATGATTTCTTACCTTTGTCCTTGTAGTCCTTGTAGTTTTTGAATTCCTTCTCTCCTTTGAACTTATTCTTTTTCTTTTCATCTTTGTCTTCTTTGTTTGAGCACCTTGCAGCAATGTAACCAACTTCTTCACAAGAAAAATAGATTAGTGAAATCTTACGTTTGTACTTTTCTCTTCCTTTGGAATATTTCCTTGCAAGTAGGGCTTCAACAACTTCAAGATCATTGTCTAAACTTTCTTCTTCTTCTTCACTTTATAATTGATTGGCCTTTGATTTCTTACCTTATTTCTTCAGAGAAAGATTTTCTTCAAATGTAGACTCAATACCTTTGAAACTAGGGACATAGTTATCATAGTTATCCAACTCAAAAGTTGCCAATCTTCCAACTAGAGCATCAAAAGTTATTTTTCTATTTGGATGACATCTCATTTCTTAAATAGTAGACAATCTAATTGCATATATAGGAAGAAGGGCTCTGAGTACCTTTCTTACAACTATTTTGTCATCAATGTCTCCTCCAAATGCTTTGATTGCACTCATACTTGCTTAAACTCACTCAACATATTTTGCAATGCGATCATCTTCTCTCATCTTCATCTAATCAAATTGTCATCTAAGAAATTCAACTTTATCTCTTCTTACATTATCAGCTCCTCCATAGATGGCTTTCATTTTAATCCACATATCATAAGATGTAGTGCAACTTTTAATTTCATCAAATTCAACATAATTAAGAGTTGAAGCTATGTCAATCATCATGATATTGTGATTTTTATTTTCAGCAATATCTTCAACTAATAATGTTCCAATAGGAGTCTTGTATTCACTATCAAGATATTTACAACTTGAATAATTGATAGTTGCCAAATGTAACCTCATAAGTCCTTGCCATGCTAAAAAGTTGTCTCCATTCAACTTGGGAGTCTCTCCTCTATAAGACATCCTAATCTTTAGCTTTGATCCTCAAAACCTTCTCTAAAAGCACCAAAATCTTTGATACCAATTGTTGGAAATATAAGAGGAGTAACTAAGAGAGGAGGGGTGAATTAGTTACCACAAAAATAAATCCCAAATCCCTTAGTTGTCAATATAGATCAAAATTGAACTCTGTTGGAACTCGGTAAATACATAGGAAAATGTTGTAACTTAGTAAATATTGAAATAGATTGACAAATGATTAACATGAAAATCTTTAGATATTATCTGTGATTGATATTAGTTTAACTTAGTTTCAAACACATAGGAGAAATAACATGAACACAATATTTTAATGTGGAAACCCAATTTGGGAAAAACTAACAATTGCAACTAGTTACTGCTTTTCACTCTTCTGAAGTGAGCCTTTTTAAGAGCCAACCTTGTTAAAGGTTACAAAACACACTATTAAGTGTGACTCTATTAGAGGATTTAATCAATTGCAACTAGTTACTGATTTTAACTCTTCTGAAGTGAGCCCTATTAGGAGCCAAACATATTAAAGGTTACAAAACACACTATTAGGTGTGACTTTGTTAGAGGATTTAATCACCCTATTAGGAGTGGCCTTGTTAGAGGTCTTTAGACAATTCAATGGAAATTCCACCTTGTTAGAGGATTTACAAATAGTTGTTAAGTAAACTCTATTAAGAGATTTAGATCACTGCTACAATGGTTAGAGAGTACTAATGAGATGACCTAATTCTTGATGCACTGAATTGCTGATTACGAATCTCAATTCTAGCTTGTATACTTGATCCTTCCTGATCAAATGTATCTTTGCATGTCAATAAGAATATTTTTCTTATCCTTCTAATTTACTTCTATTGGTGTTTGAAAATGCTGGAGGGTTTTCAATTATCCCCATGAGAATATGACATATCTAGGGGCATCTAACTCCCATTCTCAACATATCATTTCATATACAAGGCCAACTATAAGGCTTGACCCTTCTTCTACTTCAAGCTCTACTAAACCTAGGCAGGTAGACCTCAGATTCAAATGATATCATACCAGTGCAAAAACATATCCTTGAATCTAATATAAGTAGATTTTACCCTTATTTCTCCTAATGACTCATAAAATGACACAGATCTATAGTAGCTGAATGCAAAGCTATGAATCTCATAAGCTGAGTGAGGGTTAAACATTTAGGTTCTTCAACATGAAAGGGAAAGAATGTTTGATTATTGATGTTGATTTTCAACAAATCCTCAAATATACAACAGTAAGACCTAGTGATCCTGTAAACTGATCAATGCCTTAACCATTGGGAAAATCTGTGAATCAAAAACATACATAAGAATATCTGAGACATATGTGTATCTTCAGATATCTGATCTATCTATTCAACTTGTAAATAGACATCTATGTTTAGTTTAAACCTCATTCTTACCTGATATCCTCCTCAATAAATCTGTAACCCTATTGGTTTCTATGAAGCACTTACACAATTCCTTGAATTATCAGCAACAACAAAACAACATACAACCTTAAGGGACTGCAACTATAACTTAGGCTCTTTGTTCAAAGGTAATAAAACATTAAAACTCACTAAGAATGGAGACAAGATTCAACTAAAAATCAATCATCTACTACTCTTTGTATTATTTCCTTGAAATTATATAGTCATATGCATGAAATGAAAAACATAAAAAAAAACCTAACAGATCTGAACTATCTGTATATTCCTTCCTATTGTTGTTCATACAAGAGAGAATATGCTGAAGAATGAAGGTGGATCATAGTTCTAGATCCAAAGAAGTGGTCTCACAAAATGACTGAAGATTTCCAACCAACAATTGTCTCACAGTGAAAAATTGGAACCCCTACAATGAGGAAAAGAAAAGAAGATATAGGAGAAGAGTTCATTTTCGGATCTAATCTGAACATGACATCTATCCACTTGGAAAACCTTCTCAACAGGTTAAAACAACTCTCTCATCTCTCCCCTCAACTGGTAAATCAAATCTTCATCATTAGTCCTCTACAAGCACAAAATATCTAAGATATTTGAAAGGTACAATTAACTGATTTTAACTCTTGATTTGAACTCACAACAATAGCAAAAATTGGTTAAAATATGAATTCTAGAGGCATGCCAACTTTTCTAGAATTCATTTTAGCATCAACAAACATTAATATATGTTCCTCAATTGATTCTGACACTCCATGATGAATTCTGCCTTTTTTATTGAGAATGCCCTAGAAATTGAGAATATGCTTATAGACTAAACTAACAAAGACCTGTGCATAATTTGATCCCAAATTTGGAAAATTTGACTTCTCTCAGTTCCAATGGTATACTGCACTACCTATTTCTAATTAAAAAAATCCCCCTGTTATGTCAGTTTGAAAATCATGCTCCTAGACTAGAGAAAAGATTTAAAATGAAAAAATTTAAAATTTTATATAGTCTAAACTATATAAAATTTCAAAATAATTCAAAATTTTCATTTGATGTTTATACTCTCCTTCAATTTGCCATCAATTTGAAATATTAATTAATCAATCAATTAATTAATTAATTAATCCATCCATTAATTCTCCTCTTACGTAGCCTCAAAAGGCTTTCATTTTATCCCTTCGCTCACACAAGTTTTTGAGAATTCAAACCCCTTTACGCTTTTACAGTTAATCATGTAAGTTTAGAGCCCTTGACATCTTCATTTACGCTCATCCACTAAATGTTGCATTTACATCTCTACACTCATGTGCATAGCACCTGAGAAGCTCAAAGTTTGATTCACATTCATATGGGATCCTTAACTCGCGTACCATTAGAGAGCTTTGGAAATTTCTTTATGACTATACGAGATCTCCAATTTGAGTAGGAATGTAACCCTTTCATTTTACCTTTATGCTCCTATGACCTCAACGTAAGATCGTGAGCCTCTTCATTTCATCTCCTGACCTTACGATGAGCCTCATTGCATTGACCGTCAAAATTAGTGCCTTATCTTCATCGCCAGTTGTCTTCATTATTTGAGTCGCGTCCCACAAGCAAGGCTTGTGTGGCTTACAAAAGCCTCCATCTCAAATTCACATTACATGATGTGTTTTTTTACATTTAAATAACTCTAAAACTGCATCCACTAGGAATGTGGGATAAATTAATAGGTGTTTTCCCTTGTTTTACTCCATAGCTAGCCTCCAATGTTGGTGTGGAATCAGCTTTAATGTTGCCTAGCTCTTTCAACTTGGCATGTGATTTGCTAAAATTTGGCATGGTGGATTTTTTTATACGCCCCTGCGCAGGCAGTTTCCATTACAAAATGCCACCTTCTCCTTTGAAAATGCCTATGGCCCTTAATTGTGTGTGGTCCTATCTCAGCGCTGGTCTTTTCCTTAGAGATTGTAGCTTCCCTTATTCTTTTGTCACTCCATGGAAGTCAAAATTGTGAGCTCCTCTATTCATTAATGCCAACTGGTTGTCTTCATTTTCCTTAGAGCTTCTTATATTGACATTGCTTCCTCTTAACAAGGCATGGGTGATCTGTAGTTTGGCTTCAATGTGGGATGATGGTCTATTTCTTGGCAGTTTGTTTCTCATAAAATGCATGGATGCCCTACTTCACTAGTAGCCTCCCTCCACATCCCCATTTGCTGGCGCCTTTCCCATCACAATGTGGAGTGGTTCTTAGCCATAGGCATCTCCTTCACATACTAACTTTAACATATACTGCCATGTGTGAAAAATTTGCAATTTTTTTGAATCCCCAATGCATATTATAAAGAGTAATTCCCAATCCCCTCTTCCTTTGACAACTGTTGGACTCCACATTTTCTAACAATCCAAAGAGCTCAACCAGTATGGACTCAAACCACATATTGTGTTCAAAAATCTACATCCTTGCCCACTCCAAGATTTTTGTTATGCTATCTTCTACCTATTTTAATCATGCCTCTGGTTTGCTATTATGGAGCTCTTCAAATTGAATAGCCAATAAATAAAATTCAAGAGACTTTGAAATATGATGTTTGGCAATCTATATATCTTTTAAAGCTTTGCCCCCTGCCTCTTCTTCCATGTAGATCTTCCATTATACACCCAAATTTTATAGCATGAAGCTTTTTCACTTCTTTCGGTTACAACATTCAAGCTTGCAGAATGAAGAACTACTTTATATAATTCATGGGCTTTTCCCAATTTGTGCCTCAGAAGGCAAGGTCCAAAACATCCATTAGACACTTGTGAATCAAAAAATTCATTCCCATAGGATCCACTCAAATATGTATGCTGGATTCACACTCTAAAGGAAGCTTTGTCGCCAATGAAGCTATTTCTTTAGCAACATGCAACATCCTTTTCTTGCCGTGAACACCATTTATCAATCAATTTGATGGAATTAGTCAGGCCCCAAAGTGGGTTTGGCTAAAAAAAAAATTTTTTTTGAACAACTAAACTAAAAAATTGATCCATTAATCATCTCACACTGATTCAAAGTAAAATTGACCATTGATTTTTCATTTAAAACTGATTTTACCATTATTTCACAAACTGTGAATTTCACGTTAGGAGGTCCATTGACTGGCCTTAAAAACTGACCTATACACCTAACTAGGCTCCAAAATTTGGCACACAGAATCTATATTCCACAAAATTGCACCCCATCAAATCTTGTCTCATGAAAAATTTAGGGTCAAAAGATATTAACCGTCAAAGTTGATCTTTCAGAATCACCTGCACATAAACTTGTCAGAAAATACTAAATCACGTTTGGATTTGACTTTGAAAACTGGGTAAATTGATAGTTGGAGGGACAAAAATTGGGACATTGGTTCTCTATCATGAGATGAGTATAAATATGTGATTTGGGCTCATGAAAAATAACAGGATGCAAATGGCGAGCGGTCAAAGTGGGGTACTCAGAATCGCTAACTGGAAACATTGACAAGATAACACTTTATGCAAATGGAATTGACCTAGAAAAGTGTGTAGACAGATTTGTCAAGACTTGAAAACTGGCACACTTAAAGTATTTTCAAAGGACTACACAGAGATACAATCCGTTTGATCTCACCTATCATGGATTTTGAGTTATGACATCATGAACAGGGGTACCAAACAATCTGCATTTGCCGACACCAGTAAAAGATAAAAATTGCATTTGGAATCGTTTTTGAAAATTGATCAAATGAATTTTTCATAAGTTGAAAATTGAAACATAACAAGTCTTTGACATCTACAATACAATGCAAAAGGAATTTTAGCATTTCACTCAACTGGTCAAAAGTTACAACATGTCAAATAGGGCTTCCCAGAATTCAGAATTAATTGCACAAGCATTAAAATAGAAACTAACCAACTTTGAGGGGTTCAAAACCTAGTTAAACAGACTTGAAACAACTCAAAATCTAAAACATATGTTATCAGGTATGGATATTAGATATGCTTAAAGAGGTGATTCATGACACAATTCTGGGTGTGAGATATTCAATAGAAAACATAGCCTCCTGTCACTGTCTGACATGAGGTAAAATTATAGATTTGACAATTGCTTAAAACAAGACTTCATTGGAAAGCTCAGAATGATAAATTAACTTCATGGAACACTTAGACATGCTAAATGAAAGGTGCTAGAAGCATTGAACACCTCTTAGGCCTCAAATTGACATCTGGGTACATGTGCATCAAAAAGCGTTTATAGGGCTCAAAATTTCAAATAGACACTCAAAATGAGAATGCAATTTTGAGTGCCAACAACTTCCACTAAGCATCATAAAATCTTCAACTATTTTCCACTTATTCTACTTCATCTAATCCTTAACTTGACCTTATATTTATATCTTACACATTATCAAGTTGGCTTGAATAAAATTTAGAATAATTAATATTCATCTTCTCAATTAGCTAGAACTAACAAACAATTCAATTGAAGTCAATAGACCAAAACAAGAAAAGCCTTCTTTAGCTGACCTTGCTCGATAGATACTAACTCCAAGAAATTTTCCTATGTTAACCAAGTGAACTCAGTTAACACTACATATTCAAAAAGTTCCTTTTGTAACTAAGTGAGCTCGACTAACACTAGTTCCAACCAACATTTCCTTCATTAATTGAGTGAGCTTAGTTAACACTCAACTTCTACAAACTTTCCTTTGTTTCCTAATTGAATTCAATAGACACTATCTTCTAAACTAGGAAAACTTTGCAATGCTTGACAAACTTAGGAAACTATCTTCAATGCTCGAGTGAGCTTGGCATACACTAATTGGCAGTGATATGACATTTTGTGTAACATCAAAGATAATGTACAATTAATCAATTGTTTCCAATAGTACCATCATTTCTCTTTCCATGTTTATCAGTGTTATGTTTCTCCTTTCCTCTATCCCATTTTTCTCGTGTGTCTTGGGGGCTAAAATTTGTCCTTTATACCATTATCTTCATAAAAATTGGTCAAATTATTTGAAATAAATCCTCCTCTATCAAATCTCAAGCATTTAATCTTCAAACCAGATTCATTCTCAACTCTACTCTTAAATATCTTGAATTTCTCAAAAAGTTCATATTTATCTCTAAGAAATGCAACCCACATCATTATAGTGAAATCATCAATAACTATCATAGAATAAATTTCACTATAGAAATATCAAGTTCTTATATGATCACTCAAATCTATATGAACAATCTCCAACTTCACTAAAGTAGTAAACATTTTTCTTAGAAAAGAACTTTTCTTCTATTTTTCCAACATGAATTATTTGCACATCATGTTAGTAGGTTTCACAATCATAGGAAAGTCTGTAATAGAAAATGTAGTACTAACCTTCACAATATTATCAAAGTTGATGTGACAAAATATCTTATGCCATAACCATCTATCATCCATCTTAGCAACTAAACATGTCAATTCAGTAAAATTCAACTAAAATACATTACCTCTCATTCTTGTACTAGTATCAATCATTGTGCCATTCTTATCCTTGATAATACAAGCCTTGATTTTGAATTCAAACTGATATCCCTTATTTACACACTATCCAACACTCAAAAGATTATGTTTCAGACCATTCACAAAATAAACATCTTCAGTGTAACTAGTCTTTCCATCAAGTGTAATAGATCTTTTCTCTTTTATGTGACATGATGCATTATTTCCAAACTCTAACTATTCCACCATCATAATTATTGAATTCAACAAGTTTGGTTATATCTCTTGTCATATGATGGGAACAACCACTATCTATAATCCAATTGGAATTTTTCTATCCAACTTGTGATACTAATTCTCTTTGATATTTTTTAGGACTCTCTTCTTTAATAAAAAAATATGATTTCATCATCCTCCTCATAAAAATCATTCAATAAGTTTACCATTTTGAAATCAAGTTCACCATCCTCATTAACATAAAATATATCTTGAGGTACTCTTGATTTCTAAGGCTTTCTAGAATTAAACTTCTTTTCTCTTTTCAAACTTTTAGAAGAATATTGACCAAGTTCTTTACATATCTAAAAAAAAAGAATTTTGTTACCTTTAGGTGCTCTCTTCATAAAAAGGAAAATTCCTTCTTCAATCATCTTATATTTTTCATCTTTTGTTTGACCACTACTATCATAGTCTCCACTTGTACTTGTACTTATTGTCAACATAGATCTATCTGTTTGTGCATTGAAAGCAATCTTAGGTCTAGAAAGATCTCCACTTTGTTTCCTCCACATTCCATATGTCTACAATCTCACAAGAAGAATATCTCTTATAAAGTTAAGTGTACAAGGAATATCTTATTGAATCATTTGTGTTGTGTATTTATAAGAAGGTGACAAGGTCTTCAATATTTTCCATACAACTTCATCTTTTGAGTTTTGACCTCCATAATTCTTTAATCCTGTGAAAATCTTTGTCTTCGTAGTATGTTTGTCACACTTAAATATATTTTGTAAAGAATTTGAAATCTCATTAGCATGTCTTAAATTTTTTACCTTTCCATATTCGATTTCAACAAGAGCTGATAAAAATGCTTCTTTAGAAAGAATATTTTGCATGAATAAATCTTTCTTTTCTTCCTCACAACCATCAAGCTTATCTTCTTCAATCATAGCTTTAGTATTTGTAGTAACCAACCAAAATTTTGGACCCATGCATAGCAAGAATGTCTTCATCTTTTCTTTCCAGCTGTCATAGTTAACTCCATCAGACTTTCAACTATCTTTCCTAAAATGTGCCAAAGATCTCCTTAAGTTGTTAAGCTTTTTATTCAATGACTTGATGCTTTGAAAATAATTATTAGATTGTAAAGTCCACCAAGATAACTAAGAGGGGGGTGGGTGAATCAGTTATACTTTAAAAAAAACTCTCAATATTTTTTATTAATTTTGAAACATGTAAATAATAGATGCAAAAACCATAGAAAGATGACCATGCACAATAACACTAGATATGCTAACTAGGGAAACCCTTGATCAGAGGGAGATTCTTGGTGGGAATGATGGCCACAAGATGATGTACTAATATAAAAATTCCTTGTGAAAGGATAATTTTTTTAGGAATTAATAAAATACAATAAGTACATTTGAGTTTGTCTTAGGAGATTTTAAATCCCAATTAGAAGATTCAAACCCTTTTGGGAGTTGTGCCAACCCAATTAGGAGTTTATAGGAAGTCATCTAGACTCACTTCCCAAAAAAATTTAGTATTTTCCTTACAAAATAATACAAAGAAAGATACATCAATAGTGAACTATACAACTGGAAACTTATCTTTTCCAAATATAGTTCCTTTGATGTTCCAGTAATAGCAACACACTCAACCTCTTTTCGTCTAATCATAAATTCACATATTTAGTTCACACTTTACAAATCCATTAATATGACCACATTTGATATCTTTTTCCAATCAAAACATTATTTATTTTATACCAAGTCTTAATAATTATTATGAGTCATCCTTAGGGATTTCTCATATACATTATTAAAATAAGAGGATTTTATGATATTGCATTTGGGTAAGTGCACCAAATTGTGGTGCCAAAAGTGGGGTATAAGTGGACACCTTTTTTTCTAAAATCAGTACTTTCTAAACTTCAACAAGAATTTGAAGATAGTTATGCTCAAAATTTTAAGATATATAAAAAAAAAAAGTAGTAGTCCTTTGAATCTAGTTTCTAAACTACTAATTTTTTTCAAAATGGTTTAGTTTTAGATCCTCAAAAAAGGGGGGCATAGAAAGTGGTATTGTCTATTCCAAAAAAAATAACACAGTACAAAGTGTGGCCCCCCTAAAATTTTAAATTTTTTTTTGAAATTCTTTAATCTCTTTGGTCAAAAGTTACTTAACACTATGTAGTTTATCCCAGATTTTTCAGGTAATTTTATAATGTGTAATTTTTTAATGAATTTTTTAACTAGACACATCCCAAAAATGTGAAATATCTATGTGCTTCCCCTAGAAATTATTGAAAACTAATCTAAAATCAAAAGTTCTTTTTTTCAAAGTGTGTATAATGGAGTCTAATTTTTGAAAAACTAAGTTGTTGCAAAATTTGATGAACGAACTAAAATCTATAGCCCAATTAGTACATGTTGATTTTTGACAAAAAATGAACATACATTCAAAAAAAATTATAGATTAAAGGATTGAAATAGTTTGAATTAAAAATAAATTATATTGTTATATAGCTAACATAGAGACTGACAATGTCGTGTAACCTAATCTTATCAATACTCAACCACAAGGAATCTTGAAGGAGAGCACACAAGAAAAATCAATCAATTTTTGTATGTTTGCAACAAAAGACATCTTAGACCAATTTATAGACTCCAAACCTTTGGATTAGATCTCCAAGGCAAAACCAAGCCTTAGGCTTGGTTTAATACAAAGCTTTGAATAGCACATACAACCTATAGTGCGTGTGTGCTATAGTGCCCACATGCTATATAAAGATTTTTGAATTTGAGTCTCAATAGTGCATGCATGCTATAGTGCACACATGCTATTGAGACCTAAATAGTGCATAGAGAGGGAAGAAGAGATGAAAAGAAAGAGCAAGAGAGAGTGGGGGATGGTTTTGTATGTGTGTGTGAGAGAGATAGATATAGAGAAAGTAGGGGATGGGAGAGGGGAGAGAGAGAGAGAGTAGGGGATGAAAGAGAGAGGAAGTGAGAGAGAGTAGGGGTGGAAAAGAGAGAGTATGAGAGGGGAGAGAGAGATTGAGAGTAGGGGATGAGAGAGAGAGGAAGTGTGAGAGAGTGAGTAGGGGTGGCAGAGAGAGTAGGGAATGGTAGAGAGAGATTAAGAGTAGGGGATGGGAGAGAGAGGAAGTGTGAGAGAGTGAGTAGGGGTGGCAGAGAGAGTACGGGATGGGAGAGAGAGGAAGTGTGAGAGAGTGATTAGGGGTGGAAGAGAGAGATTGAGAGTAGGGGATGATAGAGAGAGAGTAGGCAGTGGGTGAGGGAGCGAGAGAGAGAGGAGGATGAGAGTGTGTGTGTGAGAGAGTAGGGCATGGGAGAAAGTGTGAGAGTGTGAGAGAGAGTAGGGGTGGAAGAGAGAGAAAGTAGGGGATGGGAGAGGGGAAAGAGAGTAGGGGATGGGGGAGAGAGAGTAGAGAGGGAGAGAGAGAGAGGGGATGGGAGTGTGTGTGTGTGAGAGATCTAGAGAGTAGGGGATGAGAGAGGAGAGAGAGGTGGGATGGGAGTGTGTGGTGTGTGAAAGAGAGAGAGAGAGAGTAGGGGATGGGAGAGAGAGAGTTGGCGGTGGGAGAGGAAGAGAGAGGGGGGATGGAAATGTGTGTAAGAGAGAGAGAGTAGAGGATGGGAGAGAGTGTGAAAATGTGAGAGAGATTAGGGGGTGGTAGAGAGAGTAGAGAGAGAGAGTAGGTGGTGGGAGAGGGCGAGTGAGTGAGAGATTGAGTAGGGGATGGGAGAGGAGAGAGGAGGGATGGGTGTGTGTGTGAAAGAGAGAGAGTAGGGAATGGGAGTGGGCAGAGAGATAGAGAGAGAGTAGGGGATGGGAGAGAAAGAGAATAGGTAGTGGGAGAGGGAGAGAGGGGGATGGGAGTATGTGTAAGAGAGAGAGTAAGGGATGAGAGAGAGTGTGAGAGTGTGAGAGAGAGTAGGGGTGGTAGAGAGAGTGAGAGTAGGGGATGGGAGAGAGAGTAGAGAGGGAGGGAGAGAGAGAGACAGTAGGTGATGGGAGAGGGAGTGGGAGTGAGAGAGAGGGGGCATGGGAGTGTGTGTGAGAGATATAGAGAGTAGGGGATGGGAGAGGAGAGAGAGAGGGGGGATGGGAGTGTGTATCTGTGAAAGAGAGAGTTTAGGGGATCGGAGAGGGGAGAGAGAGAGAGTAGGGGATGGGGGAGAGAGAGCAGGTGGTGGGAGAGGGAGTGGGAGAGGGAGAGAGAGGGGGGAATGAGAATGTGTGTAAGAGAGATAGAGTAGGGGATGGGCGAGAGTGTGAGAGTGTGTGAGAGAGTAGGGGATGGTAGAGAGATCATACAAGATGGGAGAAAGAGAGAGAGTGAGAGTAGGGGATGGGAGAGAGAGAATAGAGAGGGAGAGAGAGTACTTGAGAGAGAGATAGTAGGTGGTGGGAGAGGGAGTGGGAGAGGGAGAGAGAGGGGGGATGGGAGTGTGTGTGTCTATGAAAGAGAGAGTAGGGGATGGGAGAGGGGACAAAGAGAGTAGGGGATGGGGGAGAGAGAGTAGGCAATGGGAGAGTGAGTGGGAGAGGGGGAGAGAGAGGGGGAATGGGAATGTGTGTAAGAGAGAGAGAGTAGGGGATGGGAGAGAGTGTGAGAGAGAGTAGGAGGTGGTAGAGAGAGCTCATACAGGATGGGGGAGAGAGAGAGAGAGAGAGTAGGGGATGGGAGAGAGTGTGAGAGAAAGTAGGGGATGGGAGAGAGTGTGAGAGAGAGTAGGGGATGGGAGAGATAGAGTGAGAGTAAGGGATGGGAGAGAGAGAGAGAGAGTAGAGAGGGAGAGAGAGAGAGAGATATAGTAGGTGATGGGAGAGGGAGAGAGAGAGAGGAGGGATGGGAGTGTGTGTGACAGATCTAGAGAGAAGGGGATGGGAGAGAAGAAAGGGAGGGGAAATGGGAGTGTGTGTTTCTATGAAAGAGAGAGAGTAGGGGATGGGGGAGAGAGAGTAGGCGATGGGAGAGGGAGAGAGAGAGAGGGGGAATGGGAATGTGTGTAAGAGAGAGAGTATAGGGAATGGGAGAGAGTGTGAGAGAGAATAGGGGGTGGTAGAGAGAGAGTATGGGATAGGAGAGAGAGAGTGAGAGTCAAGGATGGGAGAGAGTGTGAGAGAGTAGGGGATGGGAGAGAGTGTGAGAGGGAGTTGGGGATGGGAGAGATAGAGTAAGAGTAGGGGATGGGAGAGAGAGAGTAGAGAGTGGGGGGGGAGAGAGAGAGAGAGAGAGAGAGAGAGAGAGAGAGAGAGAGTAGGTTGTGAGAGAGGGAGTGGAAGAGGGAGAGAGAGGGGGGATGGGAGTGTGTATCTATAAAAGAGAGAGCTTAGGGGGTGGGAGAGGGGAGAGAGTGTAGCCTGAGAGAGAGAGAGAGAGAGAAGTAGATGGGAAAGAGAGACTAGGTGGTGGGAGAGGGAGAGAGAGGGGGGGATGGAAGTGTGTGTAAGAGAGAGAGAGTAGGGATGGGAGAGAGTGTGAGAGAGAGTAGGGGAATGGGAGATAGTGTGAGTAGGGGATGGGAGAGAGCAGAGAAGGAGAGAGAGAGTCAGAGGAAGAGATAGTAGGTAGTGGGAGAGGGAGTGGGAGAGTGAGAGAGAGGGGGGATGGGAGTGTGTGTGAGAGATCTAGAGAGTAGGGGATGGGAGAGGAGAGAGGGTGAGAGAGTAGGTGGTGGGAGAGAGAGATAATAGGCAGTGGGAGAGGGAGATAAAGAGAGAGAGAGTAGGGGATGGGAGAGTGGAGAGAGAGACTAGGGATGGGAGAGAGAGTAGCCCGAGAGAGAGAGGGGGGATGAGAATGTGTGAGATAGAGAGAGTAGGGGATGAGAGAGGAGAGAGGGTGAGAGAGAGTAGGCAATGGAGGAGAGAGAGAGTAGGGGATGTTAGAGGAGAGAGAGCAAGAGAGAGTAGGGGATGGAAGAGGATAGAGAGTGAGAGAGTAGGGGATGGGAGAGAGAGAGTGAGAGAGAGTAGGTGATGGGAGAGGTTGTAGGAGAGGGGGAGAGGGATTAGAGTAGGGGATGGGAGAGGAGAGAGATAAAGAGTAGGGGATGGGGGATGGTGGGATAGGGAGAGATGTGTTTTGACATAGTGCATAGTGCATATGCACTATAGTGCATATGCGGTATAGTGCCTATGCACTATTTCAAATCACCCAAAAATGGTCACAAAGCAAGTTTGGGTCCCATTTCATCCATTCCCTTCTTTTTGTCTATTGTGTATTCTATTGTTCTGATAGAAAGCATGGGTTTCAAGATGCCAGAAGTTAGAAAACACTATTTGAAGACTTTTTGAAGCTAGAAAATACCAAATTCAATCATTGGATACACTATTTGAAGGCTTTTTGAATATTCTTTCTATATAAAAGGTTAGTGCAATCCTTTTTAAATATTTTTTGTTGATATATAGATACAAATTTTATTATAATTTGACATTTTGTTTAAAATATAGTGAATTCATTGAAATTTGTATGTTTGAATGAAATGTTATTTTGTAATGGTTAGAAATTTGGCAAGTTGTTTGATATATATTTTGTATTCATTGAAATAATTGTAATTTTTATATGTATTTGAATGATTTCTAATTTATACATTGTAAGTAATTTAGATGTTTGAATAATTTGACATGTAGAAATCATCATCATGCCAAGGAAGAAACCAAAAACTCAAACAAATGAAGATAGGGAGAGAGATTTGGCAATGAAAAGAGATAAAATGAAACTACTACATGAACAAAGAAAATTGCAAAGAAATAATGAAGAATTAACTTTTGAAGAGGATCAAGAACCACCAATACAAAGAAACAAAGAGGAATAATTGGAAAGACAAAGAGATTGAATGATACTATTATGCTCAAGAAGACAATTGAATTGTGAAGCTACACCATCTTCTAATGTTGGAGTCATATCATTCTCTCATGTTGAAAAGACACTAATTTTTAGATCCGATGATGTACACACTCCATCATGTCATGTTGAAGGCACAAAATCAACATATCAAGTAGGTCATATTCCATCTTTTATGTCTTATTTCCAAGGCACATCATCTTCGGTTCAAGGTACACAATACACTCAACCTTATGTTGATGTTCAAAATGTTGAAGGAATGGAAGAGATTATAACACCTTCTAGAATTCATTTTAGAAGACCAAAATATTTGATTGATATTGATACTAACATTTTGAAATTAATGCTTGACAAGATTGGCAAGTGTACTTGTCAAAGAAAAGTTAATCATATGTGGAGATTATTTTTTGAAGAATTAAATATTATAGGTCAATGCCAATTATTTTTGAAATAGTGAGGAATTTGAAATTTAGGCCTATCATGAAGATTCTTGGGCTAAGAACGATGGATGGCTCAAATGAAAAAAATATTGTAAAGAATCTAATGAGTGTTTATGAAAAAGTGGGTTCTAAATCATGCACCAAAGATAGTAATATCACAAGATGAGTACTTACATCGACAATAGTAAGTACCCAAATGAAGAAAGATCAACACATGAGAAAGACAAACAAAACATTGAAAATTGGTAGAGGTACTCTAAGGAGAGCCATGCGAAGGCGTGAGAGATTGGAAGATCCAACAAAAAATAAGTTATGGACATTTAGCGGTAGACTACCATGAAAGGATAAAAAAATTAGTGAAGCTTTGAAATCATTGATCAAATTTTTTTGGAAAAATAACACGTGTTTCTCCTAATCAAAGAGATTTTGTAAGAAGGAGGATTGGTAGCCAAAATCAAGATCCACATGTGAAACATTTTTTGGACTCAAGTTAGGCACAATTTTTTGTAAAATTTATTGGTGTGTATCCTTAAACTCGAATAAGTCAAATATTTTTTGAGATGGGTAAACCTTTTTATGTGAAGATAAATTACACATGCACAACTTGTTGTTGTAGGATACATACTGAATTTTCTAACCATTTTGATATTTTTAGGCATATATGTGTGTGTGTTCACATTCTAAGTTTTTTTTGCAATATTATGACATGAATGAGCCACCAAGATCTTCAAGGGAATTCATATCTAACATTTTATGTGAAATAGGGGATGACCAAAAATTTTACAAGACATCATACTTGGATGGTACATGCTTATTTTGTGATTCTTTGCAACTTTTATCAACTTGTCAACATATGGATAGTACACATTCAATTGGAAATAAAATAGTAGATTACAAAAAATTTAAGATAGTGACATATTCTCTAAAAGGTTGAAAATAGGGTAAAAGATGTGATTTAGTCATTGAAAAGATTCTAGTGTATGATTTTATGAAGATTTTTTGTGAAAAGATTATTTACGAGTATGCAAGGCATACACATAGAGCTCAATGGTTGGATTTGGAATTCAAGTTGTGTAAGGATACATTTCCATTGGATACCATTGTTTCAGTTGTATACTTCGTAAAGAACTACACACTATAACCACAAAATGAGGTGCAAAAAAAGTATTATACTTCTTAATAGGTTTCCATATTTGTTCACATAACATTTATGCATTCAACTACAAGTATAGAGGATGACAAGAAGATTTTGAGGGAGTACCATTTTTACAACAGCAATGATCGATCACAGTCTATGGAGTTTGTATGTGGTTGTTTTCAACTATTTTTTGAAGATTTGGCTAATAGGGGCATAAAATATTGTCAACACATTATTTGGTCAGACAATTGTGCATCTCAATTCAAGAATACATGGATGTTCTATTGGTTGAGCAAGATGCACAAGTTGTGTAGAATTCAATATATGTGAAATTTCATAGAGACTAGTCATGGAAAGGGAGAGCACGATGGTGCAGGTGCATGCATCAAAAGAGCCTTAGCCCATAAAGAACTAAAGTACAAAGATGGAGCAATATTGGTAGATGTAAAGTCCATCGTCCAATGATGTAATGCTACAGTGGGTCTAGATAAGGAAGGTGAGTCTATGGGTCATAAATTTTTTTGGTTGATAGATAATAAAAACATTACACCATATGAGGATTGTTGCACACTAACAAGATCTAGTGAGTTGCACTCTTCTAAAAGCTCTAATGCAGGTTCATGGAGTATCCACACACAAAAAATGGCATGCTATTTTCCATCATGTGTAGAGAAAAATTGGGATGATTGTAAGTCAATTGAATGGGTGGACAAACGAGATATATTGGTCTTGGACCCAATTGACACCTATCGTCCCCCACAAGCATTGGAAATGGTAGAGATGGATTCATCTATTGACTTTGACCACTTGTCAGATCTAGTACAACCTGGTAATATATATATTTATATATCTTTGTTTAATTTCAATATGTAACTTTATAACTTTTATTTAATTATTTTTTAAATTAATGACCACATTTTTTACATTTGTCACTATAGGCCATGTTTTTGCTTTTATTGCACCTAAAGACAATGAAGAAGGGACAAATTATTATTTGTGTCATTGTGTCCAAGCCAAACAAAAATTAGATCACTCGGTTATAGATGGTGAAAGTTTAGAATGCCATGTCGGTGCGGTGGTTGTAAATGGCACATGGCTTAGATGATATTCTATGAAGAAACCTAACTTGTGGTTATTTGAGGATTAGCAAGTAGAGAGGAAATTTATTCATTATTCAAACCTTGTTGTCACATCAAATGTCTGCTTGATAAAATATGTTGGAAAACCACATAATAAGATTCTTTGGAAAGTTCATGAGTCAAACCACGAGGCAATACTTGAGACATTAAAATGTAGAGCAGATCTAGTTGGCTCATGAGAGAGAGAGAGAGAGAGAGAGAGAGAGAGAGAGAGAGAGAGAGAGAGAGAGAGAGAGAGAGAGAGAGAGAGATCAATTGGATCCAAATACAATGCTGCAACCTCTCCCCTAAGATTGTCCACATGAAAAGGTGGGTATTGTTATTATGTGTAAGTGATGAGATAAGTTTAAATCATAGATTTTATGTTTTGATTTGTTTAGAATCTACATACATTATTTGAATTTATATTAGATTCTTTAATAGGACCCATTTTCAGATTAGTCATTTGAATAAGTGAAAGTTTAGAATTTATTTTTTAGATCAAAACGTAATAAAAGAACATGAAAATTTTTAGAATGTGAATGCTTTGTGATGTAAAGTCATGATTGTGTGCATGTAACCATAAACTTCAAACTGGCAAAAGAAAGGATACAATGGGAGAAGTTTCCAAGACTCATCAAAACATTTAGTAAGCCACTTGATCATTGCTAGAAGCTCAAACAAATAATTCTTTGCATTTGGAACATTGTTACCAATAATGATATTATAACTAACATGCTTTTATCTTCTTCTTTTTTGTCATCTGTAATTATTTTAGATAAACTACAAAACAAATTTATATCCAAATCATAAACTTATGAAACCCATCTTATAAATTTTTTAGATGTTGTCTATTTGGAAGCATTAAGACCAAAGTGTATGATCTTTGGTTCACTCCTAGTCACAAGATTCAAGTTTTTAGCATATGTATAGGTTTGGGGGTTAAATCCTTTAAGGATGACCATAGGTTGTTATGTTTGTTCGCTCTTAGTCTAAAGATTGCAAGGTTGTGATTTTTTGGAAGAATCCACACCCTTAAGAATAATCATAGGTGGTTCATCAATGTTTGATTTGTAGTATTCCTTTTTCCCTTTAGATGTAATCATGTTTATATTCTCAGAAGTTGGCTCAATCATATGTAGTTGATCTTTGCATCCTATTTTTCTTCCTAGAGCTTTCTTCTTGTTCATGCTTGGGTCCCTGGGTTCATTGAAAACCTTATGATCAGTATTAGTGATGAGTCCATCCACCCCAACTTTCTTATCATCGATGAGATCTTGAATGAGGTATTTAAGTTTCATATAGTTTGATGCAAAGTGCAACAATGGAAGCACAACCTTAAGACCTAACCCCAAAAATAACACTCAAGATGTTCAAAGGATTGAACAATTGGTTTGTTTCACTTTAAAAAGTGTATACCTTTGCAAGGAGTTGTTATGAGGGTTTTAAGACTCACCATACACAAGTATGACACAAAGCAATTTGACCCCAATCAAGTCTTTAAGGAAAAATTCCCTTAATTTTGGGTAAAATGGAGATTTTATGGTTCTAGACTTCACAACTTCCAACAAAAGCTAGAAACTACTTAGTCACAACCCAACTAAGAAAAATCCACCACTAGTTGCACTCCTAACAACCCACAACACAAATTGCAAGGAAGGACCTACAATCCTATTAGGTCTCTAATCCCTAATTTTTGCCACTAAATTCAAAACTTTCCAAAAGACTTAAGAAAAAAATCACACCTTCAGATACCCTTTTTTGAGTTCTCTCAAACCCCAAAGTTGTAGAGATTGACTCCACTCAAGCATATCATAACCCTGACTAAGTCCATAGGCCTAATTAGCTAGGTTAGGCTTGGGTTTCAAAGAAAGAGGTTAGGAATGGGTGCATGGAACCAAAAATTAACTTCCATGGTGTTCTACTAACTCAAAAAATGATAATTTATTTGATCACCAAGTCTTTAAAGTCTCTCCATCTTTTTATCTAATCTAGTCTCCTTAAAATTGGTCAAATACATGGTGATATTTGACCTAGGGCTTCCTCCCAAAATTCAATTACTTCAATTCCTATTAAAAAAACTACAAAAATATTATAGTAAACATCCCTAACTTGCCTCACACAACTGGTGAAGAAATTCCACCAATGGATCAACAAGTTAGGGCCATTTAAGTGCCAAAACCTTGAAATTGGGGGTTTCTCAAACCAACAAGCTTATAAATTCGATTACTTTTGAAAGAAAAAGGATAAAAATTTTACACTATTTCCAAAAGCCTTCAAACACTTAGTGTCAAATTTTAGATCAAAAAGGTCATCATCCACCCCTTATTCTTGCGTATTATACTTGCAAAATGTCAAGAAATTACACTGAAATAGGTATATTTTATTGATTTGAAAGAAAGTTTACAATTAAATCTTCCCTTTTTATCCATTTTCAAATGTCTCAATCCTAAATAGGTTGTTTCTAACCATTACACTCAACCATCAAATGTTTGAGCTCTTGGGACTCCTAAACCAAAAAGTTGCTGACAACTTGTTAGCAACTTTTGCCGCTATAGCAAGAAATGTTGCATTTAAACTTGATTAACACTTAGAAACTTTATTAGACTTCCAAAACCTTAAGAAACACCTAGAAACACATGAAATTAATAACATATCATCTATTAGAACCAAATTATGCCCAAGGTTTATAAACACACCAAAGGGTCTTGTGTCCTTAACAAAATGGATGGGTCATAGGGAGATCATGAGATCTATCCCCTAAACTTATTACAAATATATTGATGAATTAAATTTAGGTGCTCTATACCATAATTTTTAGTCTTATAACCCTTATTCCTATTATAGATGCAATAGTGATTGTCATTCCAAAATTTAGGCTTAACCTTAAGTTCATAAGGTTTATAGTTATATGGTAGTGTAATGATCTTATTCAATATCAAAGTATTCAACACCAATTCAAGTGAGTCTCCTGGAGGTGTATAGGTGTGCTTAGATTTGGAAACCCATGATGGTTTACCTCTACTAGAGTCATTAGATTTGTTTGAGTCAATATTTAAGTGGAGAATCATATTGTTTTGTAGTTTGAATGTCATTGGTCATTGGCAAAGTTGATGTCATTGGTCAAGTTGATCACAATAGGCTCCTTCCTCATTTCTTCCATTTGTTTCATAAAAACTTCTAAGGGTGAAGGTTCCTCCTTTTGAATCAAGTTGTCAACATTGAAGTTGTGTAGAAATTTTACTCCTTGTGAGAATAAGTGCATGAAGCATTTATCTTTTTCTTATATCTAGTTGTAACTAGCATGAAAGAAGATACAATAATTCAATAGGATAACTAAAATAAATTTGATTTTCAAACTAGGTTAGTAATATTTCTACTTTTCCAAAGTGATGATGTAAAAAGAGAAAAAATATATAAAATGTTGTCCTCTTGCATAAAATGCTGTCCTTTTTCATTTTTCTCCATATTTTTCCATAACATCAAGAAAATAAATTGAAGATTAGGATACCCATTTCACTCCTCTATAACATATCAAAAGATGAGGTATGGTTGTTTTGGACAAAGTCTCTGATGTTACACTATGAGCCTTTTTTTAGGCATAAAAATGAGCAATATAGGTGATTTTTCAAGGTAAAAAGGATTTTTATGTTTCTTAGAAGGTTATAAAGGTCCTTAGGTTCATTAGGTTATTTTAAACATCTAGGAGTTAAGATGTCAAAAATTACAAAAAATTGCAAAAGTTGTCTAAGCAAAATTGTGAAAATGCTAACAACTTTGTAGGAGTTTGGGAATTAGTGAAAGGATGAACATTTGGAAATAAGTTATTTTAGTGTTGCCAAACCTTTTCCAAGTCGTAGAAGTGGAATCAAATGAAAATGTAAAAATTGCACTTTTTGTGCAAAGTTGCAATTTTGAAAGTTGTAAAAGTTGCTCAAATTTGCAACTTAGTGGAAAAAGAGTTGTGGGATTGAAATGTCTATTTCATTAGCTTTAGGTGGATAGGTAAACTCTATCCCCAAGCTCATCTCATCCTATTGAGCACTCAAACATTCTTGAGCATGCCAAACCGAAACATCCCTAAGGATCACTAAATGCCATAAGACACCAATCTTTGATGGGGTATATCTTGGAGCTCATGCAAGGTATGTATGAGATTCAAATTCCCATAGGACCATGTTGTGTAGACCTACAAAAATTTCTCTAAATTTTTGGAGATCTTACTTTGTTTTGATTTTGTGATGCCATCTTGGGTGATGTTGAAACTTGTAGTTTTGGCCAGTACAAAGTTGGCAACTGCCAAATCTTTCTCACCTTTCATTGTGGGATCAAACTAGCTATTCTCTTAGCTCTGGGTGGCCGGGCAAACTTTATCCCTAACCTCTTCCCATCCTATTGAGTGCTCAAACATTCTCAGGCGCACTGAACTGAAATGTCCCTAAGGGTCACTAAATGCTATTGGGGAGTGATCTTTGATGGGGCATATCTCAGAGCTTGTGTGAGGTATGGATGCAATTCTAGTTCCTATAGGACCAAATTGTGGAGACCTACAATAACCTCTCTCACTTTTTCAATATCTTACTCTGTTTTGATTTTGCAACATCATATTGGGTGATGTTGAAATTTGTAGTGTTGGCCAGTACAAAATTGCCAATTGCCAAATCTCTCTCACCTTTCTTTGTAGGATCAAAATATCTATTCCATTAGCTCTGGGTGGCCAAGTAAACCCTATCTCTAGGCTCATCTCATTCTATTGAGTTCTCAAATGTTCTTAGGCACGTCAAATCAAAATGTCCCTAAAGGTCACTAAATGCCATAGGGTAGCAATCTTTGACAAGGCATATCTCAGAGCTCGTGCAAGCTATGGATGTGATTCTAGTTCCTATAGGACCATGTTGTGGAGGCCTAAAATAATCTCTATCACTTTTTGGAGATCTTACTCCATTTTGATTTTGTGATGCCATCTTTGGTGATGCTGAAACTTGTAGTGTTGGCCAGTACAAAGTTGCCAACTGCCAAATCTCTCTCACCTTTCATTTTGAGATCGAACTATCTATTCTGTTAGCTCTGGGTGGCCAGGTAAACCCTATCTACAACCTTGTCTTATCCCATTGAGAGCTCAAATGTTCTTAGGCACGTCAAACCGAAACATCCCTAAGGGTCACTAAATGCCATTGGGAAACAATCTGTGACAGGGCATATCTCAAAGCTCATGCAAGGTATGGATGTGATTCTAGTTCCTATAGGACCGTGTTCAGAGACCTATAATAATCTCTCTTGATTTTTTGAGATCTTACACTATTTTGATTTTGCAATGCCATCTCGAGTGATGTTGGAACTTGTAGTGTTAGCCAGTACAAAGTTGCCAACTGTCAGATCTCTCTGACCTTTCATCTTGGGATGAAACTATCTATTTCATTAGCTCTGAGTGGCTGGGTAAATCCTATCCCCAATCTCATCCTATCTTGTTGAGTGCTCAAACATTCTCAGGCATGTCGAACTAAAATGTCCCTAAGGGTCACTAAATGTTATAGGGTAGTGATATTTGATGGGACATATCTTGGACCTCATGTGAGGTATGGATATGATTCTAGTTCCTATAGGACCATGTTGTGGAGACCTACAATAACCTCTCTTTCTTTTTGGAAATCTTACTCCATTTTGATTTTACAATGCCATCTTGGGTGATGTTGAAACTTGTAGTGTTGGCCAATACAAAGTTTCCAACTGCCAAATCTCTCTCACCTTTCATCCTAAGATTGAACTATCTATTATGTTAGCTCTGGGTGGCTAGGTAAACACTAGCCCCAACCTCATCCCATCCTATTCAGCACTTGAACATTCTCGAGCATGCCGAACTAAAACATCCCTAAGAAAGATAATGACACATTAAGGGGTTTACATTGAAAATATCATGGATAAAACATGGTGTGATGTGTAAAAGGAGAAGATTCTAAAGGGTTCATAACTTTTCCACCTTGTCATAACTCATGATCTTAAGGGTTTATTAGAGGTAAAATTAATATGTCACATATCCTAATGTGCCATAGGTTTATAATATTGTGTCAAAACTATCAAAGGAATGATAGAGATCACTATTTTGCATCATTATGAGGGTTTCTCAAGGATCTTATCTTATGTAATGTTATATTTATGAATAGAAAATAATACATTCACTACCTCTTGCATTACCATTCAAAAATACCAATCACATTAACATGCTCCTAAATGATAGATTTGTAAACTGTGATGTATTGTAGTTCATTGTCTTATATTGAATAATTATTTGGATTCTTTCCAGAAGTGTGCTTTTGATAGTTGTGGGTACATGTGACCCTCTCCAATGTATGATAATTTCATGAGACGCAATAAAAAAAGAAGTCAAAGTAAATAGATGTATAAAGTATGAAAGTATATTTTAAAATGACAATAAGTGAATAGACTCTACACAATGCATTGAGGATAGTTTCCCAAAGAGAGAGCCAAGAAACTCATACAATATATGAGAATAAAGAGTAGATAATGGCAAATAAATATCAAAGTAGAGAACATTTTTTGAATATGATAGGGAATGACTATGTTTTTGTGTTACATTCCAAGTAATGATTAGTTGGGATGTATGCCATAGACTAAGGGAGATGATATTCATGAAGGGTTTTAGATAAAAGGCTACTATAATTGCCAAAACAACATTAATGATAATCAATGCATAAGGTAAAGGCATTATGAATGAATGAGATCAAAGAAAAATATTCAAGTCAACAATAGTGAGTGTGATGAACAAATTTTTAAACCTTTGTAGCAGTGTAACTATCAACATCTCTAGAAAAATTCTTAAATCTTTATCAAAATGCTAATTTCCATGAAAACAATGACATGGTATTAAACTTAATATTCATGTTCATTTCTAGGGCTTTATGGTAGGGTTAAAGAAAGTGGAATCGTTTCCTATGTAGATGGAATAAGTAAAAAAATGTCAAGTGGCAAAGTATGATCATGACAATCTTTAAAATCATTTTGACTTTTCTTTCAACTAAGCACAATAATAGTACTTGGTCCAAAAAAGTGAAAAAGTAAATGTGAGAAGCCTATGTAGTAGTTATGTGAAAATGGAATAGAGGTGTCCAATTGAGATCAATGATTGATTAAAGTATAATGAAAAACCTCTTAAAAGCTAGTTTACTACTATATCACATAGATTATACTCATATGGTAAAAATCATGGAGAACCTTTATGGTAGAGGTATATAAGAACTAATTTAATGGATCATATGATAACAAACTTTTTTTAAAAAAAAGACATAGTGAGACAACAATCTTAATAAATCTAGTAATCATGTGTAATAGAATAGAAGACATTTAGAACTATTTATAGTAGGAGTAATAAATTAAAATGTTTCAAGGATATTTTAACAAAAAACCTATTTTTGTACATGCAAGATGATGCACAATCAAATACTGAAATGAGCTATAAAGTTGTGAGTTAGTTCATAAAGGGATAACCACGAAGGAACAATCACAATTCTAAAGCTATGAAGAGGAGCTCCAAATGCCATTTAGGTGGTGGTAGGTTGGTATTTTGAGGAAAATTATTATCTACTCCTATTTTTCCAATGGTGAACTCTATTAGAATAAATTTACAAGTTTCACCTAGCATGAACTGAGAATTCAACAAAGGCTTTCAAATATTTTTGCATACATGTCAGTGCACTAGTGATATATGGTGATTTTGAGGCTACACTATATCAATATATTATTATATTGTTATGAAAAATGGTGATATAATTATTAAGAACCTAAAAAATCTAGAGGTCCAAAGATCTGCAATTGTCATAGCATTAAGGATAAGACATTGAAATAGTGAGCTTTTCCCTTTAGAGAATGCGATAGTTATAGCATTATGGAAATAGTAGTGTTAAAGAAGATGATAATAGGCACTAAAAAATTCATGGCCTAAATGAGAAAATGGATTCCAAAAGATGTATTATATTATGCAAGAAAGTTCCCTTTTGTGAAGAAATTTTGAAATCGGGTACAAACCCATTGTTGTTATCCATTCAAGAATAGTACAAGTATTCCAATAAAACCTTAGGACATCATAGAAACCTTGGTTGGACTAGGGAGTGCTATGGTACCCTAGTAGACCTATAAAACCTTTGGAGGGATATTGTTCCTAGAAGAGTAAGGGAGTGATGCTACAAGTTTGGATTAGTTAACCTAGTGAGGAGGTTGGGCAAGGTCAATAGATGTTCTAAGTAGAAAGAGATACTATAGACCACATAGGTGTACAGAAAACACCAAGATCCACATATAATATACAACGTTGCATGGGGACAGGGGTTCTTGGGGTACTTAGGGTACGGGTATGGGTATGGGTATAGCTTTTTTTTATAATAGGGGATGGGGGTACTTGGGTATGTCAAACTTTATTTTTAATTATACTTTTATATTTATAGAAAACCTAAATTTATGAGTCATGAAAATGAATTTTCAAATCAAGAACAATGATAAAGTTTGCAAATGTAATGTATTTTTTTTCAGTTTTAGATTTGTTATATGTTTGTAATAATAATTTATGATAAATGTTTATATGCATGACATAGAAGGCAAGCTTTAAACATGAACGAGAAGATCATAAATCATATGAAAATGACATACTGCAAATGATAAATTTCTAGCTTTAACATTGATAAAGTTTATTGTTGATCAATAATGTATCAAAAATTCATACTGATTAGGTATTGAATTAAGTTTGATAAACAAATAATAAAGAAGGAAAAATTTAAACATGAACAAAATCATAAATCATATGATGATGAAAAATTGGAAATGATAAACTTATGTTTAAATAGTGTTAAATTTTATTGTTAAATTAAAGTTTCAAACTAATTAGGTATTGAATTAAGCTTGATAAGCAACGAGCTGATACACAAACAAAAAATCGAAAAATAAATCCAAAATCTCAATCAAGGTCCTTAGCTATGATACTCTCCACTGAGTACTTGATACTTTGGTACGTGGGTACGAGTACCAAGGGTGTGAGTACAAGTACCCATGCAACCTCATAATATATTATGATAACCAATAATATCATAAGTCTAATAATGTCATGCATCAAATAAATGTCATAAATCAAATATAAAATGTCATATATACATCAAATGTATATCGAATATGCCCACTGACATAAAATCCAACATATATGTCTGCTAATGCCTATACATGTATATCTATCAACTATATCTTCTCCTTGCCACGAGGGGAAGGAAACAAATCTCTAGAGGTCTTCAGTCATCGTGTGGAGGGAGATGGTGGCGATGATGGGGTCTTCCTCATACGCTCGCTCGTCCTCTTGTTGAGGCTCTTCTCTAACTCGAGCTAATACAAACAAAGTAGATATGAATCAATAATTATTATACATTGAAATCAAATATATGTACACAAAAAATTAATTATTTTCTTACCGCCATCATATAGTCACTCTACAAGTCCACCTCGAAGGCTTGTGGATGATCGGGTGGGACAAGACCTTACAAAAATTCAATCAATATAATTACTTATAAATAAATTTTTTAATTTTGATACTAACTATTATAAACAACAATAAAACAAAGAAAATTATTTCATACCTTAGTCAATGGTTGTGAACTAGCCATAGCTACAACCACTCCATGATCAACGAACTGTCAAAGATGAGGAGGAGTCTCAAATGTCAAGAGTTGCATGTCATACAATTCACATTACATGTAACATGAAACATGAAACAAATATAATCAAATGAATTAAATTAACATGAAAAAAAGTACCTCTATGAAGCTTGTATCATGTCTAGGCTTGGAGTTCGTAGTGAATGTCGATGGTCCTATAGAGAACTGATGCACATGCATAAATTTTTTTTCAATCCTTCATATGATTACTTAATAAATATATGTATTAATTTAAATGATTAAACCAATACATACCTCTTGACTCATCAACAAGATGAAAAATGGGGTCGGGGGATTGCTACTAGGGCCGCCAACACTCTGACTCTGAATTTGAATAATGTCAATACATGCTAATTAATTACTCATTCACTATACATATGAAATGTGATCAAATTAGTTTATTATAATTTTAATTTACCTGTGTGTCAATGCTAAATGTCTCATTCAGGAACTGATCAGTCACTAGCCCATCATTTGCACCATCTTTAGCATGACTGCCAAATGTGCATAACAATCCACATGATGTGCACATGTGACCACAACATGTAGAAGGTTCCTCCTCAACTAATGGACTCATAAAATTAATGAGGGTCTATGTCAAAGCACTAATAGTCCCCAGAGTGTTGGCCTCTAAATGTTCCTTCACAACTGAAAGAATAGTCACATGCTCACCTTGTGGCTTAACCACAGGTGCCCTAACTACATTAGGGTCATGACATGCCCCAAACCTCTCAAATGATGACCCCCCACATCTACTCTCAGAGTCTAATATACCAAAATAATTGGGGATCTCCCCAAGGAAAAACTCACAATACAATTTCCTTAAGAAATACATTGGGAACTCATGATTATTGGAAGGAGGGGCATCAAAAACCATCCACCATCTATCCCAAAAATTATTTCTAATACCATCGTGTATGCACCAATGGACGATGAACCATTTAGTAGTCTCTCTAATAGTATCTTGTTCACTAGGCTTTCTAAATAATACACAAATCCTACCTTTTGGTATATCCTTTTTTTTAACATCTTGATATGATAATTTATTTGCTATATATTTTTTTCATCCCTCTTAACCCACCAAACATCTAATTGATCACTAACAGAAGCTATGTGGGTCTTAATAGACTTGAGGGAGGATGCCAATTGAGCTCTCATTGGATTGATTTTTCCACAAGCTTTCAACCTACCAATGAGTGCTTCTAATTCATTTTTGTCTCTTTCTATTTCATTTACTATGTTTTCTTGTGTGCTAGGAGCAGGTCTTGTGATTAGTTCAAGTTGCGAAATTTGTTATTCTTATTGTGGAGGGTTTTGATTCTCACCTTATTGAGGGTTTTGGTTTGGATCTTGTTGAGGGTTTTGGTTTTTATCTTCTTGGGGATTTTCTAGTTCATTATTGACATTTCTTGATAAGAAATCAATTGACATCTAAATAAATAAACAAATTTAAAGAAAAATTGAAAAAACCTACAAAACAATATAAAAAACATATAAAACAATGCAAAAAGAAGGTTAGACAATATACAACATACTCGTGATCTCAAACTTCGATGATGAGGAGGCATATTGGCAAGGTGGGTGGCAAAAACCTTCTATTATTTCAATCTACATATGCACTATGAGGAGGGGAAGTAGGAAAATAGAGAAAAAAATGAATGGGCTGTGGGTATGCAGCCCATTTATAATAATTGAGTTTTTATAAATTGTGTACATGCTATATAGTGCATATGCGCTATGGCTCAGGATACCCAAGCCATAGCACGTGCACGCTATATCATGTATATGCTATTGAAAATTAGATTAAAAAAAAGGTGTCACCTTTTTGGCACCACAACTTGGTGTACTTACCCATTTACATATTACAACTCAATTTTACACTTTCCAAAATACATTAATCAAATAGTTAGCTCAACTGTGAATACATGATGAACAACTAACATAAATTCTCACAAAATGAACATTTGATTTTTCCAACTTAACTAGATTATATTCAACATGCCTTCAACATCCCTACAAGCTCTCTTAATCAGATTCAATCTTTGTTAATAGATAAAAAAAATTACCAGTAACTTCTCTTTATAAACCTTGCTAGAAAGTAGTCTTATGAAAAACCTTCATAGCTCCATACAAATTTCATATTTCTATACACACATTAAATTATAGCATCTAAACATGTATTTGAATGTCTAGATAATTGCACAAACTCTAACTCACAATCCTCAAGCCTCACAAAGCTAATCTCCCATTACCACTTAGTCAGTCTTTACAAAAAGATAACTATGTTGTCATCAATGACAAACACAATCATGAATGAAACATACTAGCTCATAGTCATATCAAAAAGAGTCTTCTATACATACAAAAAATCTCACTTATAGGTCTTCATCAAAATTCATGCTAACATATAGCGAATCCTATATTTTTTTCCTAATAAGAAAGAGACAACACACTCTCATTTCAAAGAATCGAGAAAACTAAGAAAATTAGGGTTCAATATAAGGCATTAGAAATACCTCCTATAGTTGGAAAAAATAGAAAGTTTGCAACCAGATTGCCAACTCTTGCAACAAAAAGACCAACTCCTTATGAACTCATAAAGAAAACACTAAGAAAAAACCTATCAAACCTCTACTCCTATGTTTATATTAGAAAACCTCTTGACTTCTTTAGGTTGTCGTAAATATTTATGAACTTAAAAATAATGTAAAATGCCTTGAAGGATGGTATTTGTTACAAGGAACATTTTTCATATATCAATCTACCAGAACTAATTAATATTAAAAGTGATTTAATTTGTATTCATGCAATTGTCTCTAGAATAACTCTATGGGGCTAAATCCATCTTAGAGTACAAATTAATAAGTGTAGATTCAAATTATACTCAATTATTTTCTTTGGTTAGAATTTTATTAAAAGAGATTATGATGAGGGTACAACCCAAGACAAAATGAACACAATAGGAAAAGGGGAATTTATTATCAGAAGTGATATGCTATTACATTCAGTATGATGAAAACAAAACTCAATGACATACCCTAGGGCTTACAATGTTGTCAAAATCTAGAGAAAAACACTCCTCACAGTACCTTCTCCCAAACTCCACCAAAAATTGCATTTACAATGCTAGAAATAACCTTAAGTAAACCAAATTAGATTTAGGGTTAGGAATACTTTTAGAATATGCTATTTAGCATCCATTGTTAAAATAGAAGGTTCTAGAAAACATGTCAAAAGTCGGTGAAAACTTAGGAGAATCTAGAAATGGCAGTCCAATTTTTGAGAGGCAAAACTTTTGATTTGGGACTCTGATTAACGAATTGTTTATATTTTTGAAAATATCTCCAAGCACACTATAGCCCTATGAACCAAATTTTCTCATCCCTCATTTTTCAAGCCTATATGAGGTCATTTAGTGCCTCAAATCTAACTTTGAAGTGCTCTTAAGGAGTCTCCAGACAACTTAAAACTATAATAACTTTCAGACCATAAAGCCTTTTGACCTGATTCTTTTTCTAGAGTACTTTAAATTGCAAGTATAATCATCCCTCCAACTTACACCATATAACTCATTGTAATTATGGCTCAATTACAAAATAACCTATTTTTTACATTGACACATATCCCAAGGTGCTCAAAAACACTAACCCATAAAACCAATAGTGGAACTATTAGAGTTGGAATCTCTATTTGACCCAAATGGGTATCCAAAAATAAAAACACATTAAACTAAAACTAAAACTAAGCATATTTTTGGGTGATATAGGATTTCCCTTACACTATTGGATTCTCCTACATCATACACCCAGCGTAAATTGAAAAGGGACCCTATCACTTTATAGTTGGTAGAGGAAAACCCAAATGGGAAACCTTCATCGTAGATATCAAAATTGAATCTTACACTGGTCGTCCTTTCCATTTCACTAGGTATTCTTCATACTACATGTTTCTAGTACTCTGGCCAACATGGCTATACAAAATTTCTTCAATCTCTTCCATCTCAGAAGTAGAAATTGGACATGTCTCTAGCATCAACTCCTCTTCTAAACCATCATCATGATATTCTATTAAGTCTGCCATATGCATTGCATCATGAGTCATGTGGCATGGAATGAAATGTGCCATCTTGGAGAACCTATCAACCACCACAAATATTGAGTCATTGCCCCTTTGTGTCCTCAACAATCCAAGAACAAAATCCATACTTATGTCCTCCCAAGGCTTTGATGGAATAGGCAATGGCTGATAGAGTCTAGTATTTTGACTAAATCCTTTGGCTATTTGACATACTCAACTACTCTGCACAAACTTCTTCACATCTTGTGAAAATTGACACCAAAAATAATGTTCACTAATAATGGAAATGATCTTATCTCAACTAAAGTGTCCTAGAATCCCTCTACCATGTTTCTCCTTGATCAAGTTCTCCCCCATGGAACTCCTTGGAATTCATAATTGACTACCCTTGAACAACATACCATCCTGAATCATGTAATCTGGACACCTGGTCTTGTCTAGAGTAACAGGTTCTTTACAAGCCTTCCAAGCCTCTACAAAGTTAGGGCCCTCAATGTACAGATTCTTTAGTTCATCAAACCCAACCACTTCAGCCTATATTTTTGTCAGTAACAATTATCTCCTACTTAATGCATCTACAACCCTATTATACCTTCCACTTCTATGTTTGAATAGAAATGTATACATTTGCATTAACTCTACCCATTTCAAATGTCTCTTATTCAATTTACCTTCACTATTTAGGTACTACAATGCTTGATAATTAGTATACAAGATAAATTCTTTTGGCAACAAATAATGCCTCCATTTCTTTAAGGCCTAAACTATTGCATAGAACTCCTAATCATACACAAAATACTCCTTCTTTGCACCACCCAATTTTTCACTAAAATAGGCAATATGTTTACCTTCTTGGCTCAACACAACCTCAATAACACTACCACTAACATCACAATCCACCTAGAACACTTTTTTGAAATTAGGAAGTGCCAACAGAGGTTGCTCTATCACCTTCTTCTTCAACAATTCAAAACTCCTTCCAGCTCTTGTAGTCCACTTGAACTCTTTTATATCCCCCCTCATTGTTTTAGTTAGGGGTGCACATATACTACTAAAATTCCTAATGAAATTCCTGTAAGAACTAGCCAAACCATAAAATGACCTCACCTCAGTGGTAGACCTTGGAGTAGGCCATTCCAAGATGACCTTCACCTTCTCTGGGTCCATTTTGAGACCTTTAGTTGATGTAACAAATGTCAAATAGACTAAATCCCTTTTGACAAAGCTACACTTCTTCAAATTAATCAAAAAATTCTCTTCCCTCAACCATTCAAGGACATTATGAATGTGAAATAAATCTTAATCCAAAGAATTACTAAAAATCAAAATATCATCTAGATAGATAATAACAAATTTTCCCAAAAATTCCTTTAGTACATCATTCATAAGCCACATGAAGGTGCTTTGTGCATTGGTTAGTCAAAAGGGCATGACTAACCAGTCATATAAACCCTCCTTGGTCTTGAATGTATTCTTCCACTCATCTCCCTCTTGTATCTATATCTAGCTATAACCACTCTTGAGATCTATCTTTATGAAGTATTGAGCTCCACTCAAGCAATCCATAAGATCATCCATTCTTGGCAAAGGAAATTAGTACTTGATGGTTATTTTATTAATAGCCCAAGAGTCTATATACATTCTCCACTCTACATCCTTCTTTGGTGCTAGTACTATAGGTACTACACATGGACTTAGGCTCTCTTGAATCAAACCCTTCCTCAAAAGCTCCTGAACTTGTCTATTTAGCTCATCAGTCTTAGTAGGATTCATCCTATGAGCTGCCTTCTTAGGAAAATGAACTCTAGGGACTAAATCTATTTGATGACTAATTTTCCTTATTAACGGCAACCCTTATGGAACATTATCAAAGATGACATATCCATACTCACTTAATAAACCCAAAACTTCAAGTGGAACTTCACTATTGCCTTCCTTATCCTTTTTAAGAATTGAATCATAACATATATACTGATGTTTCATGCTATCCAAAAAAATCTTCCATTGACAAGACATACCCTAACACTACTACATACATTTTCACCCTCCTTTATCAAAGGCTTCAATTTGTGGTGAACACCATCATTTGTCAGAGAGTATGTATTTGCATGACCATCATGTACAACATGCCTATCAAACTACCATGGCCTTCCCAACAATAAATGGAAAACATCCATTGGGATGATGTCATAGCAAGCCTCATCATGGTAACTCAAAATCTTGAACTTTACCAAACATTACTCACTAACTAGGACCTTGTGATCATCCTACACCCAAAAAATCTGATAGGGATGGGGATGTTTCTCCCTCTTTAGCTTTATCTTTGAGACCATTTCTTCTGACACCAAGTTGTCAGTGCTCCTAGTACCAACAATCACATTACAACATTACCCTCACACTTACACCTAGTACGGAACAACCTCATCCTTTTTCTAAGTTTCAGTCTCACCGCTCAACAAAACCTTTTGTTAATAAAAACCTATCCTCTTTCTACATCCTTTGAATCCAATGACTATGCATCATCATCCACACAAGCAACCCTTGCTTGACCATCAACCCTCCTATTTGTCCTTCCTTAGTGTTGAGGGAATTTGTAGATTTATTCCAATGAAAATAAGTACCATGAAAGCTTCTTCTTCCTAAACCTTGTCCACATTCTCTACCTCTTTATCTCTAATCTCCAATTTTTTGATCATGAGAGTGGTTGAAACCATTGTTCCTCTTGTTTCAGCTGGTACCCACATCTTCATTTTTCTTTTGGCTCTCATTTCAGCCTTGAAATGACCTGCCGCTACTCCTTCCTCCTTGACTGCACCCTCTTTGCCTTCCATCAAACTTTTTATTTAATTTCTCATCAACTTGCAATGAAAAACTGTATACCTCTTCAATGCTAGTCATTCTAACTAGACTTAATTCCTCCTAAATGCTTGGCCTTAACCCATTAAGATAATGAGCAATATTATCCTTATTTTCTTTCACATGTCCTACCATAATAAGGACTTGGTAAAAATCCTCTATGTATTCCTAGACAAATTTTCCTACTTTCTTTAACCCTTGCTTCTTCTTGAACAAATCAATCTCATAATCAACATGAATGAGCTGCTTCTTTGGCTTGTCCACCATGTGATCTCATCTTGTGATTTTCTCCTTTCCTTCTCTAATTCTTTCCAACTAAACCTCTTGCCACCAAATTTTGGCATGGATTTTCATTTTGACCTTTGCAAACTTAACCCTATCAAGGTCCCCAATATCTTCATACTCAAAATATTCCTCTAGTTCATTGATCTAGTCGATCAACTCATCTAGGCTTAGATTTCTTGAAAACATGTCAACATCAATTTTAGGTCTTTTTACCATCTTGAAAATGGCCCTAAAAATCTTCTCCTCCACTTGGTTTAGGAATTCTCTATCTCCTTCCCCTTCCTCCACAATATTTCCTTCTACTTCATTTTCCTCCTCACTTTCGTCACCTATGGCAATATTCATCCCTCTGTGGATCTCCTCTTGCAATGCCTGAACTTGTCTCTAGAGGGCTCTAAACTTAGGAGGAACAACTCCAGCCCTTCCACTATGCTCCCTTCATGGATGCATCTTCTCGTTATATCAAAACCCACAACCACATAGTCTTGGTGAAAACTACTTCATAGTTGGTACTTAGTCTACACACTTAGGAAAACCCACTATGATACCACTTGATGAGGGTACAACCAAGGAAAAAATGAACACAATAGGAAAAGGGGAAATTATTATTAGAATTGATATGCTATTATATTCAATACAATAAATTAAGGCTCAGTGACATGCCTTAGGGCTTACAATGTTGTCTAATTCTAGACAAAAACACTCCTCACAATACCTTCTCCCAAACTCCATCAAAAATTATGTTTACAATGCCATAAATGACCTTGAGTAACCCAAATTAGGTTTAGGGTTAGGAACCAATTTTGAAATATTCCATTTTGCATCCACCACCAAAAAAAAAGGTTCTAGAAAACATGTCAAAATTAAAAGAATCTAGAAATGGTAGTCCAATTTTTGGGAGGCATAACTTTTAATTTGTTGGCATTTTAAAACAATTGAATCAAAAAAATGTTTAATACCAAAATGATAATACTCATATAACCTAAGGATTAGAAAATACCCATTAAAAATTACATAAGTAAACCATTTGGACTTAGCTTCAACAAAACCAAGGATGGTTTCCTACACTTTAGGCTCTGCAAGACCAAGGTGGGTGTGCCTAGGGGATAATTCACTAAGGTATTGTTGCATGAGACTTAATTTAGTTTCATTCTAATTTTCATCCTCTATCCATATCACATGTGCAATTTATCCATTTTTTGATATTCTCTGATTCACATATATCCCTCTTAGGTTGACCTGGTCCTAATTCTCCCTAAGCTTACAATTACTTCTGGGAAAAGCAGCTACCTAATATCTAAACGTAAAATATAAACAACTGCTGAACAACATTATAACTTTAAACAAAATGGAATAAGAATGATTTTAAATTTAAATTGTTTAGACATGTAGCAGTTCAAATTATGCTCTAACGCCTATAATTTATATGACCAGTGCATTATCCATAGGGGGAAAGAGTCAACTATTAGTAGGAGATCTTATTCAATTAACTTGTAATTGAATTTATCAATTGTAATCACTTATTTCCATTCTGATGAGATATCCTTTTTATAAATTCATGAATTCTATTGATCTATTGAAGCATTTACATAAACCCTTGAATTAAAAGCAACAATAAACTAATATACAAGCCATCCAGACTGCATTCAACCAAATGAACCTTACTCAAATGATCTCAAAATTAATAAACCCATGAAAGGGAGACATAAAATAGTGACACAAATCTCTTGTAAATACCCTTTTGTATTATCCTTTTGCTAACTAATACAAGAACCAAAAGAGATTCAATGAAGAACCCATGAATTCATGTTGATACTATAATTTTTTTATACTAGAAAAGTACATTACTAGAAGTAAACTCAAGAACAACTACACATGACTTGGCTAACTGTACTATTTCTTGACAATCCCAAAAAATGCATTAGAATTTAGACAATCACATTGCCTCAAAAACTCATTTATAAAGGCACGAGTTACACAAGTAAAGGGCAAATGTGAATGATAGGTGTCCTTTACAAAAAGATACTTACATACACCTATCATAAAAGACAAAATTGTGAATAACAAAAAGATTGATACATCAAACAATCTTTTGTGGTTCCCTTTATATTACACCAGTTGGAAAGACAAGGGTACGATAATATGATTCTTTGATTATTCTAATTCCTTAGAGTAAGTGGCCATCAAGCTTGAAAGCGATGAGTCATCTCCAATTACCTAAAAATTCACTTTAAGCTGAGGGTTCTCTTTATCTTTATCATTAACTATAAGGGTGACTTTTACTTTTACACCTTCTTCCTCATCATCTTCTACCTCATCACCTTCTACCATCTACTCTATAGACAAAAAATTATCTTTCCACTCATTATAGGCAGTGCCATCTGGCCAATCAAAATTTAGGACCTTTCTTTGTATAGTTATTAAAGAATTTGCAACTGCCTCTATATCCACAAGATCCTTTCTAATGGTATTATAGAACAATTGTACCTTTACCAACTCTTCATTTGTCATTGCATATAATAGATGGCCTATTTCATTTATAACTTTATTCATTCTTCACAAAAAATCTCATCTAACTCCCTCTTCCATTCTACCTTTTCCTTTACTTTATCAATTGTCTTTAAAGCACAAGGGAATAAATCAATTTTTTTTGCAAAATACTTGGAAAAACAAATAGTTAATCTTCTTTGAAAAACATCTTGTTTATCTTCAAAACCTTGCAATTTATTTAACAAATCAAAGATATTTTCTATTTAATTACAGGGTAGCTGGATGATAGATATACAATAGTAGTGATATCTTCATTTCTTTCTATCCACTTCTACACAAGGGGTCTGAATACAACTTCATCTCTCTTCAATTCATCCCTAACAGTTGCAATTCTTGCTAGTTGATCAAAAAATGTTGGCCATTCTATCCTATCCAGAAGATACATTACACCCTGCCTCAATTTCTCTTCAAATTGATTATTTAGTTCTACATGCAGTGCATACAACTTATTCTTCTCTTGTTCAAAATCCTCTACAATGTAGAACTATGGCCTTTTTGGGGTGTCTGGTATCTCAATAATTGGAGTTGATTTGAAGGGTTCAATAGGTGGTTGTAGGGGGTATGCAATCTTTAGCCTACTGGATTCTCCTACTTTTCTTTGCCCAAGTATTTTCTCCATTTGAGATACTTTGTTTTCTAATGACTCTACCTGCATACCTCTCTCCTCATATGCTTTTAGAACTTCTTCAAACCTAGCATTGAGTTGAGAAAATCTCTCTTCTTCCTTGCCAGACACTACATTACCAAATTTTAGCATTTATGAAGCCATTCCAATTATTTTCTTACAACCAACCTCACCAACCCTTAACATTGTTAGTGCACTAGTATGCTCTATAGTAGAAATTTCTTACATCCTAGTCTAATCCCTTTTCTTAATAGACCAAATAACAAGGTCTTGGTGGTCATCACTAAACTTGAGTCCTCTATGAGCCTATAATACCTCTTCTTTAGTCTTGAATTGGACATCCTTTTGTTTCCTTATTGAATAAAAAACTATGGCATTCACTATATCCCATTCTAGCAAAATGACTACTCCTAACTATCTAACAATTTGCCTTCTGAACTTAGGTGTAAATTGAGCAAAATCATTCAAAAATTTAAACTTTACCTCTTCCTTAATAAAGAAGTCCAATTTATTAGGTTTTTCTACCTTTTTCTTTTCACATGTCTCTTCAAAATTGCCTATGTTTAACCTCCACAAAAATTATGCAAATGCTCTAGACTTCACAAAAATTTCATCATTAATAAACCTCTCAGAGGCTTGGGAAACTATAGGATCTATTTCCTTACCTTGGTAATCAGCAATAGTGAGATCCAAGGAAGGTGTAGGAGGTTCTTGTGGTTCTCCAATTTCCAAATTAGTGGAAGTAAAAATTACATCCCCCTCTCCACCAATTTGTTTAAGTTGTTCCCTTAAAGATGCTTCATCATCTAGCCGGATAGGGGATTGGCTTGGGGAGTATTGTTCTACTTGAGAAGAAGAAGATCCCTACTCTAACATTTTCCTTTTTGGAGCACTAGTTGTAGATGAAATTTTTGGCCTTGGCCTTTGATGAAGGGGAGCCTTTTGCACACTTTGAATCATCACATAACATACCCTTCTCTACAAGGTATAATATCTAGGAGCCACTATATTTCTATTGTTTATCCTCCTTTGCACCTATGCAACCCTATCTGGATATGTCTCAACATATGTGGCCTTCTTATCATTCATGTTTTGGATTATCACAACAAAAATTTTAATTAACTCTTGCATCTTGGCTCCCCAATATTTTTTATCCTTCAATGGGTTATAATTGGAGTTAAAAGCATTAATGAACTCTAGAGTCTTACTGAATACTATCTATTTCTCTTTTCTCAATTCTTGCTTTTGTAAAGAAAAAACATTCCTAATGACATCCTCAGGATAGTATAGTTGTTGCACTAACCTTTTTCCTCTCTCTTAAGAGGTCATAGAATCCTTCAGTGTCAATAAATCTAGCATGAGATTTTTCCATGTTGTATCTATCCAGGAACAAGTTGAGATGTTTATGCCCTTTCCTCAAAAAAATGAAATCATGCACTATAGTGACAACTGGAAAGAAGGTACCCTTGTTAAGAAAATCCCTCTCATCATAGTGCCTATCTACCATAATAATTCTACTATCCCTATCTTCAAAGGCACATGAAATGGTAACACATGAGGCTTGCCCAAGAAGCCATATTATCTTATTACTGTTGAAACATTGTAAGGGATTATATCCCCCCAATTATGACTAACCATAGCCCTTTTTCATGGTCCTTAGGTTTGACCAATTCTACCAGTGCTTGTGGAATTATAGGGTTGTCTCCTCTTAAGAGCAATCTAAGTTTTGATCCAAAATATCTGTCAAACCTTACATAACTGGCATCTGTAGCCTTTGAGATCATATTTACGCTCCATAACTAAATTGGATTCCTCGCTCCATCCCTCATTATTTCCACCACCATACCCTTGGAGAAGAAGTTAAATCCCTTATACAAGCATACATACATGAGCAAAAAATACCAACAAAATAGTTTGTCCACTTTCCCCCATGCTATCTCCACTAGACCATTGTGAATTTCCTTTGCAAGAAAAGTAGCAAAATCCATAATAGTGCTTATCTCAAATTGAAGAGTTTAAGCCATAATAAGGACAATTGAGCCTGGGATTTTCTTGGTTTCATCCATTCCAAAAATCTTGGAAAGATAAAAATATAATGCTTGAGCCCTAAGATTAAAATGTCTTCTCAATAATGGCTTTGGGGTGCTAGTAGTAATCACAAAGTACCAATTTTAGCAGCATGCTCTTGCAGTGGCCCTGTCCTTAAGTAAATCCTTTGTGCATCATACTTTTCTTGAAGGTCATCCATATCAATGATTTCATGCACAACGTGGTTAGGGTTGAGGTCAAAAACCTCACTAATTAGTTTAGGGAAGACCCTAAAAAGATTCACTCCAGCATGGTTCTTTACCCACCTCGTAATTGGATCGTATTTCTTGGGAAAATCCATCAATAAATCACTATCAAAGAAAATTGTGGGGACTATTAATTTCCCAATATCAAACTCCCAGACATTGCTCATAGGGGTATCAAGTTTTCATTCTGAAAACCATTTCTTGAAAAGCTTTAAACCTCCCATGGAAACTTGGGCATCTCTTACCCAATTAGCTTTATCATAGAAACCTTCTGCTACAATTACCCTAGGGTGCTTAGGAATCAACTCCCTCCCCTTAGTTATTTCATGTATAGATAAAGGGAATTATTCTAGAAAGTCATCATGCACAGAGTATTTTAGATAATCAATCTATCCCGTGAACTCTTTTTGTGGAGGCATTTTGAGATTTAAAATTCTATCACACCAAATTCTTGCTACTCAAAAGTTTTAAGAGCACTTACTTGTGAATTTTTGCTTCACTCTGTGAAATTTTTTGCTGCAATTCACAATGTTTCTTCAAAAATTTTTGTACCCTAGCTCTAGAAATTCTCTATGCTCTAATAACTTTTTGCAATTTTGTGGTTCAATAATGACAAGATTGTGAATTATATTTGAGCATTGAAATCACATGAATGAGCTCTAAACCATATTAACTTCCAATAGTCATTATTCTCAAGTTGCATCAAAAATTCAAATCATATCCATCAATTTCACTAGATCGAATGAATTTAATTCAAAAAAGTAACAAGCTTTATGGTGTTAAGAACATGGCCACATGTCGCATTACTACTTACCTGCATTCCTTAAATTTCTCACATCTTAAAAATGTGGGTAAGCGCTATCCATTGATCAAGACAAGATCAACAATCACACAAGTTAACAATTGAAATAAGGCCCAGTCAACTATACTAACCAATAGGAAGTCTCTATGTGACTCTGTGCCTCCTGAAAACTTCCACGTAAGTGGGTCCCATAATAAATTCTAAGAAAGTGGTGCTTGACATCATCTTTGACACATGTCAAGATGGTGCATCCCTGCTTTGCTTTAAAATCTTTCAAGTTCCTAATGTGGGAAAGCACCCTTCGTTGATCTTGATAAGATTAACAGTATGAAAAAAACTTTGCACTTCATGGTCACATCATCCACTTGGACCATTGAAATGACTCTTCTTAACCCTCATGCTCTGACCAATCCAACTACTGCATTAATTACTAGAATTTTTGCACCTATAGCATAGGTACTTCTAGCTAGGTGCATGTGGCATACAACAAGGTGTGACTCAACATTCTCCCCTAGCCTCAACCCCACCTTTCTATGTGTTGCAATACCACTTACCCACTTTATTTATCTCTCATGCAACTTGAAAATGTGAGCATGCACTAGCCTTTTCTTTCTCATAGATCAATGGTCATAGAATCATGTGTCTTAAAATACCATGTTAGTTGAACTAATAAATAAAATATTTCCACCTGGTCCAACACATCTGACAACTGCCATGGAAGATACTTCAATGTCACCTTGCAAAAAGGTGGGGTCGTGGTGTCAGATCCTACTACGTGTCTAATTTGCACTTCCCCACATTATTTATTTCGCATTCATCTTCTTAATGTGGGAGAGTGCTAGCCCTTGATCTAAACAAGATCAATGGTCAATGAATCTTGGTCATAAAGTGATACCTCTGCTAATATATCAACTTCACATTGCAGGAATTCCAAAATGTGCATGAAAGGTATTGACAAGTCTGCAAAAAGGTTCTGGCAATTTATGACAAATCACAATCTTTGCTGCACACTAAGACTGTAAAAAGGCAATGACTACATGTCATCAAAGTGCATGCCCTCATTATTTAAAAACCTTGCATCTGAACATTGTGGGAATGTGATACCCATTAATCTGAACAAGATCAATGGTCACACAAAATTTGTATCACATAGGATATTTCTCAATAAAATAATTGAGAAAATTGTAAACAAAGCATGACCAATAAAGGTTTAAACAAGATTTTAATGAGTTCATGCTTGCATAAGCCCAACCTTAGGGTAAAAGTGATATGCCTTAAAGTTATTTTTGAAAAATTAATTTTGAATTTTTTTCAAAACTAGGGTAAAATAAAACAAGGCATTAAAGTTCATTCCCAATTAAGGTTTTTCAATGACTACTCTAATGAAAAACCTTGAGAATTTGATAGAATTTCAATGACACAGAGACTAGGAGATGAACTAGGGCAATCTAGGAAATTGAAAATACAAGGAACAAAAACCCTAATCTACATGAAACAATTTCTTAAATGATTTTTCACTAAATTTTCAAAAAAAATTTGCACTGTGAAAAATCAGGCCAACAGTGGCTCTGTCTGGGGATGATAGACTACTTGAGTCTATGCAAGAATTTAGAATCTTTACAAGAGTAGACCACATACTTGACTTTTAAAAGACAACTTCTTTAGAGAACACAGAGCAACACACATAAATAAGAAACCAAATTGCACAGGGATATTTATATGGATTTACAACACATACAAAATGTACAAGCAAACAATGAAACCTATATGTACTATTCATGAAAAATAGATACTTCTTAAGAAAAGTACCTCTTCAAGAATTGTCCATGAACTGCCAATTCAAGAATATCTCCTATCAAGTCCTTCAAAAAATATGAATCTTCTCCATTTGTATCACAAATGTTATATGAGCCAAGCTAGATTAGGTCAAATTTACCTTTCTTTCCTTTATCCTCCATTCTAGCATTCCACATTAATACCATGTCACCTACTTCCAATTTTCTCTCAATGGCTTTTTTGTTATATAAATGTTTCATCTATGATTGTAACTTGGAATTCTAAATAGAAGACTCTCTCCTTGCTTCCACTAGTTGTAAGGTGTCATCCATTCTAAGTTGCATCTCATCAACAATATCATCTTCATATAATTGCACAAATTTATACATCTCCTTTAAGTTATTATGTGGGAGTCTAGCCTATATACCATAGAACAAGTCAAATGGAGCACATCCAATGGCTTTTTTCATAGTAACCTTGTCATCCCATAGGGGTAATGGCAATTTTGAATCCCAGGCCTTCTTGTTTTCCCCTAGAATTCTTTTGATAATCTTTAGTATACTCTTGTTGCTTGAATCTGCCTGACCATTTCCCTAAGGATGATAAGGTGAAGATGTATATTTTGTAATGCCATACTTGTCACAACTTTTTTTATATTCCTCATATTTGAAACACATAGCATTATCAATTACAATTTTTTGTGCACACCCAAACCTGGTCACAATATTATTTACGATAAAATTAATCACTACTTTACTTGTTGCATTTTTAGTAGGGATTGCTTCAACCCATTTAGTAAAGTAATCAGTAGCAACTAGGATCCAAGAATGTCCACCACTAGGTTTATTTGATATTTCACCTATGAAATCAATTCCTCATTGTTGAAATGGTGCTTGTACTTCAATAGGTCTTAATGGTAGATTCCTAGAAAATTTTAACTTTCCACTAAACCTTTGACAAGCATCACAAACCTTTACAAAATCATGAGAATCTTTGAAAACTATTGGCCACCAAAAACTAGCCCTAAGAATTTTGTGAGCAATAGTCTTAGCCATATAATGACTACCACACACTTTCATGCATATCTTTTAAAGTTCTTTTAGATTCAATCTTATCTACACATGTCAAAAGTACCCCTTCCATATTCCTCCACCACAATTGACCTTGTACTATAACATATCTTATAGCCTACAATTTAAGGGATCTTTTCTAGTTTTTGGTTAACCCTGATGAGGATCTCATGTTTTACAAATAATAGATCACATCCTTGTACTATTCAGAAATATCCATATCACAAATATTTTCTCTACAACTATCATCCAATAGGTTTGTTTGATTTGCCTCTAAATTGGCTTTTGTCATTAATTTGGCAAAACCTTGACCCCTAACCAATTTAGTGATCTAAATTTCAATATTGAATTCTTGTATTCTGTTAATCTATCTACATCTCCTACTAGATACCTCTTGTTGTAAAAAAATATCCTTCACAGTAGTAGTAGGCACAAAAGCAATGATAGTGGCTCCCGTTAAGTAACACCTAAAAGCTTTGACTCCTTTCATCAATGCATATGCCTATTTTTTATTTATATCATACTCGAGTTATGTTGCCTATAGGGATTTACTAAAAAATGCAATGGGTTGTTCATAACCTTCCTCATTTTTCTATAGCAATACTACAACAACAGTGTGAAATGAGGCAAAGGAAAATATATGCATTGGTTTATCAAAATTAGGTGCTCTGAGAATAGGGGCATCTTTAATGGCCTGCTTGATCTTTTGGAATGCAATGCTAGGTTCACCAACCCATTTAATCTCAGATCCTTTCTTTAGCATCCTTGATATAGGCCTACTAATCTCTATGAAATTAGTCACAAATCTCCTAAGAAAGTTGATATGTCCAAAGAATGACTAAATACCTTTAACACTTTTGGGTTTCTGAATCTTGTCTATTGCTTCTACCCTTTCAGGATCAATCCTCACTCCATGCTTACCAACTAGATGTCCTAACAACTTTGCTTCAGTAACAACAAAACTATATTTCCTTGGATTCAAAGAAATACCATACTTAAGGGCTCTAATAAATACCTTTTCTAGATATATGCAATGATCATTCTCATCCTTGGAATAAGCAGTGAGATCATCTTGATACACAAAAAAATAAATCAATAATATCAGAAAAAGCCACATCCATAGCCCTTCGAAAAGTATCCCCATCATTTAGTAAGCCCAAAAAACATCCTAACATAAACATAAGTACCCCATGGAGTAGTAAAAGTAGTCTTGAACTATTCTAATTCTTTAACAACCACTTGATTATAGCCTAAAAATCCATCTATCATAGACATTAGTTGAGAACTAGTAACCCTTTGCAACATGGCTTCCATGCTTGGCAATCCATAATTATCCTTTAATGAAGATATATTAAGATTGATAAAGTCAAAACATAACCTTATGTCTCCATTTTTCTTTCTAACAGGGGCTAAATTGGATACCCAAGAGGAATGCTTGATAGTCTTTATAATCCCAACATCTCTTAACTTGATCAATTCCTTTTGCATTTTGGGAGCCAAGGTAGGATTTATTGGCCTTGGTTTTTGTCTAAATGGATTAGCATCTAGTTTCAAAGGGATCTCATACTAAAAAAGATCTTCCCTATAGGCTTTTAGGTCATTATATGACCATGCAAACACATGTCTATACTTTCTTAGTAGGCCTATCAAATCTTTCATAATTTTAGGAGGCAATTTCTTACCAATATATACTTCTTTAGGTGTTTCCTGAGTTCCCAATTTTACCTTCTCTGGATCTTTGGCATTATATTCACCGGTGTTCATTTGTGACCTATCCTAGTTGTCAAAAATAGTTTCTAAAACAACTAGACCCTTTGGGATTTTTTAGTCTTTAACTACACAACTTTTTGCCCAAAAATAGTATTCTTTCCATTTATATTTTCTACATAAGCTGCACAATCAATTTCTTGTCTTGACAACATACTCTCACAGTTCAAGAATCTTAGAATATTGTTATCATTTTCAAACACTTGCCAATTTTGGATATTATCAGGAATAGAGGGTCTAGTTTGAGTCTCAACTTTGGATATGCTAGAAAACATAACATCATTAGGTTTTATTGCTATATTTGCTAACAAATCTGCCATTTTTTTGTTAGTACTATCTTTCCAAAGTATCCTGAATGCATCAAAACATTCAATCATATCCCATAAAACATTTCTAAATTATTTTAATCTTTTATTTTTTGACACATAAGCATTTCTTTCTTGGGATACAACCAATTCAAAATCTCCTATAACATATAAACATTTTATTCCATGCTTATGAGCTAGTCTAAGGCCCAATAGTAAAGCCTCATATTCTACTATATTATTGGTACAAGGGAAACTTAAAGTAAAAGAGAATTTGTATGTTAACCCTGCTGGAGATATCAACAAAATACCTTCCCCTGCTCCATCTTTGTAGCAAGCACCATCAAAGAACATGGTCCATGAATCTCCCTTATCTATTTTTGTATCAACTTCTACTTCCATTTGAGATTTATGCTTTTCCTTCTTCAAAGTCAAAACCTCTACTTTGAATGAATTGACATCTGTATTCACAAATTTTGTCATATCATCCTCAATATCTTCTTCTATCATATATATGCTCTTTGGTTCTCTATTTATTTTCACCAAATTCCCATCAATGTTAAAAGTAGTAAATGATAGATCACATTGCAAACTTCCTCTCATGGAAACACTCCATTTTCTAGATAATAACATACCATACTGAGGTGGAATATCAACAACCAACACACTCATAGTAATTTCTTTGTCTGGATAGGCTATCAATTTATAAGTTAAGGCATTAATAGTACCTATGACTGTCACTTCTCTTTTATCCATGGCACAACATCTTCCCTAACTAGTATCAACTTTCAAACCTAGTTGCTTCATTATTTCAAAAGGCATAACAATATTGGAAGCACTAGAATCAATCATGTAGTTTTTTAATGTTTTACCATTTACTATGATACTCAAGAAAAATAGCTCAACACTTCCCAAGCATTCATTAATAGAGCTATCCAAAAACATCTGAGGAATCTGAGACACAACTACTTCAGCTTCTTTATCTTTTACCTTTTCTTTGCTTCCTTGCTTGGGATCATGAATTTCACTGCAATCTTGTTTTGTCTTTACATCAACATTTCCTAACCATGCTATGGCTTTATTCTTGTTTTCAAGGATCCTTAATAATTTAGAAAAAGGAACTTTTAACAATGATTTGTGATAGAACATTAAGCATATCTATAGAAGAATTTGAAGAATTATCAACAGTCATATCCTTCTTCTCATGATGTTTATCAAAAATACCTTGATGATTCTGGTCATTTATAATGATTACTTTTGATACCTTTTCATCTAATTTCTTGGGAAAATTATTTGAGCATTCTAAATCCTTAAGATTTCCTCCTTTCTTTGGTTCCCACTATTTGCCTAAAGTTTGACCTTCATAGAAGGAATCTCTTTACGCTTTACAATCTCCTTTTTCTTAGGGTTAGTTTTCTTAATAAATATACTAGCCATCTTACCATTATTAGCATTCTAAGCCATATGTCTAGTTTGTACTTGAGCTACCATGCTAGTAGTAATCTGATCAACCTCTTCTCTAGAAGGCTTCCTTAGTATCACCTCCTCTCTAGTAGATACCATGTTACACTATCCTCAGCATCAATCTCTTCATCAGAAAATACTTGTTGCTGCATATGACTTTGAAACTATCTTTGTTCCACTACATCTCTGTCAAGATTATCACTATATAATGGTCATAATGTGACTCAAACATATCATATCCTACATCATCACTACTCTCTTCATGTTCTTGATTTTCTTCTACCTCAATTTGATTTCTAGAAAATGACATAGCTACTACACAATACTCAGGAGCATGAGATAACTGACAAAAAAAACACCATGTGGGTTCAGTAGTGGGTTTAGGGTCATCTAATAGATTTATGAAATTTTTGGATAAATGATTAGGGGTGACTTTGTTACTAGTATTCTTAGGAGGAGGAACATTGGGTTGACCATCCTTCCAAGTAGTGTTGTAAGGAAAATTTTGCAATCTATTCCTTCTACCAAAATTGGACTAATAAGGGACCTTATTTTTAGTGGGATTCCTATCATTTTTTCCTTGGGGAAGATTCAAACCTTTTATAGCATTCAAGACTTGACTCATCTCACTAGGCTCCTACCCTTTTCCTCCTGTATATTTGTGCTCTTCTTTTCTATTTCCCTTACTCCCAAATAACCTATAGTCATCTCTTTTGTTCTCCAATCTCCCTAAAATCCTCAAATTGTTTTCTATATTGATAACAATTCTGAAAGCATCTCTTAAAGTCCTAGGATCCTTATCCCTAAGTTGATATGCCATTTTACCATCAAAGGCATTCAAATAAGTAATCATGCATACCTTGTCATCAACTTGCATGGCTTGCATTAGCTTATACATCCTCTTATGGAACCTAGTGTTGAATTCAATAACAGATTCATTATGCAACTTCTTAATATTGTTCAACTCACTTAGAATATAAATTGAATTTTGTTTATCACCATATTGTTCCTTGAAACAATATTCAATGTCTTTCCAATCTATAATGGATGATTCAAGAAGCCTCTTGAACCATTCTCTAGCATCTCCAGTTAATGACTAAAGAAATAACTTCATGATAACATCTTCACCCTCAACCTCATAATCACTCATCATGTCAAGAAAGTTTCTCAAGTGATCCTCACAAGTAATAGCATTATTTCTAGCAAACTTGGGCAATCTTTTCCTCATTTCCTGTGGGATAGGGTTAGGGAAAATAGGAATACCTTCAAAGTGTATCTGCCTATAGCCTTCTAACTGAATAGGTCTTCTTTGTAAATCAAACTTAGAAGCATTGACAACATTTCTCTCATTGTTGTTAAAAGCATTACTAGTACTAGGATCTGTAGTAGATTTATTGGGATCCATTTTCTATCATGAATAAGACAAGAAAGAAGCAAATAGTTTAGAAATATTTTGATTTGTAGTATTTTTTCTATCATTATCTTCAAGTGAAAATATAGATTGCTTCTTAGAATTTTCTATAAACTTAATCTTGTTATTCATCTCAGCTATGGCTACCTCATTCTCTACAATTTCTAGCTTCTTAGCCAAAGAATCCTTCTCTTTCCTCCTTTTTTCTAACTCAACATTAGAAGGTGACAAAGAACCATTGATTTGGATGGGCTTTGTTGGTTCATTTATCCTAATACTAGCTTGGTTTTTTTTTCCCTTATCTTGGACACCAACAGCACATTCTACATCTTGTTTAACATCTAGGGTCTTATAACTTTTGATTTGTTGTATCAAAGGACCCTCTTGGTTTAGATATTGATTGTTTAGTAGGTTTTGCTCTTGTATTTTGAGATGTTCAACTTGACTCACAATTTTAGGCTGCCAAGCACTGGCTGCTATCTCATTCTTCTTTTTCAAAGTAGCAATTCTCTTAAGTAACTCTTTCTTTTCCTCATAAGCCTTCATGATCTTTTCCTCCTTTTCCTTCTGAAATTTCCTATCAATGGATTCTTGCTCAGAAAGCTGCATTATCAACATTTCATTCTCATCAGGGTCAAGAATGGTAAACTTAGAACTAGAGGACTTCTCATCATTAAAACTTTCAAGCTCTAAATGTTTTGGTCTTTCCTTTTCAGGAGAGTAATCTGACATGAAAGGGTTTGTGCTACACTAGAAAATATTGTTACTAGTCCTATCCTGTAGACTAAGTGCATGTGGTTGAATAACCTTTTCTTGACATATCATTTTAGGGGTATTATAGAAATCATCATCAAACAAAATAGGATGAGATCTAGGCCCCTTGCAGAAAGGTTCCTTTTCAACAAAAATGTAGGTATTATTTTTTCTTGCCATTTGCTCTTGGGAATAATTTCCATTCTACATCTAGGATCCTTTCACAACTATGAGGCCTCACCCTAACTCATCGTAGCACAGTGATACATTACTATTATTTTGATATTCACGACTCGAGATGTCAAGACATTATCTGATGCTTAGAACATACTATATTATTTCATGTTGTGTGATGTTACTTTCAGATATATTTGATGATTGTCATTTAATGTTTCATGTATATGTATGTTGATGAAATCAATAAATGTAGGATTGTGACTTTGATTTAAGAGATTTTAAATGGTTAAGAATTAAGCAGGATGAAGAAACCCTTATTGATGTATGTTTCAATTTATGTGAATTTTTGATACGTATACATATATGTACATGTGATTTTGTGGGACTACTGATGTGTGCAATGAGTGTGCAGATATTTTATTCGAGAAACCCTATGGAGGAACATAACTGATCTCTATGTGCTAATTTTGGAAACCTTGTTGTTCGTAATTCATGTATTGTATTGTGAGATGTATGTATGTATATTTCTATGTTCAGTGAATGTTAGTGTTCGTAATTATGTTCTGTTAGTGTTGCTTGACACTCATAAATTGGTTATGTTCTTCAATATGCTAATTAGGGTTAGTTGTGTAACCTTTGGACCCAAGTTGATTTAAGTTAGTGTCAGTTTGCTAATTGGGTTCTTAATCGAGGTTAGTCATCCCTTAATCTGGATTAGTGCTTAATTTGCAATGTTAGAGTAGTTAGATGGTCCTATTTTATTCCTAGATTTTGTTTGGCTCTAAACCTTTTTCCTAAGGCTTAAAACATGAAATAATTATACCCAAAGGGTATGGGTATGGGTTAGGGGTCTTTTCCAACCCCTAAGCCCCTTTTATTGACTTTTGAGGTCACTCAAACAGTCTCTTTTTGCCTTTGTACGAAAATTGACCATGGCTACCATGAGTTGCCTCACCCCACCTCCTTTTAGTGTCCAACCATAGTGTGGGTAGAGTTAGGAGCTTCTAGATTTTTAGGTGGGTGGGTGAAGTTATTGATCCCTTTGGTGGTTGAGTTTGAGGCTTATTTAGAGGCCCTTCTTGGACTAGTGGAGTTTTGTTACCCAATCTCTACAATTAGAGAGGAGTTTTTGAAGATTGAAGGAAGGAAGGGGAAACTCTACTCAAACTTGTTCATTGCCATTACCTCTTTGTGAAGGTAGGAATTCTCATCTTCCTTGTGCAGATTTTCATGTTTGTTTCATGCTTATGCTACTTTGTTGTTATGTGAATGTTTGTATGATTGTGGGTATGGTGGGAAGAGTTGAAAAGAATGTTATTTTGGATGATTTCCTTTCATGTTTATGCCTTCAATTTTGAGATTTTTCTTGCATGGGTGTTTTGGTATTACTCACCCTTGGATAGGGCAGAAGTGACCAATTTTGGGAAAGGTTTGTTTAGTCGGACTCCAACCAGTGTAGAGTCTCTTCTTAGGATGAGAAGAGGGAGAGAGGGTAGGGTGTTATGGGACCCTGCCTATCAGCACAAACCTCATATGAGTATGGCATGTTTAAATAGAAGAACGAAAGTTCTTGGTTAATAGCCCCGATTGGGCATCTGATTTGGTGTTGTGCTTGACTTCTCCTGTTGGAAGAATCCACCTTTCTCTAGTTTTGATTCATTATGAATCCTATTGTGAAAACCTAGTATGAATATGCATATTTGATTCATTTCTTGGTCATGCTTGTTGTCACCTAATCAAATTTTGTTCCCTCCATAGTTCTAGAAATGTGTTGCAGAAATTGTTATGAATCCCTTGATGAGGGTCATGAAGAAAATTCAATTAAATTGTTGTAAATTTGGGATTGAAATCCTATGTAACTATTCTTTCAAAACTATGTTGTAATGGCAATGATGTTAGGTTTTCTTCCTGGTTCTTTCCCGGTTGAGCCTTTGAATCAGGTTTACCAATAAAAGTGGTGATTGAGTATAATTGGTTATCATGTGATTTAATCGTGAATTAAATTTAGATGGTTGCACATTAAAAATAGGATGGAATTGATGATGTTCAATTTGGTAAAATTTTAAGTTTTCTTTTATGTTGAAAATGAAAATTATGATCATGGATGTAGATTCAGGTTGCATGATTATTTGAATCAAACAATTCTTGCATTATTGATTTAAAACAGATAATCCATATTCTTGGTATATTAAGTTGTAATATGTCCTTATAGATTTGCTTTGAAAAGAAAAATTTAATTCCCCCTTGATTATTAATCAACTGAAAAACTTTATACTTAGAAAATTCAGACCAAAAAAAAAAAAAAAATTGCATTGCCTTGTAATTCTATACTTAGAAAATTTTCAAAAAAAAAAAATGTTCCAAGAGAGTAAAAACTCTCTGTCTTTTGTATGAGAGGAGCAAATTAATTAGTTTTGGGCAATAGAGAATCTTTTAAAGATTTCTTTTATATTCTATTTGAGAAATATAAATATAATTTAATAAATTTATAAATAGCTGTAAAACTCCAAAATAGACTTTAACATTTTAAAAATACCCTAAAATATCTTTTATGCTACCTATAAAACTTTATGAAATCAATGCTCTTCCCTCACCCTTGGTGGATGCCAGTTTTGAAATGCTTTTTAAAAGGGTTTTATTTCAAAAGTTATGGCAAGTCAACAATGATCATGGGGGGGTGACATCACCCTGCCCCATGTCCCATCCACCTTTATTTTTTGCATTCACCTATGTTTGATAGACTTAAACTAAGTTGGCAAGATTTATTTAAATCTGCCTTCATGTTGGATCACCCACCTTGGAGGCCTATGCAAGTTTGGGGTAGAGCGCTGTCCCAAGGACAGTGCTTGGGAAGCACATCTGTCCCTTGGGAAGTGCATGGGAGTGTAGGGTGGGGTGGGGTGTAGGTGTGTAGAGGGTTAGGGGTTTTGGGGTTAGATTAGTAGTTGTAGGTTATGTTAGTTTTGTTTAGTTGTTAGTAGTTGTTAGTAAGTAGCTTTAGGTTAGTTAATTTATTAGTTTAATGTTTATATGTGTCATTTTAAATGTTTAAACTTAGTGGTGTTAGGAAAAGTTAGTAATAGAGTTAGATAAAGTTTAGTTAGTATGTTTTCTATTTTATTTTAAAAATTGGGATTATTAAATATTTAAATTAAGATAATTATAGTTTAACTGTTTAGTATGTTAGTTAGTTGTTGTTAATATGAGTTTGTGTTTTATTAAATGATTAAATTAAGTTAGATTGTTAATTTAAATGTAATTATATCTTTATAACTAATTTATAATTTTGATAGACATTGTTCTTTAATAGTTAATTACTTTGACTTTAGGAAGTCCTTTTTAATCTCTAATGAAGTATAGTTTTACGCAATATTGTAATTAGTATGTTTTATTTCTTTATTTAGTAATGTTAGTATGGTTTGATTTTAATAGATTACAAAGTTAATTGATATTTTTATTTAGAAAGAAAGTTTAAGTTTGTTATGATATTTAAGAATAGATTTAAATAATATTGAAATCTTAATCTGAGTTTAATGGTGGATGAAATGCTATTTTAATTAGATGATATCTTTTTAGTAAAAAAGTTTCAAAATAATTAGACCTCGAATTATAATTGTTATCCAATTGATTTAAGGGTATTAATCCTTATTTCTATTTTAATCATTATTTTTATCCTTTAAAGTAAATGAAACATCAATGTGTTAAAACTTTCATAAATTGAATTTTGATTTGTTTAAATTAATTAACCGACTAAACTATAAAAGTTCTAATTTTGATGATCTAATCATACCCATTGATTTTAAACTCAACCTTATAAAACTTAGAGAATTTTTAATTATTAATTATTATTCAAAAAAAAAATATTAGTGTGTTTTGCACTCGTAGTTTGGGCATGACAACAACCTAGTTTTTCTTTCCTCTAGGAGGAAGATTAGTCTGTAACTTAATAGCCTGGTTCTTCTTCACATTTGCCTACATAATTTTCACACTTCCCATGATATAAAACATCGTTAAATTTGACATTGGTTAAAACCTTTATGAGTCACCACCCACCTAGGGAAAAGTAATGCAATAGTCTTGTTGACCTAACAAAAAATCATGGGATTATCACAAAAGAAATGGTCAAATAGAATGCACCCAATCAGAATTTGTTTTGGGACTGTGATTCTTTCTTAGTGAATAAGAAACCTTTGCAAGGACTATACATGTCAGTGTACACTTATGGAGTGGGGTTTTTTTTCTCTTCTTTTTAAAATTCTCAAAGTTTGTCACTAGAAAAACCAACTAAAACCACAAGTAATTTCACAGGATTTGACAATTGTAATACTGATTTTTTCCCTAGCAAAGTCACCATTTTGTTGGTGTTTTAAAACTACTAAATCAACAAAATGTTCAATACCAAAATGATAACACTCATATAACCTAAGGATTAGCCAATTCCAATTAACAATTACATAATTAAACCGTTTGGACCCAAATTCAACAAAACAAAGGATGGTTTCTGTTGGGTGTTTTTTTTGCACGAGGTCAATGGTAGGAATCAATAGTGTAATTCCTCTCTTGAAAAGAAGATTTTTTTAAGGATTCACTCCAAGGTTCAGTGTTTGTCTTGTGACATACCAAAATCCACTCAGTAGAAGATAAATGTGAATGTTCACGAGGAAGCCTTTGCTGTTCCAAAAACTCTTTTACCTTGAAATCAAGTAAAATCTGTTCGCTGTCTCAAAATATCACACCAAAAGAACAATATTTTTCTATTTTTCTATTTTTCAATGAATGCAACTCTAACAATGCAACTACTATGAGGTCCTATTCTAATAGGGGGTTAACAAAAAAAATAACAAAACTAAAAGAAAATAACATGAAATCAAATAAATTGAAATTGAAATTCCTAAATGGACATAAGCTACAGAACACAACACGTTGCGAGTTAAACATTTGAAGAAATAGGTAGGAAACTAATAAAAATAGGAGTAGCGCTTCCTAGAATCCACTAATGCAATCATCGATGAGAATTTGTAACAAATTGAATGATGTTTCACTCTTCATCAAATCGCAAGGCCACAAAAAGTGCACTCATGCGAGACAAAAAGCTATGTAGACACAATCGGGTGATCTCTTCTCAAGCTTGTTATGTCAACAGAATTCATATATCTGTAACAAACACTAGAATTAGAAGATTGCACAACTAGAAACAATGCAATAAACCTTTGGCTCAATCAAAATCTCATGAATAAATCCACAAAACAATGACACATTCAGGAAAGAATAACTACACTCCGAATGCTAGCACCAAAAGCATAATTTTATTGCATAATAACGACGACCCTTTTGCATTTTACAATGGGGTATTTATAAGAAATAATCACCTCAATTTGTGCTGAGAGTGAGAGATATCTTAATGCAATAAAATGCTTTTAAAACATTAAAACAAACTAAATATATACAAACTGGTAATCTAACTGGTGCTTAGAGGGACTCCATCCATATTTTATTCATTAATTGGATGCATGAGCCCTTTACATGTTAAAAATAATGAAAGCATGAGAGGGAAAGTAGGAGGAAGCCATTAGTCGAAGTAGAAGTGCATGGAGACACCCAAAATAGAAGCAGGCCCTTCACTTGATGTATGTCGGAGTTACCTTGCCATCAAAATGCATTTCCAATGCATGGAAAGTGCTATTTTTGAAATTGATAGTCCACTGTTAGTGCACCTCTGAATTGTGGAGCTTCATGAAAATGTGGAGCTGCGAACCTATGGACCTGCGAACCTCGACTGAGTCAAAACCTCAAAAATTTTCTAAGTGTGAAAATTGAAATTCTGGCATCTAGGTTTTGTTCATCTTCATCCTAAAGATATGTTTGGATATTTTCCCTTGAATTTCTCTATAATCTCAGTAATCTTAGCAGCATCAGGAAGATCCAAAGCCTCATAATTATCTTTAACCTTCTGTCTATAATTGTCCACCTCAATTTGACTTTTTGCAAAATCCCCAAGTTTGGTATCCAACTCTAACAATGCTTCTTTTGTCCTAAAGGCTTGTCTGATTTCTTCATCACTGGATGCTTCCTCTAATGTCTTTCTAAAGTTTTCTACAACTACCTCAACTGATAAAAGCTTCTCTCATTCTTCATCTTCAAAAATATCCAAGCATGCATCACTATATAACTTTTCTGCTTCCAAAATTCGCTCTCGAGCTTGGTCCTTGAGCCTATGTATCTCATCATGGAATGTTTCCATCACTTTATTTCCTTTTGCAATCTTTTCTATCCAATCATCTATCATGTCTAGCTCATCGCCATTATATACATCAATCAGAATGCAGTACCTTTGTCCTTTTATGGCCTGTAGAATTTGCAAATCCTTGCTCCAAACTCGTACCTCATCCATAATGTTGAAGTCCCGCCTCAAAATTGCCACGATCTTATCAACATTGTCTTGTGTAGCATGCAATAATTTTAGACTTCCTATAATTATAGTGATACCCCTATCCTCAAGGTTTTCTTGCCAATCCTGACAAGCTCTCAAAAATGGATTGAGCCATACACCTTCCCCTTCTTTCAGAATGGTAGTCAAAGTCTCCTCGGGGTGTTCAGAATCAAGAGAACCAATAACTTCAACTAGATATCCTTTCAAGATCTCAACTTGCCTTCGAAGTGCTCTGATTTCAATCTCATCATGTTCCATGTAGTTAAGAACCTCTTTGACTCCCATAGTCATCATTTGTCGAGAAGTATCCCATGTAGGTTTCGCTAACATGATATCCTTTACTTCATAGTCCTGAAGGCTGACATATTCTTCATCTGTTCCTTTTGGGGGATGAGCCACTTGTGCAAATAGGTCATGATTTCGAGTAGTGGTAATGAATGAAAATGGTGTTGCATCCTGTAATGGAGAGTCAGGATTGCTCAAAATCTCTGCAATGTCAAAAATATCATCCTCAAAAGCAAGGAATTGATGCTTAGCACTTCTCATTATTTCCTTCTGTAACCATCTTGGGATATGTCTTTCTTCAACCTTAGCTCTAGATGATGAAGGGATGTGTTCAACTACCTCCTTCCCTTTGTCATTTTTTCTTGGAGTTTCCTATTGTGAGGGTTCTTCTTCTATAGTCTCAGTTTTTGTAGATCCTGTAGTTTGATCATCAACTTCCTAGGAAGGCTATTGTATACATTCCATTACCTGTGCCTCTTTTGGTGGCTCATTAGTCCTTGGTTCTGGTTCTCCTTGTAATGATGATTCTTTCTAAACATTTTCCTTTGAACTTGGAGGTGGAGGTGTCACTGAAACCTTATCTACCATCATAGCTTGAGGTGAAGATGGGGGCATTAGATGAGGACCTTGTGTGTCAGGTGGCATTTGCATCCAATCTTGCTGTTGAGATTCACTTGTAGGAGTATCTCTAATCTTATCTCCAACCAATTTTGTACCCACTGGCATGAAATCAAAATTTGGAATGGAGAGAATATCATCACCTAGCTCTCTTTGCTCATTCACCCATCATTGTACTTCCTCTTTCAACGAAGAGAGCTCTATTGTTTTAGCTTGGGTGGGTGGTGGTGTATTTGTGACATTCTTCTTTCTTTCCAATTCTGTAGCTTTGGCAAGTTAGGTTCTCCCTTGTAGAAGCACTTGCTCTTCCTCCCCATCTAACTCTATTTCATCCTCATATAATTCTTCCTCAGGAATGGTTTCAAGAACAGATGGATTAGGCACTAATCTTTTATGAACTCTCTGCCTCTTGTTCATTCTAACCTTGACCCTCCTTTGCTTCTGTGGAACCATAGGAGAAGTGAGCTCTTGATGCATTAGAGGAATGGATGTCTCTGGAATCTCTCCCTCCTCTTTCTGGCTTGATAAAATAGGAGGCAATGGAAAATCAACTTGGATATGAGAAATCCCAGAGTCGTGGGGGTCCTGGGGAGTAGATTCATGTTGCTGAAAAGGGGCCTATTCTTCATCATGCTCTATCTAGATCCTCTGAGGAGAGGCTCTCTTCCTCTTTTCTTTCTTCTTCTCTGGTGGGTGGTAATATCCCACTAGACGATCAAGCTGGTAGACCGTTTCTGGCCTGATAGGAGACTGTAGCACAAAGATAGGAACTATGACTTTCCTCCCCTTTACCTTTTCTGGGCGAGCATGTATATGGAATATCACTTTATTTAGAATTAAATGAAGTCTTTGTCATTCTGATGACATGTCTTTCTCAATGATTAATATCATCTCCTTCCTCTCTATCAATTTTTGCATTCAAAATGGGCCTCTCGCAAACTTTATTTGTATTGAATAAGGGATCTAGTAGCTCCTGCAAATCTTGTAGCCTTATCTCATATAGGATGGTCAAATGGAGAGCCTTCTCTGCTAAATACAAAGTCATTCTACAATAGTCCCTAATATGGACATCATAGTCATTTGTGGCATTCATCCAATGATCTTCAATGGCGTCCTTGTGGTAGAACTCTTTTCCTACCAAATTTTCCACTTTACCAACACTGTTAAAGAACGACTGGGGAGAGTTATATTCCTCAAGAGGATAGTTCTCCCACTCCCACTCGAAAGTCAGGATATCTTGCTTTCTCTTTACTTGGTATGCCCCTATTACAAAAGGCCAATCCCAATAAGGCCTTCATTTTTTCTTGATCCTCTCATAGGCTGACTCAATCTGTCGAGAAATTTCCATCAGAACCAACTTATCACTTTGTTATCTTGGGAGCTTCTTTGGATGGATAGATGCACCACCAACCCGAATGTATGTGAATGTCCAAATTTGGATAAAATATGCATTGAGAGCTATGATTTGTGCCTTGGCCTCATCAGAAAATCTCTTTCCATAGTTGCCTTCGATGAATCGAATGATGGCAAAGATAAAGGCATCATTCACAATCCGGTATTCTTTGCTTTGTGGTGAGAGCTTTTTCTTAACTAGCTGAGGATAAACTATATATGGCCATGCATTAGGATCTTTCATACTGCCCCTTTTGTACAACCTGAGATAGTCGGTGGCTCTTGCTGCAAGTAGATATATCACATAAGAAGTCATATAGAACTTCTTCTTGTCCTTTACTATCTGCAACTGATCACACAAGTTCTCACTAAGTGTGGTAGCCCAATCTAGTGGCATCTTTGCATGTCTGATGGTTTCAATGAAGTTGACCATGAATGGAGTGAGATGACCTGCTGTAGGAAATCCCATAACTCTAGTAAGGAGAATAATTGAATATCCAATGTCATCCCTCATGTATCCTCAAGCCATATCTACTTTTCTGATTGTCTTTCCTCGAGATGGCTTCTCAATGAAGTATGAGGAATATATGATGTCCATGGCCTCCTGGTTATGATCCTTATGCCACTTCTCAGCTGCTTCATATGAAAGCTTAATAAACTAATCAGCTCTAGGTAAGTGAAAGACTCTCTCAATATTATCAAGTCGTAGATCCAAGACTACTTCCCTAGTGACACTCTTTACCACCCTTTCCTTGGGAACAAAATATCGAGATAAGGTCATGATCAATTCAGTTGATTGAACAGTCCCAAGATGTGATGCTGCATTTACAAATCCAGACCGTATTAAGGTGGATCTCAAAGAAGATCTTTCAGTTGGGTTGTTACAAACCCTCAAAAATTCTTCCAAGTCCGTGTGTCCAAGTTTTGTGTCTTTAATCTCAGAGTGTTCATTGTGCAATCATGACTTCAGGGTTATGCCTTGGAACTTGTATATGACTAGCTTTGCTATTGATCCAGATGTGGATGCCATTTGATTGTATTACCTGCACGTCACAAAAAAATAATAATAATAATAATTACTGGATACATAAAACATATTAAAAAAAATGAAACTCAAAAACCAATTTTATTTTACTTATGATTTTTTATTTTTACTTTTAAATTTTTATTTTTTATTTTTATTTTTTCAATTTTATTTTTATTTTTTTGGGTTTTTTGATCAAGTATATAAAAACAAAATAATTTAAAAAAATGAGGGCGGTGGCTGCAGCTGCACGTGCCGCTCACCAAAAGGGGGCAACACAGTGGCACGATGCGTGCGTAGCCCTAAAGGCGCGTTCAACACTGGGCACCCAAAAGGGCAGTGTGGCGCATCAGCATAGCCTTAAAGGTGCGCGTAGTGTCACGCAGCCAAAAGGGCGACACGACGGCAAGGCACGTGCGTAGCCTTAAAGGCACATGTAGCGTCACACGCCCAAAAGGGCTCTACAGTGGTGCGGTGCACACGCAGCCCTAAAGGCGCATGCAGCACCGCGCATCCAAAAGGGTGGCACACGTAGCATGAATGGAGAGAGAGAGGGGGGGGGAAGAGTTTTCTCACCTTCCTCCCTTAGCCAAAAAACAAGGTAGTGGAAAAAATGAAATGAGTAGGAGGAAGGAGGGGGTTTTATAACCCCCTCTCCTTGCTTGTTCTTACAAAGCGCGCATGCCTCGATATGCGCATGTGCAAATTTTTTTTATAATTTTTTATAATTCTTAATTTTTTAATATTTTTTTTTTCTCTAACTGATTTAAACGAGACTTTCTTCTTCTTCCAATTTTTTTTGAACTATGAGCCCGGGAGTCGAAAGAAAGTAGGGGGTCCCCATTCCTAGTGAGGAATGGGGTGTGTGTTGTGGATACCACAACAAATGGCCCCGAAAAAAGGAAGAAATGACCAAGGCATTTCTTCATCAGCAAACATTTTTCCACTCTGTGTCAAACACCAACCGATTTTCAAACATCCCAAGCATCTTTTGGATGACTTTCTTAGTCCAAATCTCAAAACTCGAAACCTTCTAGCTTAGTGTGTGCATTATGTATTCATTCCTTTTGATGTGTCAGGCTATAGTCAATCAGAGTTTTTTAACAACTTGAAACAATCTTCCACTCCTCCCAGCTCATTCATTTGGAATCTCCATGAAGACTCTTTATCAATCAATTTCTTGACCCGATGAGAGAATTAGTTTGAGGGCTCTTGGTAGGATGTGCATAATTGTTCCATGTCATTCAACATGTTACTTTTGATGAAATAGTACTTTTGAATATGAGACACTTTGTTTTGCAACATATCTTTAGCCATTTCAGATCTTTAGAATCCTTTAGTCTTAACACTGTCTTTTCTTTCTTTCTTTCTTTCTTTTTTTTCCAATTTTTTTTTTTGAATTTTGTATCCTGACTATGCTTAGACTATGTAGCTAGAACATCAGTGTCATTTCTTGGATTTGATCTCTTATGAACATCCCTTGTGTTCCTCTTTTAGAACTTTTTTAGGAAACTCTCACGCCAAACAATGATCTTATTAACCTTTTGAGGAGACCCCTCTTACTTGAACTAGTCAGAGTTTGGATCATTTCTCATCATCTTCGAATTGAAATTGAACAACATCTAACACACTCAAATCTTTAAATTTTCAAAGTGTTGAGAACTTGTTGGTCCAAACTTCTGATTTCCAGACTGAAAGTCCCCTATTTCCACAAGAAATGTCAGTTTCTCAGTTGGTATAAGACACATAATCATCCAAATGTTTTGACAAAGAAATACCTCTTCCTAAAATTGAAACCAAAGAGTGGTTAGTAAAGTCTTGAGAAAAATCCCAAGTACACCTTACCCCCTAGGGCAAACTTGACTTTAAAAGAAAACACACGACTAAAAGCAAACACACAACTTGAAAAAATGAAACACACTTGCAGAATTAAACACTCTTGCCGAAATGAAAATTTAATCTACATGTGAAAATGAAACTTAACTATTTTTTTTTTTCTAGGCTTCAAAATAATGTTTCAGAAATTTCCTATTTATGGGCAAAGGTAGAAACTCCCCCTATATGGAACTTAGCCTAAAAGTGTTTTCTCCGAGAATTTTTGCAATCTGATATGGGCTTGTCCACAAGTGTTGAAACATGGTATGGCTTCTTGACTTTTCTTTCACCTTATCCCAAAGTAGGACTAGGTTAGAAATCCTAAAAGATTTTATGGTGGCCCTCTTGTCAAACCATCTCTTGACAATGACTTGATGTTTAGCGATGTGTTCTAATGCAGTTGTTCATTTCTCCTCCATTTCCAGAAGATTCATCAATTGGATTTGTACCCTATCAGTGTCATCTGCATACCCACTCATGAATTTTAAAATAGGAATCTTAAGATTGAGCGGGAATACTGGTTCTTGCCCATAAACAAGTAGATAGGGAGAAGTACCCAAGGCCTTTTTTACTTTGACCCAATTTGTCCACAAGGCGTATTTCAATTGTGTATGCCAATCCCTAGGGTTCTCCTTCAGCAGTCATTTTATCACAGTGATCAAATTTTTGTTCATAGACTCTGCTACCCCATTTCCTTACGGGTAGTAATTTGAAGAGAATTTGATGATGACTTTGTTTTCAAATGCCCATTGTGTCAAAAATGTAGATGCAAATGCAGATCCATTATCGCATACAAGAGCAAATGGCATTCCAAATCTAGTAACAATATGTTCTTCCAAAAAGTCTGTCACCACCTTAGCAGTGCAATTTTTGAAAGTCTTAGCCTCCGTCCAACGTGTGCAGTAATCGGTAGCTGTAAGGATGAATGTGTGTCCAGTTGATAACAGTGGGTTTACTGGACCAATGAAATCCAGTCCCCACTTTGCAAAAGGGTGCACCGCATATACCGGTTGAATTGGCATTGTTGGGTGCCTCTCTTTGTTAGCACTAGTTTGGCATGTATGACAGGAATGCACATGTTCAAATGTATCCTTGAATATTGAGGGCCAAAAATAACTCGATCTTAAAATCATGTGTGTTGTGGCTTCTACTGAACCATGTCCTATACCATACTTATCATGAAACTATTCCAAGACATCCTTAGCTTCTTCATGTCCTAAGCATTTCAAATAAATCCCCTCGTAGTTCCTTTTATACAACTTGTTATCAAGTAACTTGTAAGACTCACATTTTATCTTAAGTCCCCTATGTTGTGAACTGTTCATCCACTTGGGGCATTGACCTTGTAGGAGATAATAGACAATATCCTGGTACCACACATCTGTTACCACACCTTGATTGATATCAACTTGTGATACAACCATCTTCTTTAGATCATCTTCATCAGTTTCATAATCAAATTTGAATTCCTTTTGACTTCCTTCTTGGTTGTCAACAATCATTTTGGATAATCCTTGGCCTCTGACTAATCACATAGGTTGAATCTCTAGATCGAATTCCCTAAGTATTTCCATCCACTTTCCTCTTCTTTTGCCAAGTACATTCTGCATCAAAAGCATTTTTAATGCTGGGTCAGGTACAATTGCATACATCTTACTTCTAAGTATGTAGTGACGAAACTTCTTTACTGCCTTGATTAATGCAAAGGACTATTTATCAAGATTTGAATATTTTAACTCAGTGTTCTTTAGAGGAGAACTCATAAAAGCAATGGGTCATTCATCTTCCTTCTCTCTTTTTTGCGTCAAGATCCCTGCATAAGAATGTTCGAAAGCAAAGGAATAGATCTTGAAAGGTAACTTGTAATCTAGGCTTACCAAAAAAAGGGCTGTGGAAATGGCAATCTTGATATCTTGGAACGATTTATTTTTCTCTGGTACCCATTCTATTTTAGCCCCCTTTTTGAGTAAATCATTGAGGGAGCAGACTATCTTTGCGAAACCACTTATGAATTTGGGTACAAAGTTTATCTTTCCAAAGAAAGATTTCAACTCCTTCTGACTGTGAGGAGGTGCTAATTTTAGAATAGATTCAACTCTGTTGAGATCAATTGAAATTCCAACTTTAGAGATGACATGTCCCAGGAGCTTTCCTTTAGTAACACCGAATGAACATTTCTTGGGATTGAGTGATATGCCATACCTGTGAAATCTATTGAATACCTGCCTTAGATCAAAAATATGAGTACTTTGATCCTTCAAAAAGATAGTCAAGTCATCCATGTAGATGACTATACACCTGTTCATCAATCCTTTGAAGGCTTCATCCATTTCTTGTTGAAATGTAGCTCCCGCATTAATCAGCCCAAAAGGCATCCTTCTGTATGAAAACATTCCCCCCTTGGTCGTGAAAGCAGTCTTTAGCCTATCTTCTTCATCAACCATCACTTGGTTATAACCTAAGTAACCATCCAGAAATGACATCATCTTTGAACCATTAATGATTTGCAACACTTCATCTAACGGGGGTAGAGGGTATTTATCCTTCTGAGATGCCAAGTTCAAGTTACGAAAGTCAACACAAAGGTGAATCTCTCCAGTATTTTTTCGTATAGGAACCAAATTTGCTACCCAGGTGGAATGACAAATAGGGAATATGATCTTAGCATCCAGTAGTTTTTTAACTTCTTTCATAATCAATGGTTCAATTATCAAATTTATCGGTCTTTGTCTTTGCCAGAAAGGTTTAGCATCTTGTTTCCATGGGATGTCATGTGTGATAATCTCAGGCTCATAAGTTTTTAATTCTTCATAGCTCCAAGCAATGACATCTTTATACTCGATGAGCAACTTGAGCATGTCATCCCATTCCTTTTGGTTGCAGGATTTTCCTATTTGCACCATTTCTAGTTCTTCATTAGTGCCTAAATTGTACGAGTCACATTCTTCGATTCCTTTCTCTTGAGTTTCCCTTCAATGGAATGCTGATTCATCATGGTCAAAGATGCATTCAAGTTCAACCATCCCTTTCAGAATGTTGTTGGCTTTCAAATTAAGGATTCCATCATCATCCTCAAGCTCATCATCTTTGAGCTTGTCTTCAAGTGTATCATCAATCTCTTGTCCTTGGAAATGGCGACTGCACATAATAAAGTCGAGCATATGTTGATCATCTTGAAAGACTTGAAAGTTCATGATATTGTCAGGAATGGCAACTAATTCAACTAAGAATCTTTTCAAATTTTTTCTTTCTACTGGTTGTAAAGTGCTGGCTGAGATTGCAAGGGCATTTGCTACCACATTCCTTCTTCTTGGAATGGATTTGACGTTTAGAGCTTCAAAGTCATCCGTTATATCCCATACCCTTTTCCTATAAGTGATTAATCTTTTGTCATTGCATGAGTATATGGATTTTACTTATCTTATCACTAGTTGAGAATCTCCTTCGATTATAAGAGCAGTAACTCCTTTCTCCAATGCAAAGAGAAGTCCTCGAATCAAGGCTTCATATTCTGCACCATTATTAGTACATCTAAACTACAATCGATATGTGGCATAGAAAGACCTACCTTTTGGGTTGATTAGTTCAATACCTGCACTAGCTCCTAATTTGCATCTGGAACCATTGAAGTGGAGTGTCCAAATTGTATTTTCCTTGGGTTTTTTGACTTTGTGCTTATTTGTCCTTAACTTTTCTTTTACTTGAGTCTTGAACGACTATTTCTTAGGAACCCATTGTAACTTTTCTCGTGTAGGGCTTGATGAATCTCCTTCATATCCCATGGATAGAGGAAGAGTGTGTTTTTCTTGCTCCTCCTGAATTTTCCCTATTAGCTCATTGATTTGTTTGACTTTAGGTTTAGGATGAATGACTACTGAAGTCCATCCTTTACCTTTAACATACCATCTTCTTCTCTGAACTTTAATTATCCCAAGAGGAGGAGAAGATAAACCTCCACCATCTAAAGAGGTATCACTCTATGATACATTTAGGTCTTCACTTTCCTCCTCAATTTGTTCAATAAGGTTGGATGAATTCGCTAAATCTTGACTTTCAATAATTTCATCACTAGAGGTCTTTGTATTCTTGTTTTCCATTATTTTTGTCAAAACCTTTGCTACTACTTCTTGGTTTGCTGAACATTCGAACACTGAATGACTAACTTTGTGCAACCGACAAAATCCTGGAAGGAGGAGGATACTAGGGTAAGCTTACTCTCCTAAGCATTGTAGATTAGTGACCAAACTTTCTATGAATTGTGTCACGGTCTCACTTTTGGGTACTGACACCTTAGGTTCTTCATTTTGATCTTGAGATGTCTTATTTGGGACCATATTCAATACCATCACTTTGTACGACCCCAAGTTAGATTGTAAGAATTTTATCTCATTCGGGGCATTGTAATCCATGATCATTGTTTTCAGTTTGGGCTCAACATCTATCTTCATTTGATTGTTCAAACCTTTCCATGGCAACCATAATTGATTGAAATCTATAGAGAACCATCCTCTGAGACATTTTGTCCATTCTTTACTAAGGAGTAATCCGTATGTCTCTGGGATGTCAACCACATGTATGTCAACAATATCCTAGATTCAAGGATTAATTGTTAGCTGTATCCACACATCTTTCAATACTCCAATGACTTTTACCTCTATTTTATCCAACTATATTACCACTCGATTAGAGGGTTGAGGATTAACTCCTAGCCTTTGAGCTATTGATAATGGCATCACATTACAAGAAGCTCTTGAATCAATAAGACAATTGTGTAGATTCTTTCCATATATCCTTATGCTCAGCAAAAATGAGGGTACCTCGACTTTGTCCTTGAACATAGTAGGCATTGCTTCTGCAGTATTTACTTGTTGTGGCATCATCTTTTGGGGAACATTATTCATATTATGGCAAATCTTTGTATTATCCAATGTCTTCATGAGTGCTTCTCTTTGTTGTGGACAATTCTACAACATGTCAAACATGGACATATTGGATTTTTTTTTCTTCAAGTCTTCAATCACATTATATTTTTCAGTAGACCAAGCAAGGTTCCTTAGTATTGTTGGTATGTTTACTTGATTCTGATACTATGGTCCTCCTTGGGCTAGCATTACCGGTGGTGGATTGTTGCTTGCTCTAGGATCAGGTGGGGTTGGTTGCAAACTAGGAGGAATTCCATCAATCAAGGGATCCTTTTTGTTTCTGAGATTATATGTGTTTTGATTATCATTTCAAAAGGCAAACATCTCATCATGTTGAAGATCAGGTTCTTGACTAAAAGGGAACAAGAATTCTTCATTTGCTTGTCGTTCCACTTGTACATTCTAGGTAGAATCATAGGATTCTAATAGCATTGTGTTAAATTGAATAGGAGGCAGATTATCATTCATTGGTGGGTTTTGATTCACATCTTGATTACCATTGTAGTATGCACCATCGTTGCTAGGCATATTTTGGCTATCATCATACTGATTAATGTTGGCATACTGAATGTTGTTGTTATCGACAAGAATCCTTCCATTATTTGGTCTAGTGTTCCATTGTCGGTTTTTTCTTTGGAAGCCATTGTTGCAATCAGGAGGATTGAAATTTTTTCCTCCCCTATTGTTTCCTACATTGTTGTTGTCGTTATTGTTGAAGTTCTTGTTGTAATTTTGGCAAAAATTGTTGTTCTAGGGGCCAACATTGTTTCTCTAGAAGTTGTTACTTTATCCTTGAGACATTCTAAGATGCATCAATTTGTTGTTCATTTGCGACATGGTTTTCTTCATTTGACCAACTTTCGACAGGAGATTATTATCTACTTCCACAGGAACTATCACCTTTTTCTCAAAGAAGGCTATTTTGGGGGGCTCATACCCTGGATATGTTATCGCCTGAGTTTGTGGAGCTGGTACCTATTGTAATGGAACTGGGTTCATAGGTATGAACTGACTAGGTACAGTGGGTGCTCCCACAGCAACCATTGGCATTGTAGGGACTGCTTGTGTAGAAAGCATCATTCCTCCTCCATTAGGATTAGCTTTCTTTGTGAACGTAATTACTTCTGCAAAGAATTTGTGCAATGTGTCAATATTTGCTACAGGGAGTCTCCTTAGAAAAATCACAGTAAGAGGATCTATGGCATTGAAATAAACTTGGATGGCAGCTTTAAGTGGAATTATGTATGGTATTTCCAACTTGCGGTAGGCCATATGAAAATGATGATTGAAGCGTGAGACCATTTCAGCTGGGTCCCTTTTTATTGATATGAATTGTTGATGCATCACTACTAGATTGATGAATTTTTTGAATTGTTCCAAAAATGATTTTTCAAAAGTGTCCCAGTCTCCAATACATCTTGGTGGTAGGTTCACATACCAATTGAAGGAAATCTCCCCCAGAGAGTAGGGAAATAAACGAAGAACCACATCTTCATTAGCAATTTGCTTCCGGTTGCAAATTTCCTTAAAAATCTTGACGTGATCTTCAACGGTTCTTGTTTCTCCATAAATAAACCTTGGACAAAATTTCTCAAGATTCTTAGGGAGGTCATGGAGGGCACCTCTCAAGCTAAGGGGTGAATCAACTACATTTGTAAAAAAGGCCATTGGAGGATTTTGTGGACCTAAAGGCGGGTGGAAAGGTGATGGGAGTGTTGGAATATGTGGAGGTCCACCTAGTGGTTGAATGGGTGGTGGAGTAGAAGAAGATGATGAAATGTTGAATGGAAGTGGTTGAATTTAGGGTATTCCTCCGTCACTACGTGGCTTATGAAAATGAGTAAGCTCTAGAAATTCTTGGGCACTTGGTTAAGATCTCAATGCTTGCTGGAATGGGGATCTAGGATCAATATCTTCCAGATTGTATCAATTTTGGGAAAAGTGTACCACTACAGAAGCAAACTTCCTCACTTCTTCTAAATTTTGCGAACCATAGAGTTTTGCAGAGCTGTAGACCTGCAGACCTGTGGAGCTGCGGACCTAAATTTCTGAAAATTTCAAAAGTGATTTCTAAACTTTTTATGTAGTGTAGGATTATTGCAAGGTTGCAAAATTTTTGAAATTTGATCAAATATTTCTTGTTTTCAATAGTATGTTCTTTGTAGGGGCCCTCCTTCTAGTGCCACTTCTGTTGGGCATTCATTTTGCACGAGGTCAATGACAGGAATCCATAGTGTAATTCCTCTCTTGAAAAGAAAATCTTTTTAAGGATCCACTCCAAGGTTCAATGTTTGTCTTGTGACGTACCAAAATCCACTCAGTAGAAGATAAATGTGAATGTTCACCAGGAGGCCTTTGCTAGTTCCAAAAACTCTTTTACCTTGAAATCAAGTAAAATCTGTTCGCTGTCTAAAAGTATCACACCAAAAGAACAATATTTTTGTATTTTTCTGTTTTTCAATGAATGCAACTCTAACAATGCAACTACTATGAGGTCCTATTCTAACAGGGGGTGAGCAAAGAAAATAATGAAACTAAAAGAAAATAACATGAAATCAAATAACTTGAAATTGAAATTCCTAAACAGACATAAGCTACAAAACACAACACGCTACGAGTTAAACCTTTGAAGAAATTAGTAGGAAACTAATGAAAATAGGAGGAGTGCTTCCTAGAATCCACTGATGCAATCGTCAATGAGAATTTGTAACAAATTGAATGATGTTTCACTCTTCATCAAATTGCAAGGCCACGAAAAGTGCACTCATGCGAGACAAAAAGCTATGTAGACACAAACGGGTGATCTCTTCTCAAGCTCATTATGTCAATGGAATTCATATATCTGTAGCAAACACTAGAACTAGAGGATCGCACAACTAGAAATGATTCAATAAACCTTTGGCTCAATCAAAATCTCATGAATAAATCCACAAAATAATGACACATTCATGCAAGAATAACTACACTCCGAATGCTAGCACCAAAAGCATAATTTTATTGCATAATAACAGCGGCCCTTTTACATTTTACAATGGGGTATTTATAAGAAATTGTCTCCTCAATTTGTGTTGAGAGTGAGAGATATCTTAATGCAATAAAATGCTTTTAAAACATTAAAAAAAACTAAATATATACAAATTGGTAATCTAACTGGTGCTTAGAGGGACTCCATCCATATTTTATTCATTAATTGGATGCATGAGCCCTTTACATGTAAAAAATAATGAAAGCATGAGAGAGAAAGTAGGAGGAAGCCATCAATCGAAGTAGAAGTGCATGGAGACACCCAAAATAGAAGCAGGCCCTTCACTTGATGTATGTTAGAGTTAACTTGCCATTAAAATGTGTTTCCAATGCATGGAAAGTGCTATTTTTGAAACTAGCAGTCAACTGTCGGCACACCTCTGAATTGTAGAGCTTCATGAAAATGCGGAGCTGTGGACCTTGATTGAGTCAAAAACCTCAAAAATTTTGTAAGTGTCAAAATTGAAATTCTGGCATCTGTGTTTTGTAAATCTTCATCCTAAAGATATGTTTGGATATTTGCCCTTGAATTTCTTTATAATCTTAGTAATCTTAGCAGCATCAGGAAAATCCAAAGCCTCATACTTATCTTTAACCTTCTATCTATAATTGTCCACCTCAATTCGAGTTTCTGCAAAATCCCCAAGTTTGGTATCCAACTCTAACAATGCTTCTTCTATCCTAAAGGCTTGTCTGATTTCTTCATCACTAGATGCTTCCTCTAATGTCTTTCTGAAGTTTTCTACAACTACCTCAACTGATAAAAGCTTCTCTTGTTCTTCATTTTCAAAAATATCCAAGCATGCATCACTATATAACTTTTTTGCTTCCAAAATTCGCTCTCAAGCTTGGTCCTTGAGGCTATGTATCTCATCATGGAATGTTTCCATCACTTTATTTCCTTTTGCAATCTTTTCTATTCAATCATCTATCATGTCTAGCTCTTCACTAGTATATACATCAATCAGAATGTGGTACCTTTGTCCTTTTATGGCCTATAGAATTTGCAAATCCTTGCTCCAAACTCGTACCTCATCCATAATGCTGAAGTCCTACCTCAAAATTGCCACGATCTTATCAACATTTTCTTGTGTAGCATGCAATAATTTCAAACTTCCTATAATTATAGTGATACCTCTATCCTCAAGGTTGTCTTGCCAATCCTGACAAGCTCTCAAAAATGGATTGAGCCGTACATCTTCCCCTTCTTTCAGAATGGTAGTCAAAGTCTCCTTGGGGTGTTTAGAATCAAGAGGACCAATGACTTTAGCTAGATATCCTTTCAAGATCTCAACTTGCCTTTGAAGTGCTCTGATTTCAATCTCATCACATTCCATGTAGTTAAGAACATCTTTGACTCCCATAGTCATCATTTGTCAAGAAGTATCCCATGTAGGTTTCCCTAATGTGATATCCTTTACTTCATAGTCCTGAAGGCTGACAGCTTCTTCATCTATACCTTTTGGGGGATGAGAAACTTGTGCAAATAGGTCTTGATTCCAAGTAGTGGTAATGAATGCAAATGGTGTTGCATCCTATAATGGAGAGTCAGGCTTGCTCAAAATCTCTGCAATGTCACAAATATCATCCTCTGAAGCAAGGAATTGATGCTTAGCACTTCTCATTATTTCCTTCTAGAACCATCTCGGAACATGTCTTTCTTCAACCTTAGCTCTAGATGATGAAGGGATGTGTTCAACTACCTCCTTCCCTTTGTCATTTGTTCTTGGAGTTTCCTATTGAGAGGGTTCTTCTTCTATAGTCTTAGTTTCTGTAGATCCTGTAGTTTGATCCTCAACTTCCTGGGAAGGTTGTTGTATACATTCCATTACCTGTGCCTCTTTTGGTGGCTCATTAGTCCTTGGTTCCGGTTCTCCTTGTAATGATGATTCTTTTTGAACATGTTCCTTTGAACTCAGAGGTGGAGGTCTCATTGAAACCTTATCTACCATCATAGCTTGAGGTGAAGATGGGGGCGTTAGATGAGGACCTTGTGTCTCAGGTGGCATCTACATCCAATCTTGCTATTGAGATTCACTTGTAGGAGTATCTCTAATCTTATCTCCAACCAATTATGTACCCACTGGCATGAAATAAAAATCTAGAATGGAGAGAATATCATCACCTAGCTCTCTTTTCTCATTCACCCATCATTGTACTTTGTCTTTCGACGAAGAGAGCTCTACTATTTTAGCTTGGGTAGGTGGTGGGGTATTTGTCACATTCTTGTTTCTTTCCAATTCTGTAGCTTTGGCAAGTCAGGTTCTCCCTTGTAGAGGCACTTGCTCTTCCTCCCCATCTAACTTTTTTTCATCCTCATTTGATTCTTCCTCGGGAATGGTTTCAAGAACAGATGGATTAGGCACTAATATTTTATGAACTCTTTGCCTCTTGTTCATTCTAACCTTGACCCTCCTTTGCTTCTGTGGAACCATAGGAGAAGCAAGCTCTTGATGCATTAGAGGAATTGATGTCTCTGGAATCTCTCCCTCCTCTTGCTGGCTTGACAAAATAGGAGGCAATGGAAAATAAACCTAGATATGAGAAATCCCAGAGTCGTGGGGGTCCTGGGGAGTAGATTCATGTTGCTGCAAAGGGGCTTGTTCTTCAACATGCTCTATCTGGATCCTCTGAGGAGAGGCTCTCTTCCTCTTTTCTTTCTTCTTCTCTGGTGGATGGTAATATCCCACTGGATGATCAAGCTAGTAGACTATTTCTGGCCTGATAGGAGACTGTAGTGCAAAGATAGGAACCATGAATTTCCTCCCCTTTACCTTTTCTAGGCCAGCATGTATATGGAATATCACTGTATTCAAAATTGGATCAAGTGGAAAGGGTTTCTTGATGCAACTCTTTGTCATTCTGATGACATGTCTTGCTCGATGATTAATATCATCTCCTTCCTCTCTATCAATTTCTACATTCAGAATGGGCCTCTCGCCAACTTTATCTGTATTGAACAAGGGATCTAGTAGCTCCTGTGAATCTTGTAGCCTTATCTCATCCGGAATGGTCAAATGGAGAGCCTTCTCTACTAAATACAAAGTCATTCTACAATAGTCCCTGATATAGACATCATAGTCATTTGTGGCATTCATCCAATGATCTTCAATGGCATCCTCATGGTAGAACTCTTTTCCTTCCAAATTTTCCACTTTACCAACACTGTCAAAGAATGGCCAAGGAGAGTTATATTCCTCAAGAGGATAGTTCTCCCACTCCCACTCGCAAGTTGGGATATCCTACTTTCTCTTTACTTGGTATGCCCCTATTACGAATGACCAATCCCAACAAGGCCTTTGTTGTTTCTTGATCCTCTCATAGGTTGACTCAATCTATCGAGAAATTTTCATCAGAACCAACTTATCACTTGGGTACCTTGGAAGCTTCTTTGGATGGATAGATGCACCACCAACCCAAATGTATGTGAATGTCCAAAACTAGATACAATATGCACCGAGAGCTATGATTTGTGCCTTGGCCTCATCAAACAATCTCTTTCCATAGTCGCCTTCAATGAATCGAATGATGGCAAAGATAAAGGCATCATTAACAATTTGGTACTCTTTTCTTTGCGACGAGAGCTTTTTATTAACTAGCCGAGGATAAACTATATACAGCCATGCGTTAGGATCCTGCATACTGCCCCTTTTGTACAACCCAGGATAGTCAGTGGCTTTTGCTACAAGTAGATATATCACATAAGAAGTCATATAGAACTTCTTCTTGTCCTTTACTATTCGCAACTGATCACACAAGTTCTCACTAAGTGTGGTAGCCCAATCTAGTGGCATCTTTGCATGTTTGATGGTTTCAATGAAGTTGACCATGAATGGAGCGAGATAACCTACTGTAGGTAGTCTAATAACTCTGCTCAGGAGAATGATTGAATATCCAATGTCATCCCTCATGTATCCTCAAGCCATATCTACTTTTCTGATTGTCTTTCCTCGAGATGGCTTCTCAATGAAGTATGAGGAATATATGATGTCCATGGCCTCTTGGTGATGATCCTTATGCCACCTCTTAGCTGCTTCATATGAAAGCCTAATAAACTGATCAGCTCTAGGTAAGTGAAAGACTCTCTTGATATTATCAGGTCGTAGATCCAAGACTACTTCCCCAATGACACTCTTTACCACCCTTTCCTTGAGAAAAAAATGTTGGGATAAGGTCGTGATCAATTCTGCTAACTGAACAGTCCCAGGATGTGATGTTGTATTTACCAATTTAGACCGTATTAAGGTGAATCTCAAAGAAGAGCTTTCAGTTGGGTTGTTACAAACCCTCAAAAATTCTCCCAAGTCCGTGTGTCCAAGTTCTGTGTCTTTAATCTCAGAATGTTCATTGTGTAATCGTGACTTCATGGTTATGCCTTGGAACTTGTATACGACTTGCTTTGCTATTGATCCAGATGTGGATGTCATTTGATTGTATTACCTGCACATCACAAAAAAAAGAAAAAACAATTAATTACTGGATACATAAAACACATTAAAAAAAAATGTTACTCAAAAACCAATTTTATTTTTTATTTTTTATTATTTTTGGGTTTTTTGATCAAGTATATAAAAAAAAAAAAAATCTAAAATGAGGGAAATGGCTGCAGCTGCGCGCGCCACGCACCAAAAGGGGGCACCACAGCAATGCAGCGTGCACATAGCCCTAAAGGCGTGTGAAGCACCGCATGTCCAAAAGGGCAGCGTGGTGGCACGGTGCACACGCAGCCCTAAAGGGCGTGCACAACATGAATGGAGAGAGAGAGGGGGGGGGAATGAGTTTTCTCACCTTCTTCCCTTAGCCAAAAAACAAGGTAGTGGAAAAAGTGAAATGAGTAGGAGGAAGGAGGGGGTTTTATAACCCCCTCTCCTTGTTCTTACAAAGCGCACGGGCCTCGGTATGCACGCGTGCAAATTTTTTTTTTAATTTTTAATTATATATATATTTTTTAATTTAATTTTTTTTTTTAATTTTTTTTTTAATTTTTCAATTTTTATTTTTTTATTTTTTTCTCTAACTGATTTAAACGAGACTTTCTCCTTCTTCTGATTTTTGAACTATGAGCCCAGGAGTTGGAAGAAAGTAGGGGGTCCCCATTCCTAGTGAGGAATGGGGCGTGTGTTGTGGATACCACAATAGTTTCCTACACTTTAGGCTCTGTAAGACCAAGCGAGTGTACTTAGGGGATTATTCACCTGGGTATTGTTGCATGAGACTTAATTTATTTTCATTCTAATTTTCATCCTCTATCCCTATCACATGTGCAATTTATCCATTTTTTGATATTCTCTTATTCACATATATCCCTCTTAAGAAGATCTAGTCCCAATTCTCCCTAAGCTTAAAATTACTTTTGGGAAAAGTAACTACCTAATATGTAGAAGTAAAATATAAATGAGTGTTGACCAACATTATAACTCTAAACAAAATGGAACAAGAATGATTTTAAATTTGAAATATTTGGACATGTAGTAGCTGAAATTACTCTCTAACACCTCTGATTTATATGACCAATGCTTTATCCATAGGGGCAAAGAGTCAACTATTAGCAGGAGATCTTGTTTAATTAACTTGTACTTGAATTTATCAACTGTAATCACCTATTTCCATTCTTATGAGATACCCTTTTCATAAATCCATGAGTTCTACTGATCTACTGAAGCATTTATATAATCCCTTGAACTAAAAGTAACAATAAACAAATATACAACCCATCCAGACTACATTCAACTAAATGAACCTTATTCAAATGATCTCAAAATTAATAAACTCATGAAAGGAAGATAGAAAATAGTGACACAGATCTCTTGTAAATACCCTTTTGTATTATCCTTTTGCTAACTAATACAAGAACCAATAGAGACTCAATGAAGAGCCCATGAATTCATGCTAATACTATCATTTTTTTTAATACCAAAAAAGCACATTACAAGAAATAAACTCAAGAATAGCTACACATGACTAGACCGACTGTACTATTTCTTGACAATCCCAAAAAATGAATCAAAATTTGGACCATCACATTTCCTTGAAAACTCATATATAAAGGCATGCGTTGCACAACCAAAGGGCAAATGTGAATGATAGGTGTCCTTTACAAAAAGATACTTACATACACCTATCATAAAAAGACAAAACTAAAAATAACAGAAAGACTGAGACATCAAAAAATCTTTTATGGGTCCCTTTTTGTTACACTAGTTGGAAAGAAAGGGGTACTATGGTCTGATTCTTTGATTATTTTGATTCCTTGGAGTAAGTGGCCATCAAGCTTGAAAGTGATGAGTCATCTCCAGTTACCTACAAACTCACTTTAACCTGAGAGTTCTCCTTGTCTTTATCATTAATTGTAAGGGTAACTTTTACTTTTACACCTTCTTCCTTATCATCTTTTGCCTCATCACCTTCTACCATCTAGTCTATAAACATAAATTTATCTTTCCACTCATTATAGGCAGTTTCATCTGGCCAATCAAAACTTAGGACCTCTCTTTTTATAGTTATTAAAGAATTTTCAACTGCCTTTATATCCACAAGATCCTTTCTGATGGCATTGTAGAACAACTATACCTTTACCAGCTCTTCAATTTTCATTGCCCATAATAGATGGCCCATTTCATTTATAACTTTATTAATTCTTTCACAAAAAATCTAATCCAGCTCCCTCTTCCATTCTTCCTTTTCCTTCACTTTATCAATTGTCTTTAAAGCACAAGGGAATAAATCAATTTTTTTTGCAAAATAATTGGAAAAACAAATAGTTAATCTTCTTTGAAAAGAATCCTTTTTATCTTCAAAACCTTGCAATTTATTTAACAAATCAAAGATCTTTTCTATTTGATGATAGGGTAGCTAGATGACAGATATACACATAGTAGTGATATCTTCATTTCTTTTTGTCCACTTATGCACAAGGGGTCTGAATACAACTTCATCTCTCTTCAATTCATCCCTAATAGCTGCAATCCTTGCCAATTGATCAAAAAATGTTAACCATTCTATCCTATCCAGTAGATACATTACACCCTACCTCAATTTCTCTTCAAATTGATTATTTAGTTCTACATGCAGTGCATACAACTTATTCTTCTCTTCTTCAAAATCCTTTGCAGTGTAGAACTATGGCTTTTCTAGGGTGTTTGGTATCTCAATAGTTGGAGTTGATTTGAAGGGTTCAACTGGTGGCCATGGGGGGTATGTAATCCTTAGTCTATTGGATTCTCCTACTTTTCTTTTCCCAAGTATTTTCTCCATTTGAGATACTTTGTTTTCTAATGATTGTATTTGCATACCCCTCTCCTCATATGCTTTCATAACTTCTTCAAACCTAGCATTGAGTTGAGAAAATCTATCTTCTTCCTAGCCAAACACCACACTGCCAAATTTTAGCATTTCTAAAGCCATTCCAATTATTTTCTTATTGCTAACCTCACCATCCTTGAACACTGTTAGTGCACCAATATGCTCTATAGTAGAAATGTCTTGCATCCTTGTCTCATCACTTTTCTCAATAGACCAAATAACAAGGGTTGGGTGGTCATCACTAAACTTGACTCCTCTATGAACCTATAATTCCTCTTCTTTAGTCTTGAATTGGACATCCTTTTGTTTCCTTACTAAATCAAAAACCATGGCATTCATTATATCCCATTCTGGAAAAATGAGTACTCCTAACTATCTAAAAATTTGCCTTTTGTCCTCAGGTTTAAATTGAGAAAAATCATTCAAAAATTTAGACTTTACCTCCATTTTAATAGCAAAGTCTGATTTATCAAGGTGTTCTACCTTTATCTTTTCACATGTCTTTTCAAAATTGCCTATGTTTAACCTCCACAAAAATTATGCAAATGCTCTAGACTTCACAAAACTTTCATCATTAATAAACCTCTCATAGGCTTGGGCAACTATAAGATCTATTTCCTTGCCTTGGTAATCAACAACAATGAGATCCAAGGAAGGTGTAGGAGGTTCTTGTGGTTCTCTAATTTTCAAATCAATGGAAGTAACAATTACATCCCCCTCTCCACCAATTTTTCTAAGTTTTTCCCTTAAAGATGCTTCACCATCTATCCAGATAGGGGACTAGCTTCGGGAATATTTATCTACTTGAGAAGAAGAAGATCCCTGCTCTAACTTTTTCCTTTATAGAGCACTGGCTGCAAATGGACTTTTTGGCCTTGGCCTTTGATGAAGGGGAGCCTGTTGCACACTTTGAATCATCTCATAATGTGCCCTTCTCTACAAGGTATACTAACCATGAGCCACTATATTTCTATTTTTTATCCTCCTTTGCACCTCTACAGCCTTGTATGGATATGTCTCAACATATGTGGCCTTCTTCTCATTCATGGTTTGGATTATCACAAAAAAAAAATTCATTAATGCTTACATCTTGGCTCCCCAATATTTTTCATCCTTCAATGGGTCATAATTGGAGTTAAAAGCATTAATGAACTCTAGAGTCTTACTGAGTACTATCCATTCCTCTTTTCTCAATTCTTGCTCTTTTAAAGAAAAAACATTCCTGATGACATCCTCAAGATAGCATACCTCGCGTACCACGTGAGCAACCTTTGTCCTCTCTCTTGAGAGGTCATAGAATCCTTCAGGGTCAATAAATCTAGCATGAGATTGTGCCATGTTGTATCTATCTAGGAACAAGTTGAGATGTTTCGACCCTTTCCTCACAAAAACAAAATCATGCACTACAGTAACAACTAGAAAGAAGGTACCCTTCTTAGGCATATCCTTCTCATTAATAGTGCCTATCTGCCATAATAACTCTAGTATCCCTATCTTCAAATACACATGAAATGGTAAGACATGAGGCTTGCTCGAGAAGCCATATACTCTTATTATTGTTGAAACATTATAAGGGATTATATCCCCCAAATTATAACTAACTAGTAGCCCTTTTGCATGGTCCTTATGTATAACCAATTCTAGTAGTACTTTTGGAATCCTAGGGTTGTCTCCTCTCAAGAGAAATCTGAGTTTTGATGCAAAATATTTGTCAAACCTTACATAGTTGTCATCTATATCCTCTGACATCATATCTACACTCCATAACTAAATTGGATTCCTATCTCCATCCTTGGTTATTTCCAACTCCATACCCTTGGAGAAGAAGGTAAATCCCTTATATAAGAATACATACATGAGCAATGAATACCAATAGAATGGTTTGTCCACTTTCTCCTATGCTATCCCCACCAAACCATTGTGAATTTCCTTTGCAAGAAAAGTAACAAAATCTAGAATAGTGCTCATCCCAAATTGAAGAGTTTGAGCCATAATAAGGAAAATTAAGGCTAGGATTTTCTCAGCTTCATCCATTCCAAAAATCTTGCAAAGAGAAAAATATAATGCCTAAGCCCTAAGGTTAAAATGGATTCTCAGTAATGGCTCTAGGTTGCTGGTAGTAATCACAGACAAAGTACTAATTTTAGCAGCATGTTCTTGTAGTGGCCCTATCCTTAAGTAAATCCTTTGTGCATCATACCTTGCTTTAAGGTCATCCATATCAATGATTTCATGCACGACATGGTTAGGGTTGAGGTTGAAAACCTCACTAATTAGTTCAGGATAGACCCTAAAAAGATTCACTCCAGCATGGTTCTTTACACACCCCATAATTGGAACATATTTTTTGGCCAAATCCATCAATAAATCACTATCAAAGAAAACTGTGGGGATTGCTAATTTCCCAATATCAAACTCCGAGACATTGCTCATAGGGGTATCAAGTTTTCATTCTGAAAACCATTTATTGAACAACTCTAAACCTCCCATGGAAACCTAGGCATCTCTTACCCAATTAGCTTTATCATAGAAACCTTCTACTACAGCTACCCTAGGGTGCTTAGGAATCAACTCCCTCCCCTTAGTTATTTCATGTACAAATAAAGGGAATTTTTCTAGAAAGTCATCATGTATAGAGAATTTTAGATAATTAGTATGTCCTATAAACTCTTTTCATGGAGGCATTTTGAGATTTAAAATTTTATCACACCAAATTCTTGGTACTTAGAAGTTTTAAGAGCACTTACCTGTGAAATTCTGCTTCACTCTGTGAAACTTTTTGATGCAATTCATTGGGTTTCTCTACAAATTTTTGTGCCCTAGCTTTAGAAATTCTCTATGCTCTAATAACTTTTTGTAATTCTATGGTTCAATAATGAAAAGACTGTGAATTATATTTGAGCATTGAAATCACATGAACGAGCTCTAAACCATATTAACTTCTAGTAGTCATTATTCTCAAGTTGCATAAAAAATTCAAATCTTATTCGTCAATTTCACTGATTGGATGGCTTTAATTCAAAAAAATAACAAGCTTTATGGCCTTAAGAATGTGGCCACATGTTGCATTACCGCTTACCTGCATTCCTTAAATTTCTTGCATCTTAAAAATGTGGGTAAGTGATATCTGTTGATCAAGACAAGATTAATGATCACACAAGTTTACAATTGAAATAAGGCCCAGTCAACTGTACTAACCAATAGGAAGTCTCTATGTGAGTCCGTGCCTCCTAACAACTTCCATGCAAGTGGATCCCATAATAAATTCTAAGAAAGTGGTGCTTGACATCATCTTTGCCATGTGTCAAGCTAGCACATCCCCGCTTTGCTTAAAAATATTTCAAGTTCCTAATGCGGGCAAGTGCCCTTCATTGATCTTGACAAGATTAATGGTATGAAAAAAAAATTTGCACTTAATGGTCACATCATCCACTTGGACCAATGAAATGACTCTTCTTAACCCTCATGCTCTGACCAATTTGACTACTCCATTAATTGCTGGAATTTTTGCACCCATAGCATAGGTACTTCCAGCTAGGTGCATGTGGCATACAACAAGGAATGACTCAACATTCTCCCCTAGTCTCAACCCCACCTTGCTACGTGTCACAATACCAGTTGCCCACTTTATTTATCTCTCATGCAACTTGAAAATGTGGGTATGCATTGGTCTTTTCTTTCTCATAAATCAATAGTCATAGAATCATGTGTCTCAAAATACCATGTTAGCCAAACTATTGAATAAAATATTGTTGCCTAGTCCAACTCATCTAACAACTACCATGGAAGATACTTCAATATCACCCTATAGAAAGGTGGGGTCATGATGTTAGATCTTTCTACATGTCCAATTTGTGCTTCCTCACATTATTTAATTATCATGCATCTTCTTAATGTGAGAAAGCACTAGCCCTTGGTCTAAAAAAGATAAATGGTCGATGAATCTTGGTCATAAAGTGATACCTCTACTAATATATCAACCAATCACATTGTAGGAATTCCAAAACATGCATCAAAGGTACTGACAAGTCTGCAGAAGGTTCTGGCAATTTATGACAAATCACAATCTTTGCGGCACATTGAGACTTTCAAAAGGCAAGGGCTATGTGTCATAAAAGCACATGCTTGTATTATTTAATAACCTTTCATCTAAACATTGTGGGAATGCTATACCTATTGATCTAAATAAGATCAATGGTCACACAAAATCTGTATCCCATAGGATATTTCTCAATAAAATAATTAAGCAAATTGTAAACAAAGCACGACCAATAAAGGTTTAAACAAGATTTTAATGAGTTCATGCTTGTGTAAGCCCAAACTTAGGGTAAAAGTGATATGCCTTAAATTTATTTTTGAAAAATTACTTTTTAAAGTTTTTCAAAACTAGTGTAAAATAAAACAAGGCATTATGGTCATTCACAATTAGGGTTTTTCAATGACTGCTCTGATGACAAACCTTGAGAATTTGATACAATTTCAATGACACGAAGACCAGGACATGAACTAGGGTAATCTAGGAGATTGAAAATACAAGGAACAAAAACCCTAATTTGCATGAAACAATGTCTTAAATTATTTTTCACTAAATTTTCAAAAAAAAAATTGCACTGTGAAAAATCAGACCAACATGATCTAGGACTCTAATTGACAAACTATTTACATTTTTAGAAATATCTCTAGGTGTTGTATAGTCCTATGGACTGGATTTTCTTGTCCTCCATTTTTTGGTTCCATACAAGGCTATTTAGTGCCTCAAATCTGACTTTGAAGCGCTCTTAGGGGGTCTCCAAGCAACTTAAAACTACAATAACTTTCAAACTGTAAAGCCTTTTGACTTGATTCTTTTTCTAGAGTGCTTTAAATTACAAGTATAATCATCCATCCAACTTACACCCTCTAACTCATCATAATTATGGCTTAATTAAAAAATAACCTATTTCATGCATTGGCACATATCCTAAGATGCTCAAAGACACTAACCCAAAAAACTAATAGTGGAACTATGAGAGCTGGAATCTCTATTTGACCCAAATGAGTATCTAGAAATAAAAATACATTAAACAAAAACTAACACTAAGAATATTTTTGGGTGATACAATATTGCCCTTACACACTAGATGCTCATGCTTCAAATTAGATCGTATTGATAACATGTATGTGAATAAGTACACACACACCCACACGTATAGATTGTATTAATTATAAAAAATTAGATTAATTTTTATTATCAATTAATGTGTGTATATCCAAAAGGAAGTGAATTATTTTCTTTTATTTCTAATTAATTAAATTGTGTACATTAAATTCCTTTAGATACAAGAACTTGACCAACTTGTATTCCATCATTCCTAAATGGGGGTTTAAAATGTGAAGTTTGCTAAATTCTTAAATTATTTTTTCATTAATTAGATTAGCACTAGTCTATAATAATGATCCTACATCCAATAAATAAGAAACTAATTGCTAATTTATATGTGAATATACATAGAAAAAAGAGAGGAGAAGAGAGTATCTCATACACACAAAATTCAACTATTTATATTTATATTCATATTAAAATATTCTTCTCAAAATTAACACAAAAGTAGATAAACATAAAACAACACAACTTGAGCTAAAATAATTCCTATTGAGGATGGAATGACACTTGAGTGAAAAAATATATCAATTACATATGAAATTAGTCAAATCTTGAATTTTATTTTATTTTTAAAATTAGATTAAGATGATCCTGTATTTATTAACTTGTTATCACCAATAGAAAAGAACTAGTGTGTATATGTGTGTAGAGCTAACTTTTCTCATCTAGTTGAGGACACACACACACACACACACACACACACACACACACACACACACACACACACACACACCACTAGGGGAAGATACCCAATAGTGGCTATAGCTAATTTTTCTTGTTTAGTTGAGGTAACAAATGATGCCAAAATTGTTTGATTTTTTTAGTTGTTCTCTTATTTGACTTAACTACTTAAAGCTAAGATTTCAATTTCTCACCAATAATGATCCAATCATAATTACTATCCTTAATTTTAGAAAAGAAATTTCTTTATTAAATCCTACATGAATTTTTTTTTTTCTAATGAAAAATCCATAAAAAGATCCTAAAAATAAAATCAAATAAGGAAAGGAAAAAATTAATGTTAAAACAACTAGAACTCTCAATGACATTGTGAAGAGATCTACAATGCTACATACCAAAAAATGTTTAAGTATATATTATATTATTACTAAAATATTTCAATGATAAGCTATAATAGAGTTGACATACTAGATAAAATTTAAATGTAGTCTGCTTATTGTGTGACTTCGTAAAACATTGAAGAAGAGGGAAATATAAAGTGAAGGTTTGAAAGGAATCTTAGATGTGTTGGTTGCTCATACAAATCAAGATGTTTTGTGTTTCCTATTAGAAAGGAATACAACCAAGAGATGAATAATTATACAAAGATTAAACTAGGCAAGAAATGGATGAGTTTTGGAAGAATATAGCATGGTACTAGCTACTTAGTTCCATTTATAAATATTTATAAAACTTAAGCTTGGAAAAAAATCCATTTATTTTTGTGAATTTTTTGTTTTAAAAATAAAGGGAAATGGAACTAGAAAAATTTTAAGTAAAAAAATATTAAATTGAAATTGAAAAACAAAACCATCAAAATCCTATAGAATCTTTGAGTGGCCAATACTATACCAATCTAGCTAGAAAGATGGAAACCAAAATTATAGGTGAAAAATAGTAAAGAATATGAAAGCTCAATTCAAGAATAAAATTGCATCTCTAATTGATTGATATAAAATATGAATAATAATGTATCTTTATACAAAATTGAACCAATACTATTAAATCATAAAAAGTACATGCATGATAAACACAACTTGAACTAGATCAAATGAATGGTGTTCAATTAGAAATCACTACTAAAATATCCATGAATTATGGATCATAGTTAGAGGTATCATAAATTTAGAATTAACACTAACATGCCCCCTTAATTTTATATAGGAAAAATAAATTTCTCATGAAGAAAAGAGGAAAGAGCAAAAACCTAGTGGGTATTTAACTCCCCTTCAAAATCTACAGAGAGAGAATCTTGTGACATGAAAAACTATAGATATCAATAATATCATAACTATCAAGATGATGAATTAAGAACCTCCTCTAAAACCAAGATGAAGATCAAGACCAATCTACTCAAGTGCCCCCAACAACACTACTCAAAGAATAAAAATAGAAAATATAAGAAAAATATTTGTCAATCAAAGATACAAAAGACAATAATATACATGTGTGCTCCAAAATAATGAATAAATGGAAAACATAAGCAAAATATCTATCATTTAAGGATGCAAATGACACATGATTCTGTATGAGTGACCCTAACATCACTACTCAACCATACAAGAAAAAATTTATAATTGAAGATATAGGTGCTAATCATCTATAGATATGATCAACTATGGAACCAAGAAACATTCATACATTAAGGTATGGAAAATATACAAAATAAAATGCATCATTAGAGAGAAAAAGAAGGCAATACTTGTGCAAAGAGAGCATGACTTTAGCCTATCTCCAATTTAGAATCAGGTCTAACATCTATTGCCATGACTTTTCAATGCAACCCTCTATTTGTGGGCCTGAGATGAATTGGTGGCCTAAGTTTGAAATAATCGTATCACATAGGAAAAGAAAGGGTTAAAAATCATATTCTTTTAATCTCTAATCTACTATACCCATAAAAAGTAGTCTCTTTTCCTAGCTCCTGCTCTAACGCCATGTAGAATTTTTGCTATAACATAAATAATAGATCTAGCTAGAAAAGGAAAAAAAATAATCTTCATAAAAATTTAGAAATAAAAAGAACTAAGAATAAATAATTATTTTTTATTCACACACACATAAATATGTAGATTATAATGGATATATAACACAAATAATAGATATAGCTAGAAAAAGAAAGAATCATTCTTTGCAAAAATTAAAAAATAAATAGAACTAGGAATAAATAAAATTTCATTATTCATACACACGTAAATGTGTAGATTGCAATCAATATATGAAGAAGAGTGGATAAATCATGTAATAGAAACATGAAATTTGAGAAGAGAAATAAGGCTTTAGAAAAAAAAGGAACTCCTTAGTTATCTTACCATGTAACTGCACCATTAATAGGTGATTGTCATCTCACTATAATAATGGATGATTAACTACAAGTAGAAAATTGAGCTAACACCTTCCCTTAAGTCTGATTAATGAGATAAATAATTAATCTAAGAAAAGAGGAAAGAGGAAATAGTGAAAATATAGTGACAATAAAACCCTCCCTCAAAATCTGCAGAGAGAAACTATTTTGTGACAAGAAAAATTGTGGATATCCATCAAATGGTAATTTTTATAGCATTGAATGATGAAACTCCCTTAAAACCAAGGTGAAGACTAAGATCAATCTACATGAGTACCCCCAACAACACTGCTCAAATAATGAGAAGATGGAAAACAAATGCAAAACATCTATCAATCAAATTAAAGATACAATAGACAATAATCTACATAGCTCTTGTAAAAAAAGAGTAGATGTAAAATAAAGTAAAATTTCTATTAGTCAAGGATGTAGATGAAACATGAATTTGTGCAAGTGACCCTAATGAAACCACTCAAACATGCTAGAATAAATTTATAATTGAAAATTTAGGTGCTAGCAAATCATGCAAAATACATGCATGATAAACACAACTTGAACTAGACCAAATGAACTATAAAATTAGAAATAGCTAAAATATCTGTGAATTACATATCATAATCAGAGGTATCATAAAGTTAAAATCAACACTAACAACTCCAACCTCAATACCAAAAAAGCTTCTTGAAGAGATCTATGTTAGTATATCTTTCAATGTTTATGTTGTTACAAATGATTTTCTAACTTGAATTATGCCATATAATAGTTGTAGAGATAAGCCATGCTAATCACAAAAAAGAAAACTCCAAAGAAAAGCTTTGACTAGACCCACAGGTTAGTCTTAGAAAAGATAAAATGTATAAAACACAACACAATGTAAACAAATTTTTTACTTTAGACTTTACTTATAGCATCATGTACCATGTCATCTGCAAGAGGATTCTTTGATACCCACAAAAGAACACTGCCCACTTGCCTCTACACCTACCATAACAATCCATGCTTGTCTTACAAATTTTTACCATTGAACTTTCCAAATGAAAATATGATGCAAGAGAATCCTTAGAGTAAGAGAAATATTTCATTACCCAAAATATTTCCTTTATTCTTCTTGAATAAGGTTTGTCTTAGTTCAATTTTTGTTTTATTTCTAGAGGCTTTCTACTTAGTTAGTCATATGAGCTCACAATGTCCTAATTTTAGAGGTGGACGTTCATCTTGGATATATTAGCCTACCAATTGAGGCTTAGTACCACATTATGAGTATTCATGAAGTTATCATAGATATTTGGTAGAAAAAATTTAGGCTCAGTTTTGAAGGCCTAATTAGAGGCCCTAGCTGGGCTTCGAAATGGGGTCAACTAGAGCTTGTACAAGTCAAGCCTTGTAGATCAGAAGTCAAGGATTCTAGAATGCGGTTATACTAGCCAATTAGATCAATGACTTGCAAGTTATGGTTTTCCAAAGTTTGACCAACTAAAATTTGCAAAATAAATGACATAATTTGTTTGAGCCAACTCCATATGTAATTTTAGGGTTGGTTGGTCTCTGGGTTTAGGATTTGATGTATAGAAACCCATTTCACATTTACAAAAATTATAAGAACCCCATTTTTGATCTCGCAAATTTTTTTTATTTCTTTGTTTCTATTATGTATTTGTGGTATTAAGGGGATCACCCTTCATCAAGTGGTATTAGAGCAAGAGTTCTTGAGTATGTATTAAGATCACTGACTATAAGGTAGTTTACACCAAGACCATGGTTTGGGTGAATTATATAGACAAATTGTTGATTGAATGGTAGTTTGCACTAGGGTTTTAGCAAAATAATAAAAATGCATCCAAAAAGACAACATGGTGGAAGATCTATAAGTGTTACACATAAGGGTTTTAGAGCCCTCTAGAGTTATATGAAAACATTGGAAGAAAAAATGCACAAAGGAATAAAACTTTCTATAAGAGATGAAAGTGAGGATAAAGGAGAAGAAGAAGAAAACAATGAAGAAGAGGAAGTTCTAAACCCAAAAGAAGAGAGGATTTTTAGAGCCATCTCCAAGATTGGAAAAAGACCTAAGTTTGAGGTTCCCATATTTTTGTGAGATCTTAACCTAGAGGAGTTGATCTATTGGATCAATGAATTGGAGGAATACTTTGAGTATGAAGATATTGAGGCTCATGATAGGGTTAAATTTGTGAAGGCAAAACTGAAAGGTCATGTGAAGATTTGGTGGTAGGAGATTCAATTGGAGAAAAATAGAAGAGGTAAGGAAAAAAATCACAAGATGGGATAGGATGATAGCTAAATTGAAATGAATATTCACTCCTGTGGATTATGATCTTGATCTTCTGAAGAAAATGCAAGGGTTGAAGCAAGTGGGAAGATCTTTTTAGGAGTATACTGAATTCTCATTAGAACATGCTATAGAAAAGTTGACTAGGAGAAAGTTTCCCATTACCTTAACAACTTAAGGCCAAATATTAAAGAGTAATTGGATTTGGTGTGAATTAACAATATTGAAGAGGCAAACCAATTTTGCCTAATATTTGTGTAAGGAAACTCAAGTGCACAAACAACTTACTACACTAATCTCTTTTGGAAAGTATTGTGAAAATTCCTATTAAATCCTTGCAATTTCAGATTTGATATTATGTAAACAATAATATTATAGTCAATCATAAATTTAAAAAATAGATAAAGAAATAAAACACATAAAAATAAAGATATATCGGTAGGGAAAAACCTTTCAGTAAAACAATCACACCCCTCCAAAACCTGAAAAATGTATTATCTTCAACACAAAAGGTAAAAATACACTTGCAATCAAGGATAACTTTAGTGGCTAATATTTGCCAATGTGCTAATCTCACTCATCGGGGATCCTAGATTTGGCTTTTTTTTGCACTTTTGGGGTGTCCATATCACCTTGACTTTACCAAAATTGGGTTCCATGCTTATACTAATAACCAATTATAGTACATAAGTATTTATATTTTAGTGATGACTTCTCCAATGGAATTAAATTTTTCTATCTAGTAATTTAAATATATTGACCTACAATTTTCCAGGCTTTTCTTAATTGATGGTCATATTCACCAATATTTGGTAAAAATTTAAGTTATACTAAAGATTAAGTATGTATATTTGACATATGTCTCTATTCTAAAGACTTTTCATGAAACTCTTTATCCTTTCTCACTTTGTCAAGAAATATATTTGATTGGGGACACATGCCTTTACTTTGGGAACTTTCTTTAACACTTGGTGTCCTTTTAAAAGTTTGGCTTGAAATAGGATTTAGGCCATTGATTTACTATCATCCAATGGTTAAAAATAATATGGGTGCTTCCCGCAAACCACAATTCAAAAATATGAAGGGAAACTATTACAATAAAAATAAGCTGAATTTAACCTTAAAGTTTAATATTTAATTAGGCTCCATATAATAATAAAATAATTATTTCTAGGTATGTGTACTTTTTTCATTGACTTTTTTCAATAGTGAAAGATTCGCCATGATTTTATAGAATTTTTATGTTACACACCACAAACAAGAATAAAACTAAACTATGAACAAACATAAAGAACCTTGGAATTTATTTTTATTTAATCATCAAATTTCAAAATCAAGTACAAAGATTGAATCATTCTCAGAAATGTAAACCTCTACATAAAAGAATATATCATCAAAATATATTTCCATAAAGATGTCTATACATAATGAGTTCAATACAATATTGATGAACAATATCATTCAAAGATGCCTAGGTCTCACAAATGAAATTTACAAGTATCAAATTCAGTTTCATGAAGTAACTTCAACAGTCTTCCTTCAAACTAGATATTCAACCTAAACACTTGAAAATAACACAAACATGCAACACAACACACAGAGGGCTCAGTACACACTGAGTTAAAAAGTGTAGTCCACCTGCATACATGTCAGAATTAACATATATATATATATAAAACCTTAAAGTAGATATCTAACCACATAACATAGTGCAATTCTAATATTACTATGCAAGAAGTAACACCTTCTAAACAATGCAAAATTAAACTCGCACTAAGAATAACTAGTTAATGAACCATATATATACTGAGGTGTCATCACTATGGTGCTAAGATACTGCATCTGTATATGGTAAGCCCTTAGATAACACATAGTGGGGTTCTCTATAATACTCGTGAAATGACGAAATAGAGACCTGCCTTGTTCTCCGTACTTAACCTTACTGGTTTAAGTCATAGGTAAGGCCAATTATCTTTTATTTATAATTAACCCTCCCAATTCATTTTAAAATTATCACTAAATTTAGTTAACTGAATATAATAAATTGATATTCAGCCACCTCGATATATGTTCACTACAACTATCCTTAACATACACATCAAACAAATATTCTAAGAATGCACATGTAGCTAATAACAAGTTAGTTTTCTCATGAAATTACATTCTTCATCTTTTAAAACTCTCATCTTCTACTATCAATTTGGAAGTAAACTTAGGTTATTTTAATAACAAAAGTAAATACTACAATATTACAATCTTGTAAATATCACTAAATTGCTACATCAGTTGAATGATATTTACTAGTCGCAATACTATACTACTTATCTCTACTATTATAACAAACTAAACATAACCTCCAAATTGGCCAAGATAATAATACAATGTACATATGATAACCTTGTTTCATCACACCATCATATTTCATAATCTGTCTCATATCTTAAAATGACTTTTCATTTTATCAAAGAACAGAAATACATCTTATTTTAAAACAATTTGTAAATGCTTATTAAAACACTTCATAACAAAATCAAGTATTACTAAATCCAAGTGCAGTCAATGTTGAACAAAAGATAATCTATAAGGTTACTAAATATCCAAGTGTCTATTGTTGTTTTACCACTGTTTGACGGTGAGATACCACCCTGTTATAACCACAATCAGCATTTAAAATACAATATCTGAATCAAATTTGAAATACGACTCACAAACATGTAATGTAACTTACATTACATCAATGACAAAAAATGATTAAGATGCAAAATCCCAAAAATAGTAAGATGCTCACAAGCTATTCACATAATGACCTTGGTGATACTATAACATCTATCTATATCTATGTTCTCAATATAATGTCTTGTTTATTTGCAACCAATTTCCACAACAACAGTTATTCATAACTCTAATCTCCATCATAAATTATGAAGAAAATTTATACTATCACAGAGTTTCTATTCGGAACAAGTTTCCTTTTAAAACATTTGACAAAATGTCATTTCCAAAACCATTATCTACAGTTTACTAAGTTATTGTTTTCAATAAATAATTTAACTATATTATCGGTTTTAACACACTGTTAAAAATAAATAAATGAGAAAACCCTTGAATTACTCATCATTATCATAAAACAAGATATCTGTCATAAGGAATTTGAACTAACAATGTTCAAACTGTATAATCAACCATGATTCATGAAGAAATTTCAACATTTCGTTACTCATAAAATGCTATGCAAGTTAACATGACAATTTAACATTGCTATGGTTTCATGAAAACCATTTGACAAAATGTCTCTGCCCTCAACAATAGACATGACCTCATTTTAAAACATTCTCAAGTCTGAGGCCGAGCCTCTCAAAATTTGTTATATATTACCAAGTAAGCTGGAGGTTTGGGTTCTCACAAAGCTCATACCAAAGAAAGCACAAACTTGCTTGCTATTAACACAACATCCGACATGCTCACTGCCACAACCATATGTTTCTCACAAAACTCAACTTGGTGGGAAACATATGTTTGGGGCAAAGCTATATAAACATAAATGGAGAAACTTCTAGACATATCTCTCGACAACTTCCACATTCAAAGGTGAATACATGTAGAACTTTGCATCACACACAGTGCATATACTCATCTCTAAATGTAAAATTTCACAATATGCAAATCTGATAACTTTTACATGATGCAAAATGAAAGTAACATGGCATTCGTAAACATAGTGAAAGAGTAGGGTAAGAAATTGCCCCCTACCTAAACAATTGAAGATGGAAGATTGTTCCTCAATCCAACTTGATGCCAAAACCCAAAAATTGAATACAACACTGGTGAGAAAACTCTACAATGTTGACTCACACAATTCGCAGAAGACTTCACAATGGAGTGAAGCAGAAACCCCATAAACAACAACAACCAACTACTGAGAAATATCTCCATTGAGTTAAACCCAATATGAAAGTTAACCTTCCAACCAAATCCCATTAAAATGCCAATATCTCAGCACAAAATCATAGATGTAAAATCAACAGAGTAATGTGGCTTAGAAATCGGCCCATAACTAGCAAAAACCTGACTCACATCAAAGTATGGCCGACTGAAACTTTAGTGCCATAATTTTGGTAGTTCCAAGTCCACCGCCATGTATATGGCTCAAACAAAATAACAATGTTACCCTCCTTCATAGCAATCGATACCCATTTAGGGTTACATCAATGCTAATTGCTTAAGAGGTGATTTAACTCTTTTCTTTCAAAACAAATACACATGTATGCCAAGCTCCACTAAGGTTTTAAACCTTAATCATAAGAAAACACTTATATAAATATATAAATGCAAACCATGTTTCCCTCAATTAACAATTCAATATGAGTCATGAAATGAAACCATCTTAAAGGTTAACATGATCTAAACATTAAATCTCTATATAGTTACATGTATGAAAGTACAATGAAGGATTCTGATTAAATACAACATATAACCATTTATGTGTATTTGCAACATCAAGTCAACATACAACATGAAATAGGATGCAGTAAACAAAGAGTTAAAAACATAGTAACATAATTGATAATCTATCAACTTGAAATCAATGATATGCCAAATGCAATTCATAAAATCCTAAATCACCTTTATTGCTAAAACATAGTTTTTCATAGAAGATACATTCAACATTAGTCTAATGATTCAACAATAGTATAATAACCAAGTTCTACAAAAAATCAATCATAATATCAGAGAAAAATCTTAAAATAGCAAAATCCTAATCTGTAGAAAAACTCGGAGTAGTGGTCAGGCATGACACCCTCCCCCTCTAGGTTTCAACTTTCTCCTGGAAGTCAGTAAACAAGAACAAATGAGCTGCTCTCATCATTTCAGTGTCCTTCTAGGTAGTAGATGTTTCATCATCGGGGTCCCATAGGACCTTTACCTACCTTATTTTTCTCCCTCTTAAACTCATAGTTCTACTTTGAATGATCTGCACTAGTTCCAGCATGATTTGTCCATCCATAATCTGCAAATTTTTCCAATCAAGAATGTGAGCAATATCAGGTATATACTTACGTAGAACTAAAACATGAAATAGATAATGAATGAGTGAAAAACTCAATGGCAAGGCAAGTTTATTGGCAACTGGTCCAACCCACTCCAAAATTTCAAACGGACCCACAAATCGATGTGCTAACTTGGATCCCTTTCCATATCGAATTGGACTTTTACATGATCTTACCTAGAGAAAGACTTTATCACCCACCAAGAATTGATGGTCAATTCTATGCTTATCAGCATATTTCTTCTGTCTATCTTGAGCAGTAATAAGGTGCTCTTTGATCCTTTTAACTTGCTGCTCCAAATCTAGCAACATATCAGGTCCTAAAAGAGTCCTGTCCTCCAAATTATCCCAACTGAGAGGCATCCTACAAGGTCTACCATACAATGCTTGAAATGGTTCCATACCTATGGAACTGTGATATCCATTATTATAAGTGAACTCTACCAAATGTAGATACTCCTCCCATTTATTCTATCTATCCATTACGTACATCCTAAGCATGTCTTCCAAAATCTGATTGACACATTCAGTTTGTTTGTTTGTCTTTGGGTGATAAGCTGAACTAAAATTTAGCTGAGTACCTAACTCTCACTGCATGGATCTCCAAAGAGATGAAGTAAACATTGGATCCCTATCAAAAATAATCTTTTTAGGAATTCTGTGCAACTTAACTATCTGCTCCATATATACATTGGCAACCATTGTTGCATTATAAGATAATCTAACTAGGATAAAGTGGGAAATGTTAGACAAATGGTCCACTACCACCATAATATCATCATGCCTATGAGATATAATAGGCAATCTAGTAATAAAATCTATATAAATGGTGTCCCATTTCCATTCTAGAATATTATGTGGTTGCAATTGTCCCGCAAGGTGCTGATGTTCAGCCTTAACCCGCTGACACTCCAAGCATCGAGCCACAAAATTTGCTATGTCTCTTTTCATTCTAGGCCAATAATAATGTCGCTTAAGGTTAGCAAACATTTTCTTGACACCTAGATGAGCTGAATATGGTGTTTTGTGAGCCTCAAACATAACCAGATTTCTCAAATCACCCGAATCAGGAACATACACACTCCCTCTAAAAAGTAGTAAACCTTCAAAATTTATTGAATACCCCTCAAAATGCCCTTCCAAGATGTTGCCACTGTCGATAATTGCCTTAACATCCTGAAACCAATGGTTTGAGGAAAGATTCTGAAGAATCTTATCCCTAAGATCCACTACTAAGATCAAAGAAGATAATTCATGTTGCCTTTTGCTAAGTGCATCAGCAACAACATTCTCCTTCCCTTGCACATACTTAATCCCAAAGTCATATTCACACAAGAACTCCATCCAAATTTGTTGCCTAGCATTGAGGTTTGGTTGTGTGAAAAGATACTAAAGGTTTTGGTGATCAGTATGTAACTCAAATCGTTGTCCCAAAAGAAAATGCCGCCACTTGGTCAAAGCATGCATGATCACGACAAGTTCGAGATCATGAGTAGGGTAATTCACCTTATGACTCTTAAGCTTTCTAGACTCATAAGATATAACACATCCTTCCTACATCAACACTGCCCCTATGCCATCCAAAGATGCATCAGTGCAAACCATGAACTCCTTAGGTAAATCAAGGACTACCAGAACGGGTGCACTGGTCAAACATTCCTTAAGTTTTTGAAATGCTACTTCGTACTCCTCTATCCAAACAAACTTTTTCCCTTTTCTCTAAAGAGATGTGATAGGATGTGCTATTTTGGAAAATTTTGACACAAATCTATGGTAATAGCTTGCTAAGCCCATGAAACTTTGGACCTCAGACACATTCGCAGGTGCTGGCCAATCTACAATAGCCTAAATTTTGGATGGATCTACAAAAATTCCATCCCCAAAAATGATATGAACTAAGTAACAAATCTCAGACTTGAAGAGTTTTCACTTCAAAGGATTGGCAAACAGTTTATTCTTATGAAGTCACTCCAAAACTTGCTCTAAATGTTGATCATGCTCCTCCGCAGAGCTAGGATATACTAAAATATCATCCAAAAAAACCACTACAAACTTATCAAGGAAAGTTCTAAGCACACTATTCATAAGGCTAATAAAAATAGAAGGTGCATTAGTTAACCCAAATGGTACTACTCTGAATTCGTAGTGCCCATACCTGGTGCGAAAAGTTGTCTTATGAATATCTACTTCCTAGATTCTAAGTTGATGATATCCAAATTTCAAATCAATCTTTGAAAAGACTCGGGCACCCTCGACCTGGTCAAAAAAGTCATCAATTCTAGGTAAAGGATACATATTCTTAACAGTGACCTTGTTCAACTGTCTATAGTCTATACAAAGTCTTAAAGAACCATATTTCTTCTTAACAAAAATTACCGAAGCACCCCAAGGTGATACACTAGGATAAATCAAACCTTTTTCTAGAAGCTCCTACAACTAAAATTTAAGTTCAACCAGTTCTTGAGCTGTCATCTTGTAAGGAGTCCTGGAAATTGGTTCCATTCCTGGCAGTAAATCGATCTGAAAATATATTTCTCTTCTTGGTGGTATTCCCAAAATCTCTTCAACAAATACATCCGAAAAACTCTGCAAGACTAGATGATCGTGAGAAGAACCCTTATCCATGGAATCATTTAAGTCATTTACCGATATGGAAAACAAATTGCAGCCTTTTTGAGCACACCTTGCCAATTGCTTGGCAAAAATTGTCCACAAAGAGATGGGTCTCTTGATTCCAACAATAACTCTAGCTGATCCAACATCATCCAAACAAGTGATTATCTTATCCTTGCAATCCAAAATAGCTTGATGTTGTTCTAACCAATCCATTCCCAAAACTATGTCATACGATCCTAAAGGTATAAGACTAAGGTTTGATGAAGTAGTAAAAGGTTTCATTTGAATCTTACAGTCAGGAGCAAGTATATCAGCGTTCACCCTAGAACCTGACGCTAACTCCATTTGCCATTTATTCCTTGCCTTAACCACAGGAATTCCACTATATGCAACTAAAGTAGAAGAAATAAAGGAATCTGTAGCTCCAGAGTCAAATAAAATAGATACTTTCATACCTTGAGTATTACCTGAGCTTCAATAACCATGTTTTGATGTTCTACTTGCTTCTGATCCAAGGTAGCAAAAACACAATGGTTCTTGGCAGAATCACCAACTATCACTTCAGACCTAGCTGGCTTAGGTCCAACCTTTAGCTTGTCCCAATTAGGGCACTGAGATTGGTAATGACCTATCTGACCACAATGATAACACTCAACAAATTTTTGAAATCCCATATTTTGACCAAAAAGGTTAGGAGCTGGGTTATTACTTTGCACACTTTGAGGTGGTTGAGATGGTCTAGGCTATTTTGAACCCTTGGATTTTTTACCGAACTTTCTCTTCTTGAATTTCCCACTTGAAAATCCTGATTTCAAACTGCCTTGTGGAGGCTTTTGATTCCTATTGACATCTGGAGTAGGTGGATTCATGCTAGTTTTGTATGAAGCCCCATGATATCCAGAGTTCATCTCAATCAGCTTTTCTCATTCTGAAGCTTCCTGCATAGACACAAGTTTGAAAGTTCTCACTTCCTCCCCGATCTTGGGCATAAGCCCCCTAATGAAATGCTCTATCATGGATTTATCATTTTCTGCCCAGCCAGAAAACTTCTTAAGCTCATAGAACCTATGTTCATAAGCTTCCACTGTAGAGCCAAACTGCATAATCTAAAAGAACTCTGCACGAGCTTGTTGCCAATATTCTGACATAAACCTCTCCTTGAATCGCTCTACAAAGAGCTCCCAAGTAACTAGAGAGATATCATAGCAATCGATACCCATTTAGGGTTACATCAATGCTAATTTCTTAAGAGGTGATTTAACTCTTTTTTTTAAAAAACAAATACAAATGTATACCAAGCTCCACTAAGGTGTTAAACCTTAATCATAAGAAAACACTTATATAAATATATAAATGCAAACCATGTTTCCCTCAATTAACAATTCAATATGAGTCATGAAATGAAACCATCTTAAAGGTTAACACAATCTAAACATTAAATCCCTATATAGTTACATGTATGAAAGTACAATAAAGGATTATAATTAAATACATCATATAACCATTTATGTGTATTTGCAACATCAAGTCAACATACAACATGAAATAGGATGCAGTAAACAAAGAGTTAAAAACATAATAACATAATTGATAATCTATCAACTTGAAATCAATGATATGCCAAATGCAATTCATAAAATCCTAAATCACATTTATTGCTAAAACATAGTTTTTCATAGAAGATACGTTCAGCATCAGTCTCATGATTCAACAACAGTATAATAACCAAGTTCTATAGAAATTCAATCATAACATTAGAACAAAATCTTAAAATAGCAAAGTCCTAATCTGCAGAAAAACTCGGAGTAGTGGTCAGGCATGACATTTTATATGATTGAAAATAAATCGCCAATAAAAGTAAAATTTTTCCTACTTAAAAATAAAAGTTTGCCAATAGAAATTAATTTTTAAAACTTGAACTAATGTTTGATCCACCAAAATTTTATACTTTTGTCTAAACAGGGTTTTCTTAAAGTTATCTCTGCTTGCAATGTAAGTTCTTTTAGGAGAACAATGACACATAAGACCAATCTAGTAGAAACATACCATATCAACAATATAGTTTCTCACTTTCCAAACTGCAACCCTAAAAATGCTTATATCATACACTTACCCTTTTAGGGAAACTTCCAAAGAACAACTGTATTAGGGTTTTACCATTCTCTAGAAAATTAAGAAACTAACGTACAATACTCAATGATCAATTTCCACATGTCTTCACCTCTTCACCTATCATCAAATCTTCTAGAGATAGCTCTTCCATGTCATAGGAATCTGTCATAACCATTTCAGCCATGATCTCCTTACACACAATTCAAGATGCTGACACATACAAGTGGAGTGACACATCAACATACTAACTAGACATGTACACTCATAGTTAATTACATTATTTGCAAAAAATACATTTACAAAACAAATAATAAGAATAGGAATTATCCAAGGTTGAGACACCTTAATCCTAACAAGTTGAGGAAACAATGAACAAGAAGTTTGATAACAAGAATAGTGGTAGAGGTCATGGTGGAAGATTTGACAAATGGTCTTATAGAGGATGAAATGAAGATAGAAAGAAGGATGAGGCCAATAGTAGTAGTTAGAACTAAAGGGGAACAATTCCAATCATCACCATCACTAGAATACTAAAGACTATAAAGGAAGAGGAAGAGGGTTATGATTTGGTAGAGGAGGTTTTTATTAGCACCAAGGAAGGACATATAGAAGAACCAAAGTCAAGAAAGAGTTGCACATTTCAATAAAGTTTCCAAATCATCATATTTTGAAGATGCTAAAAGAGAAGTCCTAGTTAACATAAGAGCCTTGCTAACTATTGAGAATGAATTGTTGGGAGTTTTATTGAGAAACAAGATATTGAGAGGTGGGGGGGGGGGTGAGAATTAAGATCTATAAAAATTTTCACTTCTTGAAGAAAATAACTAATTAGCTAGATTCAATCCTAATCCATTTCATATTTAAATCATATACCATGCATTGAAAAGTGAAATAAATCTAACTATGCATGATATCCATCAACATGAAAAATCTAAATACATAAAAGAAAATTTTGGTTTCCCAAAGTCGCCCTCCAAGGAGAGGGTAAAATTGGGGTGGGGATGACACCCACAAATGTCCACTACTATTGTAATATTTTTCCTATTAGGGCTACAATATTGATCACTTCTGATGATATACCTTGTGAGGGTTCTTCTTGGTTAAAACCATTACAAGACTATTAAGTCTACCTTGATAAAAGTATTTAAACATATAATTAAGTAAGCACTATGTTAGGATATTTGACTAGGTCTATTAAAACCACTCTATTCAAATATTTTACTTGATACACTAGTTAAAACATCTTAGTACCTGATCCTTTAGGTTTCTCTTAAAGATGATAACATATCTTCTCTCTTCATAATCTAAAATCTCCTTATCTTATTTTCTCTATTCTGCCCTTCACTACTAGGTTTCTTTGTTTGATCAATGTATCAAAATTAACATTCCTCTCTCTATCCTTAGCCTTTTCACACATTTATGATCTTCCTTCACACAATTACTTAATTATGGTTTGATCCCTTCTTAAATAGACAACAATAGAAGGTTCTAGATCATAATCAATGATTTAAAATTCATTCTTGTGCTACTTAGTCCTTTTGTCTTTTGATTGGTTACTCTTCCTTCCTAGGGATTCATGTCCTCTAAAAAACTGCATAATTTTTTCCTTGGTTGTCCTTACAATCCATAAATTTTGCATAGAAGTTGGCCAAAATAGTTTACATAGGTTTTTGTGCCATTACAAACACATATATCAAAACTAGTTTACTCGGTAATTGAATATCCTTATGCTCGATCATAACTAATATTCATGTTGTCCCTTAACTTCTATGAACTTAGCATGTACTGACTCACTTGGTATAAAATGACTTTATATTGCTTGATCTTCATATGTTTCACTCAACATATACTATGATTTGGTCTATATTGGGGTGCTTAAAAACCTTTAACATGTTCGACATGCAGTAAAATAAAACAAGTCTACATAATTTAACCTTTATTGGATGACTCAATTGATGTGATGACTAGCCAACACTGCCTAGAAAATGACTAAGTGTTGGACACTAATAGGAAACAAGGATTAGAGAACAACAATATCCCCCTTTGACATTAGTGGAAAAAACACTTTGTCATGACTTAGCATTCTATTCAAAATGTTAAAATATCAAAAATTAGAACTCTCCCTTAGAATATAATTTGATCTTAAAAAACCTATCTCTGTTATATAGAATATGAATACCTATGTCCTCATCTATGGTGTTGATACATCTGATTTGGCTTTTGTGACTCTACTCTGAATTCCCCTCTAATGTGATCTGATTTCTCCTCTGATGTCATGAACAATTTCCCCCTTTTTTTGTCATGCTATGGCTTGGGGTTTATAGGGGTCAACTAGTACTTGTCCAATTTTTTTTTTAAATTTGAAAAAATCACCTCTAATCCTTGCTTCCATCTAGAGTAGGTTGATTCTAGGATTTGAATTTGGATTTCTAGTTGAGTAGCTAGATCAACTAAACTATCTTTTATTGAGAGATGTGAATCTCTCTAGACTAATTCTTGTGCAATTGATAGCTCCTTTTCAATGATCTCCATATGAGGTATCAACATGGTTTGTATCATAATCAATTTTTTCCTTATGTTGTTATCTTTAGCCATGAGCTCAGCTAATCTTCCTTGATGAAATGTTAATTTATGAGATTAATGCAATCTTGAAATTGCATTGTTGCTCAAAGAGTTAGCATAAGTCTTCAAATTTTCTTGTAATCGATCAATTGAGAGTTGATTCTCCATAGTGAAAAAATCAACATCCCAAAGCTTTATATACAATAAAAATTGCTTGCTTAGCTCCTCAAATCTTGTTGATGGAACGTTGTGATTCACTCCTTTTGCTAAAAAATTCTTAATCACCTTTGAATCACCTATGTGCACTAAAATCACTTGGTAGATAAAAATGAGTATCAAGATTTGATATATACCTTCAATCTATCAAATTATGTCTACAATAAATGTGCTTGATTAAGTTAGGTACGTTTTAACTATCTTGACCTTCACATAACATTGTGTTCACACTTTTTTTCTTTCAATACTCGATTGGTAGAGTTTGGCTCAATAATATATTACCTTGGAGTTGTATAAATTCTTGATTCATATGGTATGGCCTAGTTGCTATAGACTATAAAACTAATAATTGACATCTATTATGAATGCAAATTATTTTGTTCAATTCTTCCTTAAGATTTGTCAAGTGCATCTTGATTTATACATATATGGACTTCAAATTATATTTTATTAAGAACTAACATGTAATTTTTGAGTCAAGCACACAATTCCTCACCTACCTTCTTTGATTAGTTGGATGTGGTGTGATCACCTAATCCATTAGATTGGGTGATCTTAGCTTTGCTGGATATTCTACTTTCACCTTCTACTTTATTTTTCTAGATATGATTCAACTCTTTGTTTGTTTGTTCTATGCTAGCTTTTCCTTTACCATGGTTGTGTTCATTTCTTAGTGCTAGTGCTTGGGTCTCATAGTTCTTACTAACATATCCAACCTCGTGACAACTAAAATAGACTAAGCTTCCATTCAACCACTTCTTATAATTGCCTCTAAAATGTGTCCTAATGAAAATCTCTAGAATGTGACCATATTCTCCACAATAATAGCAATTATACCATGTATTACAATCCTATTTGTAAGAGTTACCTTGATTAGGTGCATTTTCCCAGTTGGATTCTGTCTTAGATCTACAGTCTTGAGCTTATTTCCATATTTCTAATAGATGTAGAAATGTCCTAAAAATCATGTGCAATAGATACTTCACTTTCCTTTGTCCTACATTCATGTGCTTGGTGTCCTTGTTTCTTGCAATTAAAATAGTTACTAGTAAACTTAGGTTTGGGATTTTTCTTACCAATATTGCTCCTACAAATGTTTTTTCTATGTCCCACCTTCCACAATGATGACATGTAGGTTTTCCTTTAGGCTTTTCATTTCTTTTTTATCCACTCTTGGATGATTCATCTTCTTTAGTAGATGAGTAGTGCTTTATGTTTTCCTAATCCAAAAGTATCATTGAATGACCTTGGTGTTCTCATTAGTTCTTTAATATATCTTGTCACTTCACATGGTTTATTCATCCTTTCTAGTAGCTCTTTCTCAAATGTCAAATCATATCTCAATTGGTCACTTTGTGATCTTAGATTTGTAATTTCCATGTCCTTTCTGTTTGGCTCTTGATTTGAAATTAAAAAGTAATTCATCATGTCTAACTAAGTATTTGTAAGATTTTTCACATCAAATGACCTTTCTTCAAGTTTGAAAACCATTTATCTTTTGTCTTCTCTAGTCATGACTTTGTCTTCTTTAGCTTTATTCTTTTGTTTAGTAACTTCACATAGCCTCACTGATTCATTTCATGTTCTCTCTTCAATCCTCTAACTTCTTCATTCAAAATACTATTTTTCTCTAGTAGGTTTGCTATTGTTGCATCACTCTCAATGGAATTCTTATTGTTAAAAAATATTATAGTATCAACTTCTTGATAAAGTGTGTCATTTTTTTGGAAGGCCATTTCTTTCCTTCTCTTTAAGACTTTCTCAATTCCTCTCTTGTTGCTTCTTGTTGTTAGTATGATTTGGATGTCAATCACCTAGTTCTCGATAATCTTTCCCAATTTGTAAGTCTCCATTTCCAAGATCTAAACCCTCAAGTTGTTAAACTTTTTCAAAGAGAACTAAGATTTAATACCAATTGTGGAATTTTTATTGGGAAATAAGATACTAAGGTAAGGGTGAATTAGACTCTATAAAATCTTCACTTCTTGAACAAAATAACTGATTAGCTAGATCCACTCCTAATATATTTCATATTTAAATCATATACCATGCATTAAAAACTGAAATAAATCTAACTATGCATGATATCCATTGATATGAAAATGTAAACACATAACACAAAATATTTGGTTACATAGAAACCCTCCAAGGTGAAGGTGCGGGGATGACAACCACAAATCTCTAGTATTGTAGTAATAGTTTTTTTGTTAGGGCTACAATATTGACCACTTTTGATGATCTACCCTATGAGGGGTTGGCTCAGTTAGAAGAACTAAAATACTATTAAGTCTACCTTGATAAAAGGATTTAAACTTACAATGAAGTAAGCACTATGTTAGAAGATTTGAATAGGTCATTTAAAACCACTCTATTAAGACATTTTTCTCTAATACAATAGTTAAAATGTCTTAGTACTTGATCCTTTAGTTTTCTCTTAAAGCTGATTAGAAATCTTCCCTCTTCACTATCTAAATCTGATCTCCTTATTTGATTTTCTCTATTCTACCCTTCATTGCTAGGTTTCTCTATATGTTCAATATATCAAGCTTAGCCTTCCTTTCTCTATCCTTAGTCTTTTTTTAAAATTATGATCTTCCTTCACTTGCTTACTTATTTAGATTTTGATTTCTTCTTAAATAAACAGTAGTGAAAGGTTCTAGATTATAATCAATGATCCAAAATTCATTTTTTTACCACTTAGTCCTTATGTCTTTTGATTATTTACTCTGCCTTCCTAGGGATTGATGTCCTTTGAAAAAACATGTAATTTTTTTCTTAGTTGTCCCTAAAATCCATAAATCTCATATAGAAGTTGGCCAAAATTTTGTACATAGTTGTTTGTGTCATTACAAACACATATTCCAAAATATCAAAAAATTAGAACTCCATGTGATTCGATATCTAAAAACTTTCCTCTATTATACAAAATATGAATACCTCTGATCTCATATCTAATGTTGATATATCTGATTTTGCTTTTGTGACTCTGCACCAAATTTCCCTTTGATGTGATTTTATTTCCCCTATGATGTCATAAATAATTTTCCCTTTGTTTTTGAGATGCTATGGTTTGGGGTTTATAGGGGTCAGCCAATACTTGTCCAAAAATGTTTTGTGATTTGAAAAAATCACCTCTTATCCTTGATTCCATTTGGAGTGAGATGATTCTAGGACTTGAGTTTGGATTTCTAGTTGAGTTGTTAGATCAACCAAACTATATATTTTTGAGAGATGAGGATCTCTCTTGACTATTTCTTGTGCAACTGATAACTCCTTTTGAATGACCTCCATATGAGGTAGCAACATGGTGTGTCTTTAGCCATGAGCTTGACTAACCTTTCATAATGTTAATTTGTTAAATGAATGTGAGCTTGAACTTGTGTTCTTTCTCAAAGAATCACCACAAGCCTTTAAATCTTCTTGTAATTGGCCAAAATTCCTTTGAAAATAGTTGCATGGTTAGAAAGCTCAATTGTTGAGATAATGGGTGTTGCACACATTGCACAATATTGTTTATATTATTTTATTTTATCATGTAATGTTGCACCTAGATGGATGTGCAACATGTAAAGATTCCCATAGGATATACTTGATGAGTTGTATTGTAACATTGTGATAATATTCCATGTAATTGTTTAATATTGGGGAAAGAATTAAAATTCGAATATTAAATGTGGGGTCAATGGGTTAGGTAGCACATGGTTTTAGTACATGGTCTATATAATACCACTTGGTGTTTCTACGAGACTTGTGACTATATAAGTAGCCACAAGGGTAGTTTTTGTGTAAGAAGACAAAAGAGAAAAAGCAAGAGTCAAGCAGGACAAGGCTTGATAGGTTAGCCAAGTGAGCATTTGTGAAGGTTGGAAGTGTGGCATGGGATGTGTGGATTGATGCTTGTTTACATGGATTTCTTGGTTGTGGCTATGGCTTTGAAGGTTTCTATGGTTGTATTACAATGATTTTTTTTTTCTGAATAATACATGGTGATGGATGCTTTTTGAGGTTGGGTTTTTCCCTCAATGAGGGTTTCCCAGGGTATATCTTGTGTCACAATTTTTGTGGGTATGTTGTCTATTCTCTTGCATGTGAATTTTTATTCCATGTTTCTTTTAGATCTATTATAGGTTATGTGGAAATAGTTATATTCTTTATTACAAGTTTCCTTATATCAACCCAACTTATTGCAAGTTCATTTGAGACTTTCTCCAAAACTTTTTGCTTGAAATTTTTCTCAGACCATATCATCATCTTGTCATTAGTCTCTTTATCTTCATTATTCACTTTCTCAACTATATACACTAATTGTTCCAAAATTGGCTCTTTCTCATTTACATCTTGAATATCAAAAGTATCTATAAAGATGTCTTATATATCATGGATTACCAACTTTTTCTTGAACTCCCTCCTTAATTGTTCTTTCTTCATCTTGCAACTCAACAAAATATGTAGTTCTTATGTTTTCTCCAATGCCAATTTGTTAGGATCATACTTGGGTAAAGTAATGCCATTGTCTAAGCTTTTTGGAGTCTTTGGTGTACCAAAATTCTATTCTATTATTTGTAACTAAGGGGTGTTCACTAGGTAGTGATATTTGCAATTGTTTCCCCTTTTCACTTGGTATAGGTGTTTGTTGTTTAGTGTGAACAAAACTTGACTATTAAATAAGAGCTTGACTAGCTTCTTTCTCCTTATAGTTGTTGGTCTTTGTGTGCTTAGATGATTCTTCAATCTTTCTCCTTTGATGATATTTTGAATAGATTGTTCTCTTTCAACTTTCTCTTTCTCTTCTTGTCCATAAATGACATGTGTAAACTTTGGTAGCACAAAAATCTATTTCTTGACACTCATGTTAGGAACAACTAATATTGATGTAACTTGAAAACCATCAATTGATGCACTATTAATCCTTGGATAATCTTGTATCCAATAGAAGTTGTAGATTTTTGGAGGAATTTCCAAATATTGTATCTGATAATGTGCATGATGGATTACCACCACTAAGAAGATTTGTCACCAGATGCACTCTATTTCAGGAGCTATTTTTCCAAATAATGAAATGCATAGAATGAAAGAAACAAAAAGTGAAGTATTTATCATATGTAATGCCCAACTAGGGAACCTAAAAGGATAAGTCTAAATGTTACTGAGTTTGGCGAGTAAATTTTATTATTATACAAAATACAAACAATACCTCGAACATATTTGTTGCCCAACCACATGGACCCATAAATGGTCCATTACCCTAAGTTAGGAGATAGGACCATGGTCCACATAGGTTATAAGGTAATATAAGGCTTACACCCCAAAATCAAAGCACAAAGGTAACATAAAGACACACAAAGAATGATGCCCCAAAATGAAATCAAAAGGCAAATAGAAAACCAAAGGAAAAATTAGAGTTAGGGGTTCAACCAAATCTAGGTGAGTGTCATCGTACATTCCTCTTAGTTGTGATCATTCACATGATAAAAAGACCATTATGCCACAAAGAATGTATCCTCACCATTAATCCAACACGACATGTACAAACCAATCGTGTTGGTTTCATTCACGTGAGTCAAGGAATGATGACCTACAAAGGATGTCCACTCTCTAAGTACACCATTAGTACATATTTCTTCATATTGATTAATGTAAATTCCCAGACCCTCATAACCCATTAATTTTATTAATATTTATACTTGATTATAAAATATCACATGTAAAGATGACCTACACAGGCCCTAGTCTCTAACACATAGGATACTCTAGCAGCCACTTTTGGGCCCCAACACCTATGGTGAGAAACTCATCTTGGGCATCTACCCTACTCACAAATCCAAAACCAAATAAGATAAGAGTTTAGGGAACAACATTCGTAGGGTCCCATAGCCCTATTTTAAACAATACCCTAACTCATCATATAACCATCAATTTACTTTAAAATTCATAAGGCACAAAGACTATAATCATTTTTCTTTACAATCATCAAGTTTATACATCACACAACAATTTGACACCCTCTAGTATCTTAAAAAATAATTGGGAGTATGAAAATCCAAGTAAGAGGTCAATTGGTTAAAATCCCCTAAATCAAGCGCATATAATTCCAAAACTTATAATACAAAATATAGTAGTCCAAAATAATCATAGACAAGAACACATGGAGGATATCATAATACAATATTCCTTTCCTCTAGTTACTAATAAGCCTCTAACAAAAGATACTATGTATCCAAAAACTAGTGGCTAAACACCATAGGAAATTACATATTTATTTTTAGATAAAAGAACTCAAAATCTTTCAATAGCTATAAGAATTGAATATACAAATATAATACATCAAATGAACATATAAATGGACATATTTTTATTAGATAAATAATGCGATAAATAATTTCAATCCATACCTCAAGTCCTTTGAAAATTTAGTGGAAGCAGGAGTAAGGTGACTATTAATAGAGTAAAATAAATCCACTTGAGATGAATCATTCAAACTAACTCCAATTTCACAAACCTCCATGGTTCAAGAAGAATAAATTCCACAAAAAAAAGTCTATTTATCAGCTCTTTATACTCTCCCATGTAAATCTCTCTCCAAAAGGAAATAAAATTTCAAATCCTTAAAGAATTATACTCATAAACTCTCCCTCACATATCATTAATTTTTCTCCACAAAAATATTCATAAATGGTACAACCAATCTCATTTCTACCTTTTAGCCAGCCTCTACTCCCCTTATATTTATATTTTACACCACATATATATATTTTCTTGAATAGCTTTTATACCCCTTTAGGGGGAAATACACCATCCTTTTAAATAAAAATAATTCCAAAACTCAAAATAGCCTTGGTTTATGCAATTACTTACCATTTTACAGGGTTTTAATGCATATTAGGGGAAAATTAAGGCTATTTTAGGGGTACATAATGAATAAATGGTCCAAAAATGATGCAAATACCCTCTCTGATGCTTTCTAACCTATTGTCTTATGCCTATCATTATATTTATTTTTTGATCTCATATTCTTACCCATAGGTAACACATATTACCAATTTCTCTTGAATGCATGTCATAAATCCTCTTATAAATACTTATTCTTTTTATTTAAACCCTTTTAATTTCTTTATTTTAATATTCTAATAAATTTTTCTTTATATCCAAGTGTCTAAATAAATCACTCACAACTAATTTATAACATACACAAATATTTAAATATGTTAATTATGTAATGATGTATATTTATATAGATATACAATTGTTCACCTATATATAATTATATAAATATACCAAGCAAACATCATAGACAATTTATATGCAAATACAAATATATAGATTATGAACACATAATTCTAAACACTAGAATTCATTGATCAAACCATAATAAGAAATGATAAAATCATAATCCCCATATTAGGTGATTGGCTTCCTTTTAGATTTTTAAGGATATAAGGATGCCTATAAGGATCATGGTTCCATCTCCTTTTAACAAAAACTAGTTCAAGGATTTTGAGGCACACTCAGACCTATGTAGCCAAGTGGAGTTGATGCCTTGTACTTGTACACACCTACATTACCAATTGACAATATATAATCTATATGCACATACACACAAAAATAAAAATACACACACACACACACACACACATAAAGAGAGAGAGAAGGAATCATGGGTTAGATGGGTTAACTTAAGAGTAAATGATAAAAAAAAATTATAAAAAAGGTATTGAAATCATAAATAATGACTTTAGAACAATATTTAAAACAATGATACAATTAAACCATATAGAAATCTTCTACAGATATTATATAGAACATGATCAAGTGTCTAATGCAAAGAAATATCTAAGATCATTAGAAGGGTGTGTATGATAAGTATAGAAATATTTCTAAATGTATAATAACATAAGTACTTAGTTTATTAATGGTTTCTAAGAAGATATGTACCATTTTTATAGTTTTAACTAGGCATGAATTTGTAAATTTGTGAAATCAAGGAGTACCATAAGTAACCTTCACTACAACATTTGGGGTCAAATTGTGACGATGGTGTAATTTGTGGTGATTTTAATTTTTTTTTTTACAATTGTCCCTGATGTTTTTGAAATACCAACATTGGTGTCATAATTGTGATGCCCATGTGAGTATAAACAAAAAAGAGAAAGAAAATATGACATAACTCATTCCCCATTTGTTTTGATTGTGGAGAGTTGCATGCAAAAGAGGGTGGAGAGATTTGAATGAGAGTGAAGAGATGTGAAAATTTTCATGCCCTTATGAACTCTACATTTTGTTGTCATTCCCTTACTCTATAGTTATTTTTTTGTGCCCTTGCTCTGTGACATTCTTCAAGGTCTATGTAAATGTTCTATTCTTTTCCTTCTAAATAGGTACTTTATATTTTCTTCTAAACATGTATATCTTAGAGATCTTTTTTAAGGCTCTTATTACATCTTAGCACAATAGAAAAATTGATATAGCTACATAAATATTCTAGAATACAAATAACAAAACAATAAAACTCACTTAACCTGTGCTAAGTGACTTACCTCAAAATCTCGTACAAAAATAATGCAAACCATGAAAAATGGGTAGAGTTCAATAGAAATTTTTAAAAAATATACCATAGTAGATTATTTTAGAAAGAAAATAGCCATAACCTAGTTAAATGGGTCTAGTTGATGATTAGCTAGGTTGATTACAAATTCTTGGAGAACTATCATCAAATTAGGTACAATAAAATCAACAATCAACTATTCCCAGCTAGCAAGATCAAATACAATTTTCCAATTTGATAAAATTGTAAATGTGGATGCATGCTAGGCATGAAGCACATTCCCCAATTTATAATGAATAGCTGGATATAAAGGCTCCATATTCTAGACCAACAATAGAAGTAAAGGATGTAACCATGCATATATTGACACACTCTCCTTGTCAGGATCCTAAGTAGCCACTACTACTATTAATTTGGGGATCACTATATGATCCAAAATGTTATGAAGTACTAAAACTAGTAGTAACTTATCCTATGTATCCAAAAAATGTAGCATAGTTTTATGGTCCCTTAGCTCCCTAGAATTTTTAGAATTTATTCTCACTACTGGAAGAATAAATTCATTGAAGAGTTGAGTGTAAGGAGTTGAAGAAGCAAGTTCCACTTCTATGTAAATGCCATAATCATGAGGCTCATTCCCTTGTAGAAGCTTCTACCACAATGACATTACCTCTAAACTATGAAAAGGATGTTGAAGTGGTTCCCAACCTTGAAATAGTCTTATAAGAAATTGATACTTGGCATCATTACAGAGAGACTGTGCCAATATTTGAAACACTCTTATAAGAAAATTGTTAGTACCCAAGGTGGCCTTAGTTTTTAAACTTTTAGTTTCAGAGGTTGAACCTCTTTGAACCACTTCGAACTGAGGTTCAAAGTAGTTCAAAGTAGTTGGATAGTTCAAAGCAGTTCAGTTCAAAAATGCAGAACGGTTAGAAAAGTTTAGACTCAAGTTTCAAAGGCTTATTTCTGACTCATTGGAGTTCAACAATTCATAGTTCCAATCACAATTCATCGGTTTAGAGGGATATTTTAAATTGGATTTAGAATGACTTGATAAACTTCTCCCAAGTTCAAACCTATTTGGGTATCTACATTTGAAGTTAATCATAGTTTTCATAGGTTCAAAATCTGATTCAAGGGGTGAGCTTATTAATTCAAGAATGCAGTCCCTTTTAAAGGATCAAATTCAGAAGTTTGGGAAATTTCTGATTCATAATAACTCAACAGGCATAAAGGTGGTTATCAACTTACATCTGAGCTTTATCAATTTCTTCAAATCCACATAGATTCATATACATCATTTGTGCAATCATTGTCACCTGTTCATATTGTCAGGAAAACATTGAGTTTACAACCAGTGCATTAATTTCCAGAAATGCAACAAATGCTATGAGAAAGAGGAAGAACTCGATGGAATAGGCAATATGGGAATGCATCACTATGTGCATAAGTCTTCAACATTTTGCCTATGGACACATGGAGCCTGGGGAATCATACATCTTAGAGACCCAAGCATTAGTTGAGACTATTATGCTATATTGATAATTTCTCAAAGCATAAGCTTGGGCATCTCCATATAGAGGATCGTGGATGTGGATATAAGTAAGATGTTTATGGCACATGAAAGAAGGAAGTAGTTACAAACTCCCATAAAGACACTTTTTTTAGCAACCTCAATTGTTTAGTAAAACATTTGCAAAGTGTAATGATAGGTGCCGATAACAATAGGATACACGAGATGCAGATATATATGTGTGGAAGGTTTATATCAAAGAAAATGGTGAGCTACAACAGTCCACATGTCTATTTCACAAAATGATAACATGAATGATAATATAAAATGCAAATAGAGGTCCTGCATTCTTTCCAAGCCTGATAAAAGTTTGACAAAGGAACATGAATTGATTCTTGTCAAATCTCCATTAAGCGGCAATAATATAGTGTAGATGTAGATAGTTGGCAGCAAGTTATGAAAAGGGTACGCAATTTATTCCTCACAGGTAGATTGGTAGTCACTAGATATAGTGCCATACATGAAGGAGACCTTCAAATTGAAGGTAATTGAGCCATAGGTTTTCAAGGAGATAATATGAACTAGTGCATAGCAAAGGCATCAAGTCTATCATGAGGTGAGCATTCTAAAACATGAAGATTGATACTAACTTCCAAACTCGAGTTGCCTCCAAAGTTAATGCATAAGGTGTAAAGCCAAAATCTCAAAGCATTAACAAAAGAGATATCAAGATTATCGTGGTGCTTCCTTTTTAAAAGATTTTGAAAATCATTTGGCACACGATGGTATTATTAGAAGGTGAAAAGACTGGACATCCAAGAAGTAATTTCGAGAATCAGTTACAGAAATTGAACATCTACCGACAATAGAGAAAGATAAATACATCTTAGCAATGGTGCAAAGGGGTCTCAATTTCTTCCAACTTCCAGACTGTAGACTTTGGGCTTCAGCCAGGGAGGGGATTTTGCAAGATCATTCCATTTTCTTGAGAAGCTATGAGATGCAGAGCAGGGGCTATTTTTCTTTTCCAAAACTGTGTGTCTGAGATAGAGATAGGATTTTGATAGTTGATGTAATTTTGTGAAAGGAGTTTCTATCTTTCTTGAAATAGCGGTTTGATTGTAATGTGCACAAGATACTTTGTGATCTTTTGTTGTCAGGGAAGGGAGACTGAGGGTTAAGTATATCAAAACTTTGATTATGGTGTATTTTCCTTCCACTGATTATGAACTTTGTGTCATTTTCAGTTTTCTCTGAATTACATTTCAATATCGTTGTTTTTCTTGTTACATCATCAGTTCAAACATCTTTAAAGGCTTTGAGTTTTATTTCTCTCAAGATAATGGAAGATATATTTCATTTCATTACACGATGCAATGTTTAGCAAATGAACTTTGTGTCACTTGTTGTTCTTTGCTTTCTTTCTATGCAATAATATAAGTTTATGCATCTACGTTGTATTTACGGGTAGATGTTTGATATCCTTTCATGCTTTCTGGTAAAAGAATTCACATTTGATTCATTGAATATTTCATATGGGGAGCTGTTCCCGATAAAAATTTAGAGGAAGGTTATCAATCCACGATAACCTATCCAACTGTTGGTGTTGATTTGTCCTTTCACTTGGGTATTCAGGGTCAGATTTGCATGCATTTTCTCAAAGGACAATCTGTTCACCAACAAAAATGTAGATGCAATACATGATAAATTTTTCAATTGTTGTCCTCCTGATATTTGGACTGTAAATTCTCAAAGACACTTGCAAGTGATTCCAATGCCATAATACCTACCACAACGCTTTCCTAGATTCTATATAGTAGCTCCCATAATATCCTCTATGTTGTCTAGCTATTGTTTGTATTGTGCAATCTCTTTCTAAAGACACTCCTTCTCCTTCCCTCTCATTCCTTAAATTTTTATTATCAAACTTCTGAATATTTTCCTTTATTATATCTAAAATCAACTTCACATTATATTGTAACTTTAGCATAGGTGTTTGATCATCGATAGCTTTCATTTCAACATTCAAGTTTTCAAGAATGGTCAACACCCTTGACATAAGGAAGGATAGGGAAAAATAGGGCCAACAACACACCTAGCTCTCTAAACCACGTTGCAATAGTTAACACAGTAAAAATATAACACATACAATCAACAACCAAAGGAGTAAGAGAAACACTTTCATTGATTCTAAAAATATTCAACATACATGCCTAGTTGTAAGGCCTTCTAGGTTATGATCAGATACAAGTACATTCATGATCTAAGATCCAACTTCAAATTCACACTTTCCAGTTCTACTCTCCAATCCTCTTTTTAAAAATTTTCTAGCTCTTAGTAGGACTCTTTCATTTACCAAGGTCTCTCCTCTTTTTATATCCTCTGAATGTGATGATTGTGCATCCTCATCCACATGAGCAACCCTAGCTTGGCCCTTAGTTCTTCTATCTGTCCTTCCTTGTCGTTGAGGGCATTCAAAGGCATGATGACCTTCTTCATTGCAATGGAAATAGGTACCACGAAAGCCTCCTCTTCCTTGTCCACGTCCCCTACCTCTTCCTCTCTGATTTCCAAAGTCTTGATCGTGGGAGCACTTGAAACCCTCATTCCTTTGGTTCCTGCTAGTACCCTCATCTTCATTTTTCTTTTGAGTTTCATTGCAGCCTCCAGATGATCTACTGCTTCCCCTTCCTCCTTGACCGCACCCTCTTTGTCTTCCTTCAAACCTCTTATTTAGCTTCTCTTCAACTCGTAGGGAAAACTGGTATGCCTCTTCAATGCTGGTCATTCTTACCAGACTTAATTCCTCTTGGATGCTACGTCGCAACCCACTGATATAATGAGAAACCTTCCCCTTATTTACTTCTGCATGTCCCACTCTAATCAAGAGTCGGTAAAACTCCTTTGTATATTCTTGGACTGATCTTCCTGCTTGCTTTAACGCATGCATCTTTTTAAACAGATATAGCCCGTAGTCCATAGGAATGAACTGCTTCTTCAATTTGTCCACCATGCGATCCCATCTTGTGATCTTCTCCTTTCCTCTTCTATTTCTTTCCAATTGAACCTCTTGCCACCAGATTTTGGCATGGCCTTTTAGTTTTTCCTTTGCAAACTTAACCCTATCTGGGTCCCTGATATCCTCATACTCAAAGTATTCTTCCAGTTCATTGATCCAATCGATCAACTCATCTGGTTTCATATTTCCTGAAAATACACCCACTTCAATTGTGGGTCTTTTCCCAAACTTAGTAATGGCCCTAAAAAGCCTTTCCTCTGCATGATTCAAAACTTCTCCATCAAATTCCTCTTCTGGTCCCATTACTTCTTCTTCATTGTCATCCTCACTGTTGTCACCAGTGGCAACATTTGCTCCTCTACGAAGCTCCTCTTGCAATGCCTGCACCTGCCTTTGGAGGGCTCTAACCTCCTTAGGATTAATAGCTTTGGCCCTTCCACCACGCTCTCTTCATGGAGGCATCTTCTAACTCAAACCCACAACCACACAGTCCTGGTGCAAACTGCCTCATAGTCGGCGCTCTGTCTACACACTTAGGAAAACCTTATCTCTGATACCACTTGATGGGGACACAACCCAAGAACAGAATGGACACAACAAAAAAGGGAAATTATATTAACTAAGAAAATAAGCTAGTACAAATAGTATAGAGAAAGTAAACTTTAGAACATGCCCTAAGGCTTACAATAGCATAAATCTGGAGATAATTTCTCCTTTTAGTACCTCCTCTCAAACTCCACTCCGAACTACCTTTTACAATGTCAGAAATCTCCTTAAATAGACTCCAAAGGGTTAAGGACTAGGAGTGCATTCTAGAAAGTGCTAGTAGGCATCCACCAAAAAAATAGAAGGTTCTAGAAGCTGCGTTAGAAGTCGGTGCAAATCTAGAAGATTCCAGAAATGGTAACCGAACTTTTGGGAGGCATAACTTTTGAACCGTAGCTCCGATTGACAAACCGTTTACATTTTTGGAAAGCTCTCAAAGTGTTCTATGGCCCTGTGGACCAGCTTTGCTTGTCCCCCATTTTTTGGCCCTTTTTGAGGTCATTTAATGCCCCTAACCTAACTTCAAAGCATTCTTAGGAGGTTTCCAAAACTTAAAAAAATACAATAACTTTCAAACTGTGGGGCCTTTTGGCGTGATTCTTTTTCTGGAATGCTCTAAATCACAATTACATTCATTTGGCCAATTCACATCTTCTAGGTCACCAAAATGATGGCCAAATTGCATGCTCCTATTTTTTCAAGATTTTCAAACACACTGATAGTGGAATTGTGAGAGTTGGAACCTTTATTTGACCCAAATGGGTATCCAAAAATGAAAACACATGAAACAGAAACTAAGTCTAAGTACATTTTTTTGGGTGACACAGGATTGCCCTTATACCTCTGGATCCTCTTGCATCAGACACCTAGGGTAGATTGAAAAGTGACCTTGTCACCTTATGGATGGTAGAGGAAATCCCAAATGGGAAACCTCAGCTGCTGAAATCCAAGTTGAGTCCTCGATTGGTCATCCTTTCCATTTGACCAAATACTCTTCATACTACCTGTTTCTAGTACTCCTACCCACACGATGATCTAAAATGTCTTCTATCTCCTCCTTCTTAGAAGCAAGAATTGGACATGGCTCTAACACTAGCTCATCATCTGCACTATCATCATGATACTTTGTTAAATCCGCAATGTTGAAAATGGGAGAAATGTGAATACCATCTGGCAGCTCTACTTCATATGCATTTCCTGAGTCATGCTTCTTCAAAATTTTGCAGGGGTCAAATTTCTTCATTTTCAGCTTGTTGTAAGTACCGGCTGGAAATCTTTCTTTTCATAAGTGCACCATGACTAGATCCCCTACTTGGAATTCCTTATGTCTTCTCCTTTGATCAGCCCTAGCTTTATACTCTTGATTCATCTTGGTAATGTGTGCTTGAACCTCCTCATGTAGATGCTTGATATGTTCAGCAAATTCCTCAGCTTCAGCACTTGTCCTCTCCCCTTGTTCTATCTTCCTCAGCTCTGGTGCAGTCCTTGGGCTACTCCCATATACAATTTGGAATGGTGATTTTCTAGTACTCCTATTTATAGAGTTATTATAAGCAAACTCTTCCTGTGGTAGAATCAAATCCCATCCCTTGGGCTTATCCCCAACTAAACATCTCAACAAATTGCCCAGACTTCTATTTACCACTTCTGTTTGGCCATCAGTTTGTGGGTGATGTGTGGAACTAAATTTTAGGTTTGTTCTCAACTTCTTCCACAATGTCCTCCAGAAATACCCCACAAATTTAGTATCCATGTCAGAAACTATGCTCCTTGGAAGACCATGTAATCTTACCACCTCTTTGAAAAATAGGTCTGTAATATGGACAGCATCATGAGTTTTGTGGCATGGAATGAAATGTGCCATTTTGGAGAACCTATCAACCACCACGAATACTGAGTTATTACCCATTTGTGTCCTTGGCAATCGAAGAAAATAATCCATACTTATGTCCTCCCATGGCCTTGATGGAACAGTGAATGGCTCATATAGACAAGTATTGTGACTAAACCCCTTGGCAACTTGACAAACTTGGCAACTTTGTACAAACTTCTTCACATCCTATGAAATTTGAGGCCAAAAATAATGTTCTCTAAGAATGGAAATGGTCTTATCTCAACCAAAATGTCCTGCCATCCCTCCACTGTGTTTCTCCTTAATCAGATTTTCCCTCATGGAACTCCTTGGAATGCACAATTGACTACCTTTGAACAACATGCCATCCTGAATTAAATAGTCTAACCACTTGGTTCTATCTACAGCAACAGGTTCTTTACAAGCTTTCCATGCTTCAGCAAAATCAGGATCCTCGGGGTACAAATTCTTGAGTTCATCAAACCCAACTACTTCAACCTGCATTACTGTAAGCAGTGACTATCTCCTACTTAGTGCATCTGCAACCCTATTGTAGACACCTAAAAACCTTTAGAAAATAAAGTATTTTTATTTTCTGAAAAAGTCCCGATGACATCATCATTTATTAATTAATTAATTAATTAATTTTTATGCCATTAAATCCCTTTATCTTAATTAAAAATATTTAATTAAGGAATCCCTCCCAAAAATGTTTAAATCTTATTTAAACATTATTCCCTTATTAATTAATTAATTAATTAATAAATTGACCAAAAAACCCAAAATAAATTAAAAAATTATTTTTTGCCCAAAACTTGACCAATTTCCTTAAGACCACTAACCTCTTCCAAAATTTTCTAATCCTTCTTTAATTTTGATTAAAGGCTAACCCCATCATTTCCTACCCCTAATCCCAACTCAAAATATTTAATTAAGATTAAATATTAATCCTTATGTTTATTAAAAAAGTTTTAATAAATATCTCCTCAACCCAAACCCTTGAAATAAATAAAACTTTATTTATTTCCTAAAAATCTAATTTATCTTCATCCTAAGAAGTTCTAGACTCTTCTAGAAAGTCTTCATCCTCATCCTAGGAAATTCTAGACTATTCTAGAAAGTCTTTATCCTCATCCAAAGTCTAGACTCTTCTAGAAGATGTCTTTAAACCTAATCCTAATCCCCTCCTAACCTTGTCACATTCCCTAAACATGGGTTAAGAATTACTAACCCAAGCCAAAGTTAACAAATATCTCCTCCTTCACCCACCCTCATTAAATGCCATCCGCTTGCCTATCCCTAAGCTAATCCTAAACCATCCTAATCCATCCTCTAATCATTTGCACAAGCCTAAGCAAGCTTAAAACCCTCCTAATCAAGTCCAAGTCGAAATTTCTCTCATCACCCTCAAAATATCTCAACCACAAAACTTTATGAAGCCCACTAGGCCATAAATGACTCTTCCAAGCCCTTTTATTGCTCTTACAAGTCATTATGAGGGTCTTTATGAAGATTTTATCCCTTGAGCCTCCTTTTTTGACTCATCCTTCCCCTTTCCTCCATCCTCTCACCATGTGACATGTGTCACTCCTTGATTGGTTGTAAGGAAGCACAATCCATGTGCTCTCCTCTCATGCAATCTGAGCCTTCTATAAGCTTTTTCACATCCTTGCATCCTAGCCTTTGATCCCTCAAGCCCTTTGCCTATTTAAGGAATCCTCTCCCAAGTCATTTTAATACAATCCATGAAGTAAAGTCATAATGCCATTTTGAGAAGCCATTTTACATCAAAACCACACACTCACACCCAAATTCCAACTCCATTTGAAGCATCTTTTGAAGAATAAGCTTGAGCATACATCCTATCTATTTAGACAAAGCTACTCAACAAGAGAGCTTCTAATTGAGAGAGCCCATTAATGGCTCATATTCTCAATTGAGAGTTCATCTTAGTCTATCTTGAAGTTTATGAATTTTGTTTAGTTTGTAGAAGCTTTATTTAAATTTGGTTTTTATTAGCATACTAACATTGCTCATATTCATTTTGGCACGCCCGGTGGGACCCTGCATGGGTCATCTTCATTAGCTTTTTTAGTCAAGTTTTGTATGTCATTTGCTGATTTTGGCTAATTTTTCTTGTTTTTGTGATTGGTAGGATTGTATAAATTGGTTTTGTAGGTCCACATGAGCATGAAGAAGACAAAGGAACTCATACTATATCTCATAGTGTTTGCAGATTTTTCAAGCTTATAGGTGGACAAAGAACTTGGAATTCTTCTTCCTCTTCTTTTCTATATTCTTCTTATTCCATATACTTCTTCTTCTTCTTCTTGTGGGAGATCTTGGCCATTTTTTTTAAGGAAGCAAAATCAGACACATTTCTTTTTAGTGCTTAAAATGAACCCCCAAATCATACTTAAATCCATTAAAAACTAAAAATTTGCCAAAAAAAAAAATCTTTTAACAAGTGAAACTAAACCAATCCAATCATTTGCATCCTTGCAACATCAAGGTTTTAGATGAATTCATGCAAAGTTAGGAACACTTCATTTTTGAGAATTTAAAAAGAACTTCAAGTTTCCATTTAAAAAGTTTCAAAATCAACACTAAGTGCACACTAAAATCTAAATCAAACTCAAAGCATCAATCAAGGATAAAATGAACCTCATTTGCAAATATTTTAAAGTTATTTTAAAAAATCTCATGAAAACTAAGAGTCCTAAATGGTTGCCAAAATTGTCCTAAAAAGCTTTGTTATTTGTTCCAAACAAATGTCTTGTTGTAAAATCTTGAATGTTTCTTAGGTTTTTCATGCATCAAAACAATCTAGGAATATCATTTTTGGGGCTTAAAATATGAAAACTATAACACAAAATCTTGAATGAAAACCAAAGTCCAAAGAGTCATTTTCACTTTTGAGTCCAAAACAATCTTGAATGATCTAAGGTTAAAACAAAGCACTTCAAAGTTCTTAAAACAACACACAAAATCTCAATCTTGAATGCTCAAAGGAAAAAACTTGAATGTTTAACCACTTGTCTTTGAATGCATGTTGCTAAAATCACTCTTGAGTGCCATGGATTAAAATCAAAGTTTTTTTTTTTATGAATGCATGATTAAAACAACAAATCCAATCTTGAATGCCATAGATCAAATAATCATCTTTTGGAGCATAAAAAGAATCTACATTTTTGTAATCTTTTAAGTTATAAAAACAAATAAAAATGCTTTGAGTGAGTTTGTCATTGGACTCACCCTCTTTAATCACCCATCAATTTAACCATTGGTTGCAATCTCAGTGCCATCTATGGGGATGGGTCCACCTAAGAGGGTGTTAAGTGCTCCACGAAAATCAAACTCCACTCACTTGGGTTTTTAGTGGTTTTTCTAAGTTAGAAAATTTCTTGAATGCGCATTAATCTCCCTCACACTTCATTTGGGCATAAAAATTGGACAAATCTTGACGTGGAGGGCCTCCGGGCGCGCGCTTGAAATTGAATCTCACACACCTTTGTTTTGGGCTTAAAATAAACTCACACTCAATCTTGAATGCCTTAAAGAAAAATCAATCGATACTTGACGTGGAGGGCCTCCGGGCGCACGAGTTTACCTTCTTGTTGACCCTAACTCTTCTTCTTGTTCACATTCTTCGATCAATTTTATTTTTTTCGATGCTGAAAAGTTGGAATAAATATTGTATCTTAAACATGAGTGCTTGCAAAGTCTAGATCAAAAAACTTAAGCGTCAGTTGGTAAAAGAACAAGCGTGTTTTTTAGCCCAAGATCATCCAAGTCTTCTCTCCCCTTGTCGTCTTTCAAGGCCATCTTGGGTGCATAAGATTAGGATCCAAAATCTTGTCTTAGCTTTTTAGGAGGCCTGCTTGGGGATTTCATCACCCCTTGGGATGACCTCAACTCCAGTGTTTCAGCAGAGTATAAAGATCGGGAGGTGATTCCAAAGACACCTCTCTTGGGATCAAAATTTTTTCACTCGAGCTAAGCCTCAAGGAACTTTATACCCTTGAGAAGTGAAAGAGGAGAAGTGGGTTACCGCTCCTCTTGGCTGTGTGACATCTTTTTGATTTCATCTACAGATTTGGGCCTCACGTACCTTGTGTATATTGAGGACTCCCTAGCTAAACCAAATTTCATCCTTGTAGAAAGCTTCCTAAGATGTTGGTGTGTTTGACGTGCTTGCTCAAAACTTTTTTCTGCTTGTTTGTTCATAGCTTTTGAATGAATGTTTTCCAATTTTGGTCAAAATCCCAAAAAAGAAAAAATCTCCCAGCTCAACGCATACTTAGCGTAGTCACTGCCTCATCAGAAAATCATCCAAGCTCCCCCGCTGCAACCAAATCTATCTAGTTCCTTGCTTTAGAACAATCCCAAATCCAAAGTCTCTCCAAATCATCCCCCCCTAGCCAGCTAGAATCCCAATCCAAAATCACACCCAAGCCTTTTGAGAGTTGTTGTCATTCTGCTAGAATTTGTTATCCAATCAATCCAACCAATCCACCAGCCTCACCATGGTTATCCTTTTGACAGAGCTTTGTCTAGGGTAATCTAGCTTTGTCACCTATTATCCCTCATCACCTTGAGCTAAAGGTTGGGATCCACAAGTGATCAATCTCGTGTCATGCCCATAGGATCATTAGTCTATTCCTAGGTTGACACAATCTCCACCAATCAAAAATCTCACTTTTTGACAGCATGCCCTTGAAGTCTTCCATCCACAGGAAAGCCAAAAATCTCTAGCCAATCCTCCTTAGGTCTATCATGCAACTTTGACTCTCCCTAGGAAATCTTTCATCAGCCAATCCAAAATCTGTGCTTAACCTAAATCCAACCATGAGCTTCCGTGTTCATCCATACGCAAGACCCCATCCCCATCAAACTCATCATCAAAGCATGAAGTACCAATCCTATCATGATGTGTTTGGTCGCATTGTCCTTGCTCCCGCCACCTCCTATTCCAATGATGATGAAAATCTTGTTGACTATGACGGGTATATTGAAAGCCTTAGAAACATTCCCCCAAGCATCCCCCAAAATTCAAGAGTCATTCCAAACTATCTAGTCATGCCATCTGATATTCCAGCTTCCCCTCCATCACCCCATCAACCAAGCTTCCAATCTTCCACCCCAATCACACTAGTTATTCCTGTCAATCCACCTCCACCTTCGACACACGAGTCTCCAAGGAATCTCTAGAGGAAATACAAGAAAAGTCCCCTCCAATAGTCGATAAGCCATGTCATCTAATCCAACCATGTGAAGTAGTTAGTGATGAAGCTTCTTCATCTATAATATCACCTCCATCTCCCATAGCTATCATCCCCATACCATCCATCAAATTGCTTAAAATCCTTCCACTTCCCGCAACCATCAAAATCCCACCACCTATCAAATCACTCCAAATCCTATCCACATCGCCTCCAAGCATTTCCTAAATCTCTCGTAATGACCCTTATGCATCCATCTTCTACTCACCCATCTCCACTACTGAATCTCCCATCTATCCATCTGCTGCCTTTGAAGAATCCATCCCTTCACCTCCTATCGCACCATCCACTCCAAACCAATCCTATCAAGATCCTGCCCAAAATCATGTTGACATCCCCCAAAGCATAAATGAAGATATCATTGTACCATGTCTTCCATCCATAGTGTAGTCACCATCTCCTCCATCTCCAAAACCTTAAGCCATATCTCCTCCACTACAAGATATCTTGTCATCCCACCAGCTACATCAAGATCCTATCCTTCCATCTCCCTCGCTCCATGCTTCCATCTTACCACCTATCCAAGCTATTCCACCATCTATAATCTACCCTCTTGGTTCACTTACATTCATCCACGGTGGCCCTCTCTCAGTAGAAGAATTAAGAACAGTATCTCCCCATTGCAATACACCTAATAAATCACTTCTACCATTTTCTGCAAGCAAAAAGTTTCCTCAGCTTGTTCAAATGCTTAATCGATGGCATTATCAAGGTCAAGGTTTAGGACCACAAGAGCAAGGAATCAGAGAGCCTATTATTGCACAAAAAAATTTAGGATTTCATGGTCTTGGATATGTATCCAAAGGCTGACCATCTAAAGGTGTTGGTACACCACACCCCCACACCAAGCCTATCTCCAAGCCCACCATGCCAGCCTCCCATCATTCCTTCAAGAAATCTTATGTCATCCCCCCTCCACCATCTTTGCAACCCAAAACAACCTACCATATCCCCCCTTCATCCGCTAAATCCATTTTGGGTCCCTATGTCCCAAAATCTACCATCCTCCATCCTCCTATTAGCCATCATAAAAATCCTATTCCATCCATTCCTATGCAAGATCAACAAAGGAACATATCAGGGCACATCATCTATCATCATCCCCCTACATGCTCTTTCATATCCTCTCCATCTCACAAAGCTTCTCCTAACCATCTTCCCAAAGCTTACCACAACAATGTAAATGCCAACTTCAAAATGCATAAAGCTAAAAATCCACATCCTAGGCAATCATATGTCTATTCTAAAAGACATACTCCAAAAAGGAAAAATCCAATCAAAGAATGCAAAACAATGCAAAAGCCTATGAAAAGAAAATCCAAAACCATGTGGATCCCCAAGAAAAAAGTTGAAACCCAATGCATAATGGCATCCACCATTGCTAATCCCCCATCTAGTGACTCATGTCCCCCATATCCTAACTCCATATTGGGTGCCTATATCCCCAAGCACGCTTCCACAAATCCTCCATCATGCCCGCATCTACCATCTCCCCCATATGCTCTTTTCTCACCCATTCCAACATGTGCCAATGTTGCTCTTGCAAGCATCCCCATCTCATGCTCCTTTCCAGCATTTTCATCCCTCCATCTCCTACCATCAATCCCATCTAATCCGATCTATTGCATAAATCACACATCTGGTGTACCAACAGCTAGCAACAAAATTGAACATTCCAACAGCCAGTGAAAAATCCCAAAAAAGCCAAAATAGCTAAAGAAATCCAAAATCATTCCAGCTAAGTCCAAAGTCAAAAAGTCAAAAAAGAAAAGAAAAATAAAGCGTCCACTGGTGAAAACTTGGCAATTCAAGCACCTTGGACAAGTACCATGATGAAAACTTGGCAAACAAGCGTCATGCATAATCTCGCCATCCCCAGCTTAGCCTATCACCCTCATGCTTTTGGTCATCTCTTGACATCCAACTCCATCTTCCAATCTATCCACCTATCCTCCATCCTCCAGCTTCCATCTCACACCATCCACTAATCTTATGTAGCTTCAACCAATCATCTCAGCTATCATCCATCTCCCTAGCCCCTTCAACTTTTTCCATCCTAGCTTCAATCCTATCACATCCATCATAAGACCTCCTTCCACATGTTATCTTCTGATTGGGGGCACTATATTCCTTGGAGATCTTGTCTTGTCCATCCTCCCTTGTCATTGGTATCTAGCTCTAGGCTATCCTCATGCAAACCCAATGTCATCTCTTTATATCCATCATAATCCTAGCTATCTACCATCCTATCCAGCCATCTCATCCTGCTCCTCTAGCTATCCTTGGTCACAAAATCTCTCATCATCATTGGATGCATCCTGCCAAATCCATATCTTTCGCTATCACCCCACCCTTAGCTTTCGCATCTTGCACAACATCGAACCATCCCGCTATCCTATCATCCTAAGCTTTTGCCTGCTTGTAACTATCTTGGTCCATTACCTTGTACCATATCTTGACTAGCTCACTTGTAAATATCTTGGTCTGTCAGCTTGTACATCCTCTTTAGCTTAGTACCATTGCATCTATCCAGCTTTCGTGTTAGTTCCTCCTTGATCAGCATCTTGCACACATCACACAACCCTTGGCATCCTTTAAATAGATCTCCTATCACCAAAGTGTTATCCTTCTTAGTTCAGCTTGCCAGATGCATCACTCATCAAGATCCACCAGCTTAGGTGCTCTTCGATAGGTCCTTGTAGGATATAGCTTTCCTCATGTCTGATCTTGGTCCGTTAGTACCTTGTCCTACCCATCTCATTGGCAAATGTTTCTCTTTTGGATTTTCACTTTCTTTTGATTTGGAATCTTCCCTTTTAGGTCTTGAAGTATCTTTTCCAAGCAATCTTTTTGTTCCCTCCTCAAGGTTGCCATGATCTTCCATATCATGGTATGCTATGAATGGGGCACTCTGAGCATACGGTTTTGATCAAGTCTTTCATTTGTTTCTTTTTTTTTTTTTTTTTTGCTTGTGGGTTACCCAGTATCGGTTCCACGTTGTTTCCTCCGAGTTTCATGTGTGATGCTGGGGCAATCCTTGCGTATTTGTTTTGATTCAGTTCATCAATCCTTTGGACAGTTGGTGAAAAGGCCTTGATGTTCTTGGTAACCTTGGCAATTAACCAATAGTCCTATAGCAAATCTAGTGCTCAACTACATGGTGGTACTTCTCTTTGAAGTATCCCCCCGCTCAAAAAGCTTCAATGGTTTTCCTTCATCTCCATTATCCCCCATCCATATCCAGCATCCATCTCTCCTACCCCAGCTTATGCATCAGTATCTCTTTGAATCACTCATCACTCTTAGCTTTAGGGATCCACAATCCTAGTCTTAGGGATCCACCAATCCAAATCAATCCACCAAGCCTCATCTTTCGAGATCCACAATCCTAGTCCTAGGGATCTCCAAAACCCATCTTCCACCAATATGACTCTTTGAAATCCTGTTGCATCAGCTTTATAATCCCCTCATCCATCTCCCTATCCTGGATTCCTTTTTATAGCGCTCTACTCCTTCATCCTCTGCAATCCCTGAGATCTTAAGCTTGCTTCCTCCTATGCCTCTGATTCTCCCTTTATCATTCTCCTATAGTGAGAGTTTGAGCTAACTAAACCTCTTCTCTTAAGCCAATCTGAGTCTTCTTGCTCATCTCAATTTCTTGTACTTTTCAAGAAGTCGTCGAGCCTCGCTTTCTCTCCCCGCTACCTTCTTGAGGGGGCATCTTGCAGTCCATTCTCTCCTCTTCTGCTCTAGCCTTGGGCATCTTATTTTCTTATCTTTGATGTCATGCCACTTGCGGCATCACATCAAAGAGGGGCAAAATGTAGACACCTAAAAACTTTTAGAAAATAAAGTATTTTTATTTTCTGACAAAGTCCTGATGACATCATAATTTATTAATTAATTAATTTTTATGCCATTAAATCCCTTTATCTTAATTAAAAATATTTAATTAAGGAATCCCTCCCAAAAATGTTTAAATCTTATTTAAACATTATTCCCTTATTTATTAATTAATTAATTAATAAATTGACCAAAAAATCCAAAATAAATAAAAAATTTATTTTTTGCCCAAAACTTGACCAATTTCCTTAAGACCACTAACCTCTTCCAAAATCTTCTAATCCTTCTTTAATTTTGATTAAAGGCTAATCCCATCATTTCCTACCCCTAATCCCAACTCAAAATATTTAATTAAGATTAAATATTAATCCTTATGTTTATTAAAAAAGTTTTAATAAATATCTCCTCAACCCAAACCCTTGAAATAAATAAAACTTTATTTATTTCCTAAAAATCTAATTTATCCTCATCCTAAGAAGTTGTAGACTCTTCTAGAAAGTCTTCATCCTCATCCTAGGAAATTCTAGACTATTCTAGAAAGTCTTTATCCTCATCCAAAGTCTAGACTCTTCTAGAAGATGTCTTTAAACCTAATCCTAATCCCCTCCTAACCTTGTCACATTCCCTAAACATGGGTTAAGAATTACTAACCCAAGCCAAAGTTAACAAATATCTCCTCCTTCACCCACCCTCATTAAATGCCATCCGCTTGCCTATCCCTAAGCTAATCCTAAACCATCCTAATCCATCCTCTAATCATTTGCACAAGCCTAAGCAAGCTTAAAACCCTCCTAATCAAGTCCAAGTCGAAATTTCTCTCATCACCCTCAAAATATCTCAACCATAAAACTTTATGAAGCCCACTAGGCCATAAATGACTCTTCCAAGCCCTTTTATTGCTCTTACATGTCATTATGAGGGTCTTTATGGAGATTTTATCCCTTGAGCCTCCTTTGTTGACTCATCCTTCCCCTTTCCTCCATCATCTCACCATGTGACATGTGTCACTCCCTGATTGGTTGTAAGGAAGCACAATCCATGTGCTCTCCTCTCATGCAATCTGAACCTTCTATAAGCTTTTTCACATCCTTGCATCCTAGCCCTTGATCCCTCAAGCCCTTTGCCTATTTAAGGAATCCTCTCCCAAGTCATTTTAACACAATCCATGAAGTAAAGTCATAATGCCATTTTGAGAAGCCATTTTACATCAAAACCACACACTCACACCCAAATTCCAACTCCATTTGAAGCCCCTTTTGAAGAATAAGCTTGAGCATACATCCTATCTATTTAGACAAAGCTACTCAACAAGAGAGCTTCTAATTGAGAGAGCCCATTAATGGCTTATATTCTCAATTGAGAGTTCATCTTAGTCTATCTTGAAGTTTATGAATTTTTTTTAGTTTGTAGAAGCTTTATTTAAATTTGGTTTCTATTAGCATACTAACATTGCTCATATACACCTATTAGATTTTCCACTTCTATGCTTCAACACAAATGTATAAATCTACAAGAAATCTACCCACTTCATATGCCTCTGATTCAATTTACCTTGGCTATTTAGGTACTATAATGCCTGATGATCAGTATACAAAACAAATTCCTTTGGCAATAAATAATGCCTCCATTTCTTTAAGGCCTGAACTATTGCATAGAACTCTTGATTATAAATAGAATACTTTGTTTTTGCATCATTCAATTTTTCACTAAAATATGCAATAGGCTTACCTTCTTGGCTTAATAAAGCCCCAATAGCACTACCACTAGCATCACAATCCACCTGGAACACTTTTCTAAAATTTGGAAGTGCCAACACAGGTTGTTCAGTCACCTTCTTCTCCAGCAATTCAAAACTTCTCGCAGCTGTTGCAGTCCATTTGAACTCTTTTCTATCCCCTCTTATTGTATGAGTTAGGGGTGCACATATGCCACTGAAATTCTTAATAAACTTCCTATAAAAACTAACCAGACCATGAAATGATCTTACCTCAGTAGCAGACCTTGGAGTAGGCCATTCCAAGATGGATTTTACCTTCTTTGGATCCATTTTGAGACCTTCAAGTGATATAACAAACCCAAATAGACTAACTCCTTTTTTGCAAAGACACACTTCTTTAGATTAATTAATAGTTTCTCTTCCCTTAGGCTTTCAAGGACACTACAAATATGCAGTAAATGTTCTTCCAAAGTCTTGCTGAAAATTAAAATATCATCCAAATAGACAATATCAAATTTTCTCAAGAACTTCTTAAGTACCTCATTCATGAGCTGCATGAAGGTGATTGGGGCATTCGTTAATCCAAAGGGCATGACTAACCACTCATAAAGACCCTCCTTGGTCTTGAAGGCTGTTTTCCAACATCTCCTTCTCGAATCCATATCTAATGATAGCCACTCTTCAGATCTATCTTTGTGAAGTACTGAGCTCCACTCAAGCAGTCCATAATATCATCCATCCTTGGCAAAAGAAACCGGTACTTGATGGTTATCCTATTTATAGCTCGAGAATTTGTACAAATCCTCCACTCTCCATCCTTCTTTTGTGTGAGTACTGCAAGTACTACACATGGACTTAGGCTCTCTTGAATCAAGCCCTTCCTCAATAGCTACTGAACCTATCTATTTAGCTCCCCTATTTCAGTAGGAGTCATCCTGTGAGCAGCCTTGTTAAGAAAACTAGCTCCTAGAATCAGATCTATCTGATGACTGATTTGCCTTACTGGTGGCAACCCATCTGGAACATTATCAGAGATAATATCTCCAAACTCCCCTAGTAAATCTAAAACTTCAAATGGCATTTCACTACTACCTTCTTTATCTTTCCTAGGAATCAAAGCATAGCACATATGCTGATGTTTCATGCCATCTAAAAACTTCCTTCCATCAACAAGACAAATTCTAGCACTGCTACATACCTTTTCACCTTCCTTTTTCATGGGCTTCAATTTGTGGTGAACTCCATCCTTTTTCAGAGAGTATGTGTTTGCATGTCCATCATGTATTGCATGTCTATCAAACTGCCATGGTCTACCCAACAATAGATGGCAAACATCCATCGAAATAACATCACAGAGAACTTCATCATGGTAACTCCCAATTTCTAATTTTACTAAACATTGTTCACTTACCAGGACCTTATGATCATCTTTTACCCAAGAAATCTAATAGGGTTGGGGATGTTTCTCCCTCTTGAGCTTCAGCTTAGAGACCATCTCTTCTGATACCAGGTTATCAGTGCTACCACCATCAATGATCACATCACAACATTTATCCTCACACTTGCATCTATTATGGAACAAACTCCTCTGTTGTCCTAGTTCATTCTCACCACTTAGTAGGACTCTTTCATTTGCCAAGGTCTCTCCTCTTTCTGCATCCTCTAAATGTGATGATTGTGCATCCTCATCCACATGAGCAACCCTAGCTTGGCCCTCAGTTCTCCTATCTATCCTTCCTTGTCATTGAGGGCATTCAAAGGCACGATGACCTTATTCATTACAATGGAAATAGGTACCACAGAAGCCTCCTCTTCCTTGTCCATGTCCCCTACCTCTTCCTCTCTGATTTCCAAAGTCTTGATCATGGGAGTGGTTGAAACCCTCATTACTCTGGTTCCTGCTAGTACCCTCATCTTCATTTTTCTTTTGAGTTTCATTGTGGCCTCCAGATGATCTACTACTTCCCCTTCCTCCTTGACCATGCCCTCTTTGTCTTCCTTCAAACCTCTTATTTAGCTTCTCTTCAACTCGTAGGGCAAACTGGTATGCCTCTTCAACGCTGGTCATTCTTACTAGACTTAATTCCTCCTAGATGCTAGGTCGCAAGCCACTGATATAATGAGAAACCTTCCCCTTATTTGCTTCTGCATGTCTCACTCTAATCAAGAGTCGGTAAAACTCCTCTGTATATTCTTGGACTGATCTTCCTGCTTGCTTTAATGCATGTATCTTTTTAGATAGATCTAGCTCGTAGTCCACAGGAATGAACTGCTTCTTCAATTTGTCCACCATGCGATCCCATCTTGTGATCTTCTCCTTTCCTCTTCTATTTCTTTCCAATTGAACCTCTTGCCACCAAATTTTGGCATGGCCTTTCAGTTTGGCCTTTGAAAACTTAACCCTATCTGGGTCCCTGATATCCTCATACTCAAAGTATTCTTCCAGTTCATTGATCCAATCAATCAACTCATCTGGTTTCAAATTTCCTGAAAATACACCCACTTCAATTATGGGTCTTTTCCCAAAATTAGTAATGGCCCTAAAAAGCCTTTCCTCTGCATGATTCAAAACTTCTCCATCAAATTCCTCTTCTGGTCCCATTACTTCTTCTTCATTGTCATCCTCACTATTGTCACCAGCGGCAACATTTGCTCCTCTACGGAGCTCCTCTTGCAATGCTTGCACCTGCCTTTGGAGGGCTCTAGCCTCCTCAAGATTAATAGCTCTGGCCCTTCCACCATGCTCTCTTTGTGGAGGCATCTTCTAACTTGAACCCACAACCACACAGTCCTGGTGCAAACTACCTCATAGTCGACGCTCTGTCTACACACTTAGGAAAACATTATCTCTGATACCACTTGATGGGGACACAACCCAAGAACAGAATGGACACAACAAAAAAGGGAAATTATATTAACTTAGAAAATAAGCTAGTACAAATAGTACAGAGAAAATAAACTTCAAAACATGCCCTAAGGCTTACAATAGCATAAATCTGGAGATAATTTCTCTTTTTAGTACCTCCTCTCAAACTCCACTCCGAACTGCCTTTTACAATATCAAAAATCTCCTTAAATAGACTCTGGAGGGTTAAGGACTAGGAGTACATTTTAGAAAGTGCTAGTAGGCATCCACTGACAAAATAGAAGGTTCTGAATCTAGAAGATTCTAGAAATGGTAACCGAACTTTCGGGAGGCATAACTTTTGAACCATAGCTCCAATTGACGAACCATTTACATTTTCGGAAAGCTCTCAAAGTGCTCTATATCCCTATGGTCCAGCTTTTCTTGTCCCCCATTTTTTGGCCCTTTTTGAGGTCATTTAATTCCCCTAACCTAACTTCAAAGCATTCTTAGGAGGTTTCCAAAACTTGAAAAACTGCAATAACTTTCAAACCGTGGGGCCTTTTGACCTGATTCTTTTTCTTGAATGCTCTAAATCACAATTACATTCATCTGGCCAATTGACACCTACTAGGTCATCAAAATGATGGCCAAATTGCATGCTCCTATTTTTTTGGGATTTTCAAACACACTGATAGTGGAACTGTGAGAGTTGGAAGCTTTATTTGACCCAAATGGGTATCCAAAAATTAAAACACATGAAACAAAAACTAAGTCTGAGTACATTTTTTTGGGTGACACAGGATTGCCCTTATACCTCTGGATGCTCTTGCATCACAAACCAATATGTTGACTCTCTCCTTTTGCAACTTTACAAACTCCACAACTCTTTACAAATTTTTTAACATCCTTATACTTTTTTGATCAATAATACACCTCTTTTAGTAAACTCAATGTCTTATCTATTAAAAAATGTCTAGCTAATACACCACTATGCTTTTCTTTAATTAGATTCAACCTCACAGAACTTCTAGGAATACACAACTAAATACCTTTGAACAACATACCTTCTTGAATGAGGTATTCATCATACTTACTTATGTGATTTCTCAAATTTGATGCTTTTCACTCTCTCCGCACCTCAGAAAAATCAGGATCAACATCATATCACTCTTTCATTTCATCAAAACCAAGAACTTCAACCTTTATTTCAGTCAACAAAGAATGTTTTCTACTCAATGCATCAGCAATAGTATTAGTGACTCCACTCTTTTGCTTAGTGACAAATCTAAAATTCTATAAGTACTTGACCCATTTCATATATCTCTGATTCAATTTATGTTGACCTCCCAAGTATTGTAAAGCTTTGTGATTAGTGTACAACACAAACTCCTTAGGAATCAAATAATGTCTCCACTTCTTCAATGCTTACAATAGCATAAAATTCTTGATCATACATAGGATACTTCCTTTTAGCATCATTCAACTTTTCACTAAAGAAAGCAATAGGTTTAACTTCTTGACTTAATATAGCTCCTATTGCACTACCACTTGCATCACATTCAACTTGAAATACTTTGTTGAAATTAGGCTAAGCCATTATAAGTAATTCAACAACCTTTTTTTTCAAAGTCTCAAAACTCTTATCAGCTCCATGTGTCCACTTGAATTCCTTTTTATCTCCCCTCATTGTCTCAGTCATAGCAATACAAATAGAACTAAACTAAGATTCTTTACAAAATTTCTATAAAAATTAACCAAACCATGAAATGATCTTACCTCACCCACATTCTTAGGTTTAGGCCACTCCAAAATTTCTTTAACCTTCTCTGGATCCATTCTCAAACCATCAGCTGAAATCCCAAATCCCAAATACACAATCTCCTCTTGCATAAAAGAACACTTTTTCAGATTGATCAGCAACTTTTCCTCTTTCAACCTTTGTAATACTTGTCTAATATGCTTAAAATTTTCTTCCTTAATCTTAGTAAAAATCAGAATGTCATCTAAATAAACAATCACAAACTTACCCAAAAATCTTTTTAGAACTTCATTCATCAACCTAATGAAAGTACTAGGTGCCACTCAAAAAATCCATTATGTCATCCATCCTTTGCATAAGAAACCTATATTTTACTATAATTTTGTTAATAGCTCTAGAATCAATACACATCCTCCATTCTCCATTATTTTTAGGTACTAATATAGAAGGTACAACACATGGACTCAAACTTTCAATGATTAATCCCTTTCGTAGCAATTCATGCACTTTTCTATTAAGTTATTCATTCTTTGTAGGTGTCAATCTATATGGTGCTTTGTTTGGCAAACTAGCTCTAGGAATCAGATCCATGCAATGACTTATACTTCTTACTAGAGTTAAACCATCAAGAATATCCTTAGCAACAATATATTTATAGTCATTCAACAATTCTACAATTTTGGTTGTCACTTTGTCATTACCAACTTCTATTGCTCTATCAGTACTACCAACACTTGGCCCTCTAGGAACTATAGAAAAACAAACTTGATTCTTCTTTACTTCCTTTTCAAATTTATTTCCATTAACCATGCAAATTTTTATTGTAGTACAACTAACATCATCTGGATTTTCAATGAAAGGAAACAATATTTGTTTCTTCCTATTTACCCAAAGAGTATATTTATTCAACCTTCCATCAGGCAAAACATATCTATCATATTGCCAAGGTCTAATCGACAAAATATGACAACAATCCATAGGCATTATATCACACAACACTTCATCAAAGAAATGTCCAATTTTGAACTTCACAATACATTTCTCACTTACCAATATCTTATGCTCATCTTTGATCCATGAAACATGATAAGGTCTAGGATGTTTCAACCTTTGCAACTGCAACTTTGTAACTAGCTCTTTTGATGCCAAATTTGTTGAACTTCCACTATCAATGATCACCTTGCAACATTTTCCATTCATCTCACATCTAGTCTTCAAAAGACTTCTTATAAGGATAGGTTCCTCATCACTTCCCTTATTACATAAGGTTCTTCTCACAATCATATTTTCTCCAGCCTTAGGTCTACTTGGTAAACTCTCAATGTCTCCTTGAATCACAATGTTTCTATTATTTTTCCCACTTTCAAAAGATCTATGCCCTTCTTTGTCACATTTAAAACAATTACCACGAAAACTACCTCTAGAATAAGAATTGCCTCTTCCTTGGTAAGATCTAGTGCCTCCTCAGTATGAACTACCACCTTTCCACTCAGTCTTGTCTTTTTCATCATTCTTCCATTCAAATTTTTCTTTATCCTACACAAAAATATTAGATCTACCACCTTCACCATAAGATCCACTTCCACCTTTCTAGAATCTACCACCTCTACCTCTTTGTCTTTGTTCATGCTTCTTTGTCAAGATCTCCTCAACTTTCAAGGCATATTGATATGCTTCTTCTCCACTTTCCAACTTCAAAAAACTTATTTAATCTTGAATTCTAGATCTTAATCCATATATGCACCTTGTAATTTTCTCACCATCATCATCCACATGTCCAAATCTAATATCCAATCTATATAATTCCTTAGTATATTGTTTCACAGTCATGTCATTTTGCTACAAATTTTGCATCTTTCTCAACAAGATACCATGGTAATCAACAGGAAGGAATTTTTTCTTTACCTTTTTCACCATCTTTGGCCAAGTTCTAATCTTCTTCTTTCCTCTCCTTTTTCCATTAGTTTGCAAATGCTCCCACCATAGTGAAGCATGACCTTTCATCCTAGTGATTGTAATCTTCACCTTCTTATTATCAGGAGTGCTTTCATACTCAAAGAACTTCTCCATATCTAAGATCCAATCTAACACAACATTGGTATCCAATTTTCCATCATAAGGAACAAATTCTACAATAGACTTTGAATTTTCCCTAGATAATACTCTCAACAATGTTTCCTCATCTTGACATTCTTTAAGTTGTAGATTTGAGTTTGGTGTTGTTGCTTCATCATCACTCACATCATCAAGATGTGCTCCTCTCCTCTGGGCTACTTTCATAGCATCTAATCTAGCCACAATTTGTCCCAATTGATCCAATATAGCATTATCAACATTTCCTCTACCACAAACCATCTTTACAAATTAGGTTCTTGCAAGATCGTAACCCTCTATGAGTTATTGGTCAAATCCATAGATCTGCAACCCTACAACCAATATCCTAAATAGGGTTCTAATGATCCAATCTCCACAAGGATAAACCTCAAGATTTGATACCACCTAATGCAAGGAATGATAGGGAAACTAGGGCCAATGGTACACCCAACTCTTCGAACCACCCTGCAAGAGTTAACATAGAAAAAATCTAACTCATAGAATCAAAAACCAAACGAGGAAAAGCAAAAACTTTCATTGATTCTTCAAATATTCAACATACATACTCAGTTATAAGGCCTTCTAAGTTACAACAAAATACAAATACATTTATGATCTAAGATCCAGCTTCAAATTTGCACTTTCCAGTTCTACTCTCCAATCCTCTTTTTAAAATTGCTCTAGCTCCAAGCCTAAACACTCTATTTATACTAGCCAAAATAACTTAAAGATCATTCTAGAACATAGAGAAGACAAAATTTGGCTCTCAACAAATATTAAATACCTATCATGAAAACAAACCTAACATTAAATACATAAGTCAGCCTGCATCAACAATTACATGTCTAGAAATTGATGTCCAAGAAAAATTGCAATATCTCCTAGCTCTGATTAAATTAGAACTTTCACTTTTAATTGTGGGTATTATTTTAGGTTCTCTAAAACCCCTTAAGTGTGAAAATATTGATTCATCAAGGATAAGTGTGTATCAATCCTAAAAGTCAAGCACAAAAAACTATTGCACAAAACTGTTAGAAATTGATACTCCAAGAGAATTACCATATCTCTCAAATTATAAGGAGTTAGAATTTGTGCCTTTGAAAAAAGAAATTAATCTACTCCCTCTTCAATCCTTAAAGTGTATAGCCACTCATTCATTATAAAAATTTAGTTACACATTCTACAACAGGCACCCAAAAACCAAAAAACATAGTTTTAGTAGCATGGTAAAAACAAAAAACATATAGGATAGCAATGCAACACAAGATGCTCTTGCATCAACCCTCACTTGTAGAGCTCTCATGTCAAGATTTTTTTTTCCTAATTCAACACCATGTTCTTGCTTCTAGGCTAACAATTCTTCAAGTGTATTTTCTTGTAAAACATTAATTTTGTTGAACAATTGTGAACTCTTAGAAAGTGCATTCTTGTTTTCATGTATGTGTATATATATGTATGTATGTATGTGTATATGTATGTATGTATTTATGTATGTATGTATGTATATATATGTGTATAAATACATACATACATACACATATCTGTGTATCTATGTATGTATACATAGAGAGAGATCTTATGGATTGTGGATTATGAATTATAAACAAAAAAGAAAAGAAAACATGAAATTAATCAATCCCCATTTTTTTTGATTGATTGTGGAGAGATGCACATGAAAGAGGGTGGAGAGCTCTAAATGTTGGTGGAGATAAATGGAGATCTAGGATTTTGTTGTTGTTCCCTTGTGACTTGTACATTTTATTGTCTTTTTGTGCCCTTGTGATCTTTGTGCCCTTTCTCTATTATTTTCTTCAAGGGGAGAAAAGGTAATTGTGTAAATGTTCTTTTTTTCCCCCTTCTAAACATGTATCTCTTATTGATATATAGTAGCTTTGGTCAGATTCAAGGATATCTAATTATGATAATTGTATGCATATGTGCATGTATGTATGTATATCAGTTCACTATGTAAAATACTTTACATGCATACATATGTACATGCATATTACTTGTGCTAAATTAAATTAATCATTCATGTCTTGAATTCACACAAGTAGTTATCCTTGCATTCAATCAAAACTATTCATACCAAACTATGTATGCAAAAATATGTACTTATAGATTATATTATCTCTTGGTGATTGAGTAAAGATCTCATGCATAATATCATCTAGGTAATTATTAGATGCATTCACATTAAGTCATGATAGGATCAAGAAGATGATCCATTTATGTTTATACAGGTCACCAACTTAATATAAATCATGTTTGGTTAAGCATTAACTAAACTAATTAGTATAAGTTTCATAATTACTTATATCAACAATCATGTCATGAGTGGTGGTGCAGAGCATCAAGGAACTATTATGAATTTTGGTTTAATTTTTTGGTTTCTCACCTAATTAGGCTAAGATAAATGAGTCTTGGATGAAAAATCCATGGTTGAAATGAAAATACACCATGTATGCCTAGGTCACTTTAGGCAAGTTGTAAGCCAAAGTTGCCAGTTGGGAAAAATTGGGTCTTTTTGATTTTTTGATTAATATAGCCTAGTATTAGGTATTTTTAGTTATTTTTCAATAAGTTTTAACCTTTTCCAAGTCTTAGAATTGAAAAATTGCCAAAATTGCAAAGTTGCACTTTTTGTGCAAAATTGCTAATTTGCAAAATTGTAAAAGTTGCTCAAAAATGCAACTTAGTTGAAAAGGAGTTATAACCATTCAAAAATTAGTTATAACCATTGGGATAGATGTAGGAAGGATATATACCTCATTTGTGAGGTCACAAAGGGAAGATTGTATAGATTCAGAGAAGTTGCAATATGAGATTTCTCAGTTTTGAAGCAATTTTAATATTTTCTTGTATTTTGTCCATACTGTATGGATTGGCACGCATGATTAGATGATTTTTTGAAGAATATATTTGCCTTACCTTTCCATTTATTTTGGTTTCATCATTTTATGTGGATTTTTTTTTCAAGTTATTCCATTTTTTATACAAGAGGGTTTGTAGGACAAAAATTTTGTGCAAGCTTTAAAGATGGGCCCATAGCTGTGACTCCCATAGTTTGTTTTTAATGGTCTCTTGGGGAATGATAGCTAGATGGGTCCTCTCAGTGATTCCATTGTTTCAAGACTAGGCAATATATTTTTCTATTTTTCCTAACCAGCCCTAGGTCAAGTGCCTCTATGGATTCGACATTGTGAGCATGTTGTTTGGAGTATAATAGGAGAAGGAGACCTATTGGAGAGCTGAGTGTTTGGAAGGAAGTTGGAGGGAGGTGAATAGACATTCTTGAGTGTTGGTTGTGTTTCCATGACCCTAGTTTCCCATATTTTCTTTGTAAACTAATCCTAATTAGGTCAATTAGGACTGTGTTGCTTACTTAAGGAAAGTGAGTGCTAGATTGGAACAAACCTTTAAAAAAATTTGGGTTGTAGATATACTTTTTAGAGTTTAGGATACAAACCTTAAAGATTTTGTGGGTCTTTATTCCCTGAAGTGTCCGTACACAAAAGTAAAAGTTAAGCCTACTTTTAAGGGTTTCAAAATAATGTAGGTTGTCTTGGCTAGGGTATGGTCTTTCACCCACCAAAACTGATCTTAGATAAATTTCCTTTAGTAGGATTCAACTTTACTCATAACTCCTCCTTATACACTAACTTTTTTGGAGTATCTAACCACTTTCAAACCCCAACATTCCTCTTCTTGCTCTATGATCTCCTAACCAAGTGTGCAAACTTGCCTATGGCATCACCTTTAAATTGCTTGCCAAGATTCTCAGGGCCCTACCACTAGAATAATGTACATGGGCTCTACTACCACTTCCCTTGAAAACATGAAGAACTCATGATAGGAAGTCATGGGAGAGCCATTATGGCCAAAATACTCAAAATTAGAACATCACACAACCTAGTTTTAAAATATTTAAAAAATCTACTCAAATGCATATTTACAACCTAACAAACTAAAGATAAAAACACTATACAAAAAAGAGGAACATAAATAAAAAATCAAATTCTTCTATTCAATCCATTTGTCTATACATGAACATCAAAATGCAAAACTATCTCAAAAGAATGTGCATTAACTTACTGAGGCTTTCTTATTACAATTCCCAACCATTGGAATGTGTTTTGATGGTGTATATATAGCCTTCCAAGGAGGTTGTAGGTGGTTGGCATAACCAAAAAGTTCAAACTTGTGCATTGCAACTTTTTCTCAAAAAATTGTCAAGCAATTTTTGCAAAAAGTTGCATATCTTGACAATTTTTTGATTTTATGAGCAACTTTACTTCTCCTCCTAGTGGGAGTCCTTGAATCATCTAGAATGAGTCAAGAATGTTGTTAAAAACATGATTGTGACATTACAAACCCAATATATATGTTCTTGAGCTATGGTGCCCATTTGATAACTTTCATAGGAAGGTGCACAACTTGACATCTTTTACCTATTTCCACTTCCTAACTCCTCCATGACATCTTATGACTCCTTATCCAGGTACAAACTAGAAAATGAACTTGAAAACTCACCATAGACACACACTTCTCAAGGTCTTAGAACTATGCCTTTGTAAGACACAAACCAAAACATAGAAATAGTCCACACACCTTTCCCAACAACTCCTAGCTTATTCACCATCTTGATTTGGCTAGAGCCAGTACACACCCACCATCTGAAACAAAAAAAATAAAATCTTTATGTGTGTGTCTATGTATGGATGTATGTATGTATGTACACACACAAAGAGATTTTTTTAAAGGTGGTTATTACATCTTAGCACAATAGAAAAATTAATCTAATTGCATACATATTCTAGAATCCAAATAAGAAAATGATAAAACTCACTCAACCCTTGCTAAGTGACTTACCATAAAATCCTACATAAAATTAATGCAAACTAGGAAAAATGGGCAAAGTTTGCAAGAATTTTACAAAAACGTATCATAGAAAATATTTTTAGAAAGAATCAAGCCATAACCTAGTTAAATGGGTCTAGTTCTTGATTAGCTAGGTTGATTAAAACTTCCTATAGAAATATCATCAAAGTAGAAAGAATAAAATGACTAATCAGTTGCTCCTAGCCAACAGGATCAAATACAATTGATTGTGGTGATAAAATTGCATATATAGATGTGTATATATGTATGTGGAAATGTGGCCTATGCTAACACACACACTTCAACACGGTCTTTGTATGCAGATTCATCCTGGAATGAACATTGGATTGTTCATCCAAGATTTTCCCTACAAAGCGACCTGTTGCCTTCTATCTAAAGGGATTTTGCCTATTAATATCCTCAAAATCAAGGTGTAGGCAACCAGACCCTCTAAGAATGAAGGATTTAAAGAAATGTAGCTAATCTATATGATTGTGCAGATTAATCTAGAATGAGAAATGCATGGTTAATGTAAGAGCATGTAAAAGAAAGCTATGCTAAAATGTATGCATATTATGCTAAATGAGATTAAACTAGAAAATGAATATCTTATGAAAGTAAGGAGCTCAAATGAATGCACAATCCAGCAAAAATTTGATGCAAATTCTCATTCAACCTCCCTCAAAATGAAGAGATAAGGGTCTCTTAAATAGACTTTCCTGGAATCCATCAACGGTTGAGATCAATTTCAATCAATGGTTAGGATCAAAGGTGAAGTTCAGTCATAAACGGAGATTCCCAAATTAAAGGGAGTTAACAGATTTAACTTGAGTAAAATAAGGAGTTAACTAATTCAATTTGAGTAGAAAAAGGAGTTAACTGATTTAATTCCTTTTTGATCAATAGTGAACTAGAAATTTCCCTTTTTTGAACTGAAGAGAGAATTTGTTGAGATATTTAATTTAATAAAATGAGATATTCTTTCATAATTACATTTTCTATTTAATTAAATAATCTTTTAATTAATTAGAGACACTTTTCTTATTTAATTAAATAACTTCATTTAATTAATTAGGAATGGCTTCCCATTTAATTAAATAACTTTGTTTAATTAATTAGAAGTAAGTTCTCCATTTAATTAAATAATTTCATATAATTAATTAAAATAGGCACATTATTAAATTAAATAAATTTAATTCCATAGTACATTAGCCTTAGGATATAATTTAATTTAATTAAAGTATAAATACTTAGTAATTAAATTAAATATTAATCAATAGGTTTAATGTGACTAATATGAGTAAATACTACAAGAATTAAATAAGAAATATGATGAATGCAGATTAGGGTTTTCTGCATTTGACAATTAAGTCAAGTAGCGAATAGTAGAATGAGAATTGCCTATTAGAATAGGACTTACAATTATTAGAAATGGACCAGAATTGGTATAATGGCAATGAGCCAATTTTAGGGTATTACATTTTGCCCCTCTTTGAATGAATGTGCGAGCAGCATGTTCAATTCAAAGATAATCAGAAAGCATGATGTGAACATGAGATTGGTTCCAAAGTTGATTACACACAGATCAATTGATAAGCTTTTAAGGACTATCTCTAGAACAGAGCTTAATCCCAAGGAATCCAAGTAGAGCACTTAGATACCTAAGATCGATAGCATTTAAAAGACTACCTCCAGAATGAAGTGTAATCTTTAAGGATCTAGACAAAACGTCTAGATACCTAAAATTGATAAGCATTTAGAAGATTATCTCCAAAACAAATTTTAATCTTCAAGGATCCAGATAGAACACCTAGATACCTAAGATTGATAAGCATTTAGAAGATTATCTCTAGAACAGAGTTTAATCTTCAAGGATCTAGATAGAACACCTAGATACCTAAGATTGATAAAAGATAACAAGGTCTAATCATGAGTCGTAGAATCATCCCTAGAACGAGGCTTGATCCTCAGGAGTTGGGGTTTAGACTATCCCAATACTTGTCCATCAAAATTTGAGAAGAGTTGTTATAAGGTTGATCAATTGATGAAAAGATAAGATAGATGGCAAAGATGCCAGATAGAAGGGAACAAGATGCCTTGAGCGATGAGATGCCCTAAGTGATGCAGACATGAGATGGGAACCAGATGCCCCAAGCAATAAGTATTCAATGATGTAATCATCCTACCCCCTCAAGAGAAAAATCGAAAGATGACACACCAGAAGTATGAGTTGAAGCAATATATCATGAGATATAGAAGAAATTTGAGATTCAACAGAATATAGAAGAGACCAGAACGATCGATAGAAGATTTTGGGTTGATTTGAAATGATTGTAAAGTTGGAAAGACCAAGTTTGACCAAAATTTGACTAGATTTAGCCATAGTTGACTTGAGTTGACTATTTTCAAAATGAATTTTGAAAGTATGGAGAATGAAAAGTTGAAAGGATTCCAAGAATCACAAAGTATCAGAAAGATTTGGGCTACACAAGCATTCGATCGTGTTGGTCCCTAAAATTTTAAAATGTATTTTTGAGGCTCTTAGGTGTGTTAGATTTCAAATTTGGTCCTAAAAATGGATCTAGAATGGTCCAATTAGCTAGGGGTGTGATTTGGGCGCCAGAAATGTATGCGTGAAAATGCGGCCTATGCTAACGCACACACTTCAACATGGTCTTTGTATGTGGATTCATCCTAGAATGAACATTGGATTGTTCATCCAAGATTTTCCCTGCAAAGCGACCTGTTGCCTTCTATCTAAAGGGATTTTGTTTGTTAATATCCTCAAAATCAAGGTGCAGGAAACCAAACCCTCTAAGAATGAAGGATTTAAAGAAATGCAACTAATCTATATGATTGTGCAAATTAATCTAGAATGAGAAATGCATGGTTAATCTAAGAACATGTAAAAGAAAGCTATGCTAAAATGTATGCATATTATGCTAAATGAGATTAAACTAGAAAATGAATATCTTATGAAAGTAAGGAGCTCAAATGAATGCACAATCCAGCAGCGATTCGATGCAAATTCTCATTCAACCTCCCTCAAAATGAAGAGATGAGGGTCTCTTAAATAGACTTTCCTAGAATCTATCAACGGTTGAGATTGATTTCAATCAATGGTCAGGATTAAAGGTGAAGTTCAGTCATAAAGGGAGATTTCCAAATTAAAGGGAGTTAACAGATTTAATTTGAGTAAAATAAGGAGTTAACTGATTCAATTTGAGTAGAAAAAGGAGTTAACTGATTTAATTCCTTTTTGATCAATAGTGAACTGAAAATTTCCCTTTTTTCAATTGAAGAGAGAATTTGTTGAGATATTTAATTTAATAAAATGAGATATGCTTTCATAATTACCTTTTTTATTTAATTAAATAATCTTTTAATTAATTAGAGACACTTTTCTTATTTAATTAAATAACTTAATTTAATTAATTAAGAATGGCTTCCCATTTAATTAAATAACTTTGTTTAATTAATTAGAAGTAAGTTCTCCATTTAATTAAATAATTTCGTATAATTAATTAAAATAGGCATATTATTAAATTAAATAAATTTAATTCCATAGTACATTAGCCTTAGGATATAATTTAATTTAATTAAAGTATAAATACTTAGTAATTAAATAAAATATTAATCAATAGGTTTAATGTGACTAATATGAGTAAATACTACAAGAATTAAATAAGAAATATGATGAATGCAGATTAGGGTTTTCTGCATCTAACAATTAAGTCAAGTAGCGAATAGCAGAATGAGAATTACCTATTAGAATAGGACTTAAACATTATTAGAAATAGACTAGAATTGGTATAATGACAATGAGCCAATTTTAGGGTATTACAATATAAATATATGTATGTATGTATGTATGTATGTATGTATAGAGATAGATCTTTGTAAGGTGGTTATTACTTCTTAGCACAACAACAAAAATGATCCAAATGCATACATATTTCAGAATCAAAATAATAAAATGATAAAAATCACTCAACCCATGCTAAGTGACTTACCTCAAAATCTTGGCTAATAATAATACAGACCAGGAAAAATGGGTAGATTTTGCAATTTACAAAAACATATCATAGTAGATATGTTTAGAAAGAAACAAGCCATAACCTAGTTAAATGAGTCTAGTTGATTAGTTGTGTTGATTACAAATTTTTGTAGAATTGTTATCAAATTAGGTACAATAAAATGAACAACTAGTTGTTCCCAACTAGCATGATCAAATCCAATTTTCCAAGGTGATAAAATTGCATATGTATATGCATGTATGTGTATATGTATTTATGTATCTATGTATATAGATATGTATGTATGTGTATATATATGTATATACATGTATGTATGTATATATATATGTATATATGTATGTATGTGATCACTTTATTTCATTTTCATGCCCTTTTGATCTCTGTATATGTGTGCATGTATGTATGTATATATACACATACATACATACATACATACATAGACACACACATATGTGTGTATATATGTATGTATGTATGTATATATATACACATATATATACATACATACATATACATCAAGATAAGCTTCTCTAATTACCTAAAAGGGGAAATATAAAGAGATACATGTTTAGAAGAAAAAGAAAAGAACATTTACATAGGTACCTCTTCTCCTCTTGAAGAAAATCACAAGGAAAGGGCACAAAGATCACAAGGGCACAACATGGAAATGAAATCACAAAGCAAGGGCACGAAGATCACAAGAGTATGATAATGAAATGTAGAGATCACAAGGGCATGAAAATGAAATGTAGTGATCACAAGGGCAGAACAAAAAGTCCTAGATCTCCACTGATCTCCACCAAGGACATGAAAATGAAATTTAGTGATCTGAAGGGAATGTCAAAAAAATGTAGTGATCACAAGGGCATGACAATGAAATCTTGACCAATGTTCACCCTCGTTCATAGCTCTCCACCCTGTTTCATGCACAACTCTCCACAATCAATCAAAAAAAATGGGGAATGATTTATGTCACAAATTTTTTGTTTTGTTATTTTTATATTCATGTGTTCATTGTAATTGCAATGCAAATATAGGTATTGTAATGACATCAAGGACATTTACAAAAAAATACAAGAAAACCCACAAATTGCCTTGCCATTGTGAATTGTACTCACAATTTGACCCCAAATGTTATAGTGAACTTAAGTGTTTTTAAGAATTTCAATTTGAAGATAGAAAAACCTATGGTTGAGGTTCCTACTATTGAAAGAGAGTTATATGATCTTTTCATTAAGAGTAGAGGGAGAAGAAAGAAAATTTCTAATCAGATGAAGGCTTGCAACAAGTATGATTCATTTGATCCTAGTAGTTGCACTAACAAGAGAAGAGCTGATATAATCCTCCTATTAGTAGTATTACTATTTCTTTTATACCCATGAGTGTTCCACCTACTTCATTTCCTATCTCACAACCTTCATACAATAGTTTTCCTTACACTTATATTAATCCACCTTCTATGCTTTCTAATGTCCCACCTATAGCACCTTATATTCTAGTTATTTTTTACACTCTTCCTAGTGTGTCAAATGTGTCATTGCCATCTATTTCCTCTATTGATTCCACTATAATTAGTATTGCTCAAATTGTTTCTTCCTTGAAAAAATAATTTTCTTGCCTTATTCAATCTAAGTTTAATGTGCCTACATGTGATATGGGTAGTCCTACACAAAAATAAGGTAGACTAGGAAAGATGGGTAGATTTTACAAGAAATTTTACAAAAGCATATCATAGTGTTGAAATTCTTTACAGTAATTGGGGGGGGGGGGGGGGGCTGGTTGTTGTGAATTAGTTATCCAAGGTACAAATTTAAAAATAAAACTTTTCACAACTTAGTGAACCCACATCCATAAAACCTTGTTATGTATGCATCCATTAGATCATACAATACTAAAAATTTGTAGGTTACTATTGTTGACATTAAGGTCAAAGTTTGTTTATTAGTAACTCACACTTAGTCAATTGGTTAAGTTTTTATAGAGACTATCTTGTAGTTTGCAATATTAAATGAGTAATCTAGTTACTACTAGGTAATATATTTGTTACCAAGTTCTACAATTGCTACCAAGTTCTAAAATCTTTATATAGTTCGTGATGAGTGGTATCTATTGAGTTGATCAGTGACAATACTAACTAAGCTTCATAGTTTAACCGATTTGCACAGTATCAACAATGGTCTCCAATATATAAAAAGATTGTAGTATTAGTGATGTGAATCTACTATTGACTGAGCCAAGGTGTGTTAACCAAGTGATTTTGTTTACACCAAGCTTGCAGTGTTAGTGTTAACCGAGCCATGAAGTGTCAACCAAGTGATTCAGTTTATATGCCAAGTTTCATAGTGCTCACTAAGTGACACAAGTATTGACTGAGTTCAAGCTACTTGGAAGTGATTAGTATGAGTCCAACTTCTACATCAACTAAGTGCATGATGATGTCAAGTGTTGACAATGGTTGCTGAGTATTAGAACAATACCAAGTTTTTCTTTAGAACCTAAGTGCCAGTAGTTGGGCCGACTTTGCGATCGTGATGGAAACCTATGTTGTAGCCAACTTTGATGAATTATGATTTTTATTGCTATATATGTAATTTATTATATCATATAAAAATGATTATGAAGTGAATATAAAGAGCATAAGTGTGAATTGAGAAGGCTACTAGTAGTATAAGGGACAACAAAAAAAATTCTATCACAACAAGGTGATCTTTACATTTCAAAGGAATCTTAGCCCAAATTAGAGTTACAAATAAGAAATCAACCAATGGTTCATCTTAACAATTGTATCAATAAAATCCTTTAATTGGGTAGACTTAATAGTCTTTGACAAATCTCTTTACTAAGTGCATACTTAATTGTACTTTTTGTAAATCCTTTCACAAGGTGGACCTAGTAGTCCTTATTTCTCCTCATAGGGCAGATCATCATAAGTGATCAATTGTAAGTCTTAACCAACCAACTTTATACTATAGTATTAAAGCTTGTGGGTATCATCCCAACCCCTATATTACTTTCTATTTGGAAGGTTTTTGGGTCACCATATCTTGTGTCAAGTGTTATGAATGTTTTACTACTTTCATTCTCTCATGCATGCAATTAGATCATAATATGATATGGAGGATTAATTGTTGAATTAAATTAAAGTTTTATAGGTTCTTAATTCAGCCCTCCCCTCTTAGTAACCTTGCCTACATAATATTTCCAACTATTGGTATAAGAGCATCTTTGGTTCTCAGAGAAGAAGTTTAGCAACTTGAGAAAATATTAGAGGTAATGGAGGTATACAAGCTAGATAAGGCTATTGATAATGAAAAGTTGGATCTTGAATTGGCTATTGGGCATCTTAAGAAAGTAAAGGAGAAACTCTTATAGTCATTGAAAAGAAGGAAAGATCTTGCAGTAAAAATGAATGACAATCTCTACGCTAAAGAAAGAATTAGAGATATATGTCCTAAAAGAAACTTAGATGAAGCTAAAGAAGCAATCAAGATCTACTTGAAAAGAATTCCAATCTTCAAGAAGAAGTTAGAAAGCTACTAGTAGTAGTATAAGGGACAACAAAATTTTTTCTATCACAACAAGGTGATCTTTACATTTCAAGGAATCTTAGCCAACAAATTAGAGTTGTAGATAAGAGATCAACCACTGGTTCATCTTAACAGATGTATCAGTCAAATCCTTTAATCGGTTAGAGTTAATAGTCTTTGACAAATCTCTTTACCAATTGCATACTTAATTGTATTTTTTGTAAATCCTTTCACAAGGTGGACCTAGTAGTCTTTATTTCTCCTAATAGGGTAGATCATCATAAGTGATCAATTGTACATCTTAACCAACCAACTTTATACTATAGTATTAAAGTTTTTGGGTATCATCCCAACCGCTATTTTACTTTCTATTTGGAAGGTTTTTGGGTCACCATATCTTGTGTCAAGTGTTATGAATGTTTTACTACTTTCATTCTCTCATACATTCAATTAGATCATAATATGATATGGAGGATTAATTGTTAAATTAAAAATTTTATAGGTTCTTGATTCAGCCCTCCCCTCTTAGTAACCTTGCCTACATACTATTTCCAACAATTGGTATAAGTTTTACTTTCTATTTGGAAGGTTTTTAGGTCACTATATCTTGTGTCAAGTGTTATGAATGTTTTACTACTTTCATTCTCTCATGCATGCAATTATATCATAATATGATATGGAGGATTAATTGTTGAATTAAATTAATGTTTTATAGGTTCTTGATTCAGCCCTCCCCTCTTAGTAACCTTGCCTACATAATATTTCCAACAATTGGTATAAGAGAGTCTTTGGTTCTTAGAGAAGAAGTTTAGCAACTTGAGCAAAGATTAGAGGTAATGGTGGTATACAAGCTAGATAAGGCTATTGATAATGAAAATTTGGATCTTGAATTGGCTATTGGGCATCTGAAGAAAGCAAAGGAGAAACTCTTATAGTCATTGAAAACAAGGAAAAAATTTTCATTATCAATAGCCTTATCTAGCTTATATACCTCCATTACCTCTAATAGTTGCTCATGTTGCTAAAATTCTTCTCTGAGAACCAAAGATGCTCTTATACCAATTGTTTAAAAAATTATGTAGGCAAGGTTACTAAGAGGGGAGGGCTGAATCAAGAACCTATAAAACTACTTCTTCTCTGAGAACCAAACATGCTCTTATACCAATTGTTGGAAATATTATGTAGGCAAGGTTACTAAGAGGGGAGGGCTGAATCAAGACCAATTGTTGGAAATATTATGTAGGCAAGGTTACTAAGAGGGGAGGGTTGAATCAAGAACCTTGATTCAACCCTCCCCTCTTAGTAACCTTGCCTACATGGTTCTTGATTCAACCCTCCCCTCTTAGTAACCTTGCCTACATAATATTTCCAACAATTGGTATAAGAGCATCTTTGGTTCTCAGAAGAGAATTTTAGCAACTTGAGCAAAGATTAGAGGTAATGGAGGTATACAAGCTAGATAAGGCTATTGATAATGAAAAGTTGGATCTTGAATTGGCTATTGGCATCTGAAGAAAGCAAAGGAGAAACTCTTATAGTCATTGAAAAGAGTGAAAGATCTTGCAGTACAAATGAATGATCTTTCCTTCTTTTCAATGACTATAAGAGTTTCTCCTTTTCCATAAGCATGAATTGAGAAGGCTACTAGTAGTATAAGGGACAATAAAAAAATTTCTACAACAACAAGGTAATCTTTACATTTCAAAGGAATCTTAGCCAACAAATTAGATTTTCAGATAAGAGATCAGCCACTGGTTCATCTTAACAAGTGTATCAGTCAAATCCTTTAATCAAGAAGACTTAACAACCTTTGAAAGTTCTCTTTACCAAGTGCATACTTAGTTGTATTTTTTGTAAATCCTTTCACAAGGTGGAATTAGTAGTCCTTATTTCTCCTAATAGGGAAAATCATCATAAATGATCAATTGTAAGTCTTAACCAACCAACTTTATACTATAGTATTAAAGCTTGTGGGTATCATCCCAACCCCTATTTTACTTTGTACTTGGAAGGTTTTTGGCTCACCATATCTTGTGTCAAGTGTTATGAATGTTTTACTACTTTCATTCTCTCATGCATGCAATTAGATCATAATATGATATGGAGGATTAATTGTTGAATAAAATTAAAGTTTTACAAGTTCTTGATTCAACCCTCCCCTCTTAGTAACCTTGCCTACATAATATTTCCAACAATTTGTATAAGCACATCTTTGGTTCTCAGAGAAGAAGTTTAGCAACTTGAGCAAAGATTAGAGGTAATGGAGCTATACAATCTAGATAAGGCTATTGATAATGAAAAGTTGGATCTTGAATTGGCTATTGGGCATCTTAATAAAGCAAAGGAGAAACTCTTATAGTCATTGAAAAGAAGGGAAGATCTTGCAGTACAAATGAATGACAAACTCTACACTAAAGAAATAATTGGAGATATATGTCTTGAAAGAAACTTAGATGAAGCTAAAGAAGCAATCAAGATCTACTTGAAAAGAATTCCAATCTTCAAGAAGAAGTTAGAAAGCTAAAAGGAAAACAAGAAATCATGTCAGTAAGATTATGTGAAGTCATGGAAGAAAAAGAAGAGATAGAAGAAAATAACAATGAAATTCAACATCTATCTTCAGCAAGCAAACTTCATTGATCAACTCACTAATGCAAATAAAGAACTTGTGAATCTAAGATTAGAGAATGAAAGATTAAAAAATGATCTAATGCTAAAAAGTAAATTAGTGAGAGGATGATGAAATCTCAAGAAAGCATGAATCAATTGAATGAGCAAAATCAATATAGAAAGAAAGGCAAAGTAGGAATAGGATAGACAAAAGAAGGTGAATCATCAAAACAAGGAGCTTAAAATAATAAAAGGCCTACTTGCAATCATTGTGGTAATTTAGGTCATACATCAAACAAATGTTGGAGAAATGGTAAATAAAAATTCAATGGAAAGTGTTACAGCTACAATAAACATGGACATAGAACAAGTGAATGCAAGGAGAAACCTAAGTTTGAAGGTAAATGTCACAATTGCAAGAAGCAAGGACATAGATCTTCTAAATGAAAAGCTAAGTTATTGAATCCAACAGAACAAATTGTAAAAGCAATATTTGGATGGGACTAGAACACATGGTATAGATTCCACTATTGTGGAGAATTTGGGCACATTGGAGAAAATTGTGTGAAACATCACATGAGGAAAAGAGACACCAATAGAAGACATTTCATTTGTACAGAACTTGGACATATTTCCAAGAACTGTATGAATGTTAGAAGAATTGAAGATGAAAAGAAAGCCAAAGTTGACAATATGAGAAAGTAGATAAAACAATAAGGTACCATAGCCTCTTGAGAATGTAAGTCTGAGTCATGAAGTAGATGTCACTCAAGAGTTGGGTGACATAATAATCTCGACTTGAATTCCCATAGGAATAACTAGAACTAAGACTCTGAAGCAGAAATCTCACATCAGTTCCAACTAGCTAGAGGAACAAATTCATATCAGTATTTAAGATGCACTAGGATCACCGAGTGGTTACAAAATTTTAGACCTTACCAAGCTAGGCTAGGTTGCAAGACCCTACCGAGCAAGGTTGGGTTACACTAAATTATTGTGTGTGGACACCGAGTTGTTGAAGACACTACTAAGTAATGCCAAGACTATTGAGCTATGAACATCTACTAAGTATTAAAGGATAAACCAAGTGGAATATAGTCTATCACTGAGAAAGTGGTTGTACCAAAGCATTTATGGTGATTGAAAAGTGAAATTTGTTAAAAAGAAGAAAATTGAATCCATTTTTCACCTTGAATTTTTAAGAGCTATTTGCTAAGAGCAATTTTTGTACTTCCAAGTGATCTTTGTGTTTGTGGTTGGAAGAATTCTCAATTTTTTTTTGAAACCCTTCAAGACCCTACCAAGCATGGTTTTCTTCTAGAAGAAAAGTGAATAAAGGATTAGAAATGTTGATTCAAGAAGTAGAATACGAGCTTCCAACATTCAAGATTAGTCTAGTAATTGTCAAATCACTAGACCTAGTAGGTGCACAATCCAAAATTCCTTCCTAGGTATTACTCATGCACAATATATGCTTGTATTATCACTATTCTATTCAAGAGCTAGGAACACATGAAATACATGAGGCATTAAAAGAGTTAAGTGTGAATGAAGCTCTAAAACCCAAACATTGACACTTGGAAGAAAAGGGCTTAACACATATTTCACATATGCTAAGAGATTTTTAGGAAAAATGGATAAGGTTCATATTGAGTTGAGTTCACAATGGGAAACTATGGTTGGATCAGCCCATTTTGATCACAAGGAAAATGATTCATTGAATCACTAGTCTTCCAATGTTAAGAAAAGTAAAGGTGACCAAAACCCTAGTTTAGGCTAAATTGGTGAAGAAAATGCTTGCTGAGTGGGATGGTAGAGGAATGAAGATAAGTAAAATCATAGACACAGAATTGAAGTTTGGAATTCGTGTAATTTCCCACAAAATCTATAGCTCCAGTCATCTCAATAGTGCATCATGTGAAGTAGTTGATTTAGTTCTAAAAGTTATGAAGAATAACATGTCATTTGACCTTGTCAAGTTATTATTGAGTCAATTCAATAAGAACATGGAAAGAATAAGAGGTTCCAAGAAAAATCCATGTAAGTTTGGTTCACTCAAAACTTGTTTATTTTTCTTTGTACACAAGTTTTTCCCTTCTAAAGGTATACTTGTATGGAGAAAAGATGTACCTATTATATATTAGATTAATGAATACATAGTAGAGATGGGTGAAAATTTTGACAATATAATGGATAATTACTTTGATAAATTTAAAGAGAAGATGAATAATAGATATAGGATACCAAAGAAACTTATAGAAGACTACAAAGATTATATATGTTTCATGGTAGATTGTGATAGAGTGTACACTTAGGAAATTAGACTGAGGGTAGAAAATGTTAAGCCTCTTGAATATGAGGTTAACATAGATGATACAAAAGATATCATTGGGGCTATTCTGAATGAGCCTATGGATTCTAAGGAACCATATTTTGGAATTTATGAAGAAGCAAAGGTGAGGATAGAGCTTGAAATTAAGATTCCTCAAGAAGTTAACAAAGGAAGAAAGAGGATAGAAAAACTAAGCAAAGAAAGTTATACTCTCTTACTAACAGAGGGTAAAGGAGATTATGTGGAAAAAGATGAAGAAGAGGATGCCGTAGAAGAAACCAAATCTAAGGAAGAGGAGCCTATAAAAAATAAAGGTAAGGTTATTATAACTAGACCTACCATGCCATCCACTATAGAAGAACATCAAAATCTAGGAAGAAATTGAAGTTAGGTGAGGAGGAATCTGATAAAATTATTTTCAAGAAGCCTCCACCTACACTTCAAGAAAAGTTGAAGGAAATGGAAGAAGGAGCTAAAATGGAAAACTTTAAATCTCTCAAATATGAAACTAGGAATGTAGATGTGAAAAAGTAGATTGAGGACATGATGATGTAAAAATTGGGTAAGTGGAAGTACTCACATGATCATCTCACTCAAAAAATTCCAAAGAAGCTTTTGCAAGAAATCACACCTAGATGGGAGAATGCAAACAAGACTCCAAAAGACATATTTGAATAGACTTTGAGGAAACTTATGCCAATTATTAGTGAAAAAGAGGTGAAAGAATATTTGAAGACAAATGAAGAAAAGTTCACTCTCAAGTTCAACACATATCTTGTGCTAATGGAAGACGTAGAATCTATGGTAAAATCTACCACTACCACATGGAAGAACATTTACAACCCACATCAACCAAGTGACTTCATTATTTAGTATAGTGAAAAAGATGATGAAGATGACAAGGAAGATGATGAAAATGATGAAGAAGAAGATATGGAAATAGAAGATGTAAATCTGGATGATAAGGAGGAAGGACATGAAGCTACAGAGGAAAATCTCCCTGAGATTTAGAGTATTTAGGAAACTGATCTAGAAAAGATTGCAACAATAATGATTGTCTCATTTCCTCACTCTCTAAGAAAATTTTTAATGCCATCAAGCTCTAAGAAATCTTTTGTTGAGTTGGTTGTAGCAACCACTACATTGCCAAGAACCCAACCAATCCATGCACCCATTCAACTGAGTACTACATTGTCTTAAGTGATCAACACTTCATCTACCAAGCAACAAGTGTTGGAAATTTTATGATAGGCCAAGTTACTGAGAGGGGAGGGGTGAATTAGTAACAAATAAAACTTAGTCCTTAATTAGCAATTAATCCTTCATGTATATTATGATCTAATTGCATGCATGAGAAACTTAAAACACTAAAGCATACATAACACTTTTAACACACAATTTGCTGACCTAGAAACCTTCCAAATAGAAAGTAAAACTAGGGTGAGGATAATAGAAAAATTCTTTAGTACTACAATATAAAGTTGGCTTGTTAAGGATTACAATGATCACTTCGAATGATATGCCTTGTTAGGAGAAATAAGGATTGCTAGGTCCACCTTACAAACTGATTTACAAACATACAATGAAGTATAAACTCTTTAAAGAGATTTACACAAAATTATTACATCTACCTTGTCAAGGGATTTGACTAATCTTCCTATTAGTATGAAATAGTAGCTGATCTCTGATCTACAACTTGGTTTGCTAAATGAGAATCCTCTAAGTATAGAAATCACCTTGCTATGATAGATAAATATTTGCTACTCCTTATACTATTGTAGCCTTTGTAATTTTATCTTATCTCTTATTTTCTTGTTACATTACATCATATTGAATGTGATACATTACATTACATATATACCAATCTAGTTTACAAATTAAAAATCATCCACAATACAAGTTTATACAAAATACACAAAGTTGGCCCAAATGAAGAAATTCAAGTTCTGAAGACTAGCTTGGTGAAGTTCTAATAATTGACATCTACTGTCAATGCTTGGCATCTTCATGCACTCAGTAACATAGAAGCTCAGTCCATACTAATTACTTCCAAGTAGTCTTGAACTTGGTCTACACTGGTGACTTAGTGGATACTATGAAAATTGGCATATAAACTGAATCATTTGATTCATACTACATAGCTTGGTCATTGTTATCACTATAAGCTTAGTATAAATTGAGTCATTTGGTTAACACTGAGTAGCTTGGTTAACACTAGATTAACATCACATCAACTGTGAACTCGGTAAGCACTGCACAACTCAGTTTGTACTAATAAATCTAGCATACATTGTGATGCTTGGTTTACACTACTAATTAATAACTTTGTAGTAACTACTCAGGGTAAACTAAATATTGTCCAATGGACTTGGTAGCAATTGTAGAACTCATCATCATTTGAAATGCTTGGTTAACACTATCAACTATACAATATGCTCGATAGATACTTACAATTTGAATAAGTGTATGTCATTAATAACAAACATGACTAAAATGTCAAAAATCTCCCCCTTTGGCATTAGGGACAAAAACACTTATCAATCAAAATTGAATTCAAAAATGTTCATGAACACCTTTATCCATCACCTTGTGTCTCCAACTTGGTGGAGTATACTATTTTTGAAATTTTTCAAAATTGGTTTTGTAAGAGATGTATTTTTATACATGAATAATATAGTAATGCTCCCCCATACATAATATATACTATACTTTACATTTTTTTGAACATTTTGTCCTTTTTCACAATACATTTATATAATCTACTCCCCCTTATACAATATACATTTTTTCTACAATCTTTAGTCTTCTCCCCCTTTTCTGACATTAATGCCAAAGATTTATGCTATATATATTATATAGTAATGCCAAATTGTGACAAGAAATTTGAATTTACCTTCAAGATAAGCACCAAAGTCTTGTCCCAATTTTCTTGTAGCACCTTGCATGTGTGCAATGCAATCTGCACTTCTGTTGATAGTTCTACCATATGGTCTACAATGGAGAATTTGTTGTCATGAATGAGCATTTTTGCATGTACAATGTGTTTTTGCAATGCATCCATGTTTAGGAGAATCATATTCTATATATATATCAATGTAGCTCTTATTCTTGTTTCTTCTCTAAACAATTCTACCTGTATATTAGTCAAGAATCTAATCTTGGTGTAATGGGTAGAGCTATAGATGGGGTCAAGTTGTAACTATTGTACACTTTTCTTTAGATCCTCATCAATCTTTAATATTTTATATTTTATTTCCTAGAGAAAATTGATAAATCACAGAGTTTACCGAATAGTAAAGATACATTGTTGCAAGATGTCTCCAATGAGCCTAGAATAGGAGATAATTCTACATGGTAGATAGCAATTTACTAAGCAATAAGTTCTAAAAATTTATTCTCAAATTTCTTCTCAGCTCTTTGCAACAATTTGTCTTGATCATTCAAATCATTATTGAACTTTTGGACTACCTCTACTAATTGGTTCAAAATTGGTTGAGAAGTATCAACCTCTATGCTTAGAACCTTTGCTAGTATATTCTTAGCATCCTCAATTATCTAGAATTCCTTATTCCTTTCTTCTCTAAGCCTCTATTGCATGTCTTTCTTTTGAAGAATTTCTCCAAAAATATGCATTTGATTAGGCTTAGTCTCAACTATCTTTGCACTTATTAATTGCATGCTAGGAGTGGAAACAATTGTAGAAGTAGTAGGACTCATTGAAAATGTAGATAATGCACTTATTGCCAAAATATTAATAGTAGAAATACTTGGAGTTGAAAAAACTAATGTAGAGGAAAGTGATGGCTACTTGGTAGATAAAGTTCTTTTCACTTCTATCAATGTGGTGCTAAGCTGGATGGGTGTAGAAATTGATCAAGTGCTTGTCCCAACTATGTTTGTCACAATCCATCCTACTAAAGCTTTCTTGGGGCTTGATTTTTTCAGTACTTTTCTTAGAGAATGAGTAAGTGAGGCTATGAATGCTGCTGCAATTTTAACTAGGTCAGTCTCCTTAGTATGTTGTGCATCTTCTTTGGTAGCTTCCTGCCCCTATTCCTCTTCATCATCATCTACATTATCAAAATGTGCTACTTCTTCAACATCAATTTCTTCATCCTATTTCGGTTCATCATCTTTGTTAGTAACACTAACTACAAAATGACTTTGCTTGTGAAGAAGATAAACATTCTTCTATGTGTTTGTAACATTCTTAATTACATGCTCAATGTCTTTCAATAGTACAAGAAAAGTGTTGAAACTCAAAGTAAGCTTTTCTTCTTCTTTTTTAGAGATTCCTTTATCTCCTTGTCATCTAAATTTGGCATGAGTTGCCTCAGGGTTCGCTCATATATGTCTTTTGTAGTCTTCATGACATTCTCCACTCTTGGCTTGACCTTCTCCATTAGACCATTCAAAATCTGTCAAGCAAGCTAGTCTAGGGAGTATTTCCACTTACCCATTTTAGTTATTAACATATCTTCTATTTTCTTTTTCTCTTCTATAGTCCTAGCTCATATTTCAATGCCTTGAAATTTGCTATACCAAATCTTGATTCTAATTCTTTCATCCTTTCTTCAAAAGTAGGTGGAAGCCTCTTGAAGATTACATCTCCTCCTTCTTTATCTACTTTCTTCTTAAATGATCCTCTTGTAAACACAATAGTAGATGTTTTGGCATGATTGGTAATAATTACCTTACCTTTCTTCTTTAGTGTCTATTCATCTTTTGATCTCTCTTCATCTTTTTCTTCTTCATCTTCTTCTTTTCCTTTAGTCAATAGAAATTCTCTTTTTTCCTTTGTTGACTACCCGAGGGAGTTTGATTTCTAATTCTATTCTAGCCTTTGCTTCATCATAAGTGCCAAAGTATGTAGTTCTAGGGTCAACATTCTCATTAATCAATGCCTCAATAATGTCCTTGGATTCATCTATGTTTACCTTATAACCTAGAGGTTTTACCCATACTATCTTGGGTCTAACTGCCTAAATGTGTACTTTGTCACTATCAACCATGAAAAAAATATCATTTTTGTAGTCTTCAACTAGTATTTTAGGAATCCTAAATCTGTTATTCATCTTTTCTTTGAATGCATCAAAGTAGTTATCCATAATACTTGCATAGTTTTATCCCATTTCAACAATATACTCATTAATATGATAAAGAATATGTATATTGTTCCTCCAAACTACTGTACCTTTAGATGGGAAGAAATTTTGAACATAGAAAAATAGACAAGTCAAAAGTGAACTAAACTCACATGGATTATTCTTAGAACTTCTTATAGTTTCCATGTTCTCATTGAACTGGTTGACCATCAACTCAATAAGGTCAAGTGATAGGTTATTCTTGACTACCTTATATGCCAAATCTACTTCTTGACATGATATGCTATTTAATCTACTCAAACTCTATATCTTTTGAGTGATGACATATATCCCAAACTTGAGTTCCATGTTAGTAACATAGCTGATCTTCATTCCCCTTCCATCCCACTTGGAAACAGTTCTCTTCTCTAGTTCAACCTATCTTAGGGTTTTAGTCATTTTCACTTTTCTTAACATGGGAAGACTAGTGATCCCATGGATCATCTTCTTGGTTATGAAAATGGGTTGTTCCAACCATAGCTAACCATTGTGCACATGACAGAGAATATATCTTATCCAATTTACTTGGAATTCTTGTGGCATATGCAAAATGTGAGTTAACCCTTTGGTTTCAAGATGTTGGTGCTTAGGTTTCAACACACCATTAACACATAAATCTTTCAACAATTAATCCATCTCTAGTGTTCCAATGTCTTGAATAGTAAATTTGAAATGCAAATGAATATCATTGATTAACAACACCTTTGCTAGAAATTGAGACTAAGCTCCGCTTGGATCTAGGGTTTTCACAATGAAAAGAGTCAACTTGATGTTTGGTGCCCACCATTCCACACCTCAAACTAACATGTCTAAAACTTTCTTTAATTTTTTGTTGGTGGATATAATATTTGCTCGATAGGGTTTTAGAGAATATGAAAAGCCTTCAATACCAATTCACTCAAATTGCTTGAATGCTCTAAAAAATCACTCTACATAGATAGCTCTCAAAAATTTACGATGAGAATGACTTCAATTTCATCCTTTTTCATCAATTTTTCCATAAATGCCTAGTATGATTGTTCGCTTAAATGACAAACTGTCATCCACTTAACTTGCATTGAATGTTGAATAACCACATAGAGATTAGTTACTCCTCACTTTGCTCGACAGGGTCTACAACCCAACCTCACTAGGTAAGATAGTACCCCAACCTCACTTGATAATGACTGGCATCTTTTACTTAGTGATCCCTTTTCATCTTGAATGCTGATTTGGATCATTCTACCTACTAACTAGAACTGATGTGAGATCTTTTCTTTAGAATCCTAGTTCTAGTTCTCCTATGAGAGATCAAGTGGAAATGGTGGAGTCACCCAATTCTTGAGTGGCATCTTCATTAGTGCTTGGACTTGTATTTTCAAAAAATATTGGAATCCATTGCTATTTTCCCTATGTCCATGCTAATTACAATTGTAGCATTTTCCATTGATTTTTTTTCCATTGCTCCAACATTTGTTTGATGTATGACCTATCCTACCATAGTGACTGTAAGTAGGTCTTTGATTCTTTTGAGCTCCTTACTTGGATGATTCACCTTCTTTTGTATATCTAATTCCTAATTTTCCCTTTTCTCTTTAATGACTTTTTTCATTCAACTGATTTATGTTTGCTTGAGATTTCATCATTCTCTCATTTGTTTTCCTTTTAGTGTTTAGATCATTCTGCAATCTTTCATTCTCTGATCTTAGATTTATGATTTCTTCATTTGCATTGGTGAGTTGATCAATGAAGTTTTTCTACTAAATGGATAGGTGTTGAACTTCTTTGTTCTTTCCTTCTATCTCTTCTTTTATCTTGTTTTTCTCTTCTATGACTTCACACAATCTTACTGACTAAATTTCTTGCTCTCTTCTCAATTTTCTTACTTCTTCTTGAAGAGTACTATTCTTTTCAAATAGTTCTTTTATTACTTCATTAGCTTCATCTAAATTTCTTGAGCGGATGTCTTCAATTCTTTCTTCAATGTAGTGTTGATCCTTCACCTAGATTGCAATATATTTTCTTCTTTTTAAAGATTGAGAGAATTTTTCTTTTGCTTTCTTGATTTGTCCAATAGCCTATTCTAAATCTAGCTTCTCATTGTCAATAGCATTGCCAAGTCTAAATACCTCCATATCCTTTCATCTTTGTTCAAGTTGTTAAACTTTTCTTCGAGAAGCACAAAGTTCTAATACCAATTGTTGGAAATATTATGATAGGCTAAGTTACTAAGAGGGGAGGCATGAATTAGTAACCAATAAAACTTAGTCTTTAATTAATAATTAATCCTTCATGTATATTCTAAACTAACTGCATGCATGTGAAAATGAAAATATTAAAGCATACATAACACTTTTAACAAACAATTTGGTGACCCAAAAAACTTCCAAATAGAAAGTAAAACTAGGGTGGGGATGATATCCACAAGCTATAGTGTTACAATATAAAGTTGGCCTATTAAGGCTTACAGTGATCACTTCTAATGATCTGTCGTGTTAGGAGCAATAAGGATTGCTAGGTCCACCTTGCAAAAGGATTTATAAACATATAATGAAGTATGCACTTGATAAAGAGATTTACACAAGACTGTTAGGTCTACCTTGTTAAAAGATTTGTCTGATCCACCTATCAGGATGAAATAGTAGCTGATCTTTGATCTACAACTTGGTTTGTTGAATGAGATTCCTCTAAGTGTAGAAATCACCTTGCTATGATAGATAAATCCATGTTGTTCCTTATACTATTGTAGCCTTTCTAATTCACTCTTCTCTATTACTTTCTTGTTTTATTACATCATCTCATCATATTTAATGTGATATAATATGTTACATATATACCTATCTAATTTACAAATTACAAAGTTAGCCACAATACAAGTTTACAAAAAATACACAAAGTTGACCCAAATGAAGAAACTTGGGTTCTGAAGACTAGCTCAGTGAAGTTTTGATGCTTAGCATCCACTGTCAATTCTTGGCATCATCATGCACTTAATAGATGTAGAAGCTTGGTCCATACTAATCATTTTCAAGTAGTCTTGAACTTGGTCTGCATTGATAAACTTAGTATTGTGAAACTCGGCATATGAAGTGAATCACTTGATTCATAATGTATAGCTTGGTCAATGTTATCACTACAAGCTCGATATAAACTAAGTCACTTGGTTAATAATGAGTAGCTTAGTTAACACTAGACTCACATCACATCACATCACTATGAACTTGGTAAGCACTACACAACTCGATTTGTATTGATAAACTTAGGATACACTGTGATACTCAATTTACACTGTTGATTAATAAATTTGTAGTAATTTCTCATCACAAAATGAATACTATCCAAGGGACTTGGTAGCAACTGTAGAACTTGGTATCATCCAAAATGCTTGGTTCACAATGTTAACTGTACAATATGCTTAGTAGATACTTACAATCTAAATAAGTGTATGTCACTAATAACAAACATGACTGAAATATCAAAAACAAGTGCCTCCATCATCATTAGATTTGACAATGCAATAATAAGGTATTTCTACTATCAGTGCCATATCTACTTCTGTTGCTAGCCCCTCAATTTCTACTATTGTTTCTATTCCACATTTAGCTAGTACAAGTATAGTTGAGAACAAGTCTCAATTGAGTACTATAGTTTCAAATAAGGATAAGGGTAAAGAAGAAGATATTGATCTAGATGAGGATATAGTTATCCTAAATTAGAATATCTCTACTCTAAATCCTAATCAAATGAACATCATGGGTGAATTATTGCAAAAGAGAGCTAAGTAAAAAAAGCTTAGAGAAGAAAAGAGAAAGGAAATTCAAGTGCTTTAAGATGTAAAGAGCATACTTGTAGATGCATTAAGTATTGAGGTTGATAGTTCAAAACCTATTTTGGATCAGTTAGCAAAATTTTTTCAAAAATTCAATGAAGATCTTAATGGACAAGATAAGTTTCTACAAAGAGCAGAAAGGAAATTTGAAAACAAGTTATTGGAACAAGTGGTGCAAAAAATTGTAATAAATCAAGTAGAATTGTCTACTATTCTTAGTTCATTGGAAACATCTATAAATAATGTAACTTTATTATATAGTAAGTTGTGTGATACATCTATCTTCATCCAAGGAATCAAGGAAGAATTGTCTAAGATAGATGAAGACTTGAAGGCAAGTGCACACTAGTTGTCACTTGACCAAAGCTATAGTTCTTCTCACTATTCAAAGATAAAATATCTGTCAAATTTGTAAGCAAATTTATTTAGGGAAGAAGCTTGGATTAGGGCCACACCTATAGACATCCAAGGCATGATTCTTTCAAACATGGATGCATTGTAGAAACACATTGCACATGCCAAGAGTCTCATCATTGACAATAACTTCTCCATAGCTGATCACATGATGGAGTTATCAGCAAAAGTGCATTCTAACTTCTTATCACATTTCAGCATTACCATGTAGTATACACCTTTGTCATTTATGTCAAAAAGGGGGATAAGTATCATATATACATATATATGTGTGTGTGTATATATATGTGTGTGTGTGTGTGTGTGTGTGTGTGTGTGTATATGTATACATATATACATATATATATATGTGTGTGTATACATATATATATGTATATACATATATATACATATATATATGTATACACACACACATATATATATATATGTATATATGTATATACACATATATATACATATATATATATGTATATATATGTATATATATACATATATGTATATATACACATATATGTATATATATACATATATGTATATATATACATATATATATATATATAGATATATATATATATATATACATATATATATACATATATGTATATATATATATATATGTATATATATACATATATGTGTATATATACATATATGTATATATATACATACATACATATATATATATATACATACATATATATATATATATATATATATATATATATATATATATATATATATATATATATATAATCTAAAAATAGAGTATGTTACTAAGTTGTAGACATAGAAAGGAGATAAAATAATATTTTGGACTTGTAATTATGAGCATTCAGTTTTGGATTGATAAGTGTTTTTGTCACTAATGCCAAAAGGAGAGATTATTGACATTACGGTCAAAGTTTGTTTATTAGTGACTCACACTTAGTCAATTGGTTAATCTACTACCTAGCTTATCTTTCTATTTGTAGTATTAATTGAGTAATCCAATTACTACTGAGTAATATAGTTGTTACCAAGTTCTATAGTTGCTACCAAGTTCTAGAATCTTTATATAGTTCATGACAAACAATATCTATCAAGTTGATTAGTGATATTTCTAATTGAGCTTCATAGTATTAATCGAGTTGCATAATATCAACCATTGTCTCTAGTATCTACCAAGCTTGCAATATCAGTGATGTGAATCTAGTGTTGATTGAGCCAAGGTGAGTCAACCAAGTGATTTACTTTATATTGAGCTCATAGTGTTAGTCTTGACTGAGCCATGGAGTGTCAACAAAGTGATTTAGTTTATATGCCCAATTTTGTAGTGCTCACCAAGTCACACAAGTGTTGACTGAGTTCAAGCTACTTGAAAGTGATTAGTATGAATTGAGCTTCTATGTCTATCAAGTACATGTCAATGTTGAGTGTTGACAATAGTTGTCAAGCATCAGAACATTATTGAGTTTATGTTCAAAACCAAAGTGCCAGTAGTTAGGCAAACTTTGTGAACTTGATGGAAACTTGTATTGTATCTAACTTTGATGAATTGTGATTTGGATTGGTATATATGTAATTTATTATATTATATTCAAATAAGTAAGTTTGAAGAGAATATAAAGAGTAGAAGTGAAAATTGAGAAGGCTGCAAGTAGTATAAGGGACAAAAAAGATTTATCTATCACAACAAGGTGATATTTACGTTTCAAAAGAATCCCAACCAACAAGTCAAAGTTATAGATCAAAGATTAGCCATTGGTTTATCCTAACAAGGGTATCAATTAAATCCTTTAACTAGGTAGACTTAATAGTCTTTGAAAAATCTATTTACCAAGTGCATACTTCATTATATGTTTTATAAATCCTTTCACAAGGTGGACCTAGTAGTCCTTGTTTCTCCTAATAGGGCAGATCATCAAAAGTGATCAATTGAAGCCTTACCTGACCAAATTTATGCTACAATATTAAAGCTTATGGGTATCATCCCCACCCCAGTTTTACTTTCTATTTGGAAGGTTTCTAGGTCATTGTATCTTGTGTCAAAGCGTTATGAATGTTTTACATCTTTCATTCTCTCATGCATGCAATTGGACCATAATATTATATGGAGGATTAGTTGGTGAGTTAGGTTTTTACTGGTTCCTAATTCACCCCTCCCCTCTTAGTAACCTTGCCTATCTAATATTTCCAACAACTATCCTAGGTCAAAACAACTTTGTATTAATGTAAACATGAAACATAAAAGATTCAATAATACATTTGACACATGGATTTTATGTGGAATCCCAATTTGGAAAAAATCACCTATGACATGCTACTAATTCTTAGTCTTATGAAGTGATGGCTTATGAAAGGCTAAACTTGTTAAAGGTTACAATACACATTGTAAAATGTGACCTAGTTAGAGGATTTTAATCACCCTATTAGGAGTGGGCCTTGTCAGAGGACTTTAGATCATTCAATTGGACTGTTACCAAGTTAAAGGATTTAAAAATAACTGTTAGGTCAACCTTAATCCAAAGGATTTACTCTATAATGATACAATAATTAGAAAGTAATATTACGGTTTGATCTAATAACAAATTACAACTCACTTGTAGATTACAAATCTATGTTTTAGTCCTCTATTTTTCTTGGCTTTCACACACTTCAACTTTGAAATCTTGTTCACCCTTCAAGAATTCATACTCTTAAGCCTTCTTGATTTTTTTGCCAATATCAATCTCTTTTGTTTGGCCATTGAATGAAGCAATACTTTAGACTTCTTGTCTTCCTTAGGTTCTCACACATGAAAACTTTTGCTTCTAACCAAAACTCTCTATAAATAGAGATTTAAGATCATTTGTCATTTCACCTCAATTGTACATTTTAGGGTTAGGTAGAATTAGGTAGAATTCAATGAATCTACCCATTTTTCCATTAGGTTCCTCTAAAAAATTCTTCTTTACTTTTTCTTGAATTTTGTGCCACCCACTCATCAAAGTTATCTTCTACATGCTTCACACAATTCAAGAAAATAAAATAGTTGGGTCAAATTCATCAAATCTATGATTTAAAGTGAAAACTAGCACTCAACATCAATATATTGTTACTTAAATTCCATACTATTCTTCCACTTGTCCATCAAAAAACACAAAATTTTACTGGTGCTCGACATCAACTAAACTTTACTTGGCTAACACTAACCTCACTCGGCATACACTGAATCTTCACTTTTCTCGACTCTAACTAATTTTCTTCTCGGCTTGCACTATCTTTTCTCAACACCTACTATCCATAAATCAACCTTTCCTCTAGGTTCTCTTGTTATCATATTTGATAAAAAAAACTCTTCATCAATCAAACAAATTATAGTACTCAAATCAACTAAGTAGTTGTCATACTAGCAAGTAGCATGTTTGACATCAATGACAAAACAATGATTGTTCTATTATAGGTTTTTAACTTCAAAACAATCTCATATCAAAACATAGTAGATATTTTTAGAAAGAAACAAGCCATAACCTAGTTAAATTTGTCTAGTTGATGATTAGTTGGGTTGATTATGAATTCTTGTAAAATTGTCATCATATTAGGTACAACTAAATGAACAATTAGTTGTTCCCAACTAGTAGGATCAAATACAAATTTCCAAGGTGATAAAATTGCAGATATAGATGCATCACTTACATGCCAGGAATGAAGCACATTCCAAAATTTATAATGAATGGTTGGATATAAAGGCATTATACACTGGAAAAAAAAGGGAAGCTAAGGATGTAACCATGCACATATTGGCACAACCTCCCTGCGAAGATCCCAAGTATCTACTGCTATTGTTAATTTGGGCATTGTTATATGATAAAAAAATTTTATGAAGTACTAAATCATGTAGCAACTTCTCCCATGTCTCTAGGAAATGTAGCATAGGTTCATGGTCCCTTGGCTCCTAGGATTTTTTAACAACTATTCTCACTACTAGAAGAATAACTTTAGTGAAGAGTTGAGTGTAAGGAGTTGAAGAAGCAAGTTCTGCTTCTATGTAAATGCCATAATCACAAGGCTCATTCCCTTGTAGAATCCTCTTCCATAATAACATTCCCTCTAAACCATACAAATGATGTTGAAGTGGTCTCTAACCTTGAAACACTCTTATAAGCAATGACAAAGCAAATGTAGATGCAATACATGACAAATTGCACAATTTATAGTCTTTACATATACAAAGAGATCTTTTTAAAGGTGTTTATTACATATTAGCACAATAGAAAAAGTTGATCTAGATGCACACATATTCCAAAATTTAAATAATAAGATAGTAAAATGCACTCAACCCATTTAAGTGACTTAGCTCAAGATCTTACATAAAAATAATGCAGATTAGGAAAACTAGGTAGTTCGCGATAAATTTTACAAAAACATATCATAGAAGATATTTTTAGAAATAAATAATCCATAACCTAGTTAAATTAGTCTAGTTTCTAATTATCTAGGTTGACTATAGATTCCTGTAGAACTGTCATCACATTACGTACAATAAAATGAACAATTAACTCTTCCCAACTAGCAGGATCAAATATAGTTTTCCATGGTGATAAAATTGCATATGTAGATGCATCACTTTCATACCAGGCATGAATCACATTCCCCAACTTATAAAATATGTTTGGATATAAAGGCTCCATACATTGGCCCAACAATGGAAGCCAAGGATGTAACCATGCATGCATTGGCATAGTTTCCCTGTGAGGATCCCAAGTATCTATTATTGTTATTAATCTGGACATCACTATAAGATCTAGAATGTTATGAAGTAATGAATCTTGTAGTATATTCTCCCATATCTCCAAAAAATATAGCATAGGTTTAGTGTCCCTTGGCTCCCAGGAATTTGTAGTAGCTATTCTCACTACTAGAAGAATAACTTTAGTGAAGAGTTGAGTGTAAGGAGTTAAAGAAGAAAAATATGTTTCTATGCAAATACCATAATTATGAGGCTCATTCCCATGAAAAATCCTCTACCAAAATGATATTACCTATAAACCATGCAAAGGATGTTGAAGTGGTTCCCAACCTTGAAACACTCTTATAAGAAATGGAAAAGAAAATGAAGATGCAATACATATATTACTATTATTTATGTGTGTTTGTGTGTGTATGTATGTATACATACATACATACACACATATATGCATTTGATTATTTATGTATATATAGAGAGAACTTGGCACAATAGAAAAAATGATCCAGTTGCATATAGATTCTAGCATCTAAATAATAAAACAATAAAAATCACTCAACCCATGCTAAGTGACTTACCTCATGATCCTGCACAAAAATAATGTAGACTAGGAAAAATGGGCAAAGTTTGCAAGAAATTGTACAACAAAATATCATAGCAGGAACAATCAATTGTTCCCAACTAGTAGGATCAAATACAAATTTTCAAGGTGATAAAATTGTATATGCAAATGTATTATGTATTTATGTATGTATGTATGTATGTATATATATATATGTATACATATATATACATACACATACATATACATTATATATACATACACACACATATGCATGTATGTATATATAGAGGGATCTTGTAGATTGTGGAGTGATATTAGTTGAGACCTACAATTTTATTGTCGTGCCCTTGTAATCTTTGTATATGTATGTATATATGTATATACATATGTACATGCATATATTCATATGTACACACACATATGTATGTGTCTATGTATGTATATATGATGTATATAAATAGAGAGAACTTGACACAACAAAAAACAATAAAAATCACTCAATAGGTAGCATGGCCACAAATGTGATTGCAATGCCTATTGGTAAGTAGATTCCTCATTTTCTCTCTCATTTTTCATGTGTTTATTTCACTTGAACTATTATTTCTTAGGTGAAATTTTGTAATATTGTATGCATTTTATGCAGGACACAATGAGGACATTCCTAGATGTACCTGTGTTAGATGTATGAGTATTACTCAAGAATTCCGATGAATTTCTTTTGAGAAATAAAGATGGACTTCCCCTTAGAGTAGTAGGATGTGATGAGGATATTTTAGGTACTTTAAAGATTCATCATTTCTTAAAGATTTTAGATGGGGGGGGGGGGGTGTGGTGGGGCCAAATAAGCTTCCACCTTCACATGGTGGCTCTGATTAGTAGAGAATATTAAAATATTCTCAAAACCAAGTAAATCTCAATGTTAACCTATGGTTGCTTGACAAATAATTGTGTGAATCTCTTGATTTTAGGTAATGCAAAAGGATGCCATAGTTCAACATGCAATCTCAATCCATATGCATATGACATCGGGCGGAGCTAAAAAATGTAAAAGGTTTGTATTTTTATTATAGGTCTTTAATTAGGTATTTTAAGTTATAGACCATCACAAAAATTGTTCATGATGGTCTATAGTTTTAAAAACTTAATAGACCTATTAAATAAATGTAATTATGCTACATTTTTTCAGCTCTACCTATTGTCCATGCATATAGAATGCAATTGCATCTACATTCTTGATTTAGAATTGTAGAATCTTATTTTTGATGTGATATAAAAATGACACACACTAGAAGATGGGGAAATGATGTTGCTTTTATAGGTCTATAACCTTTTTTTGTACTTTAAAGATTAATCCTATCTTAAAGATTTTAAATGTTAATGGGGAATTTAGATGTTGGGGAGGGGAGGGGTGGGGTTAAATGAGCTTCCACCTTTACTTGATTGGACCTGATTAATAGAGAGTATTAAACTATTTTCAAAATAAAGTGGAGCTCAACATTCACCTATGATTACATGACAATTAACTATGCGAATCTCTTGGTTTTAGGCAATGCAGAAGGATGTCATAGTTCAATAAGCAATCTCAATTCATATGCATATGAAATTAGGTGGAGCCAAAAAAAAACCCAACAGGTTTGCATAAACCTATTAAATAAATATAAATGTGGTAAGTTTTTTCAGCTCTACCTATTTTCCATGCACATAGAATGTAGCTACATGTGCTTCTTGATTTAGAGTGGAATTCACAAGTTTATCAAATTAATGGTATGATGTTAACGAGGAATTTATTAATAGAATGAATGAATTTTATTAATGAATGAATAAATTTTAGATGGTAATGAGGAATTTAGATGTTGGGGAAGGGGGGGGGGGGGGGGATATGAGGTTCCACCTTCACGTGGTTGGCCCTAATTAGTAGAGAATATTAAACTATTCTTGAAACCAAGTGAAGCTCAATATTAACCTATGATTACATTAAAACTAACTATGTGAATCTATTGGCTTCAAGAAAAGTAGAAGGTTGCCATAGTTCAATATGCTACTATAATTCAAATATCTTTAAAGTTTTGAGAATAGTACCCTATACACAATTATATGTGAATGCTAACCAAAATATATTGATTTGATAACAAAAATGTGCATCCACATAGATGCCACAACTATAAAGGATACAATGATATCAATTGGCACTTGTATGACAAATGATTACAAATAGCCATTTACAAACATTTGTAAGACATGTCAAATCTTTGTCCCTTGTATTAGATTAGTTTTTAACAGTTATGAAACCCTTCTCAACTAAAATACTCTATGAGTGTTAGCTTCTTAAAAGAATATGGAAAATTATCCAACTTCACCTCGATAACCTTCTTTGGAGACTAAAGCCAATATGATGACTATCTATTTGCAATGTCCCTCCCTATGTCCATTAAGTGATCATGCATTCAAGTAACTAACCATCTTAGTCCTCCTCAACCAGACATTTGTTGAAAAGCTTTCCCCAACCAAGTGTTCCATAAAACTCAGTGTCCCATGTTGCAATGGCTGCACTTCTTCTTTCTCCAATGAAGAAACATGTTGCATCCAAGAAAATATCCTTCTCTTGCTTCCCTAGAGAATCATAGATGACTTAAAGCCTCTTTGTGTTGTCCTCATGGGGAATCTAGGAATATTTATTTAATTTTTTATGCTAATTTGTTTTAAAAATAATTCAGTAAGTCATCATAATTATGATAAATTATTTTGATGGATAGTTGTCATTCTCACAACATTGCTATCACATACCCATCATAATTGAAATGGACTATTTTGACAAATAGCAATCACTCCCACAACAATATTATCACATACCTATCAAACTTGTGATGACCCTCTCAAATGGCTAGTTGTTGGTCCTACGACAGATGACTAAAAGCTTAAGCTGTCACAATTACGATGGTCTACTATCACAATTGGGATGGCATAAAGATGAACTCTTTCCCTTCCCTTGTTTCAAGTTACAATAGCTTTATCTATCACAATTGCAACAAATGCCCTTGTCATTGCAATTCGTGACATCAAAATTCTAATGCCCATGTGATGGGAGCCAATTCGTAGTATTGTCACTTGGACAGTGGGTGGCTATCATAATTTAAGCCCAAATATAGAAGTGCTTAGCCTCCAACATAGTCCAAGTGTACATATACTACCATCAAACTCTAATTATAGTTTTCAATGTTAGAGTGTTGACATTAAGGTCAAATCATTTGTCAAATAGTGACTTAACACTTAGTTAGTTATTTACATTGCTAGCGAGCTCCAGAAGAAAATATCAGTTGCTATAGAGCTCATCAGTGTAATCAATGATTTTTTTTTGGAAATATGATCAGATATATGTCTTGATGGTTGTCATTTATGGCAACACACATTCAAAATTTCATTTATGCATTTAGAGTTAGAAAATTGTCTAAGTGTTAGATAGTTTATAGCAGCACAATGCACAGATGTTAAGTATACAAATGACTCATTGAGAGCTAGCTCATGTACAATTGAGGGAAGGTTCATGATAGTATCATGATGATGTGTATTAGTGTGTAAGTGTGTATAGACAATATGCCATAAGATATGGTTAAAATACCAATGTAGATATAAAATAGTGCAGAACAGAGCATAGTAGAGAATTGAATTGTATGCTCTTAGGAATTATTTTGGTTACAAAGTAATTACTAATTTATGATGATTTGAATATGTGGACTTTATTATTTCGAGAGTGTGAACACATTAAGGCCGACAGAGTAGATTTTTGTACATGTGCAAGGTATAAGTAGAAATCTTATATTACACAATAATAACAAAAGATGTGAAGCATTATGCAAACTATAGTGTGAATGATCTGAAAGATATACGAGCCTTATTTGATGCAAATTATTATGTATGATTAGAATAGGTGTGATGTAAAATGAAAAAAAAGTATTGTGTGCATACCTATTCTTGTGAAGGACTAAATTATATAATTGCATGTTACAGTATTGGGCTCTTTTTGCATACATTGTATTTGTTCTACCAACTCTTAACAGGGTTGAGGCTTCTAACAAGGCCTAGTCTCCTAATAGGGACTTGAGACACTATATGTCCTTCATAGAATACTAATAGGGTCAATATATTTAATAAGATACTATTGTTTAGTGAATCATCTAGTGGTTATCATCCCCTTTGAGGTTTCCCCTGGCAAGGGTTTCTCTAGTTAACAAATAATGATGTTATGAGTTATCTATGTTCATGGTTATATTTATTGTTCAGCATTGTTGGTTTACTTTCACATGGAAGTTATAAAGTAATAAATAATATTTAGTTGTGGGAAAAAGTTTGTAGAATACTAATTCCCCCCACTCCCCTCTTAGTATTATATATTTCTAACAATTTGTATCAGATCCTAGTTACTTTGAAGAAGTTTAACATCTCAGGTAAGATCCCTAAAGATATGGAATAGTTGTAGAAAAACCTAGAATAATCTCTTAAGTAGATTGACCTTCTTACTACAGAAAGAGATAACCTAAAATATAGGTATAAAGATGCAAAATTTTACATTGCCAAGTTAAAAGAAAAGATTGATGATTTAGAATCTGGCAAGGAACCAGTTGTGCAAACCAGTGAAAATATAAGGCCCCTTCCCCAATACCATATTATAAACCCTAAATAACATGAATATGGTCAGAACTAGGAAGCATAAGGAGGTGAGATGTCATTTCTTTGTCTCTCATGCAAGGTATGTGAATTATAGATTGTTACCATACACCTTACAATAGAATGATGATAAGTAGGTTCTAGAATTTAGGTATGTCATGATTGGCATCCTTCTTATTAATATTGGACATGAGATCTTATTAAGAATGATATACATTATAGTGATTATTTTCATAAGTATCATATTCAAAATTTTATCAGGTTGGTAAGCTAAGACCCTATGGAATAAAGACTCAAGATGTTATAACATAGAAAACTATGTCGATGGGTTCATAGTATGTTATGATCTATTAGGATAGTTTTTTTAGGTGGCTATTGTGTAAAGATGAATTAACACCCACACTTGAGAGTACTAATAATAATTATAGACAAAAAAAATTATCAATTTAGATAAAGGCCTAATAGGTAGAGCTCAACATGATGTAAATATAATAAGTCAATTGTTGTACAAGTAGTATTAGGTGGAGAGGCTACAAGACATGATGATTAAGATGAAAATATAATATGTTGGTTAATAGATATAATGTGTTTACCTAATGACTGATTTTGAACCTATGCAAACATGATTATGAAAACATCTTGATTTCCTGACAATTAGTGATTTTAGAGACATATGTCATATATCATAATGATAAAGAGATAGTGTTAGTAATCAAACTATATTTAATTGAATCAAGTATACAAGTTGTGATGATTAGACTTTGGTGGTTTTGATCCAAGGTATGTAATTGGAACTAATTTTCATGTTAGCTGATTTAGCACTATAGATTCAACATTTTTTCATTTTGATAGGAAATGGATTATGATGTGATGCAAAATGTGAAATTGATTATGATGATTTATGATTAAATGTGATGTGCAAATTTTGATACTTTAACATTTTGAATATTTTATTCAAAATGATTAAGAAAAGGAATTTAATTGAATGATGTTAATATGGATTACATAACATTTGAATTTATATGCATTTATGATATGTGTTTTATATGACCTCCTTGGACTATTGATACTCAAATTTATTGTGTAGGAAGTGGAACCATGGAAATTATTGAGGGAAACAAGGTCCGAACCTAAGTGAACATGGTTTAGTCAAGGAAAATTTTGGAAGATTCAAAAGAGTCATTTTGATGTATTTATTTAATAAATGTAAGCTTGCTTGTATGTGAAATTTTTAATATCAAAATGCATTAGAGACATGTCATGATGATGTGTAATGTGCTTTAGTGTGTCACTTGACACTTGTAGTTTATTGTGTATTAATGACATGTCACCTAGGGTTGGTCATGGTAGCATTTTATCTTTAAACTAATCACCTTGTTAATGACTAAGTAAAACCACCTAGCAAGGGGAAGGGTGCATCACAATAAAAGGAAATTCGAAATTAGATTTGACTAGGGTTTTGAAGAGTCATTAGGTGGTCCCAAAGTGGTTTTTGTGTGAAAATAAGCTACCCATATGATAGTATAATATGTTAGGGACCTAATTTTGACTAGGATAGTGCCGAAACAACCTAGTGGGCCCTCCTTTACCAATGTCTTTTTCCATCAATTAGAAAATGGAGTTGTCACATGAGCTCTTTCCCATATTCCCACTAACTCAAAAATAACAAACTTAGAAGGAGACAAGTTTGTAAGAGGAAGTGGCTTGGTGTTTTTGCTAAAATATTTAGTGGGAAGGTCTTTTTAGAGAGTCTTGGGCAAACTAGTGGGTTGTTCAACCACTCTCTAACTTTAGAGACACTTAGGGTTTGGAAGCTTGGAGGGAGCTCTTCCATAACCTTTCATTTCCATTTCACAAAGGAATTCAAGGCTGGTGTTTCTTTCCATGTAGTTAATTTCTTCCATTTTGAATTTGAATCTTGGTATTGCATTCATGTGAATGTAGGTAGTGAGAATTCCATTGTAAGGAAAATTTGTGGTATCACCTTGTATCATGTCATGTTGTGTTGTGATGAGTATGAGGTTTGGATTTTCATTGTTTTATTGCTTTAGATCTTCCATGATTTTGTGCATTATTGTTGTTATGGGTGTAAGGGCTTCACTCACCCTTTGGGAAGGAAAGAGAAGTCCAGGGTCAAGGGCTTAGTTGGGCTTGAAAATGTATTTGAGAACCTTGGAGTTGTAAGGAAAATCAGGCGCTGAAACAACTTCCTACACTAATCTCTTAAGAGAAGTATGGTGCAAATCCTATTAAAATCTGTTACACTTATAGATTCAATATCATGTAAACAACAATATTTCAGCAAACAAAGCATAAAGAAAATAGATAGAGAAAGAAACACATAACACAAAGATTTTTCGATGGGGAAAAACCTTTTGGTAAAACAACCCCACCCCTCCAAAACTTGCACAATGTATTATCTTCAACACAAGGTCATGTGAAAAGATGCACCTAAGTCAACCAACCACACATCATTAGATGCATGGGCTGCCAATGCTATGATGAATGCATTGCCATCTTCTTGAGATCTTTCTAAAGCTGAATCTGAACCTTTCTTCTTCTTCTTCGACTCTCTGCAATCTTTATGAAAGTGCCTAGGTTTATCACAGTTCCAACATTTTTCCTTGGACTTATTGGAAGTATTTGACTTCCCACAGGATTTGGATCTACCCTTATTGTTAGACTTATTGTCATTTTTCTTCCCTCTTTCTGTGGATCTCCCATGAATAGCAAGGGCTTCTTTTTTTGAAATAGAAGCCTTTCTCAGCATCTCCTCTAATAGCAGCAAAGACACCACATCATCCATTTTGAAAGTGACTAATGTGCTTCTGAGAGCCATCAAAAGATGGTCCCACGAATCTGATAAAGAACACAAAAGTGTGTAGCAACGATCCTCCTCCTCTAACTTAATACCAGTTGATGTCAACTATGTAGCCAACAGATTAAATGCATTTAAATGATATTTTAACGATCCACCTTCCTCCATTCATAGAGAGTACAAATTCTTCCTCAAGAACAACTTGTTCACAAAAGATTTGGCTTGATACACGGCCCCAAGTCTTTCCCACAAACTATATACAATTTTCTCATCTAGAACATTAAGAAGAACTGCATTGGTTAAACAGAGTCTTATGAGACCTTTAGCTTTATGGTCTTTAATATCCCAATCTACTTGAGCTATAGTTTCTGGTCTTGTAGTATTTGAAGTCGCTTCCCATAGGTCACGATCTTCCAACATGTCTTCCATCTTGAGTTTCCACAACTTGAAATTAGTGCCATTAAATTTCTCCACCTCCATTCTTCCATATGATGAACTCACCATCTTAATTTGCAAATAAGATTCAGGATGCTTTGCACAAGACTCCCACTCAACTTGAGATTAGCTCAAAAAACCCTACCCAACAACTAGGATCAAAAGTTGATCAGGCTCTGATACCATTTGTAAGGAAACTTAGGTGCAGAAACAACTTCCTACACTAATCTCTTAAGAGAAGTATGGTGCAAATCCTATTAAAATCTTTTACACTTATAGATTCAATATCATGTAAACAACAATATTTCAGCAAACCAAACATAAATAAAATAGATAGAGAAAGAAACACATAACACAAAGATTTGTTGGTGGGGAAAAACCTTTTGGTAAAACAACCCCACCCCTCCAGAACCTGCACAATATATTATCTTCAACACAAGGTTACAATACACTTGCAGTGCAAGTTCAATAGTGATAACAAAAGACTCCAGTAGCAACTCACAGTACCAATAATACACTTTCTCACATACCACCTCTTTACAACCCTAAAAATTCTTATAATATGCACTTCACTTTAGGGTTACTCCCAAAGGTAACCATATTAGGGTTTTACCATTCTCTGAGAAAATAGGAACCCTGACCCCACTATTGGGGTAGAGTGTATAGTACTCAAATTTATCAGTTTCCACATGTCTTCACCTATCATTGAATCTTCTTGACATAGCTCTTACATGTCATAGGAATCCGTCATAACTGTTTTAGCAATGATCTCCTTATACACAATTCAAGATGCCGACACATAAACATTATTTGCAAGAAATACATATTACAAAACAAATAATAAGAATAGGAATTATCCAAGGTTGAGACACCTTATTCCTAACATTCTCCCAATTGTCGAACACATTGTAAGAGCAATAGGAACATAACAGGAACTAACTGCTACAGGCCAAAAGGCCCATAGACTCTGAACACCATTTGAACTTCTCAGTGCCCACTGGTTTCATTAATGCATCTGCAACATTCTTCATAGTATCTACCTTCTCCAAATTTACCTTTCCATCTTCCACCATATCTCTCACAAAGTGAAACTGCACATCAATGTGCTTTGTTCTGGCATGGAAAGTTGGATTCTTCACAAGGAAAATAGTGCTCTGACTATCACACCAAATAGTAATCTATTCTGCATCAACACCAACATCAAAACACAATCTCTTAAGCCAAATGGCTTCCTTACAAGCATGAGTAGCAGCCATGGAATTAGCTTCTGTAGTGGATAAAGAAACCACAGGTTGTCGCTTGCTCATCCAACTAATGGCACTACCAAACATAGTGAACACATAAGCACTGGTGGATCTCCTACAGCCAATATCACTTGCCCAATCTGAATCAACAAACCCACGAATACAAACTGAATGCAGAAATCCAGAAGAGTTACCATGATAACATATGAAGTAATCTGATTTACCCCTCAAATATCTGAATACTCACTTAAATGCATCCCAATGTACTCGTCCAGGATTAGCCATAAACCGACTCAGGACTCCCACTGCTTGGGCAATGTCTAGTCTAGTATAGACCATAGCATACATAAGACTGCCAACTACACTAGCATAAGGTACTCTACTCATGTCCTCCACCTCACTAGGAGGTTTTGGACAATCATCTACAAATAAATTTGTTCCCACAGAAATAGGAACACATAGTGGTCTACAATTTTCCATGCTAAGCCTATCCAACATAGACTTCACATACTTACTCTGATTCAACCAAAGTTTTTTGTTAGACTTGTCTCTATTGATTTCCATACCCAAGATGTACCTAGCTGCCCAAAGATCTTTCATATCAAATTGTACTGACAACTGAGATTTAAAATCAGAAATCGTACCCTTACCCTTCCCAAACAACAACATATCATCAACATATAATGCAACAATAAGAAGGCAATCATTTTCAACTCTAAAATAAACACAATGATCTAATTTTGATCTTAGAAATCCAATTGACAACACAAAGTCATCAAACTTAAGGTACCACATCCTAGGAGATTGCTTCAAACCATATAGAGATTTATTTAATCTGCAAACTAAGAATTCTTTACCTTTAACAATGTAGTGCTCATGCTGTGACATATAAATCTCTTCCTTCAAATCACCATGAAGGAAAGCTATCTTCACATCCATCTATTCTATCTCTAAATCATATGATGCAGCAAGAGATAACAAAAATCTAATGGATGTAAACTTTGCAACACGAGAGAATATTTCACCATAATCTATTCCCTCTACCTATGAATACCCCTTTGCAACCAATCTAGCTTTGTGATGACGTACAACTCTGCTACCACTAACAAAGGTATGCTCTGATACCACTAATGATGGGTCACACCACCAGTACCAACTCACAACCAAAGATGCAACAATATGGAGATAGAGAGATGACAACAATGCTTCATAAAGCATCCATTAATACTTGAAATTCATTAGAAGAGATTACATTTGAAGAGCTTACAACTCAAGAACTTCTGTTTCTTGAACTTCCTTACAAGAGATTACATACAAACAGCTTCTACTTGAAGAGCTTGCACTTGAAGAGCTTCTATTTCCTGAACTTGATTAAAAATGATAATAGGCCTTTCTTAAATAGGCACTTCTAACCCAAAACATTACAAACACAACCAATGTGGGATAAAAGGTAAATACAACTACCTTTAAATAAATATTAAATTCCCACCCCAAATACAACTAAGCACCCAACAAATATTAAATACATGATTTATCCAAAACCTTCTAGAATTTCCACCTACACACCTCGATTAATGGAATGACAACTATTTTTCTTATTTTTTAATTTAGGCCACCTATGCACCTTGAAAATAGAAATTCCTCTTTCCTCCTTTTTCCCTATTTTTCAAATTTTTATTATTTTTCCTTCTATTTTTGTCACTTTCTCTCTCCTCCTCAAATTTTTTTTTTTCTCTTTTTTTTAAAAAAAATTAAAAATTTCTCATGCAAGATGCTCTTGCATCAGACTCCCTTGGTAGATAGAAAAGTGTGTCCCACACTTTGATGCCAAAAGAAAGATATACAACCATCTTCATCTTCACCACAAGTTTCCACCTCCATAGCGACAAGAAAACCAACATGCAAATCTTCCACATTTTTTTGCTAATGCATGATGCTCCTGCATCCGACTCCCATGGTAGGAAAAAAAATTGTGAGTATGGATTCACAAAATGAAGTAGCCACTGTTGACATTTTTATTTTTTTTCTCTTCCTCCAACACATAGCTGGAACAAGTATCCAGTGCCGATATATTTCCTTCTTTCTTCTTTTCCAACACTTGGCTGGAACAAGTGTTTGCTACTGAAATCTCTCATTTGCAATGAACTCTATCCAAGTACAACTCTCATCCTCATTCAATCTTGTTGAATTAATCACACTTGTAATAAACCTAGCAATACCATACCAATCTTCCTTTGCATACCACACATCACTAACAAGATCCTCATGCAAATCATCATCAATATCTTTTAAACTCATATCAAAGACAACATCCCATGATTCATAAGAATTTACCTCTTTGACACATTCATCTTTGCTTGCCTCTTTCATGTCATCAAAAATGCATGTAACTACTTCTCCAACTAAGGCACTATACTTCTCCTCCATTTTTGCAATCTTCAAATCATCTTGATCTGCTTTAGGTTCGTAAATCTTATCATCTTCATGCTCTTCCTCTTTTCTTTCATCTTCTTCATCTTTAGGCTCACAAATAATTTCCTCTTCATCCTCTTGCTCTTCTTTTGTACCACATGTCTCATAATCCACTAGATCTTCTTTCTTTTTTGCATCTAATGAATTATCAACATCCCTTTTCTAGTAATGCACTCTTCATTTCCACAACTTAGCTTCTAATTCATTCACTTGCTTTTGCAAATCAACTAGCAATGATTGCTGATTTCTTACTCTAAATTTCTCAAGTTGAGGAATCCTCAGAATCCATCCAATCACAAAAGTCATCTTCTTCTTTCTCTTCTCCATAATCAAGTCTTCAAAAGACAAATCTTGTCCAAAACAAGAACCTCATACAAACTGCCTCACAGTCGGCAATCTGTCTACACAATCAAGAACTTCTTCACAAACTTCACCCAACTCAAGGTCTTGGTGCAAACTGCCTCATGTTCAGTGATCTGTTCGCACACTCAGGAACTAGGCTCTGATACCACTAATGATAGGCCACACCACCCGTACCAACTCACAACCAAAAATGCAACAATATGGAGATAGAGAGATGACAAAAATGCTTCATAAAGCATCATCCATCAATATTTGAAATTCATTAGAAGAGAATACATTTGAAGAGCTTACAACTCAAGAACTTCTATTCCTTGAACTTCCTTACAAGAGATTACATACAAAGAGCTTCTACTTGAAGAGCTTGCACTTGAAGAGCTTCTATTTCTCGAACTTGATTACAAATGATAATAGGCCTTTCTTAAATAAGCACTTCTAACCCAAGACATTACAAACACAACCAATGTGGGATAAAAGGTAAATACAACTACCTTTAAATAAATATTAAATTCCCACCCCAAATACAACTAAGCACCCAACAAATATTAAATACATGATTTATCCAAAACCTTCTAGAATTTTCACCTACACACCTCGATTAATGGAATGACAACTATTTTTCTTATTTTTTAATTTACGCCACCTATGCACCTTGAAAATAGAAATTCCTCTTTCCTCCTTTTTTCCTATTTTTCAATTTTTTATTATTTTTCCTTCTATTTTCGTCACTTTCTCTCTCCTCCACAATTTTTTTTTTTTTTCTCTTTTTTTTTCTCCTCTTTTAAAAAAAATAAAAAATTTCCCATGCAAGATGCTCTTGCATCACTTTGTACCTTTCAAAACTGCCATCTGCATAGAATTTTTTCTTGAACACCCATTTACAACCAACAGATTTTCTCCCTTTAGGAAAAGGTACAAGGTCCCAATTTTTGTTTTTCTCTAATGAAGCCATCTCATCATCCATAGCCTCAATCCAAGAACTTGCATCTTCCATGCCCAAAGCCTCTTTCATAGATCTAGGCTCATCAGTGTTAATAATCAAAGAAAAAGCACAACTAGAATCTAACATAGAATAACCAAACCTTTTTGGTTGCTTTCTTTCTCATGTGGATCTCCTCAAGGGCTATGGTTGAGGTTTTTCTTCCTCTTCTTCTAAACTTTCAAAGCTGCTAGAGCTCTCCTCATCCTTAGACCCAGCATGGTCTCTCTGTAACTGAACAACATCTTTTTCCTTTTCTTTTTCATCTGGTTGTAGCACAATAGGAGAAGATGTTAGCTCTCTAAAAATAACATTTCTACTATACAACACCTTACTAGTCACAGGATCCCAAAGCTTGTATCCTTTCACACCAGCACTGTATCCGATGAAAATACATTTAACAACTTTGTTTTCCAACTTAGATCTTTTCTCCTTTGGAACATGTGCATAAGCTTCATAATCAAAAACATGAAGATATCTAATTGAAGGCTTCTTACCAGACCACACCTCCATGGGTATCTTACTAACAAGGGCTGATGTAGGAGATCTGTTAACCAGATAGCAAGTAGTGGCTACAGCTTTTGCCCAAAACCTTTGTTCTAAACTAGCTCCACTAAGCATACTCCTAGCCTTCTCCATCAGTGTCCTATTCATTCTCTCTGCAACTCTATTTTTCTTTGGGGTATAAGGAGTTGTCTTATGCCTCTTGATACCTTGTTCTTTATAGAATTGTTCAAACTTTGCTTAGAAAAATTCACCACCATTGTCAGTTCTCACACTTAATCTTCTTACTACTTTGATTCTCTACAAGGACTTTAAATTCCTTGAATCAACTAAAGACTTGTGTCTTACTTTTAAGGAAATAAATCCATGTCCTTCTACTGTAATCATCTATGAAAGATACAAAAAATACAGACTTGGAGATTGAAGGAACTTTTACAGGACCAAATACATCAAAATGAATAAGATCCAAAACATCAAAAGATTTGTGAGAACTAGAGTAAAACTTAACACGATTTTGTTTACCATAGACATAGTGTTCATAGAAGTTGAAGTCAAGATTGCAATCATTTAACCCCTCAATGATATTTTTATTTTTCAGGGTTTTAAGACCCTTTTCACCAATGTGACCAAATCTCAAATGCCACAACATTGTCTTTTTTGTAGGAAGCTTACCTTCCAAAGTGTTTGCATTTCCATTGGAACCAATAACCACAGTATTCTTCACTACTCATTTAGATGGTGAGGATGAAGAACTATTACATAGAGTAATACATGCATCTAGCTAAAATAAGGTACCTCTCCTAGTACCCCTTGCAAGCACTATTGATCCTCTCATCATCTTGCATCCTTCTTTTGAAAAAACAACTTGCACACCTACATCATTCAGCATACTTACAGATAATAGGTTTCATGCCAAACCTATAATGTGCATAACTCCATTGATTCCCTTTACTCATCCATTAGGAAATTTGATAGTGACCATTCCACATCCAACTATCTTTAGGTGAGAATCATCACCCAAGTACACCTTTCCACCATCAAACTCTTCATATTTTGAGAACCATTTTTGATTAGAGGTCATGTGAAAAGATGCACCCGAGTCAACCAACCACACATCATCAGATGCATGGGCTGCCAAAACTATGATGAATACATCACCATCTTCTTGAGATCTTTCTAAAGCTGAATCTGAACCTTTCTTCTTCTTCTTCTTCTTCAACTCTTTGCAATCTTTACGAAAGTGCCTAGGTTTATCATAGTTCCAACATTTTTCCTTGGAATTATCGGAAGTCTTTGACTTCTGATACGATTTGGATCTACCCTTATTGGCAGACTTATTATCATTTTCTTCCCTCTTTTCATGGATCTCCCACGAACAACAAGGTCTTCTTCTTTTTAAAATGGAAGCCTTTCTCTGCATCTCCTCTAATAGCAGCAAAGACACCACATCATCCATTTTGAAAGTGACTAATGTGCTTCTGAGAGCCATCACAAGATGGTCCCATGAATCTAGTAAAGAACACAAAAGTGTGTAGCAATGATCCTCCTCCTCTAACTTCACACCAGCTAATGTCAACTGTGCAACCAACAGATTAAATGCATTTAAATGATCCATGAAGGGTCCACCTTCCTCCCTTCATAGAGAGTACAACTTCTTCCTCAAGAACAACTTGTTCACCAAATATTTGGCTTGATACACGGCCCCAACTCTTTTTGATAAACTATATGCAGTTTTCTCATCTAGAACATTCAGAAGAACTACATCGGTTAAACAAAGTCTTATGAGACCCTTAGCTTTATGATCTTTGATATCCTAGTCTGCTTGAGCTATAGTTGCTAGTCTTGTAGCATTTGAAGTCACTTCCCATAGGTCACAATCTTACAACATGTCTTCCATCTTGAGTTTCCACAACTTGAAATTAGTGCTATTAAATTTCTCCACCTCCATTCTTCCATCTGATGAACTTGCCATCTCAATCTGCAAATATGATCCAGGACACTCTGCATAAGACTCCCACTCAACTTGAGATTAGCTCAAAAAACCCTACCCAACAACTAGGATCAAAAGTTGATCAGGCTTTGATACCATTTGTAAGGAAACTCAGCTGCGAAAACAACTTCCTACACTAATCTCTTAAGAGAAGTATGGTACAAATCCTATTAAAATCTTTTACACTTACAGATTCAATATCATGTAAACAACAATATTTCAGCAAACCAAGCATAAATAAAATAGGTAGAGAAAGAAACACATAACACAAAAAAAATTTGGTGGGGAAAAACCTTTCGGTAAAACAACCCTACCCCTCTAGAACCTGCACAATGTATTATCTTCAACACAAGGTTACAATACACTTGCAATGCAAGTTCAATAGTGACACCAGAAGACTCCAGTAGAAACTCATAGTACCAACAATACACTTTCTCACATTAGACCTCTTCACAACCCTAAAAATGCTTATAACATGTGCTTCACTTTAGGGTTACTCCCAAAGGTAACTGTATTAGGGTTTTACCATTCTCTGAGAAAATAGGAACCCTAACCCCACTATTGGGGTAGAGTGTACAGTACTCAAATTTATCAGTTGCCACATGTCTTCACCTATCATTGAATCTTCCTGACATAGCTCTTACATGTCATAGGAATATGTCATAACTATTTTAGCAATGATCTCTTTATACACAATTCAAGATGCCCACACATCAACATTATTTGCAAGAAATACATATTACAAAACAAATAATAAGAATAGGAATTATCCAAGGTTGAGACACCTTATTCCTAATAAGAGTATGGGCTACATTGTATGCTATAATCATACATATCTTTCTAGGGGTGATAAGGGAAGTCCAGTGTAGAAAGGAAGTTTATGGAGTATGGGCTCCAAAGAAGCTACAATTGATGGTAGTGTGTTTTGAGGATGATTGTGAAAGACTCGAAAGGGCATCAAATTTTTTGATTTGTGAAAGCCTTGAAAGGGCATGAAATATGTTTATTGTAGATATTGCTTGATATGGAAAGTCTCCATTTGGAAGGCACACACCTTCACCCTATGTTCAAGGTTCCATTGGTGAACCCTTGGGATGGGATTGTTCAAGTGTTGTAATGTGATGTTTATGCATTTGTAAGATTGGAATAAAAAATAGTTTGAATCTCATTTCCCTTGCTTAGTGGGTGGCTTTGAAGCCTAGAATGGGATGTGAGCTTCCATGGTTCCAAGTTTTGTGTTGTGTTGTAGGTTTTGTGAAGATGGGTTGCTTGAAGAGATTAGGGTTTCACCCTTTGGCTATGTTGAAGAACCAAGAGTTTGTGAAGAAATAGATCTTCTCCATGTCATCTCATAATGTATTGTGATGTTAAGTTTCCATTGTTGAGTTGTTCAAATGTGAAAGTGGATTTCCTTTCTATTGCATATTGTTGCAAAAGTGTAAAGTGGAGTTTGAAAAAGTTTGTATATAGATATTTTTTGCAAGAGAAATATTGTAGCACTACCATAGTTGTGTAGGAAGAAAAAAATCAACTTATGTAAAAGATTACCTATTGAAGCTATGTAATATATCTCTTTGTCCTTCCCCAGATTCTTATATTCAATCCATAACTACACCTTATGAAATTGTAATTGTAAGGGTTATAATTGTAATGAATCAATGTAGACTTGAGTGATTTAATTTTATGGTTCTCTATTATGCATTTTGATTCAATGGAAATATTAAGTCCTGAATAGTTTATATGTATGCATAGATAGTGATTCCTCATGCTTGAAAAAAAAAATCTCATTTGTGAGTGAATTCATCTTTTAGAAAACTCATAGCTAATTAATGGAATATAGACAATGTGTACATTTTGAGCATTCTAAACCAATGAATCCCTAGACTACATAGATATAAGAAATCACATTAATTTATCACCAACTAAATCACCTTGATGTCAGAGAACAAAATAACTCCTCACATGTCATAGTTTAAAAATTCATATAGGAGAGTATGTTGTAGGCGCATTTTAACACTCTAGAAATTGTATGGGAGAAGGAAAAAAAAATTCCTCTCCCCAATTACAAACAATACAATAAGCATAAGCTCAAACTAAGTACCACATCCTATCAACTAAAGGGATCCATCGAATAAGGTTGTAGAACATAAAATTTTGTTGTAATGGTAATATCAGACATCTGACTACATGTCATAATATATATATATATATATATATATATATATGTATGTATGTATATATATATATATATATATATATATATATATATATATATATATATATATATATATATATATATATATATATATATATATATATATATATATATGTATGTATATATATATATATATACATACATATATATATATACATAATATATATATATATATATTATGTATATATATATATAATATATATATAATGTATATATATATTATGTATATATGTATATGTATATATATATATACATATACATATATATATATGTACATATACATATACATATGTATATATACATATACATATATATGTATATGTATATCTATATATATATATTATGTATATATATATTATGTATATATGTATACGTACATATATATATGTATATGTATATCTACATATACATATAAATATATATACATATACATATACATATACATATACATATACATATACATATACATATACATATACATACATATACATACATATATATGTATATATATATACATATATATACATATACATATATATACATATATATACATATATACATATATATATATATACATAAATAAAATCTATGAGACTATATACATGAATCTTAAATTCATACATCTAATCATCTAAAAATATAATAACCTAACTTGAAGCACATATTCCACTAAGTTTTTTTTATAAAGAAAAACATTTCCCTTTATTATAAATAAAATACAAACTAAACACCTCACATCACACATGTTTTAAAATAAAACCTTGGGAAACTACCCAAGGCCGACCACCTTGGACACCTCCCCAACTCTTTTTCCTCCTCACACATGAGAGGACCAAACCATCTAGGAAAAATGTGTAGTTTACTAAGCTTTTAAAAAGGTGTTGGATGGGGATAAAGAAAAAAGTCTTAACTTTCAAACTTGTTCAGTACCCAACACCAAGCACCTAGGTGGAAGTGCATTAATAGAAAGGCATTTTTGGAATTCTTTTAGATTAACTGGGGTGGGGGCAATGGGGGTGAATCAGTTAATCAAGGTCTAGATGTCCAAAAAAAAACTATTTCACAATTCAGTGAACCCATATAACATTCTTAACCATGCATTCATTCATTGTGTGTTAATTAAAACTAATATGTTACCATTAATTTAACATGTAGAGATGTAAAGCATAAAACATAACATATCCATCAGCACACTTGACACAATGATTTAGAGTAGAAACCCAATTTTGGAAAAACCACCAGTAACATACCACTCATTTTTCACTCTTTTGAAGTGATGTCTTGTTAAAGGGCAACCCTATTAAAGGTTAGAACACACACTGTTAAATGTGACCCAGTTAAGGGATTTCAATTACCCTATTAAAAGTGAGCCTTGTTAGAGGACTTTAGGTCATTCACTTGGAATGCCACCCTATTAAAGGATTTTCCAATGATTGTTAGGTCAATCTTTATCCAAAGGATTTATTCTAATCTAATACAATTTTTAGAGAGCAACATTAGAGCTTGATCTAATATAACTTACAACCTTACTTGAAGATTACAGATCACTATTCAGTCCTCAACTCTGCTTGGCTTCCAATCTTTGTAGTTTTTATAGCTTGTTCATTCTTCAAGCATTCAACCTCCTCTAGCCTTCTTGCTTAACTAGCCATTGCAAACTTCTTATCTTGGGTTACTTGATGAAGAAAACCCTCTTTCTTCACCTTGTTAGATTTTCACATCCAAAAACTCTTTGACCTCCAACCTACTTTTCTTCATGACCAAAAAATCCCTAAATATAGGGAATTCGAACTTTTTCTTGCTCATTATCCATCTCAAAAATTAGCGTTTTCAATGGATTAGGTAGGATACAATGTATCTACCCCATATCTTGTCTTCTCTAGAAACTTCTCCTAAAATCCATTTGAATTTCCTTCAAAATAGTTTACATAAGATTTTGTGCCTTCAACTCATTAATCTTATCTTCATCCTAAATTACAAGTTCCAAAAAAGCAAACTTGTTAGCTTTTATTTGGATATCTTCGATCTTTTTCATAATGTAGTAGCTTGGCATTATCAATTTACTGATGCTCAGCACATATTGTGTTACTTAGCATCAACTAGATTTTTTTGGTGCTTGGCATCAATTGAAAATTCTCGGCATCTACTACCTTGCTCGACACCTACTAACTTGCTTGGCACATACTAGTTTACTCAGCATCCACTGGAAATTTCTTTGACTTGGCTCCAACTGACTTTTTTCTTGGCTTGCACTAACTTTGCTTGGCACCTTCTATCAACTTGATCAATCTTAGCAAATGACCTTTGTCGAACCTTATTCTTGTAAACTTTCTAAGTGAAGCAATCATTTTGTAACCTCAAGTAAATTATCAATACATTATGTTATCACTATCTTAACTAATTCTTACAGTTCAATACATAATCATAATTCAACCTTTCCTCTAGGTACTTTGGTTACATCTTGTTGAACAAATCCTATTCATCATTCAACTAAGTGATAGTGCTCGAAATAGATAAATGATTGTCTTACCAACATATAGTAGGTTTGACATAAATGAAAAAATAATGATTAAAAACACACAGTCTTCTTTCAACAATTTTGTACTCAAGTGATATTTTCAATCATATACCAACAATCTCCCTCTTTGGCATTAATGGCAAACCAAACTAATCAACCAGTCAAACAAATGATGAACTAACTAGGTTAATATAGTAAGGCAATACCAAAAAGAAAGCTTGTGAATAAAACTTCTCCCTGTATCAGCAACTCCCTCTTAGGTTACAAAATATAACATTCTCTTTTTCATGGATTAGAAAAATATCAGAATATCTCCCTCTTCATTGATTCTAGTCTTCTGATCTTCTAATGATGTACTTTCACTTCATTTTTCAATCTTTTGCATTGTTGTTTCTCCCTCTTAACTTTATTTTTTTGCTTTGATCATCTTCCTCTTGAACAATAAGCACTTGATCAATTTCTTATACTTTCTCCCTCTTTGACAACAATGCCAAAGACATATACTCAACATTTGACATCTTGATATATGTAGACATCAAATTTTGTAGGCTCTTCAATTTGCTCCCTCTGTCACCTTGCTTGTGACTGATTTTTAATTCCAGTTCTATAATTAGTTTAGGCATTTTCCTAAATTAAGATGCACTACATCAATGTGTATGAAATGAATATCAACTTATTTGATGTAGGGTACTCCCTTTGTCTTTTACATAGCCTTTGATAGGGGTATCACCCCTAATTTACCTCTCAGATACTCATAAGCATCCTTAGGTAATGCTTTGGTGAAGATACCAACATTTTGCTCCTTTGTGTTGATGTACTCCATCTTCACCTCTTTGTCTTGAACCAACTCCCTTACACTGATACTTTATTGCAATGTGCTTTGTCTTTGTATGCATGACATGATTCTTTGATATATTTATAGCACTTCTATTATCACAATAAAGTGTCACTAGTTCAGTGATCTCTTCCTTCATTCCCTTAAGTAGTTTTTTGATCCATACAATGTTTGTGAAATTAATAGAAATAGCAACATACTTTGCTTCATCAGTAGATTGGGAAGTACAACTTTGCTTCTTACTTGTCCATGTAACAAGTCTTCTGCCTAAGAAGAATGCTCCTCCTTTCGTGCTCTTTCTATCATCAATATTTCTAGCCCAATCAGCATCAATGTAAGCTTTTAGTTCAAACTTTTTATTCTTCTTATAGTATAAACCATAATCTTTTGTTCCTTTCAAGTATCTCATTATTCTTGTCACTACCATCAAGTGATTCTCTCTAGGGTTAGTAGAGAATCTAGCAACTATCCCTAGAGCTAATATAATATCAGGCCTATTGTGTACTACATATTGTAATTTGTCAATCATTGATCTGTATAATGTTTAATTGACTTTAGTTGAATCATCATTCTTTGATAGCTTGAGTGTTGTTACCATAGGTGTACTTACTAGTTTTGAATCCTCAAGTCCAAATATCTTCAATATCTCCTTGATATATTTTGACTATGTGATATATACACCATACTTCATTTGATAGACTTGTCATACCACAAAGAATTTGATCTCACCAAACATTGACATTTCAAACTCTTGTTAGATAGCAATATACCTTTTTCTTTGTCTATGTTTATGTACAAATTTTTGTTATCATCTATCCTTTCAAATCCAATCTTAACAAGATAAGTATGAAGTCTCTCATACCATGCTCTTGGTTTTTTAATGCATATAGGGCTTTGTGCATTCTACATACCATGTTTCTCTTATTCTTGTCAACAAATCCTTTTGGTTGTTCAATGTAGACCTCTTCTTCTAATATTTCATTTTGAAATATAGACTTGACATCCATCTGATAATTTTTAAAAGCTATGTATGCAGCATAAGCAAGCAGAATTCTTACTCCTTCCATGCTTGCAATAGGGGAAAATGTTTCACCATATTCAATTCCTTCTTCTTGTGCATATCCTTTGCAAACTATTCTTGCTTTGGTTCTTGTCACTTCACCATTCTTGTCTAGCTTGTTCTTGAATACCCATTTTGTGTCAATCACATTCTTGTCCTATGGTCTAGGAACTAGGCTCCAAGTCTTGTTCTTTTCTATCTACTAAATCTCTTCTTCCATAGCCTTGTACCAATCACCATCTTCCAATGCATCTCTCACTATCTTAGTTTCCTTCATGCTTAGCAAACATGCTTCACCTTTCAACCTATTTCTTGTCATTGGCCTCGTATCTTTGTCTCTAATTATTTGATCTATAGGATGGTGTCTTTTAACATATTTGGATAATCTTGGCTTAGTCCTTGATGCAGGAGCATCCAGAGGTATAAGGGCAATCCTGTGTCACCCAAAAAAAATGTACTTAGACTTAGTTTATATTTCATGTGTTTTCATTTTTGGACACCCATTTGGGTCAAATAAAGGTTCCAACTCTCACAGTTCTACTATCAGTGAGCTAGAAAATCCCAAAAAAAAGGAGCATGTAATTGGGCCATCATTTTGGTAAACCAGAAGGTGTGAATTGTCTAGATGAATTTAATTATGATTTAGAGCATTCTAGAAAAAGAATCAGGTCAAAAGGCCCCACGGCTTGAAAGTTATTGTAGTTTTTTGAGTTTTGGAGACCTCCTAAGAATGCTTCAAAGTCAGGTTAGGGGCATTAAATGACCTCAAAAAGGGCTAAAAAATGGGGGACAAGCAAAGGTGGTCCATAGGGCTATAAAGCACTTTGAGAGCTTTTTGAAAATGTAAACGGTTCGTCAATTGGAGCTATGGTTCAAAAGTTATGCCTCCTGAAAGTTCGATTACCATTTCTGGATTCTTCTAGATTTGTGCCGACTTCTAACGCAGCTTTTGGAACCTTCTATTTAGTCGATGGATGCCTACTAGCACTTTCTAGAATGTACTCCTAGTGCTTAACCCTCTGGGGTCTATTTAAGGACTTTTCTAGCATTGTAAAAGGCAGTTCGGAGTGGAGTTTGAGAGGAGGTACTAAAAGGAGAAATTATCTCTAGATTTATGCTATTGTAAGCCCTTAGGGCATGTTTTGAAGTTTATTTTCTCTGTATTTTTTGTACTAGCTTATTTTATCAATTAATATAATTTCCCCTTTTCTGTTGTGTCCATTCTATTCTTGGGTTGTGTCCCCATCAGTCCTTATGGCTGCATATTGTCTCTCAGCTTCAGTATCACTATGTGTATCTCTATCAAGTGTTTTAGCATCTCTTTCATGTGTGCTAATAATAGAGTCAAATTGTGCATTCTCCTCATTTTGCAACTTGGCATTTCAATGCAACTCGACATTCATAGGATGTGACTTGGTAGTAGTTGAAACTTTCTATTGACTTATTACATGATTTGTAACATCTTCTTCAGTTGGCATTCCTTCATAATAGTATGCAAATGTCTTGTAGTCTTCTGGTTTCCTTGTAGTTTCAGTCTCATGTGCTTCTATAAACTCATTAAAATTCACATTTCCACTTTCCACCATCTTGTTAGTGTTATTAATTAAACACTTATAAGCTTTACTTCTTGTGGAGTAACCAAGGAATATACCTTCTTCACTCTTAGCATCAAACTTTCCACTCCTAACATCTTTAAGAATGTAGCATTTTCTTCCAAATACCTTCAAATATTTCACATTAGGTGGATGACCATACCATAGTTCAAAAGGTGTTGAGTGAGCAGCTTTCCTTACTTGCACATGGTTCAAATTGCATATTCTAGTACTTATAGCTTCTCTCCAGTATTTCGAGGAAATTTTTTTCTCCATCATTAGTGTTTTGGCATAGTCCATTATAGATCTATTTCTTCTTTCAGCAATTCCATTTTGTGGGGGGGCTCTAGGTGCTAATGTCTATCTCTTGATTCCTTTATCATTGTAGAACATCTCAAATTCATGTGAAGTGAATTCACCTCCTTTATCTAATCTTAAACACTTCAAGCTCTTACCTATTTCTTTCTCAACTCTTGCCAAGTACCATTTAAACAATTGAAAAGAATCTAAATTTTGTTTTAGGAACATGACTATCATCATTCTAGAGTAATCATCAAAAATTAGCATTATATACCTATCTCCTTTGTAGCTTTGCACTTCAATAGGTCCACACAAGTTAGTATGAACAATTTCAAGTATTTTCTTAGAGGTGTAAGCTTTACTTTTAAAGCTTGACTTTGTCATCTTGCCTAGTTGACATTATTTGCACATTACATTTTCTAGTTTCTTCAACTTAGGAGAACCTCTAACTCTTTTCATGTTGCTGATACTAATAAGATTATCAAAGTTAACATGACATAATATTTTGTACCAAAGCCATACATCATCAAATTTTTCAATAAGACAAGTAGCATCTTCTATATCCAAATAGAACAGATTACTCCTAGTTTGATCACCTTTTCCAATCAAGTTTCCATTTGTATCATATATTTTGGCTGATTTATTCTCAAACTCAACTTTGCACCCCAAATTATTCAATTGTGACACACTTAACAAGTTATAATTCAATCCTTCAACATAGTAAGCATTATCATATGAGATCTTTTCTATAAGCTTAATAGACCCTTTTCCTTTTATTGAACATGGTGCATCATTATCAAATCTTACACTATCTCCATAATAAAAAGTTAAGGTGATGAACTTACTTTTGTCTCCAGTCATGCGATGTGAGCATCCACTGTCAATGATCCATTTTTCATTCTTGTTCACACAAGACATAAGTGTAGTAGCCACATCCTCATCTGATTGATCCCTCATTGCAACATATACCACTTCATCATCATTTTCATCAGAGTTATTTTCATTAGCAATGTAGCATGACTTCTTGCCTTTATCTCTATAGTCTCTTCCATCATCTTCTCTTTCATTTTTGTGCTTGTTCCCTTCTCCGAAGTTTTTCTTCTATGTACATCTTGATGCAATATGACCAACTTCATTGCGATTAAAACAAATGATAGACAACTTAGCTTTAAATTTACCTTTTCCTTTGTGAAATCTTTTGACTAGAAATGCTTCCAATTATTCAATGTCTTCCTCATCTGTACTACTCTCATTGGATGCATACTTTATCTTTCTTTCCTTCTTCTTTGGCTTTACCTCCTCAAATTCCTTTAGTAACAATTTTTCTTTGAAAGTTGATTCAATACTTTCTAGTCTATAGTTGTCAAAATTAGCTCACTCAAAGGCAGTGAGTCTTCCTACCAAACCTTCAAGGGTTAAATCATTCCCTGGCATACATCTTAACTCTTTAATTGCAGACACTCTAATGACATACACATGAAACAATGTTCTCAAAACTTTACTTAGCATAGAATCACCATCTATTTTACTAGTAGCACCTGTTATTGCACTAACAATGTCTTTTATTTTAGCAACATATTGAGCAGTTTTTTCACCTTCTTCCTTTCTCATGTCATCAAACTTACCTCTTAGGCTCTCTAACTTGGCTCTTTGAACATTTTTAGTGGTTAGGGCATCCCACATCTACTTTACACTTTTAAGTTCCTTGATGTCATCAAACTTAGCTAGAATAGGGCTAAGACAATCTCCAACATTGCCTGATTTTGTTCTTTCTTTTTCTTCAAATCTTTAGTAGTTAGGGCTCTTACTGGATCAACATGTTCTACTATAATGCAAGTTTGTGTATAATCTTCAAGTCCTCCAAGGTGTAGCTTCATCAAACTTTTCCATGTAGAAAAGTTATCTCTGTTTAGCTTGGGTACCTCCATAGATAGTGGTTAGGGCATCTCACATCTTCTTTGCACTTTTAAGTTCCTTGATGTCATCAAACTCAACATAGCATAGAGAAAAGACAATCTCCAACATTGTGTGATTGTGTTCTTTCTTTTTCTTCAAATCTTTAGTAGTTAGGGCTCCTACTAGATCAACATGTTCTACTATAATGCAAGTTTGTGTATAATCTTCAAGTCCTCCAAGGTGTAGCTTCATCAAACTTTACCATGCAAAAAATTTATCTTTGTTCAGCTTGGGTACCTCTCTTTTCGACATCCTAATCTTTATGCTTTTAGTACCCTAAAACTAATCCTCTTAAGCAACTACACTCTGATACCAATTTTTGGAATTCTTTTAGATTAATTGAGAGGGGGGGTTGAATCAATTAATCAAGGTCTAGATGTCCAAAATAAAACTTTTTCACAATTCAGTGAATCCATATAACATTCTTAATCATGCATGCATTCATTGTGTGTTAATTAAAACTGATATGTTATTGTTAAACTAACATGTAGAGATGTAAAGCATAAAACACAACATATCCATCAACACACTTGACACAATGATTTAACATGGAAACCCAATTTGGGAAAAACCACTAGTAACATGCTACTCCTTTTTTACTCTTCTAAAGTGATGCCTTGTTAAAGGCCAACCCTATTAAAGGTTACAACACACACTATTAAATGTGACCTAGTTAAGGGATTTCAATCACCCTATTAAAAGTGAGCCTTGTTAGGAGACTTTAGGTCATTCACTTCGAATGCCAACCTATTAAAGGATTTTCCAATGATTGTTAAGTCAACCTTTCCCCAAAGGATTTACCCTAATCTAATACAATTGTTAGAGATTAATAGTAGAGCTTGATCTGATACAACTTACAACCTTACTTGAAGATTATAGATCACTATTTAGTCCTCAACTCTGCTTGGCCTCCAATCTTTGTATTTATGATAGCTTGTTCACCCTTCAAGCATTCAACCTCATCTAGCCTTCTTGCTTAGCTTCCCATTGTAGACTTCTTCTCTTGGGTCACTTGATGAAGTAAACCCTCTTTCTTCACCTTGTCAAATTTTTGCATCCAAAAACTCTCTGAACTCCAACCTACTTTGCTTCATGACTAAAAATCCTTATATATAGGGAATTAGAACTCTTTTTCCTAGTCATTAATCATCTCAAAAATTAGGGTTTTTGATGGATTAGGTAGGATACAATGTATCTACCCCATATCTTTTCTTCACTAGAAACTTCTAAAATCCATTTGAATTCACCTTCAAAATAGTTTACATAAGATTGTGTGCCTCTAGCTCATCAATCTTATCATCCTCTTGAATTACAAGTTCCAAGAAAAAAAACATGTTGGCTTTTATTTTCCGAATCTTTGATCTTTATCATAATGTAGGAGCTTAGCATTATTAATTTACTGATACTTAGCACACACTGTGTTACTCAGCATCTATTGTAAAATCACTTGGCATCACCTAGATTTTACTAGTCTTCAGCATCAACTGAAAATCACTCGGTATCTACTACCTTGCTTGACACCTACTAAGTTTCTTGGCACATACTATTTTACTCGACATCCACTAGAAATTTCTTTCACTAGACTCCAATTGACTTTTTTCTCGGCTTGCACTAACTTTGCTTAGCACCTTCTATCAACTTAATCAAGCTTAGCAAATGAACTTTGTCCAACCTTTTTCTTCTAAACTTTCTAAGTGTAGCCAATCATTTTGTAACCTCAAGTAAATCATCAATACATTATGTTATCACTATCTTAACTAATTTTTACACTTCAATACATAATCATAACTCAACCTTTCCTCTAGGTACTATTGTTGCATCTTGTTGATCAAATCCTCTTCATCAATCAACTAAGTGATAGTGCTTGAAACATATAAGAAATTTTCTTATCAACATATAGTAGGTTTGACATTAGTGACAAAACAATGATTGAAAAAATGCAGTCTTCTTTCAACAATTTTCTACTCAAGTGATCTTTTCAATCATGTATCAATGGGTATTTACTCTAAGCCCTCTCCCATGTCATGTGAACCTTGAAGTGAGGTGGGCCACGATTTGAAATGGGGATGTAGGTAGGTTTTTTTTTTTTTTCGGGGGGGGGGGGGGGGTGGGTGTGGTGGCACAGGGGGGAACTAGGTGTAAAGGGGTTTAGTAAATGGGGAAATGTAATTATTTAAGGTTGGTATTAAGTGGGGTGTCTTGAAATAAATAAATCATGATACTGTTTATTAATCCCTTTTAATTACTGTTAGAAAAAAATTAATAAGAAATGAAGGGGAGAGAGTTATGAAGTTGTTTTCAAAAAAAAACATACCATATAGATTGGTTATGTCATGCCTGACCTTATTCCTTCTGTTTCTCTTCATTTGCTTCAGTTTGTTGTTGTGATTCAAGTTCTTTGCTAAATATTATCAAACTTTGTTTATCAATTTGTTAAATTTAGTTAGTTGAGTTTTGATCTTGTGTTGGTACAGTTATAGTGATCATTATCTGTTTATGCATATTAATTGTAATAAGGATTTAGCTATTTTGAACTAGCTATTTACGTTGATTTTGAGTGCAGGTTTGAACTCGAAACTGGTACTAATGTTTGAGCAGGATGAAAGTAAATTAAATTTGATGTTAGTTTCTTGACTTTAGCATTGTAGTAATATGTAATTTGGCATAGTATTTCTAATTCAATTTATGTTACAGTTGTGTTTCATTAATGCATTTATTCATTAAAATTGTGCATGGGGATTATACCTTGGGTTTAAATTTACTTGTGACTTATACGATAAGTGGGGTTATTCATCTTAATATGTTTGTAATCTTTTATTGGTAGATTACCTTGCATATATTTTGTTTTTTGTTTTTTAAGGGTTAAAAACCCCAATGGCATCGATATGTTTTATGTTGTGTTTTAGAATGGGGCTTAAAACCCGTGGCTAATACCATACTTCAGTAGATTAATGACATAGCAAATTGTTTAATTGATATTATGAAACGAGGTTTGAATAACATAAAACCCTAATGGGTTTTGCATGCGAAAATATCAAAGGTGTTTTCTTTGCATTTGCTTTTGAAGCATATCATGAAATGGGATTTTTGCATTATAATAGCCAAACATGGCGGTGGCATTGTGACTGCCATATACATGGCTCTATTTGAGTGACAGTTTAATGAATGCATAGTAATGAGGAATAATGGCACTTAAAGTTTTAATTAGCCAATTTGGTTGTGAGTTGGGTTTCCTGTTGAGATAGGGCCGAAAATTTGGCCGCATTACTCTATTTGAGAAACACTTGTGACCCTTGTTGTGGAATTGATTTCATGGAGGAGTTTGTTGAAAGTGATTGTATGCTTATGAGGCCAAGCATCGTGGAGTTTCTCATAGTCAGTCTATTTGATATATTCTCTCGAGTTTTGTTGTTGGTTATTGTTATCTTAGTTACAAGCAAGTTCTTCTAGCTCTGCAATTTGGAAGAGTGGATTTTCGTTTGGGTTTAGACTTTGATAGTGAGTGGCTGGAGTGTTTCATATACCCTCTACTAATTTGCAAGTAGGGAAATTTCTTACCCTACTCTCTCTCTCTCTTTATAATTACATTTGTTTTTTGATATGTTTGTATATACATGGTTATCAGTTTTAAATGTAGAAGTATCTAACATCTAAGCATGGGTATAGGCAAAGTTGGGCACTATGTAATTGCACAACTCTATGTGTATCCATACTTAAATGGGAGGTTTGGTGTTATGTTTTGGGATTTGTTGTTTGTATATATACTTGTTGTATTTATAATTTTTTTATGTTTGTGACTGTATAACATTGCATGACCGAGGGTTAAGTCATAATATAAAAGGGTTGTTTATGAAAGCCTAGGCATAGTCATTTCATCAAATAGTTTGTGCGAAGTAAAGATAGATTTTTTGTAGACTTTGACAGCTTAGAGGATTTGGGGAAATTTAGGCCCAACCATTAAATGCATTGCAGTTAATACTCTTGGGATGAGAAATTTGTATCGTATCAATTTTGGTATTAAAACATATAGGAATATTATTAGTCAGTAGAAAATATTAGACAACGACATTTTGTTAAACAGTAAGCAGCAAACATGCGAGTTCATGGATTTTGACAAACAATGTTATCTAAATCGGTCTGTGATGTTTTAAAATAAGTTGTAGTTTAACAATGATTTAGTGAAATGAGATTTGGTAGCTAATATGGATTACCGACATTGAAATGTTGTTGATTATATAATCATATGGTTGAAATAGCTTACCTTTGATATAGCTATAATTTTGGAAGCTAGTATCATTAGGAGATAATCGATTACTTTCTTATTCGAATAAGATATAAAACTGCCCATAATCTTATATGATAGTCATATGATAATGTGGAAAATTTAAGTTGACTATGATTATTTGAGAACAAACAGTAATATGTTGTTAATCAATTTATTTTGATTTAATGGTAGATTTTGTTTATTTGATAATTAACAATTCTATGGATACATTTATTTCACTCTTTTATATACAGTAAACTAGATAGTTATTGTAAAAGAAAAAAAAAATGAAGTTAGTCATTATGAAAATAGCAAGTAATGTTGAATGATGGTGTTGTAAGTTTTTAAAAGGAATATTTTCATATTGAGAATACATAGTCTCAGTTGATAGTTACATTGTGTAATGACTCTGTTGTAAAAGTTTTATAAACCCAAAAATTTGATTATGATTAAAACTGAAATCACATTAATTTAGATGTATAGTAAAACATGAATGAAAACATTGTAATTGATCCTTTGTTCAAACTATGATTGAATTTGAATTTGTAGAAACTATCAATGTTGTTTCGAAGTATTACAATTTAGTCATAGTGTTGAAATAAAAAGGAATTCTTTTACTTTAAAAGTTATACTCTATTTTTCTATTGGGTATTAGAACTATATCCTGAATACTATTGAAATGGAAGGTTGATTTCAAATTAAGTTTCGGTTATGATTTATGTTGATGAAATTCATTTTTAAAATGAAAGCATCATATGTACTTTGATCTTACTATCTTGCTATTTCAAAGGACAAATATAGATTGTTATGACAGCAGGGTTAAATAGTATAGTACTAAGATCAGTAAATATCATTAAATTAATGTGTCAGTTTAATTGTTTTTACGAGTTCTTATTATTATAGTATTTGTTTTTTTTTTTATAGTAGTCTAAATTTACCTTGGAAATAGGCAAATTAAGATGTGTTCAAATATATTAAAGGATGTAGTATCATGTTGAATACTAGTTTATATTTGTTGCATGAACATTCTTAGAATATCTGTTTGATGTGTATTTTAAGAATAGCTATGATGAATGTATATCGGGGTCGATGAATTTGGTTTATCCTATTCAGTTAATTAATTCACTGATAACTTTAAAATGAATTGGGTGGGTTAACTACATATAAAAGATAATTGGCCTTACCTATGACTTAAACCTATAAGGTTAAGTATGGAGTACAAGGCAGATCTCTATTCTATTATTGACAAGTATAATAGAGAATTTTGTTATGTGTTGCCTATGAGCATACCATACCTAGATGCAGAATCTTAGTGCCATAACAATGACACCTCAGTATATATATGATTCATTTTTGGGTTATTCTTAGTGCAAGTTTAATTTTTCATTGTCAAGTAAATGTTTACTTCTTGCATATTAATTATGAAACTGCACTATGTTAAGTGAATCAGATATCTGCATTATGGTTATGTATATTTTTGTTCTAATGTGTATGCAGGTGGATTACACTTTTCAACTTTGTGTGTACTGAGCCCCTTTTGTGTTGTGTTGCATTTCTGTTTATTTTTCAGGTGCTTCAAGTTGATTAGCAGGTAGCTAAAGATTACTATTGAAGTTTCTTCTTGAATCAGTGTTTAATTACTTGTAGGGTCCATATGTTGGACATTAGAGATTAAAAAGAATGTTGTACTTCATTATTGTACTAAACTCAATATGTAATAGCATCATATTGGTAACATATATGGATGATATCATATTTCATCTTGAGTATTTTGGATTGAGAGTGACTCAATCTTTGTATTTGTACTCGTATTAAGTTGATTTAATAATAATAAAATATTGCATTCTTTGTACTTGTTATTGGTTTCAAATTTATTTGTTTTTGTTAGTGGTAGTGTTACATTTGGTATCAGAGCATGGTTAAAATTGCCAGGACTCTTGGGTTATAGGGTTTAACCTGTCATCAATGCATTATTAACAATTAGTTGTTTTTAGGTTGCTATCATGCCTCCCATCACTAGAGGAACTCGAGGACACAACATTCTTGAGGATAACCTTGCTAGTAGAGGCAGAGGCAGAGGTAGGGACAAGGTCGTGGTAGAGGTTCTAGGCACTAGAATTTTGCTAGGAATGATCAGTTTGATTAGAATGCTAGGGTTGGAAACAACCAGGATAACCAGGCAGATCAAGCTATGGTTCTTGAGAGGATTATAGAACATCTCGATAATATTGAGGCTAACAACTAGATTCCTAGTGGGGGAACAAATTATAGGAGACCTCTTGTGCAGGGTATTAACCTTCTTGTAGAAGAAGATCTAGTGGCAAGAGCTTAGCTCAAGGATCTTTCCAAGATGAAAGGGTCATTATTTTATGGTACAAAATAGGGTACATCGGCAGAAGCTTGGCTACTGAATATTGAGTGATGCTTTGTTTTACACTGTTACTTGAGTAACGTGAAGGTAAGATGGACAGTTATGCATTTCAGGGTATTTGGTTCCTTGTGGTGGGATCAGGAGTTGGAAAAGCTGGGCATTGATATTTCTCTAGTTACTTGGGAGCTCTTTGTAGAGTGATTCAAGGAGAGGTTTATGTCTGAATATTGGTGACAGGCCCGTGTAGAGGAGTTCTTTCAGATTATGTAGTCTGGCTCTATAGTGGAAGCTTATGAACATAGGTTCTATGAGCTTAAGAAGTTTTCTAGGTGGGCTGAAAATGATAAGGCCATGATACAACACTTCATTAGAGGGCTTATGCCCAAGATTGGGGAGGAAGTGAGAACTTTTTGACCTTTGACTATGTAGAAGCTTTGGAGCGAGAAAAGCTGATTGAGATGAACTCTAGCTATCATGGGGCTTCATACAAAACCAACATGAATCCACCTACTCTGAATGTCAATAAGAGTCAAAAGCCTCTGTAGAGTAGTGCAAAATTGTTGGTAAACAGATTCGTTCTTTTTAATTTCTTCTGTCAATATGACTCTTGATGCCCGAACAATAAACAAAATCTGTTTGCAACAGTTGAAAAGCCGTTTTCTTGTTAACTGGCTTATCTCTGAATTTGTAGGTACAGCTCCCTATTATGAATGATATTCGATGAATTATGTTTGATTCCTAAAACTAATGCGGGGTATGCTCTTAACCCGAGAGCAGGAAAGGAAACCAAGTCTCACCCAGACAAGTGAAACTCAGGCAGGAATCTAAATGTTAGGATGTTATGTATATGGCACCCACAATCTTATGGCTCCCGCAACACAACAGAATGAAATGCAAGATATGGACCGCGAATGCAATATGAGATGATTAGTTAGTGCTACTGCGTTCGGATCTTCACGATCTCATGATTTCCGACACGCAACAATGTAATATAAGATCTAATGCAGATGACTGAAATATAAGGGAATGCATATGGAGAACAAAACACTAACCGAGATATTTCCCACTACTAGCTCCAATACTCTGATCGGTTCACTAGTTCAATTAAATAGAAACAACGAAATGAAACTCTGTTCACTAAACCATTTCCATCCAATATCGAAGAAGTATCTCATACACAAATGAAAAGAAAAGGACAGTAAAGAAATGGCACAAATTCAATTGTCTCTGCAACCGGATTCACACCAAAAATTTGCCGACCCTTTATTAATCATTCAAAATCTTACATATAGGGTGAGAGAGATGACCGTTACAATGGAATTTAAATCGGCTCATCTTCTCAAGATGACAAATGGCGAGATGCAAACTTATCATATCTACACATTTACAAAATCCTAAGATTAATGGAATAGAAAACAAAAGGGGGAATTTTGAATCATTTGGGCTTCTTCCCCTTTTCAGTTTTCGCCTTATATGCTTTAGCAGCCGCTATGATTGGGGTTAATTCATCATAGCTTGGTACGTGTACATTTTTGAATCTCAATAGCCACCTTGCATGTTCTTGAGTAAATTCTTTGGCTTGATTCTGCTGATTCACTGCTTCCTCAGCTACCACGTGCACGCATCCGCTAAGTGTTTGTAGTTCTGACACTCTGTTTTGGCTGCTTGAAGCTATCCCAGACAGATTGCTCAAATGCGTGGAGAAGTTTTTTTTCATCATATCAATGTCGATGAAGGACTTCCCTTGCCCACTGGTTTGTGATTCAGTGTGCAATCCTCGCATGAGCTCAAAAGCTTTCTCTTGGGCCTTCTTTACTTTATCCCCTGTTTCTCTAAGCCCTTTCTCGGCTTCCTGGATCATTTCCCGCTTGAATTGCATGCTTCTGATCCATTCATTCAATGGTTCATCTCCTTTCTTCAGAATCTTTGCTTCAATTGCATCCTTGGCTTTCATCTGGATGATCATATTCAGAAGAGAAATGGATTCTGTGCATTTCGCCTCTTCTCCCGCCAGAATATTACTATTGGCAGTAATATTGCCCTTTTCTGCTTCTAATCGGATGAGCACATTGCCGATTTGACCAATGAGGGCGATTCCATCAGTATTAAGCCTTTCGATCCACTCTTTCCCGATTTGACCGAAGTGCCTATCTTTTTGCAGCTGTGATATGAAGGCCTGCACTTCTTCTGCCGAAGGATCCTCTGTAGCGGGTAAACCGGTAATAGTTGCCAATGGGACAACTAACTGTCGGATGAATTTTCTTAGTTCTTCGATCTCAACTTTCATCTTAATCTTTGATACCTTGAGGTTCTCCAGCTGCTCCTCTATTACTTCGTTACTTGATTTCCATAGGCCCACTTTAGTGTCATGCCTGGCTTCTCCGAGATCGATGGAATGCAGAGTGAAGTCTGCTGGAGTCAAATCTTCAATTTTTCCCACTCTGTTTGGTTTCGCCACCTCCATGGTTAGGTGCCCTATTTCTGTATCATGCCCTAGTATGGATAGGGTTCTCTGCTTCTTGGCCTTCACCATCATCGATCCCGAATGAACTGCTTGAGACACTATATCTTTCGCAGGAGTGTTGTCATCTTTCCTCTTCCTCTTCTTCTCCAGGGTGTCTTCAAGCCAAGACTCTGTGCTAATTATCTTAGAGGCCGTTCCCAGAGACTCAATGGTGAACATCTTCCTCTTTACTTGAGTCACTGCAGCAGTAGTCACAGAGAATGGGTTCCTCTGGTCTCGAGAGAGAAGTCAAGAGGAACTAGGGATCTCCTTTTCTTCTTCAGGTTCAGTGCTACTACTTTGATCATCCTTGATCTTTACAATTTGAATAGAGGAGCCAGTAGGCTTCAAGGATGGGGCACTTATGGCTGGAGTAGGGCTATGATGAGATGGTGAACTTGGGGCGAGCTGAGGAGATGGGGGTGGAGTGGAAAGAGAAAAAGGGATTGGAGAAGTGGATCCATCCTTTGGCTCTTCGGCCTCCTTTTCCTCTGCTACAGCCTGAGTTCCGATGACTGGCAACGATCTGCCTTGGCATGTTGGTACTATCGGAATGTTCTTCTCTGGGGGTTGATCTCCTCCTCCGGCGGACTGAGCTGGTCCTTGTGCAGCTGAAGTTGTGGTACTGGGAGTAGCGCTCTATGATGAAGCAGGGGTAGCTGTGGCTGGTGAAGCTTGAGTGGCTTTACTTCTGCTCCGACCTTTCTTAGCTGTCCATTCTACCCATTTTCCAGTCCGCTTGATGATTTTTGCCATCATAACATCGAAATCTTCCTCGACATTGAAGTATGGTTCAGAACTGACAGGCGTGTTCCGCAACTTGGTCAAATATGTATGACTATACATATTTTGGCCGTCATCTTTGATTCCTTCCATGTCTAGATTGACGCCATACATTTTTACCTGCTCCACAGTGAATCTTGCAAATGCCCGATCACGGCTCTCCAGCTCATCTTTACAGTTCGCCCAGTAGTCTTCCATGGTAGTCACATGTTTGATCACGCTCCCAATTTGGAGCACATCTTGGGCATAACCATTGGGATCGAACATGGGCCTGACTACCTCATACCCTTCTAGCTTGTATTTGCTTTCAAACGCCTTGAGGATGTTCTTTGCATCCGGTCTGGCCTCGCAGCTATAAGCTCCGACTCTTATGGGGAATTCATACCCTTTCTTCCGCATACTGGTGCTCAGCACGTTCACCTGGACAGCTTGTCTCACGATCTCTACGAGCACGATCATGTCGTCTGGGTATCTGGGCAGCTTCATTGGGAAACCATCAAATGCTGCAAGACGCAAATAAGAAAAGGATAAGAACTGGATGAAATAACAGCCAAATTGACTGATTGCCGCCATCGCTTCAGGACTGAATCTCTGCTCCGGACATCCTTGAAGTTCCCTGCAAATTCTCATAGTAAAGGCGTCATTCACTCTGACATAATCTGCATAACTGTTTTGCAACTGTAAGCATGGATAAAACTCATAACTTTTAACATCTTCAGGAAATTCCTCAATTCTGGGAAGTCCTGGCCATAACTGAAGAGAAGCCAACATGTATATCAAAAAGGACGACATATAGAAAGAATTATAAAACTTAGCTGCGGCGAGAGCTCTAGCAAGATGCTCACTCACCTCATGCGCCCAATCTATATACTGAGTATCTGAGCATATAACTTGCACTAGAAAGAAACATTGCTCCATAAAATTAAAAGCTTCTACCTCACCTTTGAGCCGATGCAACAGGACCAGGATGTCCACAATCTCTGGTTTGAGGTCAGTACCGAAGAGGGTTTTAGGGACCTTACTCTTGGCTCCTCTTGGCTTCTGAAACCAAGAGCTCATTATTTCTTTCCTCTAGATCATCTTCTTCAAGGAGAACTCCGACATAGCTCCACCCATGGTTAGGTCAGAGAATTCTTCTCTCTCCGGAATTCTCAGACAGTTCACCACTGCTTGCCTGTCGATTGAAATCAAAACTGATTGATCAGGCAAGAGGATTTTCTTGGTGTCCGGGTTGTAGTTGTTGATGCATTCGAGAATCAACTCCGGGGCTTGAACTGCTACTGGGAAGCCAACTGCTTCCACCAATCCGCTTCCTCTGAGTCTCTCCGTGATAGGGTGGATAGGTTCCATTTTCAATCTCCTCTGAAAGTCCTGCATGTCGTAGAAACGGAGTGAAGTGTCCGTTATGGTCGACCATGCGGACTTGATGCCACCCATGCTATCGAAACCTGCAAATCTCGCTGCCATATTGCTTGAAGGATAATAATGGATATGCGGATGAATAATAGTGATGCAACAGAAAACAAACTCAGAAAACTCGAGAATTATTGCATATACTAAGAAATTTTAACAATTTGACAGTAAAGCGGGAGTTTGAAAATCTGTTACATTCCCCTTTATAGAAAACTTCAGATTTGCCCGTTTAATTTCATAAATCGCGCCACACGAGCGAATTTATGATTGAATCCGTTGGGTTAGTGAAGGTAAGAATTTCTAACGGATTTAACCTTGTCTTTTCACTATTCCCGTTGATTTCAACGGTAACTTTCATTAATTACAGCCTTACCTCTCGTTTAGCAACCCGCGAAAAAATGAAAATGGAGTACTCCTTCGGGAAAAATCCGCATATGTCAATTCTCTCTGAAATAACTGGTGAATTTGGATGATCTGCTCTCAATTCCCCTCTGAAAACCATCTGCAATCAATCTGAATACTTACCATGCTTACAGTTGCGTCTTCTCATCTGATGCGGAAAATCGCCTCTGAGGGTAGAAAACCCGCAATGGAGAAGTCGATTTCTATTTTTCCGCCACTGCCTTCTCTTTATTTAAGTCACTTCATTTCAACCCTTTTCGGAAAATCTCCAAGCGGCTTCGCCAAAAGGTAGGGCCCATCGTCTTATATTATCTCTTCGGAAAGCTCCTTTTCGGAAAATCGCCAAGTAGCTTCGCCAGAAGGTGGGACCCATATGTCAACTTTCCCTTCTAATAGTGCTTTTGCGGAAATCTCACTTAGGATTTCGAAACCCGCCGAGGAGAAGCCCTTTCTTCATTTTCTGCACATCTACCTTTTGATCATTCCATTAAGTTATAATTGATTCCGGTGGTAGGATCGCGACAACATACGAAAGATTTCTTAGAAACATGAACTATTTCGCTCCAGTTGAATTCCTTTACTGTATATACTGAGATCTGCGGAAAAAGGCCTTCGGGGTGCGAAATCCGCCGAGGAGAAGCTAGAACCCAATTTCCCGCCGACTTGATTTTCTTAACTCAAAGTGGGCTATATTGAAGGCAAGTCACATGATGCAGTACAATTCGAGAATCTTCATCAAGTAAGGATCTAAACTACCCCTCCGACTTATAATAGTCAAGGAACAACCCACCCGGCTCATATGTGATACGGAGGAAGGCTACAGGTGAAAACCCGATGAAGAAGCTCCTCACCTAAGAGGGCAAAGACCTATTGACTTGACCAGACCACACAAGACTATGATCTACTCCACTTTGTAAAATTGGGACAAGGTGTAAAAGTGGGGAAACAGCTGGCTCTGACTGGGGACTTGGGTAGAGTATATCCAAGCAAGGGACCTAGGATCTCTGGTTTCGCACAAGGATGGAATAAAAGGTGGCAACACAACAAAAATGAAACAAGACAAACAACAAGGAAAGGAAAAACAGCAAAGGAAAAGCTAACTAAGCAGAACTGGGAAATACTAACCTACTATAGTACAGCACAGGGATTACCTGTTTTCAATTAATAACTTGATAGAGCTTGAGGTCCTGACCATTATAGGTCAGGGGTAGTACTTTGCCATCTTCATATGCCAGTTTGAAAGAATTATTCTCAAACGCCTATTGGATCTTGAAGGGGCCTTTCCACAGTGTGTCAAACTTTTTATGCATTCCTTTTGGAGCTCTTCTTTTGTCCCAAAGCAATACCATGGCTCCTATCATAAATTTTCGAGGCCTTGCCCTTTTATCAAAAATTTCTTTTACTCGCATCTGATGCTGTGTGATGTGATCAACAATCTCTGTTCTTTCTTCCTCCAATTTGCTCAAATACAAGATTCTCTTTTCCAGGCCATCTCTATAGATATCATCTTCGATTACTGTTCTAATTTTACTTGTAGCCAATTCCAGGGGTAAAGGCAGATTAGCTTCAGTTCCATAAACTAGCTCGAATGGGGATATGCCAATCGACCTTTTAGGTGTTACCCTATCTGCCCAGAGTGCTTCATGAATCTTCTTGTGCCAATTTTTCTGATTATCTGAGACTAGCTTCTTAACAATGCTAATTAAGTTCTTATTGCTAGATTCAGCTTGACCATTTCCTTGAGGGAAATAGTCAGAGGAATGGCTGACTGTGATTCCATACTCAGAACAAAAACTAGTGATATCTAATGATGAAAAATAGGACGCATTATCCATCACCAGTTTGATAGGAACGCCAAACCTGACTAGAATGTTTTCTTTTATGAATTCACAGACCACCTCCGTAGTAGTTTTCTTCGTGGCTTTAGCTTCTACCCATTTGGTGAAGTAGTCCATAGCGGTGATTATGTATTGGTGGCCAGTGCTAGATACAGGGGCAATTGGACCAATGAAATCAAGACCCCACTATTGAAATGGACCTTCAATTATAACTGGTCTCAGTGGTAATGCAGCTAATTGAGGATGCCCAGTAGACAACTTACATTTTTCACATCTCGCCACCCACGCGTATGCATCCTTAAACATCCCGGGCCAGTAATAACATTGCCTCAGTATTTTAAAAGCTGTAACTGAAGAAGAGAAATGTCCTCCACAGGCCTCGTCATGGAAAGTTTTTAATAGCTTCTCTTGCTGTGGTTTATCTACGCATCTCAAAAATGTACCATCAATGGCCTTTTTGAACAGTTTGTCATCCCACAATACATATTTAGCAGCTTTCAACCTAAGGTCTCTCCTTTGCCTTGAGTTTAGTCCTTCTGGACATTCTCTGTATGTTAGGAGATACGAGATGTTTTCAAACCATGAATCATACAGACCTACAGCGAGCACTAAATTTTTCTCACTTAGCTCCTTGCTTTCTTCAGCGATCTTATTTTCTGCAATTGCTCTGCATAAAGCATTCCCTCTTATTAACTTGGTGGGTTTAATCTCTATATCATATTCTTGTATTTTCGCTACCCAGGCTCCTCTAGTATTACAATCTATATCTTGCTGCGTCAACACGCTCTTCACAGCTGCATCTGGTACATGAACTACAGAATGCGAGTGCAATATATAAAAATGAAAATTCTTAAGAGCTCTTACCACTGCAAAGGCGTGTTTTTCAATCTGTGAATACTTCAATTCATGATTCTTCAAAGGTACGCTCATGAAAGCGATGGGGGCTTGTATTCCTTCATCATTTTCCTGCACAAGGATGGCTGACAAGGTATGTTCTGATGCGTAGCAATAAATAATAAAGTCCCTTTTATAATTGGGATGGCACAGCACGGGAGCATTAGCAATTTTAGTCTTTATATCCTGAAAGGCTCGCTTGCCTGCTTCATTCCATTTGAAGCTCGGACTTCCCTTCATCATATCTACTATGTGTTTGGTGGTTTCTGCGAAGTCCGGAATAAACCTTCTGAGGAAATTCACCTGACCGAAGAAAGACTTGACCCCTATTTTTTTCGCTGGCAGACTCAATCTCTGGATGGCTTCTACTCTGTCAGGATCAATTTTTATGCCTTCTTGGGACACTATATGTCCAAGCAGCTTTCCTTCGGTCACACAGAAAACTGACTTTTTTGGATTTAAGGAGATACCATGTTCTCTACATCTTTGCAGCACCTTTTTCAGATCTTCCATATGATCCTTTCTTTTCTTTGAGAATACAGTAAGATCGTCGAGGTATATGACTATAATCCTGTCCTTCATATCTGCAAAAGTTTTGCTCATACATCTTTGGAAAGTAGCTCCGACATTGATCAACCCAAAAGGCATCCTGTGATAGGCGAAAGTACCCCAAGGAGTGGTGAAAGCCGTTTTATGTTGATCTTTCTTCTCTACTTCAACCTGGTTATACCCTGAAAAGCCATTGAGCATAGACATCATCTCTGATCCAGCAACTGTCTGTAACAAATGATCCATGTTCGGGAGAGCGAAGTTATCCTTGAGAGATGCCTGATTTAAGTTTCGAAAATCCACACAAATCCTTATCTCTCCATTCTTCTTTTTGATGGGCACTATATTAGCAATCCAGGTGGAGTGATGAATAGGGTAAATGATTCTTGCCTTTAACATTTTATCCACTTCCCTGAAAATGGCGTCCGCTACCTTCGGATTATAATTTCTTTGTTTTTGCCGAAAAGGCAGTGCATCTGGTTTGAGAGGAATATGGTGTTTCACTTCTCCTCCTCTATAACTTTTTAGGTCTTCATAGCTCCAAGCAAAAACGTCTCTATATTCTTCAAACAAACTCTTCGCGGCTTCCTTTTCTTTTGGGGTACAACATTTGCCAATATTCACCATCTTTGGATTATGGGCACTTCCGATGTTTATCCCTTCGAACTCGCCTGTCGTAGGTTCCTTCTCCATCCTTTTTTGTTTAACGTAAGCATCATGTCTGTTGAACAACTTTTCCAGAGCTATAAAGTATGGAGGAATGATGTTATCTTTCAATTGAACTTCGCCTTGTTCACTGTTTCCATCGGATTCAGATTCGAAACTGGATTCGTCATTTTCAAGAAATAACTGCAAGCTTTTATCATCATTAAACACTTGCCAGGATTCTGTGTTATCTGGAACAGCAAACCGGTATACAATTTCGATCTGGTATTTTTTATCTTTAAAATCTGGATGAGGTAACAGTAAGGATGCAGAAAAAGCAAGTGAATCAGCTTTAGTATTCATTTCCCTTGGTACAGCTATGATAGAGAAAGCTTTCAAAGCTTCTATTTCATCCCACACCTTATTTCTGTAATTTTTTAGTTTATGGTTTTTCACTGAATATTGTCCTTTAACTTGCTTTACTATCAACTCTGCATCACCTTGAGCTCTTAGGATTTCTATTCCCCTCTCTTTCGCCGTGACTACCCCTAATATCAAGGCCTCATATTCTGCTGTATTATTTGTATTGCCAAACTCTAGTTTGAAAGCTAAGGGTTCGGCCACTCCCTCTGGAGATATCAATACTACGCCGGCTCCAGAACTAGAGGAAGCGCAACTTCTGTCGAATTCAAGGGTCCAGACGCCAGAAACCTCTTGGTGTTCTTCGGGAACCTCTTTGTCCAAATTCTCATCTGTTTGTTTACCTGCATCCTCTTCTGTAAACAACATATAATTCCCAAATTCCAATTCCTGATATAAGATTTGGGCTTTGGGATCGTCTGACTTTAAGACCGTGAACTTGGCCTTTTCTTCTGGCTCCAATTTGACTTTCTTACTACCGATGGGTATTATAGCTTGAGACCAGTCCAGCTTAATTTCCCCTCCCAAGTCACGACAGAAACTTCTGCTCAAAAGGAGTCCATAACTCGTAGGGATATCAGCTACCAGAATCGTTAACAGGAGTTTCTTTTCTGGGTATGAGGCTAGAGCCACTTGTGCATCCTTAATTTTCCCAAGCAAAGGGACCTGTTTGGAGTCCATTGAATAGCATTTCCCGTATACCTTAGTAAGGTTGAGGCCTAAGGCTTTAGCCACAGAATAAGGCATGACATTATCTGAGGCACCTGAGTCTATAATGCAGTTACTAAGCTTACACCCGTTAATGTACAATGAAATATAAAAAGGCTCAGGTTTTTGTCCCGGGGAGGTTGCTAGGACTATTGAATCTCTCCGATCAGGAATGTCAGGTGTCAAGGTTTCTTTCTCTTCTTCCACTACTATGTTACAATTAGCACTAGTCGCATTATCTTTACACCGGTCTACCAGCTTTCTCAGCTCAACAGGGTGTGTCTTTAAATAATCAATGGTAGAAATTTGAATTTTCGAATCTTCACAAAAATGAATAAAATCAAAGGATGATTTACCCTTACCCATATGCGAAGCAGAAACTTCAATATCCGCCGGTGTATTACTTGTTGACGGGCCAGGATCATTTCTCTGAGCAGAGCTAGAGGAGGGAGCCTTTTGCTTTTGTCCTCGAGTAAGAACGGTGTAAGAAGTTCCGTCAATAGTCGCATAACATTCTCCTTTGGTCTTGGAATCCGGTTCATATTCTAAGAATAAATTTTCAGAGTCGCCATTTTGATAAGAATCGGTTTCCAAAACATTAGTTGCATTGTTCAACTCATTGGTAGACAACAATTGCATCATGCGAGCTGTTTCTGGACAATTTTCGCTATCGTGATCTGTGGTTAGATGGAAGACACACATATTTCCCTTCCTTGGTGCCGCCTCGATTTGCAATTTAGGCGGTGGTCCCATGAGTTGTGGGACTTTACCTTCGTTGTTCCTCCCGGGCATGTTCTGGTAATTGCGCTGATAAGGATTGTTGAACGCTGGCAAGTGTTTCTTTAAAGACACTATCTCATTGGATAGTTTCTGAATCATCTCTTCGGATGATTAAGAACTGCTTGAACTACCCTTAGCATGAAGTTCTCGCTTCCATTTTCCGGCAGAGATTAAATCATCTTCGCACTCAACGGCCTTCTTTTGTGCATCAGCTAAGTCAGTGGGCTTTGCTCTTCTTAAATCATAGTTGATGTCAGGAGGCATCGCACTTATGAAGAAAGTTTTCAAATTACCTGCGGTAGGTCTGGTGGCAGCCGGGATCCTGCTGACAGTCTTGTTAAAGCTTGCAATGAAATCTCTCATGCTCGTAATTGGTTGCTTCTTTATAGACGTGAGCTGGGTCAACAGGGCATGTTCATCCTCTGCGGTCTTAAACCTATCTTCGAATGCAATCCTTAATGAGGCCCAATCTGTGATTGAACCGTCATCCAAATGATAAAACCAATCAGCTGCACTATCAGTAAGGGTTTCTACGAACAGTCTCACAGCTACATCCTCATGTCCAACTCCTAGGATATGGGTAGCCGCGAAAAAGGCTTTAATATGTTCGTCCGTAGTAACCTTCCCATCACCTGAGAATTTAGGGAAATTCTTCCTGGACCTAGACGGAAGTGGATGATAAGCATTTAGAGCTAAGGGTCCTGTCGCCGCGGCCCATGGAGCGGCCATGATTATCCTTGAATTGTAGGGAGGAAAGCCTACAGTTGATGGAGGTGTTACCCCGTGTAATGCTAACACCTGACAGGCAGAGTGCGAAGTGTTAGCGCCTTGATCTTTAACGGGTGAAGATGGTCTACTTCGACCCTAATTTTCACTTCTTCGCTTTGGAACTTCTAAGATAGGAAATCCGAGTTCTTCAAGTTTGTCAAAAATAGGATCTTTCCCACCTCGTTCCTTGGTACTTCGGAGGAACTTAAAACTTTCCAGGGTGCTGGGTCACAGCTTCTTACTGCGATTACCTTTCCACTCGTCTGATATTTCTTCTTTGGATGGCTCTCTCTAAGGCTTCAGCTCTTCTTTCTTCTTCCTCTAAAACCTGGTTTGCGTTCCTATAGTGCTCCGAGTTCCTTCTATTTCTCCAAACAAAGGTGTTGAGTGAAGAAATTATATCTTCTTGGTCGTCTTGAAAACCAAGATTTGGTTGGAGAACGGGTATAATGTTTTCATGAGGCAATACCATCTTTCCTCATGACATATGCTTTCTTGATCAAGCGACTGTTCGTCTCCCCAGCAGAGTCGCCAAAAATCTGTTGGTAAACAGATTCGTTCTTTTTAATTTCTTCTGTCAATATGACTCTTGATGCCCGAACAATAAACAAAATCTGTTTGCAACAGTTGAAAAGCCATTTTCTTGTTAACTGGCTTATCTCTGAATTTGTAGGTATAGCTCCCTATTATGAATGATATTCGATGAATTATGTTTGATTCCTAAAACTAATGCGGGGTATGCTCTTAACCCGAGAGCAGGAGAGGAAACCAAGTCTCACCCAGACAAGTGAAACTCAGGCAGGAATCTAAATGTTAGGATGTTATGTATATGGCACCCACAATCTTATGGCTCCCGCAACACAACAGAATGAAATGCAAGATATGGACCGCGAATGCAATATGAGATGATTAGTTAGTGCTACTGCGTTTGGATCTTCACGATCTCATGATTTTCGACACGCAACAATGTAATATAAGATCTAATGTAGATGACTGAAATATAAGGGAATGCATATGGAGAACAAAACACTAACCGAGATATTTCCCACTACTAGCTCCAATACTCTGATCGGTTCACTAGTTCAATTAAATAGAAACAATGAAATGAAACTCTGTTCACTAAACCATTTCCATCCAATATCGAAGAAGTATCTCATACACAAATGAAAAGAAAAGGACAGTAAAGAAATGGCACAAATTCAATTGTCTCTGCAACCGGATTCACACCAAAAATTTGCTGACCCTTTATTAATCATTCAAAATCTTACATATAGGGTGAGAGAGATGACCGTTACAATGGAATTTAAATCGGCTCATCTTCTCAAGATGACAAATGGCGAGATGCCAACTTATCATATCTACACATTTACAAAATCCTAAGATTAATGGAATAGAAAACAAAAGGGGGAATTTTGAATCATTTGGGCTTCTTCCCCTTTTCAGTTTTCGCCTTATATGATTTAGCAGCTGCTATGATTGGGGTTAATTCATCATAGCTTGGTACGTGTACATTTGTGAATCTCAATAGCCACCTTGCATGTTCTTGAGTAAATTCATTGGCTTGATTCTGCTGATTCACTGCTTCCTCAGCTACCACGTGCACGCATCCGCTAAGTGTTTGTAGTTCTGACACTCTGTTTTGGCTGCTTGAAGCTATCCCAGACAGATTGCTCAAATGCGTGGAGAAGTTTTTTTTCATCATATCAATGTCGATGAAGGACTTCCCTTGCCCACTGGTTTGTGATTCAGTGTGCAATCCTCGCATGAGCTCAAAAGCTTTCTCTTGGGCCTTCTTTACTTTATCCCCTGTTTCTCTAAGCCCTTTCTCGGCTTCCTGGATCATTTCCCGCTTGAATTGCATGCTTCTGATCCATTCATTCAATGGTTCATCTCCTTTCTTCAGAATCTTTGCTTCAATTGCATCCTTGGCTTTCATCTGGATGATCATATTCAGAAGAGAAATGGATTCTGTGCATTTCGCCTCTTCTCCCGCCAGAATATTACTATTGGCAGTAATATTGCCCTTTTCTGCTTCTAATCGGATGAGCACATTGCCAATTTGACCAATGAGGGCGATTCCATCAGTATTAAGCCTTTCGATCCACTCTTTCCTGATCTGACCGAAGTGCCTATCTTTTTGCAGCTGTGATATGAAGGCCTGCACTTCTTCTGCCGAAGGATCCTCTGTAGCGGGTAAACCGGTAATAGTTGCCAATGGGACAACTAACTGTCGGATGAATTTTCTTAGTTCTTCGATCTCAGCTTTCATCTTAATCTTTGATACCTTGAGGTTCTCTAGCTGCTCCTCTATTACTTTGTTACTTGATTTCCATAGGCCCACTTTAGTGTCATGCCTGGCTTCTCCGAGATCGATGGAATGCAGAGTGAAGTCTGCTGGAGTCAAATCTTCAATTTTTCCCACTCTGTTTGGTTTTTCCACCTCCATGGTTAGGTGCCCTATTTCTGTATCATGCCCTAGTATGGATAAGGTTCTCTGCTTCTTGGCCTTCACCATCATCGATCCCGAATGAACTGCTTGAGACACTATATCTTTCGCAGGAGTGTTGTCATCTTTCCTCTTCCTCTTCTTCTCCAGGGTGTCTTCAAGCCAAGACTCTGTGCTAATTATCTTAGAGGCCGTTCCTAGAGACTCAATGGTGAACATCTTCCTCTTTACTTGAGTCACTGCAGCAGTAGTCGCAGAGAATGGGTTCCTCTGGTCTCGAGAGAGAAGTCGAGAGGAACTAGGGATCTCCTTTTCTTCTTCAGGTTCAGTGCTACTACTTTGATCATCCTTGATCTTTACAATTTGAATAGAGGAGCCAGTAGGCTTCAAGGACAGGGCACTTATGGCTGGAGTAGGGCTATGATGAGATGGTGAACTTGGGGCGAGCTGAGGAGATGGGGGTGGAGTGGAAAGAGAAAAAGGGATTGGAGAAGTGGATCCATCCTTTGGCTCTTCGGCCTCCTTTTCCTCTGCTGCAGCCTGAGTTCCGATGACTAGCAACGATCCGCCTTGGCATGTTGGTACTATCGAAATGTTCTTCTCTGGGGGTTGATCTCCTCCTCCGGCAGACTGAGCTGGTCCTTGTGCAGCTGAAGTTGTGGTACTGGGAGTAGCACTCTGTGATGAAGCAGGGGTAGCTGTGGCTGGTGAAGCTTGAGTGGCTTTACTTCTGCTCCGACCTTTCTTAGCTGTCCATTCTACCCATTTTCCAGTCCGCTTGATGATTTTTGCCATCATAACATCGAAATCTTCCTCGACATTGAAGTATGGTTCGGAACTGATAGGCGTGTTCCGCAACTTGGTCAAATATGTATGACTATACATATTTTGGCCGTCATCTTTGATTCCTTCCACGTCTAGATTGATGCCATACATTTTTACCTGCTCCACAGTGAATCTTGCAAATGCCCGATCACGGCTCTCCAGCTCGTCTTTACAGTCCGCCCAGTAGTCTTCCATGGTAGTCACATGTTTGATCACGCTCCCAATTTGGAGCACATCTTGGGCATAACCATTGGGATCGAACATGGGCCTGACTACCTCATACTCTTCCAGCTTGTATTTGCTTTCAAACGCCTTGAGGATGTTCTTTGCATCCGGTCTGGCCTCGCAGCTATAAGCTCCGACTCTTATGGGGAATTCATACCCTTTCTTCTGCATACTGGCGCTCAGCACGTTCACCTGGACGGCTTGTCTCACGATCTCTACGAGCACGATCATGTCGTCTGGGTATCTGGGCAGCTTCATTGGGAAACCATCAAATGCTGCAAGACGCAAATAAGAAAAGGATAAGAACTGGATGAAATAATAGCCAAATTGACTGATTGCCGCCATCGCTTCAGGACTGAATCTCTGCTCTGGACATCCTTGAAGTTCCCTGCAAATTCTCATAGTAAAGGCGTCATTCACTCTGACATAATCTGCATAACTGTTTTGCAACTGTAAGCATGGATAAAACTCATAACTTTTAACATCTTCAGGAAATTCCTCAATTCTGGGAAGTCCTGGCCATAACTGAAGAGAAGCCAACATGTATATCAAAAAGGACGACATATAGAAAGAATTATAAAACTTAGCTACGGCGAGAGCTCTAGCAAGATGCTCACTCACCTCATGCGCCCAATCTATATACTGAGTATCTGAGCATATAACTTGCACTAGAAAGAAACATTGTTCCATAAAATTAAAAGCTTCTACCTCACCTTTGAGCCGATGCAACAGGACCAGGATGTCCACAATCTCTGGTTTGAGGTCAGTACCGAAGAGGGTTTTAGGGACCTTACTCTTGGCTCCTCTTGGCTTCTGAAACCAAGAGCTCATTATTTCTTTCCTCCAGATCATCTTCTTCAAGGAGAACTCTGACATAGCTCCACCCATGGTTAGGTCAGAGAATTCTTCTCTCTCTAGAATTCTCAGACAGTTCACCACTGCTTGCCTGTCGATTGAAATCAAAACTGATTGATCAGGCAAGAGGATTTTCTTGGTGTCCGGGTTGTAGTTGTTGATGCATTCGAGAATCAACTCCGGGGCTTGAACTGCTACTGGGAAGCTAGCTGCTTCCACCAATCCGCTTCCTCTGAGTCTCTCCGTGATAGGGTGGATAGGTTCCGTTTTCAATCTCCTCTGAAATTCCTGCATGTCGTAGAAACGGAGTGAAGTGTCCGTTATGGTCGACCATGCGGACTTGATGCCACCCATGCTATCGAAACCTGCAAATCTCGCTGCCATATTGCTTGAAGGATAATAATGGATATGCGGATGAATAATAGTGATGCAACAGAAAACAAACTCAGCAAACTCGAGAATTATTGCATATACTAAGCAATTTTAACAATTTGACAGTAAAGCGGGAGTTTGAAAATCTGTTACATTCCCCTTTATAGAAAACTTCAGATTTGCCCGTTTAATTTCATAAATCGCGCCACACGAGCAAATTTATGATTGAATCCGTTGGGTTAGTGAAGGTAAGAATTTCTAACGGATTTAACCTTGTCTTTTCACTATTCCCGTTGATTTCAACGGTAACTTTCATTAATTACAGCCTTACCTCTCGTTTAGCAACCCGCGGAAAAATGAAAACGGAGTACTCCTTCGGGCAAAATCCGCATATGTCAATTCTCTCTGAAATAACTGGTGAATTTGGATGATCTGCTCTCAATTCCCCTCTGAAAACCATCTGCAATCAATCTGAATACTTACCATGCTTACAGTTGCGTCTTCTCATCTGATGCGGAAAATCGCCTCTGAGGGTAGAAAACCCGCAATGGAGAAGTCGATTTCTGTTTTTCCGCCATTGCCTTCTCTTTATTTAAGTCACTTCGTTTCAACCCTTTTCGGAAAATCTCCAAGCGGCTTCGCCAAAAGGTAGGGCCCACCGTCTTATATTATCTCTTCGAAAAGCTCCTTTTCAGAAAATCGCCAAGTAGCTTCGCCAGAAGGTGGGACCCATATGTCAACTTTCCCTTCTAATAGTGCTTTTGCGGAAATCTCACTTAGGATTTTGAAACCCGCCGAGGAGAAGCCCTTTCTTCATTTTCCGCACATCTACCTTTTGATCATTCCATTAAGTTATAATTGATTCCGGTGGTAGGATCGCGACAACATACGAAAGATTTCTTAGAAACATGAACTATTTTGCTCCAGTTGAATTCCTTTACTGTATATACTGAGATCTGCGGAAAAAGGCCTTCGGGGTGCGAAATCCGCCGAGGAGAAGCTAGAACCCAATTTCTCTCCGACTTGATTTTCTTAACTCAAAGTGGGCTATATTGAAGGCAAGTCACATGATGCAGTACAATCCGAGAATCTTCATCGAGTAAGGATCTAAACTACCCCTCCGACTTATAATAGTCAAGGAACAACCCACCCGGCTCATATGTGATACGGAGGAAGGCTACAGGTGAAAACTCGATGAAGAAGCTCCTCACCTAAGAGGGCAAAGACCTATTGACTTGACCAGACCACACAAGACTATGATCTACTCCACTTTGTAAAAGTGGGACAAGGTGTAAAAGTGGGGCAACAGAAATCAAGATTTTCAAGTGGGAAATTCAAGAAGAAGAAGTTTGATAAGGACTCCAAGGGTTCAAAATAGCCTAGACCATCTCAACCACCTTAGAGTGTGCAGAGTAATAAGCCATCTCCTAATCCTTCTGGTCAGAACATGGGATTTAGGAAATCTATTGAGTGTTTTTATAATGGGTAGTTAGGTCATTACCAGTCTCAGTGCCCTAACTAGGACAAGCCAAAGGTTGGACCTAAGCCAGCAAGGTCTGAAGCGATAGTTGGAGATTTTTCCAGGAACCACCATATCTTTGTAACCCTAGATCAAAAGCAAGCTGAACACTAGAATACAATTATTGAAGCTCAAGGTAATACTCAAGGTATGAAAGTATCTATCTTATTTGACTTTGGAGCTACACAGTCATTTATTTCTTCTTCTTTAGTTGCAAATAGTGGTATTCTTGTGGTTAGGGCAAGGAACAAATGGAAAGTGGAGTTAGTGTCAGGTTCTAGGGTGAATGCAAATATTGTTGCTCCTAACTGTAAGATTCAAATGAAATATTTTACTACTTCAACGAACCTTAGGGTTATACCTTTAGGATCGTATGACATAGTTTTGGGAATGGATTGGTTAGAATAGCATCAAGCCATTATGGATTGCAAGGATAAGTCAATCAATTGCGTTGATGATTTTGGATTAGCTAGGGTTATTACTGGTATTAGAAGACCCATCTCTTTGTGGACAATTTATGCCAAGCAATTGGCAAGGTGTGCTCGAAAAGGCTACAATTTGTTTGCCATTTTGGTAAATGATGTAGAAGATTCTTTTGTTAAAAGTTCTTCTCTTGACCATCCAATCTTGCAGACATTTTTGGATATTTTTGTTGAGAAGATTCCTGGAATACCTCCAAGAAGAGAAATTGAGTTTCAAATCAATTTGGTGCCAGGAACGAAACCAATTTCCAAGACTCCATATAGGATGATAGCTCAAGAGCTAGTTGAACTTAAATTTCAATTGGAGGAGCTTTTGGAGAAAGGTTTGATTCATCCTAGTGTATCGCCTTGGGGTGCTCCTGTAATTTTTGTCAAGAAGAAAGATGGCTCCTTAAGACTTTGCATAGATTATAGGCAATTAAACAAGGTCACTATTAAGAATAGGTATCCCTTGCCTAGAATTGATGACTTGTTTGACCAAGTCAAAGGTTCCTGAGTCTTTTCAAAGATTGATCTGAAATCCAAGTATCATCAACTTAGAATTTAGGAATCTAATATTTTCAAGACAGCTTTTCGCACCAGGTATGGGCACTACGAATTCACAGTAGTACCTTTTGGGTTAACAAATGCACCTTTGGTGTTCATGAGTGTAATGAATGGTGTGTTTAGGGCTTACCTAGACAAGTTTGTAGTGGTTTTTCTCGATGATATTTTGGTGTATTCTAACTCTGCTGAGGAGCATGAGCAGCATTTAGAGCAAGTTTTGGAATGCCTTCGTAGGAATAGACTGTATGCCAATCCTAAGAAGTGCAAATTCTTCAGATCAAAGATTTCTTACTTGGGGCATATCATTTTTGGGGATGGAATTTCTGTAGATCCATCCAAAATTTGATCTATTGTTGATTGGCCAGCACCTACGAATGTGTTCGAGGTTCAAAGTTCATGGAATTAGCAAGCTATTACTGCAAATTTGTGTCAAACTTCTCCTGAATAGTGCATCCTATCACATCTCTTCAGAGAAAAGGGAAGAAATTTGTGTGGATAGAGGAGTGCGAGGTAGCATTTTAGAAACTTAAGTAATGTTTGACTAGTGCACCAGTTCTGGCAGTCCCTAATTCAGCTAAGGAGTTTGTGGTCTACACTAATGCATCTTTGGATGGCATAGGGGCATTCTTAATGCAAGATGGATGTGTTATCACTTATGAGTCCAGAAATTTAAAGAGTCATGAGGTGAATTACTCTACTCATGATCTCGAACTTGCTGCGATTATGCATGCTTTGACCAAGTGGCGGCATTTTCTTCTGGGACAACAATTTGATTTACATTCGGATCATCAAAGCCTTTAGTATCTTTTCACACAACCAGACCTCAATGCTAGGCAGCGAAGATGGATGGAGTTCCTGTATGAATTAGATTTCGAGATTAAGTATGTGCAAGGGAAGGAGAATGTGGTTGTTGATGCACCTAGCAGAAGGCGACATGAATTATCCTCTTTAATCCTAATAGTGGATCTTAAGGATAAGATTTTACAGAACCTTTTCGCAGATCATTGATTTCATGATGTTAAGGCTATTATGGACAGTGGTAGCATCTTGGAAGGACATTTTGAGGGGTATTCAGTGAATTCTAAAGGTTTGCTGCTATATAGAGGAAGTGTGTACGTTCCTAAGTTGGGTGATTTGAAAAATATGGTTATGGTTGAGGCCCACAAAGCACCATATTCAGCTCATCTGGGTGTCAAGAAAATGCATGCTGACCTTAAGAAGCATTATTATTGGCTCGGAATGAAGAGAGACATAGTAGATTTTGTGGCTTGTTGTTTGGAATGTCAGCAGGTAAAGGCTGAACATCAGCACCCTGCAAGATTATTGCAGCCACATAGTATTCTAGAATGGAAATGGGATACCATTTTGATAGATTTTATTACTGGATTGCCTATGACAGCTCGTATGCATGATGCTATTATGGTGGTAGTGGATCAATTTTCAAAGGTTGCTCATTTCATTCCTGTTAGATCATCCTATAATGTAGCAATGGTTGCCAAAGTATATATGGAATAGATTGTTAAGTTACATGGAATTCCTAAAAAGATTATTTCTGATAGGGATCCAGTGTTTACTTCATCTCTTTGGAAATCCATGCAGTGAGAGTTAGGTACTCAGCTGAATTTCAGTTCAGCCTATCACCCAGAGATAGACGAACAAATTGAATGTGTCAACGAAATTCTGGAAGACATGCTTAGGATATACGTAATGGATAGATAGAATAAATGGGAGGAGTATCTACACTTGGTTGAATTTGCATATAATAATGAATATCACAGTTCCATAGGTATGGCACCATTTCAAGCATTGTATGGTAGACCTTGTAGGACACCTCTCAGCTGGGATAATTAAGAAGACGATACTCTTTTAGGATCTGATATGTTGCAAGATTTGGAGCAATAGGTTAAGAGGATTAGAGAGAACCTTATTACTGCTCAAGATAGACAGAAGAAATATGCTGATAAGCATAGAATCGACTGTTAATTCTTGGTTGGTGATAAAGTGTTTCTCCAGGTAAGGCTGCGTAAGAGTCCAATTCATTATGCCAAGGGGTCCAAGTTAGCACCATGATTTGTAGGTCTGTTCAAAATTTTGGAATGGATTGGACCCGTTGCCTACAAGCTTGCCTTGCCACTGAGTCTTTCACGCATATATAATGTATTTCATGTTTCAGTTTTTCATAAGTACATACCTGACATTGCTCACATGCTTGATTGGAATCATTTGCAGATTATGGATGGCCAAATCATGCTGGAACTAGTGTAGATCATGCAAATCAGAACTATGAGTTTAAGAGGAAGAGAAATAAAGTGATGCAGGAGCATCTAGAGGTATAAGGGCAATCTTGTGTCACCCAAAAAAATATACTTAGACTTAGTTTCTGTTTCATGTGTTTTCATTTTTGGATACCCATTTGGGTTAAATAAAGGTTCCAACTCTCATAGTTCCACTATCAGTGTGTTTGAAAATCCCAAAAAAATAGGAGCATGCAATTGGGCCATCATTTTGGTAAACTAGAAGGTGTGAATTGGCCAGATGAATGTAATCGTGATTTAGAACATTCCAAAAAAAGAATCAGGTCAATAGGCCCCACAGTTTGAAAGTTATTGCAATTTTTTTAGTTTTGGAGATCTCTTAAGAATGCTTCAAAGTCAAGTTAGGGGCATTAAATGACCTCTAAAAGGGCCAAAAAATGGGGGATGAGTGAAGCTGGTCCATAGGGCTTTAGAGCGCTTTGAGAGCTTTCTGAAAATGTAAACGGTTCATCAATCAGAGCTACGGTTCAAAAGTTATGCCTCCCAAAAGTTCAGTTACTGCTTCTGGATTCTTCTAGATTTGCACCGACTTCTAACGTAGCTTCTAGAACCTTCTATTTGGTCGGTGGATGCCTACTAGCACTTTCTAGAATGTACTCCTAGTGCTTAACCCTCCAGGGTCTATTTAAGGAGATTTCTGGCATTGTAAAAGGCAGTTCGGAGTACAGTTTGAGAGGAGGTACTGAAAGGAGAAATTATCTCCAGATTTATGCTATTGTAAGCCCTTAGGGCATGTCTTGAAGTTTATTTTCTCTGTACTGTTTGTACTAGCTTATTTTCTCAGTTAATATAATTTTCCCTTTCTGTTGTGTCCATTCTATTCTTGGGTCGTGTCTCCCATCATAAAGTAGGTAAAGGTTCTATGGGACCCCAATGATGAAACAACTGCTACCTAGGAGGATATAGAATTGTTGAGAGTAGCGCATCCGTAATTATTTGCTGACTTCTAGGAGGAAGTCAAGAACTAGTGGGGGAGGATGTCATGCCTGACCTTATTCCTTCTGTTTCTCTTCATTTGCTTCAGTTTTTTGTTGTGATTCAAGTTCTTTGCTAAGATATTATCAAACTTTGTTTATCAATTTGTTAAATTTAGTTAGTTGAGATTTGATCTTGTGTTGATACAGTTATAGTGATCATTATCTGTTTATGCTAGTTAATTGTAATAAGGATTCAGTTGTTTTCAACTAGTTGTTTACAATGATTTTGAGTGTAGGTTTGAACTTGGAACTGGTACTAATGTTTGAGTTGGATGAAAGTAAATTTAATTTGATGTTAGTTTCTTGACTTTAGCATTGTAGTAATATGTAATTTGGCATAGTATTTCTAATTCGATTTATGTTACAGTTGTGTTTCATTAATGCATAGATGTTAAAAGATTTTCTTGTTATACACACACACACACACACACACACACACACACACACACACACACACACACACACACACACACTTATATAGTTTTTCCATTCATCGCTGAGCATTTATTCATTAAAATTGTGCATGGGGATTATACCTCGGGTTTAAATTTACTTGTGACTTATACGATAAGTGGGGTTATTCATCTTAATATGTTTGTAATCTTTATTGGTAGATTACCTTGCATATATATATAAATTTTTGTTTTTTTTTGTTTTTTAAGGGTTAAAAACCCCAATGGCATCATATGTTTTATGTTGTGTGTTAGAATGGGGCTTAAAACCCATGGCTAATACCATACTTCAGTAGATTAATGGCATAGCAAATTTTTTAATTGATATTATGAAATGAGGTTTGAATAACATAAAACCCTAATGGGTTTTGCATGCGAAAATATCAAAGGCATTTTTTTTGCATTTGCTTTCAAAGCATATCATGAAATGGGATAATTGCATTATAATAGCCAAACATGGCGATGGCATTGTGACTGCCATATACACGGCTCTGTTTGAGTGATAGTTCAATGAATGCATAGTAATGGGGAATAATGGCAATTAAAGTTTTAATCAGCCAATTTGGTTGTGAGTTGGGTTTCCTATTGAGATAGGGCCAAAAATTTGGCCGCATTGCTCTATTTGAGAAACACTTGTGACCCTTGTTGCTGTGGAATTGATTTCATGGAGGAGTTTGTTGAAAGTGATTGCGTGCTTATGAGGCCAAGCATCATGGAGTTGCTCACAGCCAGTCTATGTGATATAATTCTCTTGAGTTTTCTTGTTGGTTATCATTACCTCTGTTACAAGCAAGTTCTTCTAGCTCTGCAATTTGGAAGAGTGGATTTTGGTTTGGGTTTAGACTTTGATAGCGAGTGGCTGGAGTGTTTCATATACCCTCTACTAATTTGCAAGTAGGGCAATTTCTTACCTTACTCTCTCTCTCTTTATAATTGCATTTGTTTTTCGATATGTTTGTATATACATGGTTATCAGTTTTAAATGTAGAAGTATCTGACATTTAAGTGTGGGTATAGGCAAAGTTGGGCAATATGTAATTGCACAGCTCTGTGTGTATCCATACTTAAATAGGAGGTTTGGTGTTATGTTTTGGGATTTTCTATTTGTATATATATGTTTTCTATATTTATAAATTTGTTATGTTTGCGACTGTAACATTGCATGACCGAGGGTTAAGTGATAATATAAAAGGGTTGTTTATGAAAGCCTGGGCATAGTCATTTTGTCAAATAGTTTGTGCAAAGTAAAGATAGATGTTTTGTAGACTTTGACAGCTTAGAGGATTTGGGGAAATTCAGGCCCAACTGTTAAATGGATTGCAGTTAATACTCTTGGGATGAGAAATCTGTATCGTATCGATTTCAGTATTAAAACATATAGGAATATTATCAGTCATTAGAAAATATTAGACTGACATTTTGTTAAACAGTTAGCAGCAAACATGCGAGTTCATGGATTTTGACAAACAATGTTATCTAAATCGGTCTATAATGTTTTAAAATAAGTTGTAGTTTAACAATGATTTAGTGAAATGAGATTTGGTAGCTAATATGGATTACCAACATTGAAATGTTGTTGAATCTATAATTGTATGGTTGAAATAGCTTACCTTTGATATAGCTATAATTTTGAAAGCTAGTATCATTAGGAGATAGTTGATTACTTTCTTATTCGAATCAGATATAAAACTACCCATAATCTTATATGACAGTCGTATGATAATGTGGAAACTTTAAGTTGACTATGATTATTCAAGAACAAATAGTAATATGTTGTTAATCAATTTATTTTGATTTAATAGTAGATTTTGTTTATTTGATAATTAAAAATTCTATGGATACATTTATTTCACTCTTTTATATATAGTAAACTGGATAGTTATTGTAAAAGACAAAAAAAATGAAGTTAGTCATTATTAAAACAGCAAGTAATGTTGAATGATGGTGTTGTAAGTTTTTAAAAGGAGTATTTTCATATTGAGAAAACATAGTCTCAGCTGATAGTTACATTGTGTAATGACTCTATTGTAAAAGTTTTATAAACCCAAAAATTTGATTATGATTAAAACTAAAATCACATTGATTTAGAAGTATAGTAAAACATGAATAAAAACATTGTAATTGATCCTCTGTTCAAACTATGATTGAATATGAATTTGTAGAAAATTGTCAATGTTGTTTCAAAGTATTACAATTCAGTCATAGTGTTGAAATAAAAAGGAATTCTTTTACTTTAAAAGTTATACTCTGTTTTTCTATTGGGTATCAAAACTGTATCTTGAATACTATTGAAATGGAAAGTTGATTTCAAATTAAGTTTCAGTTATGATTTATGTTGATGAAATTCATTTTTAAAATGAAAGCATCATATGTACTTTGATCTTACTATCTTGCTATTTCAAAGGATAAATATAGATTGTTATGACAGTAAGGTTAAATAGTATAGTACTAAGATCAGTAAATATCATTAAATTAATGTGTCAGTTTAATTGTTTTTACAAGTTCTTATTATTATAGGATTTGTTTATGTTGTTATATTAGTCTAAATTTACTTTGGAAATAGGCAGATTAAGATGTGTTCAAATAGATTAAAGGATGTAGTATCATGTTGAATACTGATTTATATCTATTGCATGAACATTCTTAGAGTATCTGTTTGATGTGTATTTTAAGAATAGTTGTGATGAATTTTAAGAATAGCTTTGATGAATGTATATCGGGGTGGTTGAATTTGGTTTATCCTATTCAGTTAATTAAGTCAGTGATAACTTTAAAATGAATTGGGTGGGTTAATTACATATAAAAGATAATTGGCCTTACCTATGACTTAAACCTATAAGGTTAAGTATGGAGTACAAGACAGATCTCTATTCTGTTATTGACAAGTATAATAGAGAATTCCATTATGTGTTGTCTATGAGCATACCATACCTGGATGCAGAATCTTAGTGCCATAACGATGACACCTTAGTATATATATGATTCATTTACAGGTTATTCTTAGTGCGTGTTTAATTTTGCATTGTCAAGTAAATGTTTACTTCTTGCATATTAATTATGGAATAGCACTATGTTAAGTGAATCAAATATCTGCATTATGGTTATGTATATGTTTGTTCTAACGTGTATGTAGTTGGATTACGCTTTTCAACTCAGTGTGTACTGAGACCCTTTTGTGCTTTGTTGCATTTATGTGTGTTTTTCAGGTGCTTCAAGTTGATTAGCAAGTAGCTAAAGATTACTGTTGAAGTTTCTTCTTGGATCAGTGTTTAATTAATTGTAGCATCCATATGTTGGACATTAGAGATTAAAAAGAATGTTTTACTTCATTATTGTACTGAACTCAATATGTAATAGCATCATATTGATAACATATATGGATGATATCATATTTCATCTTGAGTATTTTGGATTAAGAGTGACTCAATCATTGTATTTGTACTCGTATTAAGTTGATTTAATAATAATAAAATATTGCATTCTTTGTACTTGTTATTGGTTTCAAATTTATTTGTTTTTGTTAGTGGTAGTGTTACAGGTTAGGTACTATTAAAAAAAAGTATATTGTTAATACTAAATAATTAGTATTAATGTAGTTAAGCGGGCTAGTTTGAATGCATAATACTTATTAGCCAAGGACATAATATCTAAGATTAAGTACTAGTGTGTTAAAAAATGCAAGGGTATGTAGGGTAGTAATTATTTGTTCTGTTATTTATTGATTATTATTTGGTATATGTAGTAAGTAAGTAAGTAATAATAACATGAACTAAGGATATATTAAAATTAGTAAACCAAATGAATAAATAAATTATAATAAATATATCTTTGATGATATTTAAATTTATAGATATAAAATGCATGAACATAACCCTTGGAAGGTTTGTGGTACCCTTCAATTAGGAAGTAGGAAGTTGCTGATAAAATTCAATACAAGCTAGTAGAAATCTCTTGTTAGTAAATAAAGGATATTGGTCATATGTAAGGTAATTAAATCTTAATATTGATTTATGGTAGAGGGTTAGTGAATGATAATATACTATAGGGGTTTAGGAAAACAAACAGTTAATTATTGACTAAATAATCTAATAGGAAGTACCTAGTTAGGACATAATAATAATATGGTTGAGGGTTGAGGTTGGTTAAAGGGTAAAATGTGAGAAAATTTGTTAAAATAATTATACCCATGTAATGGTAAATTGAAATAGAATTGGACATAAAATTTAACAAGTTAAGAGCATAGATACACATAATAAAGATGACCTATAATTGAAACATCTAGGAAAATACAACTACATTGATGCAGAATCTATGCTTCATATTTATATATGTAATGTCTTATTCAGAAGATAGGTTGTGGTATTTGAAATGATAACCTCATCTATCTCTCATGTCATAACTTAGGTTTTCAATGAATGTCAGAAAACTAGTTGGCTTTCCATGGAAAACTTGAAGTATTGACTTTCAAATGAAAACAAATTCTCCCACATCAACTAAAATTAATTATCTCTAACTTAATGATTAAATTAGTAACATTCTAACACTTTCGAGAAAACATGAAATGATATACCCAGTCACCCCATAGTCTAATAGAATAGTCTCAACAAAGAATAGGTCTATGCATATTACTCTTTAATTTACCTTTCAAAAAAAAAAATTGTTGGTTGTGTTTTGCCTTGTAAAAGTTGGGCATGACATTCTGGTATTAGAGCCTAGCTTCACAACACTGGGTGTTAATGGGTCCATGAATAAATATACAACTTGAATGTTAGTAAGGAAAAAGAGGACTTCAATGAACTTGTCTTTCAAACTAGTAACCTCCATGAATGAGTCAAGTGAGAACCTAACAACTTAGGGCTGAGTGATCTTAAATTATTGATAATATAAAATGATCTAATATTAATGACATAATATTATAGTAAAGAAAGTAAATAATTTTATGGCAAAGGATTGCAGGTCTTCCTAAGGAGATTTTTGTAACACCCCCTTAATACCTATAAGATCTAAGTGGACCGTGATCATATCACACTTAAATGAAGTTTCAAGACATACCAAGATTTGAAGGGATTGGGAAAATTTATGACATATCAATGATAGTATATCCCTACACAAAAATAAAATAAAATAAAAATTGAGACATCTTCATGAACCAAGTTTTGTTCCTTTGCATTGACACAATACTCATAATTAAAATCAGTAAGAATAACAAATAGAAGAGAGTATTAAGGTTGTGAAGAGCTACCCTATCATACAGTTCTAGTGGAACAATGATCAAATAGCATACATTGATGGCAATGTTTTATGACTTAACTATCATGACAGTGACTCTATATATTCTCAAAAATGAAAGCTATACATGAGAATAGGGAGTAGGAGATGTTCCTTGCTAGGTGATATTTCAAAGATGCTAGCTCTATATGTACCCCTACATGTAATACCTTGTTAGGATTTGAAAAATCTAGAACAATACAAAAATAAATAGTTAAATGTAGAAAGAAAAGAAGAAAACCATAAGAACATAGATCACACACAGATTTAACATGGTTCATCCAAAACCCTATGCTAAATTCACTTGCATAGTCATCTAACCTTTCTTATTATCCCATGATTATGGTACAAACCCTTATGGCCCAATGCCACCACAAGAACAACCTATCTCATTATACATCATATTTTCACATAACCCCTAACCCTAAGCAATCTTATATAATACATTCCCACTTTAGGGTTAAAATGTGCCTATCTAAATAAGGCATGGTAAAATAGGAACATAATTTTTTTTTAGGGTGATGCCCCAAACCCCAAAGGATTATGAAGTGTGTAAAATACTTCTTGGACCAGTCACCACAAACTAGCATACCTACCATGAATACTTACTGAAGACCTATTCCTCAAAGAATTCATCATTACACCTTTAACAATGCTTATTAGGAAAGTGTTCTAGATTGGTATAGAGGTATCTCACTAGTCCTCCCAATCACAACTCTTTTAGCATTAGATTTCAAGGTGAGTGACACTAAGCTTGATCCCTTTTGTATAGCCAAAGGGCCCTTTGTATAAGTGGTGTAGAATTTCTACCTCTGGACAGCTTTCCCTTGCATACAAGATAATTTCCTTCACATACCATTAACTTCTAATGTAGCTAAAAGACAACCTTTCTCTTCTTTCCATCAAGAAATCTTGATATGATCGTACCACTCTTAACATTTTGCATCACTTTGCTTTCAATTTATTTTGTTGGGTATGTGGAGTATTTGTTTCATTGATTTCTTGTTGTGATCCCATTAATTGAAAATTTATCATTGTGGCCACACTTTTATTTATTTTCTTTTAATTGGCTATTTTTGTGTTTTGGATTTAAGTTATATACGAGGCATTTTCTTATGGATAAGTGTGTTGTACTACAATTTGTGAAATGGCCATACCAAGAGGTATTCTAGATAATTTGTTTAGGAGACTAGGACACCATAAGATCATCTTGATTATAGGATATAAAAGTTTTAGACAAGGCCCTTGGAACACCAATGCCCTCTTCTGAACTCATTCAAATCATAGACAACATAGAAATAGATTGATGAATAGGCACCACATGAGGTACCTTAAGTGAGTGTTAAAAGTCATAAAATATTTAATGGGCATTTGAATTGTTATGTTTAAGTAAGATGGTATAATCATTTCAATAATGGATAAGACTATGGTAATCAAGAACTAGTAGAATGATCAAAATAAGAGTAAGGAACTTAAAGTAGAAACAAAGCGATATGATTATTGGCCAAATATCTAATAATTACATCGAATAGAATAGTACACAATGACCAAGTTGTACAACTAAGACTCAACCAAAAATATAACACAATGACAACCAAGTGTCTACATTTGATGAATAGTAAGTAAAACTAGATATTTAACTAAAACAATTGAATTATTGAAATACTGATGAAAGATAAACAACCCCATCAAGGGAAGAAATACATCATTGATAAGTTAAATTTTGGACTACAGTCATAAAAAATTAGTCAGTGACTAGAAAAGTAAATAACTCAGGATGGTAAAAAAAAATAAAAAATTAGTTTATGATAATTAACAGCAAATATAAGAATATTGAAAGCAAAAAATTACTAAGCATAGGGTTATGTATATAAAAATAAGAATTACCAAGAAAATGAATGTCAAAGGTAAGAATAACCAAGAAAGAGGAACAATTTTGAGTGAGTAACACCTTATGTGAAAAAAGTAAGTTAACAATGCTATCGATTGGTAAATGGAAATGATATCAATTAAACATGACTAGGGAAGGCAATAAGGATTTACAAACATGAACAAGTTGACCTAACAATATGAGACAACATTATGTTAGAATGATCTATAAATACATTGTTAGCATTGTTGTAATCCCTAGAAACCTTTAAAAACTTTAAGAAATTCTTCTCCCAAGTTATGCATTATGTAAGGGATACTTATGTCAAATATCTGAGGACTATGGTAGATACACTAATTATGGGTAATTCTACCAAACTGAATTGTGTAGTAATCAATCATATAAAAATATTATCCATGCCATGAAACTTGCATTATAGTCCCTTAAATTAAGTCAGGTATACACTTAAATTTGTTATGAATGTTGTTCAAATACCTCTAAGGTTGGACCATTTATGCTATGGCAAGAAAATTTCTCTTAATGAAGGATATGTCCCTAATTTTTGATGACTTCCAGGAGGAAGCCAAAAGCAAGGGGGGAAGATGTAAAGCCCTTTCCCCAATACCATATTATAAACCCTAAATAACACGAATATGGTCAAAACTAGGAAGCATAAGGAGGTGAGATGTCATTTCTTTGTCTATCATGCAAGGTATGTGAATTATAGACTATTACCATACACCTTATGATAGAATGATGATAACTAGGTTCTAAGATTTAGGTATGTCATGATTGGCATCCTCTTTATTAATACTAGACCCTGAGATCTTATTAAGATTGATATACATTTTTAGTCATTATTTTTATAAGTATCGTATTCAAAATTTTATCAAGTTGGTAAGCTAAGACCCTATGGAATAAAGACTCGAGATGTTATAACCTAGAAAAATATGCCAGTGGGTTCATAGTATGTTATGATCTATTAGGATAGTTATTTTAGGTGGCCATTATGTAAAGATGAATTAACACCCACCCTTGCGAGTACTAATAATAATTATAGATAGAATTTGTTATCAATTTAGGTGAAGGCCTACTTGGTAGAGCTCAACATGATGTAAATATAATAAGTCAATTGTTGTACAAGTAATATTAAGTGGATAGGATACAATGCATGATGATTAAGATGAAAATATAATATATTGGCTAACAGATATAATGGGTTTACCTAATGACTGATTTTGAACATATGTAGACATGATTATGAAAACATCTTGATTTCTTGACAATTAGTGATTTTAGGGACATATGCTTTATCTCATAATGATAATGAGATATTGTTACTAACCAGACTATATTTAATTGAATCAAGTATAGTAGTTGTGATGATTACATTTTGGTGGTTCTAATCTAAGGAATGTAATTGGAACTAATTCTCATGTTGGTTGATTTAATAATATAGATTCAACATTTCATCATTTTGATGGGAAATGGATTATGATGTGATGCAAAATGTTAATTGATTATGATGATTTATGATTAAATGTGATGTGAAAATTTTGATATTTTAACATTTTGAATGTTTTATTTGAAATGATTCACAAAAGGAATTTAATTGAATCATGTTAATATGGATTATGTAACATTTAAATTTATATTCATTTATGATATGTTTTTTTTTTATGACCTCCTTGGACTAATGATACTCAAATTTAGTGTGCAAGAAGTGGAACCATGGAAATTATTGGGGGAAACAAGATCCAAACCTATCTAAACATGGTTTAGCCAAGGTGAATCTTTGGAAGATTCAAAAGCCTCGTTGTGATGTATTTTATTTTGTAAATGTAAGCTCTTGTGTGTAAAATTTTTAATATCAAAATGCATTAGAGACATGTCATGATGATGTGTAATGTGCTTTAGTGTGTCACTTGACACTTGTAGGTTTTTGTGTGTTAATGACATGTTACCTAGGGTTGGTCATGGTAGCATTTTATCTTTAAACTAATCATCTTGTTAATTACTAAGTAAACCCACTTGACAAGGAAAAGGATGTGTCACAATCAAAGGAAATTCGAAATTAGACTTGACTAGGGTTTTGAAGGGTCATTAGGTGGTCCCAAATTGGCTTTTTTATGAAAATAAGTTACCCATATGATAGTATAACATGTTAGGGACCTAATTTTGACCAAGATAGTGCCTAGTCAGCCTAGGGGGTGCCTTTACCAATGCCTTCTTCCATTAAATCGAAAATTGAGTTATCACATGAGCTCTTTCCCATGTTTCCACTAAGTCAAAAATAGAAAATTTAGGGGGAGACAAGTTTTTAAGAGGAATTGGCTTGGTATTTTTGCTAAAATAGTTAGTGGTAAGGCCTTTTTAGAGAGTCTTGGACAAACTAGTGGGTTATTCAGCCACTCTCTACCTTTAGAGACACTTAGGGTTTGGAAGCTTGGAGGGAGCTCTTATACAACCTTTCATTTCCATTTTGAAAAGGAATTCAAGGTTGATGTTTCTTGCCATGTAGTTAATTTCTTCCATTTTGAAGTTGAATCTTGGTATTGCATTCATTTGAATGTAAGTAGTGAGAATGCCATTGTAAGGAAAACGTGTGGTATCAGCTTGTATCATGTTGTGCTATGTTTTGATGAGTATGAAGTTTGGATTTTTAGTTTTTTCTAGCTTTATATCTTCCATGGTTTTGTGCATGAGTGTTGTTATGGGTGTGAAGGCTTCACTTTCCCTTTGTAAAGGGAAGAGAAGTCCAAGGTGAAGGGCTTTGTTGGGCTTGAAAATATATTCGAAAACCTTGGAGCATGGGATCCACTATATGCCATAATCATTCATATCTTATTGGGGATGAGAAGGGAACTCTAGTGTAGAAAGGAAGTTTATAGAGTTGGGCTCCAAATAAGCTACAATTGATGGTAGTGCATTTTGAGGATGATTTTGGAAGCCTCGAAAGGGCATGTAATTTTTTGATATGTGAAAGCTTGGAAAGGGCATGAAATATTTTTATTGTAGATATTGTTTGATATGGCAAGTCTCCATTTGGAAAGGACACCTTCACCTTATGTTCATGGTTCCATTGGTGAATCCTTGTGAAATACCGTTGGTATGGGATTGTTCAAGTGTTGTAATGTGATGTTTATGCATTTGTAATATTTGAAAGAAAACTGGTTTGAATCTCATTTCCCCTGCTTGGTGGGTAGCTTCATAGAAGCCTAGGATGGGAGGTGAGCCTCCATGGTTCCATGTTTTATGTTGTGTTGCAAGTCTTGTGAAGATGGATTACTTGAAGAGATTAGGGTTTCACCCTTTTGCTACATTGAAGAACAAAGATTTTTTGAAGAGATATATCTTCTCCATGTCATCTCATAATGTATTGTGATGTTATATCTTCATTGTTGAGTTGTTGAAATGTGAAAGGGGATTTCCTTCCTATTGCATGTTGTTGAAAAAGTGTAAAGTGGAGTTTGAAAAAGTTTGTACATAGTTTTTTTTTGCAAGAGAAACATTGTAGCACTATCATAGTTTTGTAGGAAGGAAAGAATCAACTCATGTAAAAGATTACCTATTGAAGCTATGTAATTTATCTCTTTGTCCTTCCCTAGATTCTTGTATTCAATCCATAACTACACCTTATAGAATTTTTATGTAAGGGTTGTAAATGTAATGAATCAATGTAGACTTGAGTGATTTAATTTTATGTTTCTTTGTTATGTATTTTGATGCAATGGAAATATTAAGTCCTAAATAGTTCATATGTATGCATAGATAGTGATTCCTCATGCTTGAAAAAAGATATATCATGTGTGAGTGCATTCATCTTTTAGAAAACTTATAGCTGATTAATGGAATATAGACAATGTGTACATTTTGAGTATTCTAAACCAATGAATCACTAGGCTACATAGATACAAGAAATCGCATTGATTTATGACCAAATAGACTACCTTGATGTCATAGAAGAAAATAACTCCTCACATGTCATAGTTTAAAAATTCATATGGGAGAGTATGTTGTAGGTGCATTTTAACTCTCTAGAAACTATATGGGAAAAGGAAAAAAAATTCCTCTCCCCAGTTACAAACAATAAAATAACCATAAGCTCAAAATAAATGCCATGTCCTATCAACTAAAGGGATCCACCAAATAAGGTTGTAGAACATAAAATTTTGTAGTAATGTTAATGTTAGACATGTGACTGCATGTCACAATCAACAACAAAAAATAAAAATACATAAATAAAACCTATAAGACTATGTATATGAAACTTAAATTCATACATCCAATCATCTAAAAATACAATAACCTAACTTTAAGCACATATTCCACTAAGTTTTCTTTTAAGCAATAGATTTCCCTTTATTATATATAAAATATACACTAAATACCTCACACCACACATGTTTAAAAAATAATCTTGGGAGACTACCCAAGGCTGACCACCTTGGACACCTCCCCAGTTCTATTTCCTCCTCACACATGAGAGGACCAATCGATCTAGGCAAAATATGTAGTTTACTAAGCTTTTAAAAGGGTGTTGGATGGAGATAAAGAAAAAAGTCTTCACTTTCAAACTTGTTCACTACCCAACACCAAGAACCTAGGGATTAGTCCATTAACATGAAGGTATTTACTCTAATTTCTCTCCCATGTCACATGAGCCTTGAAGTGAGGTGGGCCACGATTTGAAATGGGAATGTAGGTAGGTGTTTCGAGGGGGAACTAGGTATAAAGGGGTTTAGTAAAGGGGGAAATGTAATTATTTAAGCTTAGTATTAAGTGGGGTGGTTTGGAATAGATAAAATCATGATATAGTTTATGTATCCCTTTTGATTAGTGTTAGAAAAAAGTTAATAAGAAATGAAGGGGAGAGAGTTATGAAGTTGTTTTTAAAAAAAAACATACCATATAGATTGGTTAGGTACTATTAAAAAAATTATAGTGTTAATACTAAATAATTAGTATTAATGTAGTTAGGAGGGTTAGTTTGAATGCATAATGGTTAGTAGGTAAGGACATAATATCTAAAAATATTGGGTGCTAGTAAGTTAGAAAATGCGAGGGTATGTAGGGTAGTAATTATGTGTTCTGTTATTTATTGATTATTATTTGGTATATGTAGTAAGTTAGTATGTAATAATAACATGAACTAAGGATATATTAAAATTAGTAAACCAAATGAATAAATAAATTATAATAAATATATCTTTGATGATATTTAAATTTATAGATATAAAACGCATGAACATAACCCTCAAATGTTCATGGTACCCTTCAATCGATAAGTATCTAGGAAGATGTTGATAAAATTTAATAAAAGCTAGTGGAAATATCTTGTTAATAAATAAAGGATATTGGTTGTATGTACGGTCATTAAATCTTAATATTGATTGATGGTAGAGGGTTAGTGAATGATAATATACTATAGGGGTTTAGGAAAACAAATAGTTAATTATTGACTAAATAATCTAATAGGAAGTACCTAGTTAGGACATAATAATAATATGGTTGAGTTTGGTTAAAAGGTAAAATGTGAGAAAATCCATTAAAATAGTTATACCCATGTAATGGTAAATTGGAATAGAATTGGACATAAAATGCAATAAGTTAAGAGAATAGATAGACATAATAAAGATGACCTGTAATGATAACATCTAGGACAATATTGCAACTACATTAATGTGGAATCTATACTTCATATTTATATATGTAATGCCTTATTTAGAAGATAGGTTGTGGTATTTGAAATGAAAACCTCATCTATCTTTCACGTTATAACTTAAGTTGTCCACAAACATTAGAAAACTAATTGGTTTTCCATGGAAAACTTGAAGTACTTACTTTCAAATGAAAACAAATTCTCCCACATCAAGTAAAATTAATTATCTTTGACTAAATGATTGAATTACTAACATTCTAACACTTTTGAGAAAATCTGAAATGATATACTCGGTCACCCCTAGTCCTTTTGAATAATCTCAACAAAGAATAGGTCTATGCATATTACTCTCTAATTTACCTTTCAAAAAAAAAAAATTTGTTGGTTGTGTTTTGCCTTGTAAAAGTTGGGCATGATAGAGAATGATTAAGTATGGGATCTTTAGAAGGAAAATGAGATCTTGAAACATAAACTGAAAATAGTTCAGCTTAAGTTGGGTCTTATGGGAAATGGTGGTAAGAATGAACTAGATATGAAAACTAAGAATGTAGACCTTAGATCCCAGTTAAGTCAAGTTACATCTAAACTAGATACTATCAAGATTGTGTTAGATTGTGGTGACTGATTTGGAAAGTACTGTACATACTCCATAATTCTTTAGGATTTGGGGCATCGCCCCAAAAAAAAAAAATTTGGGCCCTATTTTATCAGAATTTTAGGCTGACATGTAATAATTAATTATAACCCTAAAATGGCATAAAATACTTGTATAAAAGGGTTTAGGGTTAGGTATTTTTCATTATGATGTGATGCAAAATTGGTTCTTGTAGCGATATTGAGCTGTAAGGGATTACAGATTGTAATCACTAGATTGTAATAAGATCAGACTTATTGTTTGGTGGATGTAGCCCAGGGATTGGGTGAACCACATTAAATCTTGGTGCCTTGTGTTCATTTCTAGGTGATCTAGTTATTGATTATATTTTCATGTAGTTTTTATTTTTGTCCGTGGTTTAATCCTAACAAGTGGTATCAGAGCCTAGTTGTTTTTTAGTTATCCTTTGTAGGAAAGTTTCATGGTTGAGTGGGAGTCTCACAGTTGAGTGGGACCAATGGTAGATGAGGGTAAGCCAAGGGTTGATAGGTTTAATGGGCAAAATTTTCAATTATGGAAGATGCAAATGGAAGACTATATGTATTAGAAGAATTTATGGAAGTCGTTGGAAGGCAAAGCCAAGAATCAGGGAACTATGTTAAGTGATGAATGGGATCTTTTGGATAGAAAGGCACTTGGAAGAATTTGATTATGCCTAGCACCATTGGTGGCATTTAATATTACAAAAGCAAAGATGATAGAAGAATTGATGAAAACCCTAGCGACACTGTATGAAAAGCCCTCTACTTCAAACAAGGTATTTCTTATGAAGCATTTATTTAATATGAAAATGGTAGAAGGTGGATCTATTGTAGATCATTTAAATGAGTTTAATACTATTACTAGTTAGTTATCTTCTATGGGTATCAATTTTGAAGAAGAAATTAGGGCTCTCTTGATTTTGTGCTCTTTGCCTGAAAGTTGGAATGGCTTGGTAATGGTTGTGAGTAATTCTATTCCTAGATCTAGTACCCTAAAATATGATGATGTGATTGGTGTTATTTTAAGTGAGGAAACTCATAGAAAAACCTTAGGTATATCTACATCAGGAAGTGCTTTGAATGCACAAAGCAGGGGTAGAATGACTGAGAGAGGAAGTAATTCTGGAAGTCATGGGAAATCAAAAGGAAAGTCAAAGGGGAAGAGGTCTCAATTGAGAGGACCAAACGATTGCTAGTACTATGGGAAACCAAGGCACAAAAGGAAAGATTGTTGGAATCGAAAGAAAAATGAAGGAGATAAATCAGGTGGACAAGGAGGCAAATGTGGTAACTAAAAAATTTGAAGAGGATACTTTGCTTCTATCTTTACAAAGTGTTGATGATTCATGGGTATTAGATTTTAGTGCTTCATTTCATGCTACACCTCATAGAGGTTATTTCATTGATTATGTCCAATGCGATTTTGGGCTTGTTTATTTGGGGGATAATGAACTCTATCAAATTGTTGGAAAGGGTAAAATTAAGATTAAGTTATGGAATGGGAACCATTGGCTACTACATGAGATAAGACATGTTCCAAGGCTAAGTAGGAATTTAATTTCAGCGGGGCACCTTTGTGATGAGGGTTGTGTAGTTACTTTTAATGATAAAAATTGGAAGGTTTCAAAAGGTTCCCTTATAGTAGCAAAAGGTGTGAAAGTAGGCACCTTATATCTTTGTACAAGTCATATTGTTCCTTCTACTTTGATTGTTTCAGAGAAAAATGAATGTTCAGGAACAATTTCTATAGTTGAGCAAGGAGAACAAATAGCTATTGTAGATTTTGATACGGTGTTGTGGCACAACAGACTTGGGCACATGAGTGAGAAAGGTATGAAAGTACTTCATTCAAAGAAATTTTTACTAGGTCTAAAATGTGTTAATATGGATTTCTGTGAAAGTTGTGTATGGAAAACAAAAGAGAGTGAGTTTTGCAAACACTAGGAAGGAAAACAAAAAGGAAAAATTAGAGCTTGTACATATAGATGTATGGGGACCGGCTCAGGTATCTTCCCTTGGTGGCTCTCATTATTATGTTACATTTATTGATGATGCAACTACAAAAGTATGGGTTTATTTCCTTAGACAGAAATATGATGTATTTCAAACTTTTAAGAAATGGAAATGCTTGGTTGAAAATGAGACTAGTTAGAAATTAAAATGTCTCAAATCTGATAATGGTGGTGAGTATTGTAGTCATGAATTTAAAGATTATTGCTCCACTAATGGTATTTGTAGACAAAAAATTGTTCCCAGGATTCCACAGGAAAATGGAGTGGCTGAACACATGAACGAGACTATAATGGAGCACACAAGGAGCTTGAGGTTGCATGTTGGGTTGCCCTTATACATGTGGGTGGAGGTTGTCAATACTACTATATATTTGATTAATAGAGGTCCCTCTACTCCTTTGGGCTATGGTATTCCAGAGGAGGCATGGACTGGTAAGAAGCTAAGTTATTATTTTCTCAAAACCTTTGGTTGTGAAGCATTTTCTCACATAGATTCTGAAAATAGAACCAAGCTAGAAGCTAAGTCAAAGAAATGTGTATTTTTTGGATATGGCAATAATGAATTTGGTTATAGGCTTTGGGATTTTGAAAATTAGAAAATTGTAAGAACTAGGGATGTCATATTCAATGAGAAAGTATTGTACAAAGATCTATTGTAGCAACATGAGAAAAAAGAAGATGATTATGTAGTGCTAGATGATACTCCAAAAGCTGAAGTTCTAGCCATTCCTCATGATGTGGAATAACCGTAACAACAAATACCACACACACATCGGTGAATGTTAGATAGCCAACAAGGCAAATTAGACCTCCACAATGATTTTCTCCCTCTTTGTATTCTATTTTACTTACTGGTGTTGGTGAACCTGAAAGTTATGATGAAGTTTATGGTGAACCTAAAAGTTATAATGATTTTACTAAGATTCAGTAGGAGTCTGCAATGAAAGATGAAATGGACTCTTTGTTGAAGAATAAGACATGGGATTTATGCAAGTTGCCTGCAGGTAAAAAGGCTTTACAAAATAAGTGGGTTTATAGGTTGAAAGCAGAGGAAGGAGGTAAGAAAAGATTTAACGTCAGGTTAGTTGTAAAAGGATTTGCATAGAAAAAGGGAATTGATTCTGATGAAATATTTTCTCCTATTGTTAAAATGACTTCTATCTGTACTATTTTAAGTCTTGTGGCTACTGAAGATTTGCATTTAGAGAAGCTTCATGTTAAAATAGCCTTTCTTCATGGTGATTTGGATGAAGAAATATATATGGCTCAGCCACAAGTTTTTGAGGTCAAAGGTAAGGAGAACTTAGTGTGCAAATTGAAGAAAAGTTTATATGGCTTGAAGCAAGCACCCCTACAATGGTATCTAAAATTAAATAGTTTTATGCATGAGCAATTATATAATAGGTGTCATTCAGATTACTATGTTTATTTTAAGAGGTTAGATGATGATAGCTACATTATTTTATGTTTACATGTTGATGATATGCTTGTAGCTAGGTCTAATGTGGATCATATTAAGGGGCTAAAATGCCAGTTAGCACATGCATTCACTATTAAGGATTTAGTTCTTCTTGGAAGAATTGGGACATCTTCAGAAGGATAATTGTTTGTTCACAGATAGTCAGGGTGCCATTCATCTTGCCAAGAATTCAGCTCTACATTCTAAGACCAAACACATATAGTTGCAGTACCATTTCATTTGGTTAGTTTTGGAGGATGGATAGTTAAAGCTAGAGAAGATACATACAAATGACAATTCAACAGATATGTTGACAAAGGTTGTAACAAGGGAGAAGCTAAACTCATCTTCAACTTCAGTTGGTCTTCTCAACTGAACATGAATAAAAGAATAGTAGAGTCTAGGGTGTTTTGATCTAGTGGGAGCCCCATGTGGTAGTGATATTGCTATAGGATTAGTCTCCAAGTGGGAGATTGTTGTTTAGTGTGGAGCCTAATCAGTCCCTGAGTGGGAGATTGTTAGATTGTGGTGACTAATCCGGAAAGTACTGTACATACTGCATAATTCTTTTAAAAAAATTGGGCCCTATTTTATCAAGATTTTGGGTCGACATGTAATTATTAATTATAACCCTAAAATGACATAAAATACTTGTATAAAAGGGTTTAGGGATATGTATTTTTCATTATGATGTGATGCAAAATTGGTTCTTGTGGTAGCATTGAGCTGTAAGGGATTATGGATTGTAATCAGGTTGTAATCACTGGATTGTAATAAGATCAGACTTACTATTTGGTGGACATAGCCTAGGGATTGGGTGAACCACATTAAATCTTGGTGCCTTGTGTTCATTTATGTGTGATCTAGTTATTGGTTATATTTTCATGTAGTTTTTATTTTTGTTCGTGGTTTAATCCTAATAGATTGAACATGTTGAGTTAGAAAAGTACAACATTGTTAGGAAAAGAGAAGCTAAGAAAAGTTAGAAAAACTTTATTCAAATAGTTAGAAGATAGATCATCATATATTTCATCAGAGGCCTTCTTATGACAAGACAAGACTTGGATATCTGATTGGAGAGAAATTAGCCAAGAAAATTGAAATCAGAAGAGAATCAAATTTACTTATTGAATCTCCTAAAAAATGAAATATGAGTAAGCTAGAATCAAGCACATGTTCTGAAGTATCAAAGGAAGTTGAGTTAATTGATTTGTCAGCTAAACTTGATGAACCTAAGAAAATAGAGCAATTTGATAAACCTAAGCAAGATGAACTACCCAATGAAGTAAGACATGAGTTTAGAGGTAGATGCTTCATTTGTAATGAAGTTGAACACATGAAAAGAGATTGCACATGTAATTCTTTTAAACCCATTACTAATTTCTATTGTTATAATTATCATGGTTATAGACATAAGGTAGTAAAATGTAAGAAACCTAAGTTTGATGGTAATAATGCAAATAGTAGAATGTTTAGGAACACTGACCTTGTAGGTAATGAAAGAGGAAGCTCATAGAACATATCTAATGATGGAGAGACATCTAATGGAGAGAAGAACCAGTTAATGTGTTACAAGTGTAACAATTCTAAACACATTGCAAGGAATTTTAGAGCAACTAAGAATAAAATTTGAACTAATTAGAGAAGGAATAGACCTATATGTCAGTTATGTAATAACTCTGGACACACAGAAAAATATTACAGAATGGACATAAGAAATATTAACAAGAATCCAAATAATAGAAGGAACAACAAAAAAAAATGACAAAAAGAATGATAATGGTAGTAACAAAAGTCAGTAGGAAGTAATCGAGTGGTTGTGGTGGTTCAATACAAATGCTTCTTCAATTGTGAAGGTTTCCCACTAGTCCTTAAGACACTCCAAGGGTCAAATACCCACAAAACACACAATATTGCCTCCAAATCTCCTAGGTGGATGTAAAATGTGTAAAAAAAGTGTTTCAAAAAAGAATCAATTACTTTTTACCTTTTACACAACTCCCATTCATCAAATTCTTCAAAATTGTCTCTTAGGCCTATTAGCCTCAATTAGCCCTACAGTGGCTATTTTAAAAACTTTTCTCCAAACTTCACCAAAAGATTCAACAAAAAAATTACCTTTTTAGATACCCTTTTTATGGTTTTACAACATACCCAAATCCCAATATTGAATTCTTTGGGAAATGTGTCTGCAAACTAGATTGTCTCAATTTTTGAAGGGTTAATTTGATGGTTTTACAAAGGAACTATGCTCAAAAAATCTCCAAACTCCATGAAATTCATAGGATCATCATTTTTTATGCCCAATTAGAGAAATCACTAACCAATTTCTATCTATGAGGTGTTTAGATACAAAACCCCCAAATTCATGCTTCAAAACCCTCAAATCCTAGGGTATCATCAATCTAGGTCAATCTCTCACTTCCAAGATCCCAAACTTAAGATTCACCATGTATTCAACTTTTCTTCATAGACTATCAAATAAAAATTATACCTCCTTAAGCTAGATGTATGGCTGCATTAAGGTTAGCATCAACTTGGGTACCCAAAGCAATCCTTTTACCACTCCAACTTGCATATTCTAACTCCTTGGCTAGAATTCTTCATATTTATTGCATTTTATGAGTTATTCAAACATTTTAGACATTATAGGGTCCATCCCATGGGTCAAATAAGCATTCATAGGATGGATCCCTCAATTTCCCATTGAAAACAATGCAAAACTGTATGTTTCAACATGACAGCAGCAATAGAAGTTGTAACTTGTTAACAAATGTATCAAAGTTGATTCAAAACCTCACAATATTACCTTACCAACATAAATGAAAGGTTACTCCATAAAATAAACTCCAAATGTGCAAGAAAACTTAGAAATTCATTCAATATATTGTTGTTTTGTATAGTTCCTGTCCTTTTTTCATACAAACTATGCATCATACCTTGCATAAGGTTGTGACATCTTAAATAGACTCCTAACTAACTACCCAACTGATCAAGTTGGTTGAGATTACTTATTTTAACAAGAAAACACCTAATCCTACTTTTCCCTCCAAAACTAATGTAACCATTTTAATTTGAAATTCAAATTACAAACTATGGTTTTTATGCATTTCCTATCCTTCTAACCTAAGTCACTGACCTATGAATGATCAAATGATCTTATTAAATGCATCTAAATAAGAAACTATCCCTAATCTACCCCTATGGCTCTTTTGGCCATTTTTACATCATGTTTCTCTTAGTTACATACTAGGACTTCTATGACCTTTGTCTTTCAAAGCACATTGCTCATTATATAATGCCATGATTGGCTTCAAAATGTCCCAATTAAAACTCAAAGATGCTTTTGATCCTCTAGTTCCATCTTTTTCTAAGGTGTTCTTAGTTGACTTGATATATGCCCCTGCACCAAACATGTTGATGAATTCAAGGAAGCATTTGTAATAGCTAAAAATCTAGAAAGCTCTTATATAGTGTTGGAGGAACAAGTTTTCAATGTACCTAATAGGACATTGAAGTCAGATTATTTGTGGCTCATCCTACCTAAATTAAGCATCTTTAGTGGTCGAAGAGCATCAGTTGGTCAAAACTAATGTTAGAGAGAGAGTTGGAAGTTGCAAAGTTAATAGGAGGTTAAGGACATAGAGAGAAGGCTATGCTCAAGTGTGCAAGTCTTGATATGGTAAAAGTGAGCAAGAATTGTGAAATCAAGCTTATTAATACATAGAGATAGTATTTAAATCTATGGTAAATACATATTTAATGTTTAGTGCAATTTGAAATGATTTAAGGATCGCAAGCAAGATAGTATGTACCATTTTTCATGCAAAGCTTTTTGAGAAAATTAAAGAGTGATTTGACAATGAATTGAAGTGCGAAGTGTAGTTTGAGAAGAGGAAAGTTGGAAAAGCCCTAAATCATGTTTTAAAGGTATTTTATGAAGCCTAAATCCATCTTTTTAGTAATTTCAATTACAGTTCAAATGGAAAGTTAGAATGTGCATGATATAAGTGATAGATCAAGTTATGAATTCAAGAAGCATCCATTTGTATCATTATTGGATGATCTAATGGGTGCATTTTCACAAGTTCTAAAAAAAGTGTTACATTTCAAAGATATAAGAAGGTGCATTCGCTATAATATTGAGAGCATAGGCAATGATGAAATTCATGAGAATTTAGGAAAGATGTGCAACAATGACATATCTTTGAAGTCTGAGTATGTGTGCCTAGAGAATTTGAATTTGATGAAGTATATGTTTGACACAGAATTTGATAATCGTGATTGAACCCAAATTGTTTTGAGTAGGGTGTATGATGATTTTTTTTAGTTAGTAGATGAGAATATTGTCATTGAAAATGACCTAATTCACAAGTTCATAGGATTGATAAATGAAGGGTGTAATCCTATAAATGAGAAGAATTGATAAGTAGGAGATAGTTTTTACAGCAAGTCAAATTATGATATTGCTATCATGATTTAACTATGTGATTTTGAGTCAAACTCATTGACCCATGTTTCATGAGTAGTGATTCAAAATGAAGCTATATCTCATGAGAATAAATGGAACACTTAGTACTCATTAGATCTAGGTGATGCTCATAGGGGTGAAGCACTGAGACTTCCCAAGAGGTCGCCCATCCTAGTACTACTCCGGCCTGAACTTGCTTAATTACATAGTTTCCTTCATGGTTAAACCCAAAGCTTGAAACACCATTTAAAAAACCTTCAAAAAGTGTTGTGCCTTATGAAAAATTCATTAGAAATATCCTTAAGTTCATCAATTGATAAGTGGGAGATAATTTCCACAACAAGTCAAATTATGATATTGCTATCAAGATTTAACTGTGTGATTTTTTAGTCAAACTCATTGACCCATGTTTCATGAGTAGTCATTCAACATGAATCCATCTCTCATGAGAATAAATGTAACACTTAACACTCATTGGATCTAGGTGATGCTCAAGCTAGAGTAGTACTAGGATGGGTGACCTCCTAGGAAGTCTTAGTGCTTCACCCCTATGAGCATTGCCTAGGTCCAATGAGTGCTAAGTGTTCCATTTATTCTCATGAGAGATGGATTCATGTTGAATCACTACTCATGAAACATGGGTCAATGAGTTTGACTCAAAATCACATAGTTAAATCTTGATAGCAATATCATAATGAGAAAAATGTCAAGAAAATGGTTGAGATGAACCTAAAGACAAAGTTTGATAGAAGGAACATGAAGGTTGAACCTATACAGGATAGAGGAGTAAAGTTGTTAACCAAGATATTAGGGTACAAATTGAACTAAGGACCAAATATTAACTCAGTATGACCTAAATTTCTTCATATGACTTATGTAATGGCAGTTGAAGGAAGAAAGGATAACTTATGCAAGATTATTAGAATGCAATTTTTGGATAACATTGTAAGGTTGGAGAAAACTAAGAATGCAATATTCAAATTTGAGTCCTTATTGAGTCATATATTATTTTATGCTATAGGGAAGTTTCCTTGATTGATAATTTGGGTTAGCAATGAGTGCACAATGAAGTTGGTGACCTAATGCTATAGATCCATGTTAGAGAAAGTCAAAGATGATGGCATTGATAAAATGATGAAAATTTTCCAAACATAGATGAAACTAAGGTATATAATACTTACCTCTATGGTAGAGAAGTACAAGGAAAATTTATGCTTCATGTAGGAGATAGACAACATGTGGATGGAAGAAATGATTCTCAGAGTCAAATTCATTGAGCCTATGCATTATGAGATGATCAAAAAGCTCATAGAAGGTTATGTGAAGATCATACTTGAATCTGAATAGGACAACAAGTTCCTTAGATGGGGAGCCTATGAGGAGAGGTCAAGAATAGTTTAGTCTAAACTATATAGTAAAGAAAATAGGAAAAAGGTTGAAAAGGAGATAGATTCCATTCTTAAGGAATCTGGCATGATAAGACAAGAGTTCAATGAGATTAAAGGAATTAAACTAGAGATGAAAGCCAGTACTCAAATTGAGGTGTTGGTAGTAACTCCCATTACTATGGCAGGACCTTTAGAAGGAGTAACAATGGAACAACCTTGTGCACAAGCTCCTATTACACCTTATGCACAATTGCACAAGTGAAACCTATGAGAGAAAGATATGAACAAACTAGCAAATAGCTAGAGGTGGAAGCACCTACTACATAGATGAAACTAGGGAGATTGGTAAAGGTTAAGAAAGAAACTGTACCACAAGCCAAGAAAAGGGTCATGTAGATTGCTAGTGGACCTAGAAAGAGGAGGAAAAAAATGTAGATAAGTAGTTCAGAAAGTTTTGAAGATGAAGCTAGAGATAAACCTATTGAACCAGATGTGTAGGAAGAAAGAACAACAACATGAAAGAAAGCTTGGAAAACCAAGGTAGAGAATTTGAATATCTAGATAATAAACGATGATAATTTTGTATAGTTGAATAAATATTACAATATGTATAGTAATACTATTAGAAGGTAGTTAGAGAATTTTATTATAAGAAATATATATTGAAGAAGAAGTAATTTCAGAATATACAAAATAAGATTCTTGAAGACCTATACAATAGATTGATTAATAGGAAGAAGAGAGGGTTGGAAGAGGATCTGAATATGAGGATCACAACAATAAATAAACTATGTGATGTTGGATCCAAAGAGGAATCATACAGAGTTTTTAAAGGTATTGAGCCTTGGCTAAGGATCAAAAGAAGAGAAATTCTTCTTATAGGAGGAAATAATGAGAAAATTATACATGAAACAGATCAGGAGGCTATAGTAAAATATATGTCCTTGGTACCTAAGGTGAGAGCATATATAAAGCCTAATAGTCTAGCCTATGTACAAGAAGATACACCTTCCAGTGAAAAGGATGAAGAAAAGGAGAGACAATAGGAACCCTCATCATATCACATCATTATGGGTACTAAATCCATGAAAGTGGATAGTACATGCATACTATGGATATAAAGGAGAATCCTTGTGAAGGATATGGAGCAACTATTTTTGGCAATGTCATTGCCTACTCTAGCTCTAATGATGAGGAAGAAGAAAAGAAGAAAGAAGAAAAGGCTATGAGAAAGGAAAGGATACAAAGAGAATAGGCAGATAAGAACATGAAAGAAGAGGAACCAAATAAGTTAGAAGAAGACATAAAGAAAAAGGAAGACGAAAGGAGGAAAAGAGAAGAAGAACAAAAAGAAGAAGAAGAAGAAAACAAGAAGAAAGTTGAAGAAGAAGCAAAGAAATAAGCTAAAAGGATAGTTGAAGAAAAGAAGAAGGTTGAGGAAGAGAAGAAGAGTGCTAAACTAAAGGCAGTTCCACTCATTCCTATAGTAGCTCCAACATCATCAACAACATCAAAAGTAGTACCAGTACCATCTGATGATCATCATCATAAGGATTTGATGATAACATTGCATAAGTTGTTTGAGAAGAAGAAATCAATAAAGACTTTGGAGAAGACTCTCACTAAAGTCTTGGAGAGAAAGCAAAAGAAAGTTACTACAATTGTAGCGATTTTAAACTTGTAGTCAAAGGCCATGGAGTTGGTGAAAACCTTTGATAAGGAATTCATAACTTTAGTAGAAGTAGCTTCAACAAAAGCTTAGGTAAAAAATGATGCAACACTATTAAACATAATATGCATTAATGTGCACAATGATCTAAAGGCACTTGATGGAAACATCAAGGGTCTGAGAAAGAATATTAATGAAGGTAAAAGACTATATGGGCAATGTGCATAGTTATACAAGTACCTTATAGACTTTGAGAGCCATATTAAAGGCAAGTTAAGTAAACTTGAAATAATTTTTGTCAAGTTACAACTACCAGAATCTAGAATTGAAGACTATGGAGTAGAAGTGGAGAAGATACATGATGCGATCATAGACTTGAAATCTAAGAAAGAGAATGCAGCAAGGAGATTCTCTAGTCTAAGAGAAATGTTGTCGTCTAAAATCAATATTTTGTAGAGACAACTTGAGGAATGTCTTACAACTAAGGCTTCCTATGAAAGGTTTGCCTATACTAACTTCAGTTCAGTTGAAGTGGCATCCTATGCACTTTGTGCACCAATCAACATCTTAAAGACAATGAAGGACAAGTGGAAGAAAGAGATATAATGACTAAAATTTTTTTATGCAAATTGTTTTCCCATATTAACAGGCTGATCAGTAGTAGTACACCAAATTTTGTATACAAATTTTGGTACCTTTTCTATAGATGTCAAAGGGGGAGAGTAATATGTAAGGAAAATTACATGTTTGTTCATGTATGTACGAAGGAGTGTACACAAATTAGGAGTAATATTGTATATGTAAGCTATTGTAAGGGGAAGTGCACTTGTGTATCAATGTAAATGGGTGACAAGGGATGTAATGATTCATCAAAACATGAATACAATTTTTATGTTTTGAAGTTAATTTTGTAGTTACTTTTTTTTTATGACATCATTTTGGTACTTAGCTAATTTTCCCAAATGTTGCCATCAATGCTAAAGGGGGATATTGTTGGAAATATGGTCAAATAGATGTCTTGATGGTTGTCATTTATGGAAACACACATCCAAAATTTCATTTACGCATTTAGAGTTACAATATTGTTTGTATTAGATAGTTTACAACAACACGATGTACATATGTTAAGTATATAGATGAATTGAGAGTTATCTCATGCATAGTTGAGGGAAGCTTAATGATACTATCATGATGAATTGTATCATTGCACAAGTGTGCATTTATAGTATGACATAAGATATGGTTAAAATACCAGTGCAAGTATTAAATAGTGTGTAATAGAGCATAACAAAGAATTGGATTGTACAACCTTAGGAATTATTTTGGTTACAAAATAAATAGTAAGTTATGATGAGACAACTATGTGGACATTACTATGTCAAGTGTGTGAACACATGAAGGCTGAAAAAGAAAATTTTTGTAAATGTGCAAGGTATAAGTAGAAATCTTATATTGTACAGTAATAGTAAAAGATGTGAAGCATTATGTAAACTATAGTGTAAACAATCTAAAAGATATGTGATCCTTATGTGATCCAAATTTTGATGTACAATCACAAGTGAGAAGTACAATAGATAAAAAGTATTTATGTATATCTATTCTTATGAAGAACTGAATTGTATAATTGCATGTTAGGGCACTCAACTCCTCTTGCATACATAGTATTTGTTTAACCAACTCCTAATAGGGTTGTAGCAACTCTTAATAGGGTTGAGGCTTCCAACAAGACCTAGTCTCCTAATAGGGACTTGAGACACTATATATACTTCATAGACTCCTAATAGGATCAATATCCTTAATAGGATCCTATTGTTTAGTCTATCATCTAGTGGGTATCATCCCGACTAAGGTTCTCTCCTAGCCAGGTTTTCTCGAGTTAACAAATAATGGTGCTATGAGTTATCTATGTGCATGGTTATATTTAATATTTAGCATTGTTAGTTTACTTTCATATGTAAGTTAAAAATTAATTAACAATATTCATTTGTGGGAAAAAGTTTGTAGAATACTGATTTCCCCCTCTAAGTATTATCTATTTGTAATAGATTTTAGTGTTAACCAAGCTATGTATTGTCTACCAAGTTTATCGATGACTACCAAGCTATAGTTTGTTAATGAAGTAGAATGAAGGTAGTGTTGACTAAGCTTTACTGTCAATTAATTCTACTGAGCTTTTTAGTATTCACTAAGTCACCCAATGCTAACCAAGTTCCCACTACTCTAGAGTGATCAATATAGACCAAGCACCAATGTCAAATGAATGCCAAAGTTTTCCAAGTTGAAAGTGTTGCCGAGTGTCAGAATATCACCTGAGTGGTCTTTATAACCCAAGTTACAATAGCAAGCTGACTTAGTGAAGATATTTTGACTTAGGTGTTGTAGCCAACTCTAGAAGGTAATTTATTGGATTGTTATATATGTAACACATCTTATAATATCCAATGCATCAAAGTATAAAAATCAAGAAGAAGCATGAGTGTGAATTAAGAAGGCTACAAGAACTATAAGGAAAATCAAAGTTGTATCTATCACAGAAGGGTGATCATTGTATTTCAAAGGAATCTCATTCAACAAACTAAGTTGTAAATCAAAGATCAGCCACTAATTCATCCTAATAGATGCTTTAATCAAACCCTTTAATAGGGTGGATTTAATAGTCTTTAAATTTCCAAATCTCCTAATTGCATACTTTATTGTATGTTGTAAATCCTTTCACAAGGTGGTTCTAATAGTCCTTATTGTTCCTAATGGGGCAAATCACCATAAGTAATAAATTGTAAGCTTTAACAAGCTAACTTAATACTATAGTAATAAAACTTGTGGGTATCATCCCCACTCTAGTTTTACTTTCTATTTGGAAGGTTTCTATGTTACCAAATATTGTGTCAAGTGTTATGAATGTTTTATTGCTTTTAGTCTTTCATGCATGCAATTAGATTAGATTATATTATGAAGGTTTGATTGGTAAATTAAAGTATAAGTTTTATTGGTTCCTGATTCACCCCCTCCCCCTCTTAGTGACTTAGTCTATACTACATATCTAACATAGAGGGGTATTACAACACAAAAGTGCATGAGTTATTGCAGAAAAGGCTGATTCAAAGGAGTCCATGTCCATGTGCGATAAGTAGTATTAGCACCAAAGAAGAATGGAGAAGGAAGGATGTGTATATAATCATGAGCTATCAACAAGATCATAATCAAGTACAAATTTTTATTGTCACAGATGGATGATATTATGGAGTATTTGAGTGGACCTATGTATTTCACAAAGATAGATCTTAAGAGTGGGTAACATTAGATTCACATCAAAGAAGGATATGAGTGGAAGATTTCCTTCAAAAAAGGGAAGGATTGTATGAGTGGTTAGTTATGCCTTTTGGGATAACCTATATAATGTGCACTTTCATGTGGCTTATGAATGAGGTACCGAAGGAGTTTATGGGTAAGTTTTTTATTTTTACCTAGATGATATTTTGATCTTATTTAAGAAATTGGAGGATCATTTGATGCATATTCATAATGTGTTTGATAATTTGTGGGAATAAAAGTTATTGATAAATTTTAAGTGTTTTTTTGTGAGAAAGGAGTTCATGTACCTGGGATTTTTATTTTTAATAGAAGGTCTAAAGATGAATCTTAAGAAAGTCAAGGCTAGCCTTGAATGGCCTACTCCAAGGAGTGCAACTGAGGTAAGATCTTTTCATGGTTTGGATAGTTTTGGTAAAAATTTATTAGAGGTTTTAGTCATATTCATGGACACTTGAATAAAACAATAAAGGGGATAGGAGATAATTTACATGGACTATAGGATAAGATAAGAGTTTCAATTTTTTGAAAGATAAAGTTATAGAGCAACATGTTTGAGCACTTCTATATTTTAACAAGGTATTTTAAGTAGACAATGATGGTAGTGGTACTATAATAGGAGTTTCTTTGAGCCAAGAAGGTATACATGTTGCTTATTTTAGTGAGAAAATGAATGAAACCAAAAGAAAATATTATATTTATGACTAAGAATTTTATGCTATAGTTCATGTATTAAAGATGTGGAAACACTATCTTCTTCCTAAGGAGTTTTTTTGTGTATAGATAATTAAGCTTTGTAATATTTGAATATTTATGGAAAATTGAACCAAAGGCATTTAAAATAGGTAGAATTTTTTTAGAGTTATACATCTATTTTAAAATATAGAAGTGAGAATAGATTCTCTTAGTAGGAGATCACTTTTTTCTAACAAAGATGTAGATTGAGGTGGTTGGACTCAAGGAACTCAAGAATTTGTAATAGGAGGATCTATATTTTGGTGTAGCTTGGAAAGCTTGTACAAAACATGTTACACTTGAAGGGATTAAGTGGTTGGATTTCATAATCCAAGTGATGGGATGCTATTAAAAAGAGGTCAGCTATGCATTCCAATAAATTCTATGAGGGAGAATCTCATCAAGGAGAAGCATAGTGGAGGATTGGCTATAAATTTTGGTAGAGGTATCACCACTACTTTGGTTGCTAAGAATTATTACTAGCCATTGTTGCAACAAGATGTCAAGTAGTTTGTACATAGTTACAAAGCATGTCAGTTGTAAAAATGAGTGAGGCTAAATATGGGGTTATATCATCCATTACCTATGCTAGAATGTAAAGTCCACTAAGATAATTAGGGGGGATGAGGTGAACTAGTTATACTCTTAAACCAACTCTCAATTCCTTTATTAATTTTGAAATATATAAATAGTAAATGTAACAACCATATAAAGATAACCATGCACAATAACACTAGATATGTTAACTAGGGAAACCCTTAATAGTAAAGAAAATATTAGTGGGGATGGTACCCACAAAATGATGTACTAATATAAATTTTCCTTGTTTAAGGATAAAACCTATTATGATTAAATGAATTAAAATTAGTACATATGAGTCCCTATTAGGAGACTTTGACTCCTTGTTAGGAAATTCTAACCATGTTAGGAGTTGTGCCAACCCTATTAGGAGTTCAACGGATTAGGGCAACTAAACCCACATTCCAAATAGCCTTAATACTATTCCTTATGAATATTAAAATTATGAAACTACAAGTGTCCAACCAACAACTTGTCTTACCAAATATAGTTCCTTGTAAGTTCATCATGCATCAATCACAACAAACTCTACTATGATTTTCACAAGTTTGCATATCAAAATTGTACAATACATATTACAAAGATATAACTACATACCATTACATTACACCCAAGGAAGAAATATTTCCTTTATACCAAGTCCTAAAAAAATTTATTGAGTCATCCTTGAGGTTTTCACAATTTACAATAATAATATAGGACCATCTTAAGATATTATAATACACATTTTATTATAATTTACACTTTGTCCAAGATTAGAAATAAAATTGTTGCCTTACAATATTCATAACTTTTCACTTGATGATATTTAGGTTATTCCCTTTTAACCAAGGCACTAATAATATGTCTTCAACCTCTATCTCAATCTTCTTAAGCCAGTATCCTACGAGTAGATAGAATCAGAACAATAGTACCCACTTTCTAGAAATGTTGTTTAAAAGTCGCTTTCACTAAAATCCTCATAACTTTGTATGGTATTCATATTTCTATGAATGCTCTTAACTGTATCATATAGGCATACTTTATAACATAACCTCAAGTATGCATTAGTTGATCTTCAATTCTCAAATCAGACCAAATACTTGTACCTCTATAACTCTACCAGTATTCACAAAATAACCACTATGTTGACATGAATAAAAGCATAGTCATGAATACAACATATAAGCTTTGAATCATATCTCCAACAAAGATAATCCCCCATAGGAATATAATTAACATTCATGCTAATAACCTATACTAGAAAAGTCATGGTAGGATGTTTGTATGGATTTTGTTCTTGTTTTACCAAGGGCTTAGTGATGGCATGTTTCAATTTCTTTGGTGGTTAATAGGTTTCCAAAGATGACACATTTTATTCCCTGAAAGAAGACTAGTGATGTTGTTCCTATGAAAGAGTTGGTTTTCAAAGAAGTGGTGAGACTACACAATCTTCCAAAGAGCATAGTTTTAGATCAAGATACCAAGTTTGTTGGTTATTTTTGGCATACATTGTGGAAGAAGTTGAAAAAAATTGAAGTTAAGTTAATCACATCATTCATAGACTAATGGACAGAACAAGGTTGTGAATTAGAGTAGGGTATTTTTTAGTGGTGAATATTCTTAATTTTGCAAATTTTAGAAAAAAATTGCTACTAATTTGGCTAATAATTTAAGATTTAATGCAACCTAAATCACTATATATTTATTAAATTTAGTTATAAAATATTTAAAATCGCACAATAATTTATTTTTATTAAAAAAATAAAACTCAAAGATTTGCCACAATATTCAATACATGATTAGATTCGATTCACCTAAGTATTATATAATATCGAAGAAATTAAAATTATTTCACTAATTATTATTATAATTATTAGATAATATAGGGATATATTACCAATATTTATTTTTCACCATTAATTTAAAATACAATGTAATTATCCTCATAATTTCCATGAGATAAAACATGTTTTATTTTGATTTGTAATATTCCATGACAATTAGTAAACTTCCTATTATTTTTGAGATTCGCCAATACTTTCTACTCAAAAATTATGATTCTAAAATAATCACCAATGTAAATAATATTTAAAATTGAAAACTTGAAACATTTGCCAATAAAAATAATTTGGTTTTTCAAAATAATTTGAGATTTTCTAATAATTTATATCTTTTTCTTGAGGGGGGTTTCTTAAAGTTTACCTTGAATTAGACTTTAGTCATCTTGGTAAGATGTTTAGTTGGAGATAAGCCAAAATGATGTGATTTGATTTTACTACAAGTAGAATTTGCATATAATCATTTTGTCAAAAGGAGTACTAGTAAATCACCATTCTAATTTATATATGGGGGCAGTCTTAGAAATGTTTTAGGATTCAGGAAATTTAATAAATTAAAGATAAGTAGTGTTGAAGCAAAGGATTTTGATGAAAATTTGAAAAGTATCCATGAGGAGGTGAGGAAGCACATTACAAAGATGAATACATAGTACAAGGCTGAGACAAATGTGAAAAGGAGGTATAAGGAATTTAAAATTGGACATGAAGTCATGGTTCATTTGAGGAAGGAGATATTTCTAATGGGTACATATAATAAGCTAAAAATAAAGAAGTTTGGGCCATGCAAAATAGTGATCCTTGAAATGTTAGAGTAAATAATTATTTATTCTTTTACTTAAGTTTACTTAGGCTAATTCATTTATTTATTAGTTTTAGTTGATAAGTTGTTGAAAACACGACAGTTTGTTCCTATCTAAGTCATACTTATCTCCTCACCTTGATCAAGGATATTCCACCTTTTGTGGACGTATGCTTAGATGGCAACCTTATCTTCTAGCACTTTCTAGCTTGTTCTACAAGCTTCCTTGAGGCCTTTATATTCAGTCTCACTCATTATAAATTCATATCATTTTCACAGAACAATTTCATTTTCTTATTGTGAAATATCTTTTCTCACTTTGTTGAATTACTCCAAGCTCTTGTTCCTTCTTCTTCAGTTTCTCTTCAACAAGCTATTTACATACAGGTGATCTTGGTACACTATGACGTTGGCTTTCATCAACTTCTACATGGTATCAGAGAACTAGGTAGAAATCACATTGCATCATAATATGATACCTTAAATGGATGAAAAGAAAAGTTGTCAGGTATGCAAATGGACTAGAACATGCTGCAGTAGGTCTGTATAACCAAAATAATTACTTAAAAATCTAATTAACACACTCAAATTGAACAAAATAGAAGTGGAATTTTAAAATGCACCTAAACTTTACCAAAATTCCTAGGAATGAGAGTTTAGCAATCTAGTAATCAAGTTTTAGACTTGTACAAGTCTATTAGGATTTTTTTTAAAAGAAATTAAACTTTGTTGACCCAAAGCAATGTATCACTAAGGTCATAACTGGGGGACTTCATCAAATGGGGGACCTCATCCCCATTTAAACATTCATCAAAACACTCCAACAAGATTTGAACCTTGATGGAAAGTACCATCATGTGGTGCAATCAGGATACTTGAACCTTTGTATTATTCTTGAGATCCCTATTTTGACTTTCACACCACATCTAGTTGAGGTCTTTTCTCTTTAGTAGGATTCTTCTTCTTCTCTACCTAATCCTCCAGCTCCATTCATCAAGCCTCCAAATGCACCTATTATGAATTCTACAATGTACATTCATGACAATGTCATCACACCTACCTTGGGGATTCCCTTTTAGGATCCTCATATTTTCTCCTTTGACCATCAACTAAGCCTTCCAGTATTCCCTCTCATTCAGGGGTTCCCTTGTTTTGTTCCCTTATTTCCTCCATATTGGAGTTTCATTGGTTTGATTCTTTCTCCAAGGGCTCCATTATTCTTGGGGGGCTTTGGTGTCCTTTCTATCTCTCATGGGGGGATTGGTTGTACTTATGGTTTCAAGAGAGTCTCTTGAGCCATTTCTTGTGGAAGTTGTTCTTGGGGGGTCTTATTGAGGCCATCCTTCCTTCATGTTTTCTTTAGCATGCTTGTACTTACCTCTTTTTGGGGGAGGGTTTTTCCCATGAGGTTTTCCCTCTTTCCCCATTTTTAGAGGATGCATTTCTTTGCATTGTACATGGGTACCTAACATGGCCTTATGGACCAATTCTACATTTCATCTTAGTCTGTGGGCTTAAGAAATTCCCCTAAGTTGCACTTAAGGGGGGGTGTTAGAGTAAATAATTATTTATTCTTTTACTTAAGTTTACTTAGGCTAATGCATTTATTTATTAGTTGTAGTTGATGAGTTGTTGACAACATGAGAGTTTGTTCCTATCTAAGTCATACTTATCTCCTCACCTTGATCGAGGATATTCCACCTTTTGTGGACGCATGCTTAGTTGTTAACCTTATCTTCTAGCACTTTCTAGCTTATTCTACAAGATTCCTTGAGGCCTTTATATTCAGTATCACTCAATGTAAATTCATATCATTTTCACATAACAATTTCATTTTCTTATTGTGAAATGTCTTTTCTCAATTTGTTGAATTGCTCCAAGCTCTTGTTCCTTCTTCTTTGGTTTCTCTTTGGCAAGCTATTTGCATGCAGGTGATCTTGGCACATTGTGAAGTTGGCTTTCATCAACTTCTACATGGTATCAAAGCACTAGGTAGAAATCACATTGCGTCATAATATGATACCTTGAATGGATTTTAAAGAAAAGTTGTCAGGTATGCAAATGGACTAGAACATGCTACAATAGGTTTGTATAACCAGAATAATTACTTAGAAATCTAACCAACACACTTAAATTGAAAAATATAGAAGTGCCATTTTAAAATGCACCTGAACTTTACCAAAACTCCTAGGAATGAGAGTTTAACAATATGGTAATCGAGTTTCAGACTTGTACATGTCTATTAGGATTTTTTTTTAAGAAAGTAAACATTGTTGACCTAGAGTAATGAATAGCTAAGGTCAAAAATGGGGGACCTCATCCCCATTTAAACATTCATCAAAATACTCCAACAATATTTGAACCATGATGGCAAGTACCATCATGTGGTGCAGTCAGGATACTTGAACCTTTTTATTATTCCTGAGATCCCTATTTTGACTTCACACCACATCCAATTGAGGTCTTTTCTCTTCAATAGGATTCTTCTTCTGCTCTGTTTGATCCTCCAGCTGCATTCATCAAGCCTCCAAGTTCATCTGTTGTAGATTCTACAATGGACATTCATTATAGTGCCATCATAGTTTCCTTGGGGATTCCCTTTCAGGATCCTCATTTTTCTCCTTTCACCATTAGCTAGGCCTTCTAGTATTTCCTCTCATTTAGGGGTTCCCTTATTTTGTTCCCTTGTTTCCTACACATTGCAGTTTCATTAATTTGATTCTTTCTCCAGGGGCTCCATTATTCTTGGGAGGCTTTGGTGTCTTTTCTATCTCTCATGGGGGGTTTGGTTGTACTTATGGTTTCAAGAGAGTCTCTTGAGCCATTTCTGGTGGAAATTTTCCTTGGGGATCTTGTTGAGGCCTTCCTTCCTTCATGTTTTTTTCAGCATGCTTGTACTTACCTTTTTTGGGGGGAGGGTTTTTCCCATGACATTTTCCCTCTTTCTCAATTTTTAGAGGATGCATTTCTTTGCATTGTACATTGGTACCTAACATGGCCTTGTTGCTAGGATCCATTCTACATTTTATCTTAGTTTGTGATCTTAAGAAATTTCCCTAAGTTGCACTTAAGGGGAGGGTGTTAGAGTAAATAATTATTTATTAAATTATTTATTCTTTTACTTAAGTTTACTTAGGCTAATGCATTTATTTATTAGTTTTAGTTGATGAGTTGTTGACAACATGGGAGTTTGTTCCTATCTAAGTCATACTTATCTCCTCACTTGATCAAGGATATTCCACCTTTTGTGGATGTATGCTTAGTTGTCACCCTTATCTTCTAGCACTTTCCAGCTTGTTCTACAAGCTTTCTTGAGGTCTTTATATTTGGTCTCACTCATTGTAAATTCATATCATTTTCACATAACAATTTCATTTTCTTATTGTGAAATATCTTTTCTTACTTTGTTGAATTGCTCCAAGCTCTTGTTCCTTCTTCTTTGGTTTCTCTTCAGTAAGCTATTTGCATGTAGGTGATCTTGGCACATTGTGATGTTGGCTTTCATCAACTTCTACATGAAATACCTATGAGGTAGACTTTCCTAGTAACATGAATAGCTCACTATTATTTAACATTTAAAATTTGAAAGAGTATCATGAAGGAGGTGATGGAGATGAAGTTACAAAAGTATAGTGGAGTATTCTAGTAACTAATTTATCTATCAAGGACATTAAGGAGATACTCGACAATTTTATTGGAAGGAGAAAAAGGAACATAACATATAAAAACTATCTAGTCAAATGGAAGGGAGACTAGTAGAAGATTCATCATGGTTAGAAAGGGTAGAGGTTGTAAATATTGGTTTTCCTCTAACTACCTAAGACATGACAAGGTCATTTCTCAAATTACCTTGGGTGTTTGATGCAAGAGCATCCTAGGCATAAGAGCAATCTTGCATCACATAAAAATATTTCATTTAAGTTTATTAAATAAGGGTTATCTCTATCTAGAGTTATATTTTTGGAGGCTTTCTACTTAGTAAGTCAGTCATATGAGCTTAGAATTTCCTTATTTAAGAGGTGAAGGTTCATCTTGGCAATATCAATATGCAAGTTGAGGCTTCATGTCATATAAGAAGTATTCATGAATTTATTGCATATTTATAGTGTGTAATTTTGGTATAAAATATCTAGGCTTACTTTTGAAGGCCTTAGATTCCCATATGGGCTCTGAAATAGGGTCAAATTGGAGCTTGCACAAGTTAGGCTTTGTAGATTAGAAGCCCAAGATTCTAGAATGAGGTTATAATAGCCAATTAGATCAACGATTCACAAGCTATGGTCTTCCAAAGTTAGGCCAACCAAAATTTACAAAGTAAATATAATAATTTATTTTAGTAGCCTCTATATGTAATTTTAGGGTTAGTTGGCCTTAAGGGTTTAGGGTGATGTCTAGAAACTTCCTAGGTAGTATGAAATTTCCTATAAAAGAAAGGCCCATAGATTGTCTAGGACAACTCTAGTTCATAGATTTTTCTTATAGATTTTTGTAAGGAAGGCACCCCCATGGTAAAATGGAAACATTTTAATAAGATGTAGACTCACACTTTATGGGGTCACTAAGCCATTCAAATATGTGTGTGAGGGAAAGAGGTGAATTTCCAAGTATGATTCCACTTATGGTCCAAATTAGATTAGGTATGACCCAAAGGAAGAAGGAATCTAATACTAAATAAAAACTATAAAGATGAGTGCAATACAAGGAAATGCACTCTCTTAGGCCCTTAATAGAATAGTGTGAATGTGAAGTTTAACTAATTGCTTAAATATTGTAAATCTAGATATTATGTAAACACAATTATCCCATTTAAGATGTAAATATATAATAAGTATATCAAAGGAAATTAAATATAAATGCTCACCTTGAAATGTCTAGAGGAAGATGTACTTTATCTCCAAAAATTGTAGATCTAAATTGTATCTAAATATCTATCCATTGATCTCAAAATGAGACAACAAAAGAAACAAAACCTAGAAATATTCCTTGAATTGAGACTGAAGGACTATGTCAACTTGGGAGGATGTCCTACAACTAGGTTGACATAGTATGATAATCTACAATTGAAAACTCCATAAATTTTGCAAATAATAGGTTTAATATCTATAATCCTTTTTTCTCTCAACCTGAAAATCAACACCAAAAAAAGGTTTGGGGTTGGGGTTTGATGAGGGCTTGCCTTGATCAAGCCTTAGGTTGAAGAAATAACCATAATTGAGATCATATGTAAATGTAAATGACTAAAAGAAAAGATAAATATTAGGACCTACCTTGATTTTATATATGTAAATGTAATGTAGATCTTGAATTAGAAATGTAGGGTATCTCTACTCTTTCCAATAGATATACCATAATCCCATCATGGTGCCATGGATATAAAAGTGCATCAATGAAAAAGATGATAAATACTTCAGTGTACATCTCCTCCCTTGGTTGCCAACAATAAGCTAAATCTTAAAGAGGAAATGATTTCAAATGATTGTTCAAAACTATATAGAAATCTCCTTTCTTAAATGCTTGAAATATTTGAATACTTGAACTCCTTGAATGAAGAAGACATAAATCTTCACTTGAGAGAAAGGCGCACAATTCAATTAGATGCTTGATAATTATGAAATATGAAAATGAAGCCTCCAAGTCTCCTTATTTATGAGATTTTAGGTGGAAAAATAATACAAGAAAACTAGATAATGTTATAAAATTAAATAAACTCCCAAAGCCTTTCAAGCCCCAAGCTATAGTAATTTCAAGGAAGGATCAACTTAGGAGGACAAGGTCGACCTAAGTCAGCTTGACCCTTGGGGTCAAGTGTTGGGTGCCACATAAAGATGGGGTAGGTGCTAGAAAGAATAGGGGAAAAAAGAGGAAGATGATAGGAGAAAAAGAAGATCAAAAATATGCATATACATGGTTCAAAGAGGGAATTATGAAGAAGGGGGAAAACGTTTTTAAAAGGAAAGTGCATTCATTTTATGATGGTACACCTAACTATCACTTTAGCAGGAATATGAGTTTCCTCAAACTCACTATAAAGTAGAGAAAGAAAAAGAGAAAATATTATTATGATTTAGGATGAATATAAATTAGCAATCCCCTAATAGATTTGAGTCTTTGTCACATTTAGAATCATAATAAGAGAGATAAGTGCTATGAAAAAATGGGTAGTTAGTTACCCAATAAAAGTTTGTGTGCCTTATTGTGAATCACACAAGAAAATAAAAAGGGGGAAGGTCTTCGCAAAAGAAAAGGGGATGGTTTAGCATGGTCTAGTGAGTGTGTTTGACATGCTACTCAACCCATCAAAGATGAACCAAATGGTCTAGAAAGTGTGTATTGCATGCTAGTCAATCCATTGAGGGATTAAAATTCAAGGGAACTCCATGTCCCAAAAAGAAGACTAAAAAAAGTGACCCATGCATAAGGATGTGTGTGTCCTTGAGGGATCAAATAAAGAGAGAGATTCCAGACTATTACTAGTCAAAATAAGGGTTAGAACAAGGACAAGGCCTCCCAAGCTTTCAATAGTTTAGAGAGAGATCCAGAAAGAAAGAGACCAAGCCCTTAGGATTGATTCTTGGAAACTAGAAAGAAAATGAAAGAATGGAGATAAACATGAAATTGTTGACCCCTAACCCATGTTGTCTATTAGTGTCAAATACTTAATCATTCACCAGGTAGGATTATCTAATCATTACTTCAACAGAGTCATCCTATATATGGAAAGCTAAGGAATGGAGACTTGTACATGTTCCAAGTAATCATGTGTCAAGAAATAGTTATTGTTGACAAAGCTAATGGTCACCAAGTACTCCAATGATTGCCAAGATTATCAAATATAAGAAATGATTACTGATTTAGTCAGAGTTAGTAGTGGATGCCAAGTGATATAGGTGTTGAGTTATTTGGTTCATGCCAAGTATAGTTAAGGCCGAGGGATAATCTAAACACATAGTTTATGGTGAGTTTCAGTGTGATGTAAGTGTCAAGTAATATATTTTCACATAATTTTTTGGAATAATACTAAATCCTATGTTAACCATTTTTGTGGAGCTAAAAGTGTGTTCGAAGATTGAAGAGGTAATGGAGGTGATTATACATTCAAAGGGAGATCATTGATCCCTCGGCAAGGCAATCCACCAATTACAAAAATGCAAGGACCAACGACAAAAGTATTGATTCTAGATTGTTGATTTGGATCTAGAAGGTTCACCCAATCATCTATTTAAGGAGGGCCTATGACCTAATCCACTATGGATGAGATGTATGCATGTGAGTAGGTGAAGAGAAATTTTTTTGAGGTGAATTAGAGTGTAGAGATCGAGCATTTTAGTGAAGATTTTTGAGTAGAGACAAAGGATATCTATCACAAATAGGTGATAATTTTTTGCATAGAGGAGAGTTGTTATCAAGCATTAAAGTGCTAACCAAAGGATCATGTACTAAACATTTTAACAGGTTTTTAGGGTTTAAATTTCTCTTAGCAAAGTATCTTTAACATGATTATGAAAATATCCTAATAAATTACTCGATCCCCTCATTCTAATATAAAAATCCTTTAACCAAGATGGAACCTAGCAATTCTTTTAGCCTTTAACAAGGCATACCTCTCATAGGGTAGATCACTAAAAGCGATCAAATCATTGTAGACTTTATAGGCACAACTTTATTCCTATAGTAGTGAAGATTTTGTTAGTATCATCCCCACCATAGTTTTACCTTCACCTTGGAGGGTTTCTACATTACCAAATCCATGTTAATGTGTTATGTGTTTATGAGTTTACATTTATGTAGTTAAAAGGTAGATATGATAATATGTTGATGTGAATAGTTTCATTGATATGAGATGAATTTTTAAATGAGATTTTTGTGTGGAAATATTTTATTAGTTTCATGTTGAAGTGAAAGAAATTTTATAGATCATGATTAACCCCTCCTCTCAATATCACACTTTACCTATGAGATTTCCAACAATTCATATTAGAGAAGTATACTCTTGATAGAAGTCTAACCACTTGGGAGTAAAATATCTTGAAGATGGAAACCTACAAATTGGGAAAGATTATTATGAACCAAAATATTGATATTCAACTTGCATATAAACAAGTCAAGTGATGCAAGAGCATCTAGTGCTGTAAGGGCAATACTGTATCACACAAAAATATGCTTAGAAATAGATTCTATTTAATGTGTTTTCATTTCTAGATACCCATTTGGGTCAAATAAAGGTTCCAATTCTCACAATTCCACTATTAGTGTTCTGGGTTAGAGTTTTTAAGAACCTTGGGATATTTGTAAATGCCAAAAAAGTAGGACTAAGTAATTGAGCCATAATTATGGTGATTTAGAGGGTGTAAATTGGAGGAATGGTTATATTTTTAATTTAAAACACTTTGGAAAAATAATCAGGTCAAAAGGCTTCATGGCTAGAAAGTTATTGCAATTTTTTGATTCTTGGAGACCTCCTAAGGGCACTTCAAAGTTAGATATGGGCCACTAAATGGCCTTGTACGGGGTTGAAAAATGGGGGATGAGCATAGATCCTCCATAGAGTTGTAGAGCACTTTGAGAGATTTTCAAAAATGTAAACAATTCATCAATCAACGTTATGGTTCAAAATTTATGCCTCTCAGAAGTTGGACTACCATTTCTGGATTCTTCTAAATTTACACTGACTTCTAACGTGAATTTTGGAACCTTCTATTTTGGTGATGGATGGGGCTTATTTAAGAACATTTCTAGCATTGTAAAGGTAGCTCTTAGTGGAGTTAGAGAGAAGGTATTGTGTGGAGGATTTATTTCTCCAAAATCATACAGTTGTAAGACCATAGGGCATTTTTCATTGATAATAATATTTCCCTTTTCCTATGTGTTCATTCTGGTCTTTAGATGTGTCTCCATCAAGTGGTATCAAAGTTGGGTTTCTTGAGTGTGTAGAAAGAGAGTTGACTATGAGGCAGTTTTCTCTAGGACTATGTGGTTGTGGATTTGAGTCAAGAAGATGCCTCCATGAAGAGAGTGTGGTGGAAGGGCTAGAGCTATTAATCCTAAGGAGGTTAGCACCCTCCAAAGGCAAGTTCAAGCATTGCAAGAGGAGATCCATAGAGGACTAAATGTTTCCATAGGAGACAAAAGTGAGGAAGAAAATGAAGAAGAAGAAATTGGAGAGGAAGGGGAAGGCAAAGGGGAAGTCCTAAATTAGGCAGAGGAGAGGCTTTTTAGGATTCAAAAGTTATGCCTCCCGGAAGTTGGACTACCATTTCTAGATTCTTCTAATTTTACACCAACTTCTAATGTGATTTTTGGAACCTTCTATTTTGGTGATGGATGCCAACTAGCATATTCTAGAATGTATTCCTAACCCTAAACCATTTGGGGCTTATTTAAGAACATGTCTGGCATTGTAAAGGAAACTCTTAGTGGAGTTAGAGAGAAGGTACTATGTGGAGGATTTCTTTCTCTAGAATCATACTATTGTAAGCCCATAGGGAATTTTTCATTGATAATAATAGTTCCCATTTCTTGTGTGTTCATTCTAGTCTTTGGATGTGTCTCCATCATCAAGGCTACAAAGGCAACATTGAGGTAATCCTTAAGAGAAGGATGAAGATGGCTATAAAAAAATGGTGCCCAATACCAAGAAGAGACTATTGAAGAACTATTTGATGAAGGAAGTTCCAATGAATATGATGCAACAATTGTAGATATATTGGAGAGGAACAATACCCTGAATGAAGAAGTCAAAGTATGAAAAGAGAACATGAAATTCAAGCAGTATGGTTATGTAAAGTGACTAAACAAAAGAAAAAGGTTGAAGAAGATAAAATAAAGGCTAAAGATGGTAAGGAAATATTTGATGAAGACAACAGAAAATTGGTTACAAAACCTAATGAAAGAATCAAAGAAGTATATAAGAGAACACATAATTAGTTTGATATGCTCAATCATTTACTAAGTGAAAATATGAGATTGCAAGAAAGGAGTTGGAGATAAAAAAAAATCTGAAATCTAAGAATGACAGACTAAAAAATGAGTTCAAAGCTGAAAAGGAATTTGTTGAGAGGTTGAATAAACCTATAGAGGTTATGAGATTTTTGAATGAACAAATGAATGGACCAAGGAGACCCCAGGCACCTCTAGACTAGGATATGCCAAGTTCCTATCAAGTGTTGAGAAAGGAGAATCATCAAAATAAAGAGAATGAAGGAATGCAAATACAAAGTCAAATAATAAGATGCATACATCCTATCATTGTGGAAAACCAGGCCATACAAAAAATGTTTATAGGAGCAAGAACGGTGAGTCCAACCCTAAACCAAAATTCATTAGTTATTGCTTTTCTTGCAACAAACAGGGTCATCAATAACATGAATGTAGATCAAAGGTCAATGATGCCCCAACTTCTTCTAGATTTGAAGATTACTATTATAAATGTCAAAAGTATGGTCATAAGTCACAAGATTTTAGATCTAAGGAAAAGAATAATTAGACACCTAAAGGTCAAGGAAAATCATTTAAGCAAGGTAATACCATAAATTGGAATTACAATATTTGGGTAAATTGTCAATATTGTGGAAAGTATTGACACATTACAAAAAATTGTGCTAGAATACATCTTAGAGGAAGATTTGGTAACTAGAGAACTTTTTGACTAGTATGATTTAATTGTCAGAAGGTTAGTCATCTAAGTAAGGACTATATAAACCAAGCATCAACATAAACAATGGAAAGGAAAAGGTCAATTCTAGAAAAGTAAGTAGTAAAATGAATCAAACATGGAGAAAGTGTTAGCATGACTGATGATGGTATTCCTTTGGGGGAGTATCCTAAGCATTGGAGAGACTATGTACATAATTGACACATTGCATTCATTACTGTGTTTTTTATTGATGTCTATATAGTATTGTTTCTATAAAGACCAGTCGAGTAGTAGATAGAGAATGAGGTCATATAGACTGTGTATTGATAATTAGGCCAAGTGTGCTTATAGAGAGTCAAAGAAATGCAAAATTTATTCATGAATTATAAAATAAAATAAGCAAATAGAGTACTTGATAAGTGGTTTCTAATGTCTATATTGTATCTCTTTAAAAGGAATAGAGTCATGCTGAGTGCAGTTAGATGGTGACAATAGAAAACTTGATTATGATGTTAGTAAGTGCACAAGGTCAACAGTTGTACATGTGGGAATTTGTGAAGATTGTGAGCTTGTACTATTGTGTAGTTGTAAAATAATTGTATTAGCTTAATGAGGTCCTATTATAATTCATTGGAAAAGCCTCAAGGAAGACTCAAGAAATTATTTTGAGGATATGGTATAAAGGAAGGTTATTTTCCTTATTGTGAAATGTATGATTTATGGAAGAATTTTTGATTGTACAAGTGATATACGATGTTGGTAAATGCCCGTAATTGCTCCAAAGGATTATTTGGATGCAAAGTTGGTGATCTAATATTGAGATCAGAAGAGAATTGGTCTAGTCAAGAGGATAGAGGAGTTTGAGATCATTCATTTTCTATTATTCTACAAGGAATAATATAGACATCATTTGGATAGTGAGTTCAATGGTCTTGCCCCTAAAGATATTTGGATAATGGGTCCTTTTTCCTTCTACAACTCCTAACAGGGTTGAAATATTCTAAAAGGGATTCAAAGTCTCCTAACAGGGACCATTATGTACTAAATGTATTTTAGTGGATCCTAATAGATTTCATCCTCTTACAAGGAACTCTTATATTAGTACATCATTTTGTGGGTACCATACCCACAATTGTTTTCCCTCTGATCAAGGGTTTCCTTAGTTAACATATCCAGTGTTATTCTGTATGAGTATATTCTAATGGTTGTTGATTATATTGCTCATATAGTTAAGGATAAATAAGGTTGATAAATATTTTAATAGTTGGATAACTAATTCACCCATGTCTCTCAATTACTTTAATGGACTCAACATTCTAATAGAAATAAGCTAGATGAAGGAAATAGTGCAAATGGAGAAGTTGTGATCACCAAATCCAATAGATTATGTGATTCTCCCACCTCAAACTAAATAATAAGGTATGTATGGAACTATGTTTCAAATTTATATATCATACATTACATCCTAATACTACTTGTATGTAAGTCCAAATTAGCATGATTGAAGATGCACAATGTTAGATGTTAATGAATTATGGTACTAAGTTGAAAATTTTGTAGAGATCGAGTACAAGTTTTGTATTTCAGTATGAACTGAGTTTCAATATTAACCAAGCAATGTCAAAGGATATGTGTCCACTAAGTTTTATTGAGTAAGTTGAGACAACTATAATGCACCCAAAATTTACCTAATATTAGTTCAAAGAATTTAATGGAAGGTGAATTTGATTGTTTGAAGCTATATAGTTGATTTTGATTTACCAAGATTTCAAATTTTTAGAGTGAAGGATTAAGGCTATTTGTAGAGTGATTTGTGTAAAGTGCGAAGGGGTTCTAGTGCATGATTTTGTCTTAACATGTAAGTTGTGTGAAGTTATTTGAGCCACGTTATGCATTTGTGAAGTTACTTTTTTTTAATCCCTAGTTTGCAAGAATGAAATCATCTGCATCTATGAGTGAGGAGGTGGTGAAGGATAACAATGCACAAATTTTTCATATTGATGCATTTCCTCCACCTAAGTTTAGGGAATACCCTAACATTAAGTAAACAAGAGATTATTTAGGAGTGTTGTCTCTAATTCCACCTAGAGTAATGATGGTCATGATGCTAGATCATGTTATATGTGCAAGATTAGAGAGAAAGGTAATTTTCAATTGAGGAATTCCTATGATAAGTTGTGTGACAATGAGATTTTGAAGGATGAAAATGAGGTCATAGATAAGAAAGGGTTAACTAATTCCATAGAATTCCCAAAAGTGTTCAAAGTTGAATAGATAAAGGTCATTTTGAATAGGATGCATGACATGAAACTATGGTTGAAGAATGGAATAGTCAAGATAACAAAGTTCATTATTCATCATGTGGCTAGTTACCCTATTTTGGACTAAGTGAAGACTATTTTTTTTAAGCATGGGAAGTGATTAAAAACCTCATGAATGAAAAGTAGAATGGATGAGGAATTTCAATCAATACTATTAAGGAACATGCAATCAAGTTTGTAGTTTGTGTGATTGCTCATAAGTTTTATCACCCAATTTGTATGAATATTGTGCTATGTGTAGCTTTTAACATGGACTAAAAATTGGTCAAGAAGGACCATAGTTACGATTTGGCTAAGTTGCAATTTATTCAACTTGTAGATAACCTTGGAGTAATTATGAAGGCCAAGAATCCATCTTGTAAGTTTGTATCTCTTATCATATGAATATTTTTCTATGTATGTAACTCTTTTTCCACTACTGGAGATGTTGTTTGGGATAAGACCAGACTAGTGACTAAGAAAATCAATGAATTTATTAATCAGATAGGTTAGATTTATGACCATAATGGATGGTTATTTTGAAGACTTCAAGAGGAAGATGAAGAATATGTTAAAAATAACTAAGTTGGTTGTTGATAATTACTATGATCACACATGTTTTCTTAATACTGATTATACATATGTATAGGTATCTATACTTAGGGTGGTATGGTTAAGACCTATACATTATGAACTAAATATTGATGAAGTGTTAGCCACCATCACAACTTCCTTAGTAGAGGATATTGATAATAATTTTGAGCCATTTGGCACATATGAGAGTACAAAAATAAAGATGATGATGCAAACCAAGGTCCCTAATATGGAAATAAAGAGAAAGAAGATGATTCAATAATTAGAAGGTAAGCTTGGAGAAACACCACTACATATTATAGAAGGTAAAGGAGAAGATCTTAGAAGTGATGAAGGTGATGGTGAAAAACATGAAGGAAAGGTTAAAGAAGTTGTTTGTTGCCAAGACTAAGGCAATCAAAGGCAAAAAAGTTGTTGTTGTTGAGGCTAAGGTGAAGAAGAACTTGAAGAAAGTGATAATCCAATCCACTACTACACTAGAAAGAGTCAGCATGTAGAGATCCAAGGAAACAAGTTTTCCAGCTATCAAGCTAGCAAGAAAAGGGCTAGTCAAGATCACAAGGCATGTTAAAGGAAAAAGTCCTAGAAAGAGGACGTATAATGCTAACAAGGTTGAGAAATGAAACCAAAAGAAGAAGCTAAGGATAAAGTTGGTTGTAAAACTAAATAATTATGAGGATAATGAGGCTGAGGGAAATGAGTCAGATGAATTGAGTGAATTTCAAATTGTATCGACGAAGGAGACTTAAGACATTGACAAGTTATGTGAGAATGTGACAAGTACAAAAGGATTATTTGATTTTAAACATATTAAGTATGAAAATTTAGAGAAGAATGATAAATGGAAAGTTGAACATGCAATTATTGACATAAAGGAAAACTTTAAATATAATCTAATAGATCTAGGTAAGGAATTACCAGAGGAGGTATATAATAAAATTGATGCAAAATATAAATGGGTTTTGATTACTCAAAGACAAGTGAGAGAGGATTCATTAGCCCAAGTTATATCTAATCTAAGAAAGCATTTCATGTTCATATCTATAAGATACTATGCTAAGAAATTTTTGCCAAAGACAATGGCATATAAAATTTTGAAGAATAAAATTAAAGAGGTTGTTCAAGAAATTAAGATAATATGGGAGGAAGTTTTTGGACTGATGCCTATAGATATAGATCAAGAAGAAAAGGAAGTGAAGGAGTGGAACTAGACAATAAATAAGATATTTATAATGATGCCAAGAAATTAGTTGATATGGTTCAAAATATGGCATAGGAGATTATGAAGTAGACTAAAGTAATCACAATCAAGGATGAAACTCTAGACACTACATTTCATAATGTGACTATAGTTGAACAAGATCTAGAGAAGACTATGTCTATTGGGCCAAGGAAGAAGGAGAAAGCTCCAAAATATATTAAAGATATATTCATGGAAAAAAATCCAGTTATTGTGAAAATCAAGAAATATCCAAAGATTGGTGATCAACAACAAATATAGTAGGTAAAAATAAGTCTAATTAATACATCTCAAGTTATTGTTGACAATAATGTGCAAGTGTCAAAAGAAGCACAAGATGTTGCAACTATCGAGTAGTAGAGTGCATTGACACATGAGGAGAAAGATCAAGAAGAAGAGAAAAAATGATCAAGTAGAAAAATCTACTACTACCAGTGAGAGGCCAAATGTCTTAGGACCTCTAAATGAGGAAGAAAATGAGACAATATAGCCAAGTTCCACTGGTAAACTTGTAGTGATCAAGGAACAAACTCAAGGTGTAGAGGAAATGCAAGCAATTATACAAAGATCGAGTCTGGAGCTCCCAAAAAAGACCATAAAATATCTATGCAAAGCTCCAATACTCCTAGAAAAATGATCAAAATGAAGAAAGCCCAATACCCAAGTTCATTTCAAGCTAATCCTATTAAGCTTGATGAAGATATTGTCATACTAGATTGGGACAAGGCAACACTAATTATAGAACAAATGAAAATTTTGAGTGAGTTATTTGCATTCAAGGTAAACCAATCTAAGTTGATGGGAGAGCACCATTAGAAGCAAGCACAAAAATAGGTGTTATATGATATCAAAGTTATATTCATTGAATCTTTTGCTATTGATAATTCAGATAAAAATGCTCCTATTGTTGAGAAATTGATTAAAATTTTAGAGAAAAAAATGACCTAGACATTGATGCTAATGAAAAATTGATGTAATGGTTTGAGAAAAAAATTAAAAAGAAAGTAATGAAAAGGTTGTAGTTTAAAATGTTGTAAGATAGGTTGTTATCCAAACTTGTGACTAACTTGGAGCAAGTTTCAAATAATGTAACTATTATGTTTAGAAAATTGTTTTATATCTCCACCTATAAAAAGGGCATAAGACTAAAGATGGATTAGCTAGAAGCTAACTTACAATATAGTGCAAACACATTGACATTAGATGCAAGTTCAAGTATTTTCCATTTGTCCAAGATATATTTTCAATAGACAAGGCTCACATAACTGACTAGTGAATATAGAAGAATAAGAGAAAAAATAATCTCAATTCAAATCATGATGACACCTCACCTTGAGGTTATGAAGTTGCATCTAAAGAAAGAGAAAGAGTTAGTCCATGTAGATCCAAATTTGTTGTTTATTGACAGTTTGGTGGATATTGATGTGAAATTGGAGCTAGAGATTTAGTCTATTGAATCCATTTAGACTAATTGGGATAACACTTTGAGTGGTATTTTCTAGATATACAAACCAATTGTGGATCAGTTTGGTTTGCAACCCCTTCCCCATCAACCATAAGTGACAAAATAAGGGGGAAGTAAAGGTGATAAAGGGGGAATAATGATAAAATTAGAAAAAATAAATATGAAGACTAAAACAAGAATTGAGAAGAGAAGAAAACAATTTTAAAATTTTGAACATGTATATACTTAGTGTAGAGTCAGAACATATATAGTGTAAACTAGGCAATTTTAATGAAATAACTTGCACAATAGAAGAAGTATTATGAAATATTATATAAATACTTGATAATAACTAAGATTAATAGGCCACTTCAAGGGGGCAACCTCCAAATATCTCCAATGAGAATACACTTCACAATATGATGTTAAAATAACATTCACAACCTCCTATATATAACTAATCATGCTTAGGTTGAATAGACACAACCCAACATAACACCTAGGCTGACGTACCTACATAAATAATAATATAATAATGATAACATGACTTCATTAAGGATTAATGTAGCCACAATTTGACTATTCATAACCCTATATGCACCAATATTAAGGGCATAGCATGCCCCCTCTCTTGAAAGAAGCATTGTCCTCAATGCTAACTAAGTGTGGATTCTTTTGAATGAACTCCTCATCATCCCATGTGGCCTCTTCAACTAGTAAGTTCTTCCATTGGATGAGATACTGAGTTAGGGTTGTATTCCTCAGCTTCTTCATATTCATTTGAAGAATACACTCTAGTTCCAAAATTATTCTTCCCTCTTCATCAAGTTTTGGTAGTACTGTTTGAGTGGGAATATTCTTCCCAATTACCTTCTTCAAACAAGAAACATGAAAGACTAGATGTATATTTCTTGTTGGTGGCAACTCAAGCTTGTAGGAAACACTACCAATCTTTCACATGATTTGGTATGGTCCATAATATCTTGGAGACAAATTATTATTCCTTTTTTGTTGCTTCATTGAGATTTGTTTATAAGGCTGCAATCTCAAGAGGACCTAGTCCCAAACTTCAAAATTTCTTTCACTATGATGTTGGTTTGCTTATTTTTTCATTTAATTTTGTGACATAGCCAAATTCTCCTTAAGTCCTAAAAGTACCTGTTGTTGATGAAGCAAGTGGTCCACTACTTCTTGAACTCTTGGTGATACCTTTAATGATGATGTGATGGAAGGAGGATGATATCCATAAAGTGCCAAAAATGGAGACATTTTTGGTGAGCTATGAAAAGAAGTATTGTACAACGATTCTACAAGAGGTAGCCAATCCACCCATTGAGATTGTTTTTTGAAGTGAAACAACATACATATCCTTCCAAACATTTATTAACAACCTTAGTTTTCCCATCTGATTGAGGATGATGTGAAGAACTATGAGCCAATTAAGTACTCAAACATGAGAATAAATCTTTCCAAAAGTGACTAGTAAAGATAGGACAATGATCACTAACAATAACCTTAGGTGTACCATGTAGCTTTAGGATATTCTCCAAGAAAACTTTTACCACTATACTTTCCATAAAAGGATGTGATAATGCAATGAAATGTGTTGATCTTATACTAGTTTTGACAATTGAGTGTCAACACACTTAAGAAAAATTTCCAAGTTGATGTTGAGTATAATATAGATGTCGAGTTACAATATGTGTTGAGCAAGTTTCACCTGCCAAGTGACTAATAGATTCCAAGCTAGTATATGTGCCAAGTAAACTATAGGTGTCAAGGATGAAGAGAAAACCAAGGAAGCACCTACCAAGCATAAGCCAAAGAAGAGAAAAGCTTAGAAATAGCCTGCAACTTAGCCCAAAGGCAAGAAGATAGCTAAGCCAAGCCCAAAAAAGCCTACTACAAGGAAAATAAAAGAGCTACAACAAAGGAGGCTATGGAGTAGGAAAAGAAGAAGGCTACTGAATACCAAGGTCCAGCCAAGAAGAAGTTGAGAAGAAATTATGTTGCAACTCCTAAATCAAATGAAGAAAGAATAGAGTCTAAGGAAATAAGCCAATTTAGAGTGGTAAGTCACACTACCAATTTTGATGTAGAAAATATATGTGATAACATTAGAGATATTGCAAACTTATCTAGCTTAAAAGGCATTGATTTTAATAAGTTGACTAGAGAAGAACAAAACATAGTTGAATAATCAGTCTACACTATGATGGCCATGTTCAAGAATACTCAACTTGAACTTGACAACTCAATGCTTAAGGAGTTATATTCTATTGTAGAAAATAAATGGCATTATTGCCTCAATATGGAAAAAGAAATAAGAGAGTCAACATTGGTTTGAGTAATGCCTAAACTCACTAAAGGGAAAATTAGCAAGGCAAATAAGCAACATGGGAGCAAATTTGCACCCAAATATAGAGCATTTAGTAAACTTCAAAATAAAATTGAAGATGTTGTCAAAAAGTCCACTCAAATGTGGAAATTAATTTATGGCCTGACAATTGTCAAAGAAGGAGAGGCAAATCCCTTTGAGGGAAGAAACAATGAAGAAGAGGAGGAAAATGATAATGAAGAAGAAGATAAAAAAGAAAAGGAAGATGATACAGTGGAGGAGACACAACAAAGGATAGATAAAGTGGCAATTGTTGAGGAGCAGTAATAAGAATAGAGTGTGGAAGAGACACAACTACCACCCTTAAGCCCTCCACATGATACCTCCACACCTATAGATATAATAACTACAAAATATGTTCCTAACAATTCTAGTCAAAACATAAATCCACTAACTGTAGAAGATCTCAAAAGGATTCTTCACCAGACTACACTACAAGAACAATTGTGTACAAATCTAGTCTTGGTAAGTGTGGAAGAATTACAAAAGGTTGTAGTAGATATAACAAGGGATAAGGTTAATCCACAAGAACCACCTTCTCACATCCCTATAGCCACAAGTGGACAATCAATAGTGCAAATAGTACTAGACACATCTACAAAGGTTGACTCCACAGTTCAAGTCTTGATGATTGAACAAAAGATACAAGATATAGAGGAGACAGAGCCTATAAGGGACCAAATAGGATAGATAGATACATCCATCTCTACAACATAACTACAAGGTGTAGCCCCACATATCATAGTAATTAACAAGGAAAGATTTGAAGAGGACAAGGAAAGTCCTAAGGAGAAGGAGCAAGAGATAATACAAATATTGGTAAATTTTCCTACAATAGGAACTCCAATAATGCTTCAGAAGCTGAGCACTATTGCCATGCCACTAAAAATGTCTACACCAATCTCAAGCTCAAATGGAGTAGCAAGGGTACTTCACCATGGAGACCCTACATTAGGTGAGGACATAGTCATCCCCAAGTATGACTATGAAACTATGAACATTGATCAAACCAATAAAGTGCGAGAAGCACTATAAAGGAAAAAGAAGAAAGAGATACTTAGGAGCAAGTATAAATAAAGGCAAGCATTGATGGAAATAAAGGAAATCTTTATAGATGCCTTCAGCTTGCAAACACCTAATGAAACTAAGTCCATCATGGAGAAACTATCCAATATAGTGGACTAGGTGTAGAATGAAGACCTTGATACAAATGCCAAACTATTAGAATGGTTAGAAAAGAAGTTTCAAACAAAGGTGAATGAAAGAATATCTAGTGAGATAGCATTTTCACAAGTTGAACTAGCAAAAAAAAAATTGAAAAAGTGAAGGAAGTACTCGAGAACATTTTCTCATTGTACACAAAGCTATGTGATCCTTCCATTTTCACTTAGGAAACTAGCTAGAGGATTATGAGCATGGAAAGATATTTAAAGTTATCTGCTATGCAACTACCAAGAGATCCAACTTAGAGTGAGAAGCATTTACACACTATGCTTCACACTCAGATAGAATTAGCTATATTAATAGTAGATGAGGCAAACATCAAGGCCAAGTTAGTTCAGATGCAATCTTCCATAACCCCGCACATGGAAATCTTGCAAAAAGAACTCGCCTATGCTGAAAATGTGTTAAACAAACACCCCAATCTTTCTACATTAGAAGGCCTAGTTTAGCTTGCAGCAGAGCTAGCCATCCAGATAAAATTAGTGGAAATTGCACTACAAAATTGGGATGCTACTTTAAGGATAGTAATGGAGGGAAACAAATCCTTTTTGGCAAAATATTCAATTAATGTGTAGACCCCTTTGACATAAGTATCAAAAAGGGGGAGATAAATTTCTAGGGGGAGATATAGAAAAGCCAAAAGGAAACTATAACTACAAGGGAAGATATGTGAAAAGGGGGAGTTACAAATTTTGAAGAGTTAGAACGAAGTAGATAAGAAAAAGAATGATAAGGCAAAGCATATTAGAATCAGCATGAGACAAATCCAATATGAGATGTTTTGGATACAACAAAGGCACATCAACTCAAGGGGAGTTACAAATTTTGAGGTAGAAAAATCCTTCACAAAATTTTGAATAAATATGAAGTTCTGTATATATGCCAAATAGAATGTATATTATACTCAATAAGATTAGATTCATAATGTATAGTTAAGTGTTTTTGACACTCATGTCAAAGGGGGAGATTGTTGATCTCAGACTAGTTTTGATAATTGAGTGTCAACACACTTAATGAAAATTTTCCAAGTTGATGTCAAGTATAATATAGATGTTGAGCTAGTATATGTGTCAAGTAAACTATAGGTGTTGATCAAGACATAATTTTTATATGTGCCAAGCATCGGTAATCAATAAGTGTCAAGTAATAGAAAATCAAAATAAGAGTTTGTGCCCTCACAAACTAAGATGTAAACTATTTCTGAGCCGACATGTGATAAATCTCGAACGATTAAAAGATAAGATCAAATCTATTTTATTCCTTATGTAATCAACATGCAACCAATCATAAAAATGGAAAGATTTGAGTGGAAAAGATGGATGAATCTCAATCGTAGATTCATACCTAACCCTAAGTCACGAAACCTTTTTAAGGAGGTCGAAACCCCATAATTCAAAAAAATGTATGAGAGAGTATGTGAGAAGAGAATTAAAAAGAGGAATGATAGAGTAAAAGAGAGTGAAAAATATAAGGGTGAAGAGTACATTCAAGGTGACTTAGAAAAATAGAGGAATTGCCAAATTAGTGAACATTAGAATAGAGTATCAGCACTCTGTATAAAATCATATTAGATCAAAGAGGATGAGATTAGAATGGACTGAACATCGATCTAAAATTAGTAATTGAAGATTGTAAGTTATCAAGTCAACATATTCTACTATACTTTCTAGCCATTGTATTAGGAGAATGAAAATTTGATGAAGATAAGTTGGTTTAACAACCATTTTGTAAATCCTTTAATAGGGTGACATTCCAAGTGAATGTTTTGTAAATCCTTTAGATAGGTACACTTTTAACAAGGTGTTGGAGCCTTTAATAGGGCAAGCATCTCACAAGGTAGACCATTGATGATGATCAAACTTTGTAACCTTGACAAGTTACATATTGCTACAGTGGTAAGTTGTGGGTATCATCCTCACCCCAGTTCTACCTTCTCATTTTGGAGATGCATGTATTGATTTTATTTAAAAAATTTATATCTTATAGTTTGGTACTTCTGATTCACACCCCTTGCCTTCACCAGAAATATTCTCCCACTTGTAAATTCTGACAAAATGTGCATAATTAGTGAGGTGATCAACTACTACCATGATAACATTATGACCTTTAGATTTGGAAAGCCCTGTGATGAAGTCCATGGAAACCTCTTCCCAATGTTGGCTAGGAATAGTGTGAGGCCTTGCCTTGACCTTTTGTAGCCTTAGTTATTACTTTATCTTTTTGTTACTCTCAACTCAAGATGTTGAGACATTATCAGATACTTGAACATATCATATTATTTCATGTTGTGTGATGTTATTTTCTGATATTTGATATCCATCATTTAATGCTTTATGCAGATGTATGTTGACAAATTAAGTAAAATGTAAGATTAACACATTGATTTTGGAATCTTTATGATTAAGGATATAAGTAGGATGCAAGAAACCCTGATTTATGTATGTTTCAATTTATGTAAATTTTTTATATGTATATATGTACATGTGATTTTCGGGGCTACTGATGTGTGCAATGAGTGTGCAGATATTTTAGCCAAGGAAACTGAGGAAGGAACATAACTGATCTCTATGTGCTAATTTTTGGAAACCTTGTTGTTCGTAATTTATGTATTGTCTTGTGAGATATATGTATGTATCTTCTTTGTTCAGTGAATGTTAATGTTCGTAATTATGTTCTTTCAGTGTCGCTTGATACTCATAAAATATTTATGTGCTTCAGTGTGTTGTTTAGGGTTAATTGTTTAACCTTTGGACCAAGTTGGTTTAAGTTAGTGTCAGTTTTCTATTAGGTTCTTAATTGAGGTTAATCATCCCTAATCTAGATTAGTGCTTAATTTGCATGTCAGAGTAGTTAGAAGGTCCTATTTTATTCTTAGATTTTGTTTGGCTCTAAACCTCTTTCCTAAGGCTTAAAACTTGATATTTTTATACCCAAAGGGTATGGGTATGGGTTAGGGGTCCTTTCCAACCCCTAAGCCCCTTTTATTGACTTTTGAGGTCACTCAAAAAGTCCCTTTTTTCCTTTGTGCGAAAATTGACCATGGTTATCTTGAGCTAATTCACCTCATCTCCACTTAGGGTTTAATCATAGTGTAGGTTGAGTTAGTAGTTTCTAGATTTGTTAGTGGGTGGAAATAGTTATTGCTCCTTTTGGTGGTTGAGTTTGAGGCTTATTTAGAGGCCCTTATTAGACTTGTGGAGGTTGTTACCCAATCTCTACATTTAGAGAGGAGTTCTTGAAGATTGAAGCAAGGAAATGGAAACTCTACTCAAACTTGTTCATTGCCATTACCTCTTTGTGAAGGTTGGAATTCTCATCTCCCTTGTTCAGATTTCATTCTTGTATTCATGCTTATGCTACCTTGTTGTTGTTAAATGGTTGTATGTTGTGGGTATGTTGGGAAGATTTGAAAACCATGTTATTTTTGGGTGATTTCCTTTCATGTTTATGTTTGAAATTTTGAGATTTTCTTGCATGGGTGTTTTGGTATTACTCACCCTTGGAGAGGGCAGAAGTGACCAAATTTGGGAAAGGTTTGTTTAGTCGGACTCTAGCCAGTGTAGAGTCTCTTCTCAGGATGAGAAGATGGAGAAAGGGTGGGGTGTTATGGGCCCCTACCTATCAACACTAACCTTGTATGATTCTGGTGTGTTGAAATGGAAGAACGGAAGTTTTGGTATATAGCCCTGATTGGGCATCTGTTTGGTGTTGTGCTTGACTTCTCCTGGTTGGAAGAATCCACCTTTCCCTAGTTTTGATTCATTGTGAATCCTATTGTGTAAACCATGTATGAGTTTTTATGTTGATTGTCTCTTGGTTATGCTTGGTTGTCACCCGATCAGATTTTGTTCCCTCCATGGTTCTTGAAATGTGTTGAAAATTTGATTAAATTGTTAAAATTTGGGATTGATATCCTATATAAATTGGTATTTCAAACTTTGTTGAATTGGCAACGAAGCCGGGTTTTCTTCCTAATTCTTTCCTGGCTGAGCCCTTGAATCAGGTTTGCCAATAAAATTGGTGTTTGAGTATAATTGCTTGTCATGTGATTTAATTGTAAATTTTAATTTAGATGGATGCACATCAAATTAGGATTAAATGATGATGGTTTAATTGAGTAAATTTTTGAGTTTTCTTTATGTTGAAAAATGAAATTTATGTTATGAATGTAAGTTCAGTTTCAGGATTTATGGAAGCAAAACAATCCTTGCATTATAGTAAAGGGATCATTCATATTCTTGGAATATTTAATTTTGTAATAAGCTCCTATTAGACTTTAAAAAAAAAAAGATAACCCCTCTTAGTAAATCAATCTTTTTCAAAAAAATTTATACTTGAGAAAATTTATTCTTAGAGCAAAAATGCTCACTGCCTTTTGTATGAGGAGCAAGAATTATTGTCTTTTGCCATAGAGCATCAAAAAGATTCTATTAATATTCTCTTGAACCTGTTAATATTAATGGTTTAAATAAAATAAAGTAAAATAAATAAATAAATAAATACAAAAATGGACATATAAGTTAAGGAAATATCCTATCTACTTTCCTTTATTCTTAAACTCCTTACCTTATCCTCCTTTCCCATAGATGGGCACATCATTTGAAGGCTCCATTAAATAGGGGTCTTGCTTGAGTAGGGTTGTCATCATAGTACTTCACCTATGTTGATTGGAGGAGAACCTGCAACAAAAAGGAAGAGAAGAAACAATATTATTAAAGCAAACTACCTTACTTGTTTTTGTTCTTCTCACCTTTTTCCTAGGCATTGAAAGAAGGGTGCCATCATGACATGGCTGACATCACCCTTCCATTCCTCTTTTTGGTCATTTCTTGTTTTGGAGGGAGTCTTAATGATTTAAGAAAATTAAGTCTTAAATCAACTACATTTTCTTCCCACCTATCATTTTGTTTGGGGGCTTGATTTGCTCACATGAGCTACCTCACGTACCTTCTCCAAGTAGCTTGTAGTTGTCACATTGGATAGACCTTGGTTCATGTGAGCAAACTTTGGGAGGGAGAAAGTTGTAATAACATTGATTAAACCCTTTGCCATCTTGTTTTGTTGGTCACCACCTTTCCTACACCTTTTCTTGTGTTCGGTCTGCACTTAGTATTTGGGGCCGTGTGCCTTGAAAAGCGCTTGGTAGCACTGAGTTTAGGGAGGGGTAGTTAATGGTTAGTAGGGCCACGTGGGCGGTGTTAGGATATGGGGGGGGTAGTATGTAGTTTTCTTTTGATTAGTTAGTGGTGGTAGTTATTGTACGTTAGAAGGTGAGTATAGATGTTAAGTTAGTTAGTTTAAATGTAAGTTTAGTATGTGTTAGTTAGATTTTATTTTAATTTAAGTTTATTAAAATTGTTTATAGTTGATAGTTTGTAGAATGTAATTAGTTAATTTGTTTAAATGTATGAAATTTTAGATTAGTTAGAAATAGAGTTAGATATGGTAGTTAGTAAGTAGTTAAGTTTTAGTTAATATTAGTTTTAGTTAAGATTTTAATTTAGTTTGAAAATGTTATTAGAGTTTAGTTTATTATTCTAATTAATTTATAATTTAATTTAGTTAGATTTAGTTTAGGTGTTAGGGAATTGTGTTAAGTTAAATTTTAAGTTATTTTAAATTTTTTAGCATGTTAGTTTTGTGATAAGTAATTTAGTTAGGGTTTAGAATTAAGTTAGTTATATATTAAGTTAGTTTAGTATCAAATTTATATTAAATGTAATATAGTTTAGATTTTAATATAGTTAGTATTTCTTTTAAATAGATTTTTATTATTATTTTATATATAGTTTAGTTGCAATCATAGTTTTAATTTAGCATTAATTGAATTGGAATCTAGATCGTGATTTTATTTGAATTAAAAGGATAAGTTAAATTTAGTTATAAGCATGATGCTAAATTAATATTAAATTTTAGGTTCTATCTTCATGTAAATTTAGTAAGATTAGATAGTTAATTTTTATGTTAAGATAGTTGAAATGTTTAGAGTTGATAAAATAACGTATCCTATGATCAATATCAATCTTATAACAAAAGCTTCAATATCTTAACGATGTAATCGTACTCATGTTTATAATCTTAAGACATAATGGAGAGAACCTTTAAAAAAAATTCTATCACAATCATTTCAAACTTAGAGCATGTTTAATTATTAATCATTATTCAAAAAAATGTTTGGTGTTGTTGCCCTTGTAGTTTGGGCATGACAAATAGATAAAGGCTGCAAGAGACCTGTCTTAATTGTTTCCCCCTTTTTTCTTTGACAAATCAAACATTAAAGAGGTAAAATTTCCACAATCCATAGCAAAGATAAACTGATATATTTCCGGATTCAATTGTGTAACAATTTTTTACCATCAATGTTTCGAATCACACCAAGTGATCCATCATCAGGATGAAGAGAGCAAGAAATCTCAAACAAAATGGGTTGCAAAAGTTGACTGACTCAAAGATATAGGGACCAAGGGGGAGGGATTGCACGCACACCAAAGAAGCCAAGTAAGGAGATGGTAGGATAGAAGACCCCAAGTGATAGACTCATAGTCAACTAGGAAAAAAAGAGCAAGAGAAGTGAAAAGGAGAACAAAAGAACATATAGCCAGATGTAAGGCATGTAGCAAAAATGCACATCCCCACTAAAAAAGAATAGCAAAAAAAAAGAAAAACAAAAAAAAAGTAAATAAAATAAAAATAAAAATAAAATACTAAAATGTAAGTTGAATAATACATATATCAATGAATAGAAAAACACCACAAAAACAAACTCCTAAATAAATATATAAATGAACATCCACACTAAGAACAAAACACATAAAAAATTAAAATTAAAAATAATGATAAAAATAAAAATAAAAATAAATAATGATAATAAAATAAAGAAATTGAATAAAAATGAAAATATGAATATGAATAAAAATATCGAAAGACAGAATATATATATATATATATATATATATATATATATATATATATATATATATATATATATATATATATATATATATATATATATATATATATATACACAACATGTTAGATAGAACACATACACACATAGTGTATAACGAGTGTCTGTGTAAACATTCATCCACAAATTTTTGAACATCACCTTTTAGCCCTTCCCAAAAAAATCTTTCTTGATCTGATGATATGTCTTCAAAAATCTTGAATGACCACCAATTGGGGACTCATGTATTTCTTTGAGAATCTTTTGTTTAAGAGTAGAATTCTTGTAGAGAAAAAAGCACTCTTTATACCAAAGAATATCCCCCTTTAAACAAAACTTATCTAAACTACTAGGGTCACTTTTTATTTTTTGGATGATATTACTTGTTGCAACATCATTTTTCCACTCTTCTTTGGCTTCTACCACCAAATTTTCTTGTAATACAAAAAGGGCACACAATAAGGCTTCATCTTTTTCATCCTTCCTAGAAAGTGCATCGGCCATAATATTTTCCTTCCCTTTCTTGTATAAAATTTCAAATTCATATCCCAACATCTTAGTGACCCATTTTTGTTGCTCTTTTGATGATATTTTTTGTTCCAAAAATTATTTTAGGCTATCATGATCTATCTTAACCTTGAAGTGTCAATAGATTAAATAAGGCCTCCATTTTTCAACTGCATAAAGGATTGCTAGCATTTCCTTCTCATAAATAGGTTTCAGTTGATTTTTACCTTTTAATTTATGACTCTCAAAAGCAATTGGTAGACCTTCTTTCATGAGAACTAATCCTATCCCATTTCTATAATCATCACATTCCACAATGAATTCCTTGGTGAAGTCTAGAGTGGCAAGCACTAGAGTTATAGCATAACCTTCTTCAATTTCTCAAATGATACATTAGAAAATTCATTCCAATGAAAGGAATCCTTCTTCAATAGAGTGGTAAGGGGTGCTACTATATGACCCTAATTCTTCACAAATATTCTATAGTATCATGTCAATCCCTAGAAACCCCTCATCTTCTTAATAGTTTTTGGAATAGGCCATTCCATGATAACCTTAATTTTGTTAGGGTCCACCTTTAATCCTTCATTTGAAACTATGTGTCCCAAATAATCCACCTCCTTAAGACCAAAGTACACTTGCATGGCTTAGCATAGAGTTGATGATCTTTTAGTAAATTTAATGCTTGATCTACATGCTAAAAATGTTCTTCCCAAGTCTTGCTATAAATTAATATATCATCAAAAAACACTAACACAAAATTTCTCAAGAAGTTCATAAAAATGGAATTCATCAAACTTTGGAATGTAGATGGTACATTGGTAAGATTGAATAGCATGACCAAAAATTCATAATGACCTTCAGGAGTTCAAAATGTTGTCTTACAAATATCTTCCTCCTTAATTTGAATTTGGTGATAACCCAATCTAACATCTAACTTGGTAAAATACATAGCTCCATTTAATTCATTTAGAAGATCATCAATGACTAGAATAGGATTGTTGAGCACTCTATAATCTAGATACATGCACCAATTATCATCCTTTTTACACACCATCACAATAGGTGAGGAGTAAGCACTTTGGCTATGCCTGATAATTCCTGCCTCTAGCATTTTCTCAACAATTTTTCTATCTCACTTTTTTGTATGTATGGATGCCAATAAGGTCTAATATTTGGTGGTTGGCTCTCTAGAACTAGTTTTATGGCATGGTCATGATCCCTCTTAAGAGGAATTCCTTTAGGAATATATCCAATAATCATTGAGTCATGATCAATTATTGCTTGTAAATCTAGATGAGTAAGAGCATTAGAATGAGAGACTTTTAATGAAAATAGCTGGGCAAAAAATCCATCAACAGCTTTCTTAAGAAGCTTTTGTATTTGATGAGAGCTTACTATTTGTGGAGATTTTTTCTTCGATCCTCTTAGCTTTATTACCTTTCCTTTTCAATGTAATTGTATGAATATTTATTATAAGTTCATCTCAATTGTTCCCAATGTAGTAAGCCATTCTACTCCAAAAACAATATCCACTACACCCATGGATATTGCATACATTGGGGTATCATGTTGATAATCTCCAATAGATAATTTAATGCTATGACACTTCCCTAAACAACTAACTATGCCCCTATATACAATAAAAACTTGAAACTTTGGGAGTGGATATATAAAACAATTAAAAAGAGTTTCCAACTTTTTGTTGATGAAATTATGAGTACTACCTGAGTCAATCAACACTATTACTTTCTACTTCTTTAAGAAACCTACTACCTTGAGAGTTTGTGGTGCACAAAAACCTGAAAGTGCATGACAAGAAATGATTGGTTGAGAATCATGTGATTCCTCACCTAAATCCCTATCCTCATTTGATATGGGCTCATCCTCTTCTTCCTCACTTGAACCTTCAATATAGAACAATTTATTTTCACTACATTTATGTCCTCAACTATATTTTCTATCACAGCTAAAACACAACCCTTTTTCTCTTTTCTCCTCAATTTGTTCTAAAGTCAACCTAGTACAGTGAGGAAGAGAAGGTGTTGAATATCCTTTTTTTCTTGTCACATTAGCCCCTTGCTTTCTAGGAATCAAGAACTTCTCCTCTACCCTACATGCCAATATAAAATACTCATTTACTGAGCTAGGACAAAACATGCATACCTCATGTTGAATGTGATCCTTGAGACCAACCAAGAATAAATCATTCAAGTTCTCCTCTATAACTGTATCCACTCTTAAGGATAGATTTTGGAATTTTTGAATATAATCCTTAACTGATCTTATCTGTTGAAGCTTAGAAAGTTGACTAAAGAAGTTTTCTATCACACTATTGTTATATTGTGCTTGGAGTTTTTCTATAAAAATTAACCATGATACAATAAGACCCTTTTTCCTAATATGAGTACAAAGCCAATGATACCAAATGAATTGATCTAATTCTAGATATTAGGAAGCCATCGTGACATTTTGTCCATATGGGATTTGATGTACTTCAAAAAATTCTTCCTTTGATTTATCCATGTTAGAGGATCCTTGCCATCAAATTTGCGCATATCCACCTTTGGAAAAAAATTCCTAAATCCTATAGGATTAATAAAATTTGTGCCATTATTAGTCGACTTTAAGGTTTCACCTTGATTTCTTGAGAGCTCCTTCCTTGTTTCATTCATATAGGTGCTTAACATGCTTCATATATCTGATATATCTTCTCATAGGTGACACATATCCCTCTTAACCTCTTCCTTGAACTTACTAGGTTCCTCATTGGAATTACTATTCTTTGTTGCATCCCAATCTTGATTAGAGTATTTCCCCAGTGTGGTAGCATTCTTTTTGCCTCTTGTTAATGACCTCATCATGATGGAAATCAATGTTTTTGAAATAAATCACACAAATGAAATGTAAATTCTCTAATTTTTTTTTTAAAAATCTACTCTAACTTACTAGGGCCAAATACCTTTACTTGAAAAAAAATCCCAAAAAAAATAGCAAATTTGTTGTCTTGAAAGAGAATTTTCCTAACTTTGCAATATCTTGCTTTTTTAAAAATTTCTCCAAGATTTGAAATTTAGGCTCCTCTACTATGTATTTAAAAACCCATTACAAGTTATACTCTAATTCAACATGATGTGAGAGATATGAAGATCTCAATAAATTGTGTAGAAGTAGTAATTCCACAATAATTTTCTCAAATTTTCTCTAATTCCTCTAAATTTGGTACTACAGCTTATTTAATATGGTCTTCAAAAATCCTTTAAAAATATTTCAAAAAATCACTAAAATTTGAAAGTTATGCTCTTCCCAAAATCACCCCAGTGTTGAGAAAAAAAACCACTTGTAATGAAATAACTTTTGAAATAGAAGAAGAAATATGAAATATTATATAAATACTTGGTAATAACTAAGGGTAATAGGCCACTTTGAGGGGGAAACCTTCAAATATGTCCAATGAGAACACACTTCACAATATGATGTTGAAATAAGACTCACAATCTCCTATATATACCTAATTATGCCTAGTTTAATAAACACAACACTACATAACACCTAGGCTGACCTACCTACATAAATAGTAATATAATAATGATATTATGACTTATTTAAGAATTAAGATAGCCACAAGTTGACTATTCATAACCCTATATACACCAATATTAAGGGTGTAGTAGTAAAGGTATGGATTATATTCAAAGGAGGAGTACTTGTGTTTAAAAAATTTAGTGAATAGTTCTGAAAGTTCATGACGAAGTGTTTTTTACACTAATGTCAAAGGGGGAGATTTTGATCCCTAATCCATGCCATCTATTAGTGTCAAACACTTAGTCATTGAAAAGGAAAGATTATTCACTCATCACTATGACCAAGTCATCCTATATAAGTCATGATAAAGAATGCAAACTTGTACATATTCCAAGTAATGTGTCAAGCAAGCTACTAGTCTTTGAGTACACCTATAATTGTTGAGATTATCATAGACTTAACATAGATAATAATGATTTTCAAGTTAGTCAAAGTTAATAGTGGATGTCGAGTGATATAAAGGCCAAGTTATTTAGCTCATACCAAGCATAGTTAAGGTTGATGGACAACATGAAGAAATGGTTTATGTCGGGCGCCAGTGTGATGTAAGTTTTGAGTAACACAATTTCACATACTTATTTATGATGATACTAAATCTTATGTTAACAATTTTTGTTGAGTTGGAAGCATTTTTGGAGATTGAGGAGGTAATAAAGGAGGTGATTTTGCATTGAGAGGGGGAGCATTAAGCCCTAGGCAAGGTAATCCACCAATCAAAAAAAATGCAAGAACCAAAAACAAAAGGATTGATTCTAGATCGTTTATTTGGATCTAGAAGGTTCACCTAATCATATATTTTAAGGAGGGTCTATGACCCAATTCATGATGGATGAGATGCATGCCCATGAATAGGTGAAGATAAAAGTTTTGGAGGTGAATAAGAGTGTAGAGATTGAGAAGTGCAATGGAAATTTTTGAGCACAGATAGAGGAGATCTATTAGAGTTAGGTGATATTTTATTGTACAGAGGAGATATGTTATCAAGCATTAAAGTTCTAACAAAAGAATTAGGTAATGAAAATTTTAATAGGTGTTACAAGGTTTAAATATCTTAATAGAGTAGTTTTAACATGCTTATGAAAATCTCCTAATAGAGTACTCACTTCGTTGTGATGTAAAATTCATTTGACCAAGGTAGAACTTAGCAGTTCTTTTAGAATTTAACAAGGTAGATCCCTCACTGGGTAGACCATTGGAAGTAATCAAATCATAGTAGCCTTAACATGCACAACTTTATTGCTACAGTAGTGAAGATTTTTTTGGTGTCATACCCACCATAGTTTTACCTTCACCTTGGAGAGTTTATGTGTTACCATGTCTATGTGTTAATGTGTTATGTGTTTATGAGTTTACATTGATGTAGTTAAAAGAAAGACCTAGTATTATGTTGATGTGAATGGTTTCATTGATATGAGATGAATGCGTAAATAAGAGTTTTGTGCAGTGATATAAAATATGTTTCATGTTGAAGTCAAAGGAGTGTTATAGATCCAAATTTACCACCCCTTAGTATCACCCTTTCCCTATTAGATTTCCAAGAAAAATAACAATGCATTGATTTGGGTATATGTTAGAAATCACACCAACCACTAAAGGATGAAGTACTCCAAGTTATACATAGAATCCATATTTTTATTCCATGAACAAAGGATGTGCAAAGTGTATGCCCCCATTTTAAAGCAATTGCAAACACCTTAATGAGAGTAATATCTTTAACATAATCATACATTTATTTATTGTATACAATTTGCACTATGACATGCCTCCAAGAAGAGAAACATATCAAGGGAAATGAGAACATAGCAAATAGAGAGAGCACAAATGGGATCTACTAACTTTGGGTTCAATAAGATCATATGATAATATTAAATATTATATCAAATATGAAAATATAATCACTCCCTAAAGGAGGTAGAACTATGCCACTATGGAGGAAAAGACATAGAAGAACTATGAAGAATAGTCTTCTTGGGTCAATAATAGGGAGAGAAAAATGAATCAATGCTACCATATCATAAGCAACCAAGAAGACTACACAAGGTCACTAGTACAAATACTAGCACAAGCATGACATACCATGCAAAAAATAAAAGAAGAAAAGTGATACAAATAGAAGAATGTGTATGAAAGGGTGATTAATTTATCCTCTTGAGATCAAAAGAGTAACAAGAATCATCTAAAGAAATTAAAATACAAAACAAAAAGAAAAAACACAACATAGGGAAAAACACTATACGAGAACACAAAGACTACTACAATGAATAAAATTCATTATAAGGATTTTATGTGCCCCCCTTTTCTTTGTCCACTAGGGAAAGGATGAAAAATTGTGTGAGGAACGATATCCATTAGAATAGGAATCACAACAAGTTCTTAGCAAGGACTTTGAGAGTCGCTATGTTCATTACTAGGAGTGATTGTAAGTAGCACAAAAAGCATGTTAGCAAAATCAATATTCATATCAATAAAATCTTCATCACTACTAACATATTCACCATCTAAAGTATCCTCCATATCTAGATTAATAGAATTTAAAATATGAACATAATCATCAATTTTATCCTTATGTAAAATGTTACCTTGTTTAGCTTCCTTCAAAGACTCACACATGGTTTGATCAAAGGAAGGTAAAGGTTGAGATGAGGATGTAGGTTGAGAAGAGAGATAATGATTTGTATCCTTAGTTTTAGCTTGAAGCTTCTTGTGATATTTATGAGCATGTAGATTATGAATAGTCTTATAAGATACAATAGAAGGATTGGGATCAACTACTATAGGTTCCAAAAAAAGAACATAAAAAAATTTAGTAGATTTAGAGGGAAGAACATGTTTAGAAGTATAAGGAGAAAATGGAGTAGGCAAGATAGGTGGAGGTGAATAACCCTTAGCTAGGAAGACTTAGTTCCATAATCTTGGTTACTTTATATTTTTCATAGTTTCTATAAAGATGATCTGGATGAGTAGGTGTTTTTTCAAGATGAGATGACCAGTATAAATTAATCTCAATAGAATCTCTAAGATGTGGTGGTTTATAAAGAGAATTATTAATAGTAATAATGTTTCAATAATAAGGAAATTTGAAGGCATTTTATGACTTGCATGGAATAAATCCATAGAATACCAAGCTTAACTTGAAATTGATCAGAAGTAGGAATAACAACAAAGTTAATAAAAAAAATTCCTTGATAAAGTAATAGTCAAAGTGATAGGACCTTGAGGATGGAGTAAACCATTAGAAGTTTGAATTCACATAGGAGTAGTCTCATAAGTATCTCTATGCAATTATTTGTTAAAAAATAATTCTTCAGTGATAACATTCACAACAAAGGAAGGATCAACCAAAGTACCTTGAGAAGGAATGTGAGAAACTCCAATAGTGATGTAAAGAGGACCATTAGGTATTTTAAACATATAAGACTAAATAAAGGTAATAATAGGTGTTTTTTAGGTTTAGGTAGAGAAGAAATCAAAGGTTAAGATGCTAACTTAACATGATTAACCACCCAATTTTCTTCTTGTATCTTCTCATCATAATCAATATGGTGATTGAAAGAAGAAGATTGATTGATTGATAACATTTGCTAAGTGAGAAAGTAAAGGATTAGTGTAAATTTGCAAATTATGATTAGGTGTCACAATATATTTATTCATGTTATTATCTTCAAAATCAATAGATATAAACTTAGAATCAATAAGGTCTTGAATAACATTCTTCAAACCATAAATTTTTGAGTATCATGACCCAATTGACAGTGATATTGATATAAATCATTTGAATCAAAACACTTAGGTAATAATTTACTAGTATCAATAGGATGAATAAGAGGATGGTGAAGAACACAAACATGAGTTAACTTAGTGATCACCTCATACAAAGGTTCAAATAGTTGAGTATACTAAATATAAGGATGAAATAAAAAGTAAAAAATAGCCATACCTTGGGATGTAGTAGCCTCTTGATCATCAATTTTATTTTTAGACTTGATTCTGATGAAATTGTTAGGTTTAGAGAATTTTTATTGGATTTTTGGTACCATGACTCTTATCACTAGACACAGGAGCCATTAAAGTAGAACTCTCAAGTTCACTGACTTGTAACTAGTAACGGTGAAACATTGTGCATAGATATGAAAATGAGGTATACTCAATAATGATAATCTTATCCCTAATGTCTTTTTGTAAATTATAAATAAAAATACATTGAATATCATGATCAGGCACATGATAAGAAATTTGAGCATACAAATGTTTAAATCTACCAATAAATTCAATAGCTTTCTCTTTAACATTCTACTTATAATGCATTAACTTAGTTAAAGAAATTTGAGGACCAATATTATTCTAAAACTATTAAATGAAAAAATTAGTAAGAGTTTGAAAAGAATAAATAGAATAAGGAGGTAGAGAGAAATACCATTGCAAGGCTCTATCCCTGAAAGTATGTAGAAACAACTTAGCCATAAGCCTATAGTCATGAGAAAAATCACTATATATAGTCTTAAAAGTTTTAACATGAATTACGAGATCTCCCTTACCATTATAAATCTCAAGACGAGGTACCTCAATATGTTTTGGGATAATAACATGAAGAATATCTAAGGAAAGAGGATTAGAAACATCACATGTAGGAATATTGTACTTATATTGAGTTAATTGAGAAAGTTCTTATTGTAAAATAGTGATGATTTGAATCAAGGTACTAATGGTAGGATCAAAAGAAACACTAGTAGGTATAGGTAAGCTAGATGAATTAGGAAAGTTATAAGAAGTGGAAGGAATATCCAAAGATGTTAGTGGAGGATGAGAAGGAATAGTTAAAGGGTTTGAATAAGTAAAGGAAACCACATTAAACAAAGGTAATGAAGAAGGAATGAAAGTAGGAGGAACATTAGGAATGGAAGTAGGAGGAACATTCACGGGAAGTGAAAGACTAGGAAGACAAACACTTAAAGGAGTGGACACTTGATTAGAGGTACTCATAAGAGACATAGCATATATACGTATGCTAGAAAGAGTAGTAGAAATCAATATAGAATGTTAAAGGATAGTGGAAGAAGGAGGATATCCTAACTCTTGAGATAATTCTGTCAAATATTTAGAAAGAGTATCAATATGGTGAAATATAACACACAAGATAAAACTATTATTGTCATCATCAAATTTTTAAGAGCTTCAATTGCAACAAAAATTTTAGGACTCTAATTTTCTTGAGCAAGCCAAGTTTCCAATTTATCAAATTCACTAGAAATATAATCAACTTGTGAAGGAGGAACTCTTAAAACACCATCATCATGGGATGAGTAAGAAGAGTTATGCTCTATTATAGGATTAAGATCACAAGCCCTAGAAAGAAAAGAGGAATCATAATCAAAGGATCCCATGAGTATATGGCTTTTCCTAATGGGAATTTTTTAAGTTGGACTTTGTGTAATAAAGCTCATAAAAGAGGAGATAAAAAAAGGAAACCCTAATGAGTTATAACCACAAAGATGTAATAAAGATCATAAAAGAGAGATCTAACCACACACAAGATATCCAAATATAACTCTATGAAAGAACAAAGAAAGGTGGGCTCACCAAAGGAAGATAAACAACTAACATAAACAATCTAAGTCTAAAAAGAGAAGGATGCAAGTGAGGTTCACCAAAAGAAGGTGAAGCCGAGGCCAAATAAGAAAGGCAAAGGGATCTAACTCCAAAATAAAAAAGAGGGGACTTTTTAGGCTCACCAAAATGTTTAGTTGTAAAATGGAAGAGATTTATTAAGATGTAGACTCCCACTTTATCTAGGTTTACTAAAACATTCAAGTTTATGTGTGAGGTAAGTGTTAGAAATGTTTAGAATAACTGGGGGGGGGTGAATAAGATACTCAAGGTCTATATGTACCATTTGAACTTTTAAACATAAAAACTCACTATTCAGTCTATCCTGTTGTTTCTCAGCCTCTACTATAATAGAATTATTGTCTTAAGCATAAATTTATTTGTATAATGAAAACATCATCAAATGTAAAACATGTAAATAATTCAACACATATTTGACACTAGTATTTTTATGTGAAAACTCAATTTGGGCAAAACCACTAGCAAAATGTCACTAGTTTTCACTCTTTCAAAGTGAGCTCTATTAGAATCCAACCCTCTTAAAGGTTACAAAACACACTGTTAAATGTGACCTTGTTAAAGGATTTAATCACCCTATTAGAATTGGCCTTGTCAAAGAATTTGATCATTCTATTAGAATGTCACCTAGTTAAAGGATTTACATAGATTGTTAAGTCTTCTAAATGACTATTAGGTCAACCCCTATTAAAAGGATTTCAATACAAACTATTTACAATGATTAAAAAGAAAAAATAGGTTTGATTTGTGTGATTAAAACTCACTTTGTAAGTTTAGATTTGTCATGCCCAAATTTTACAAGGCAAAACACAACCGATTTTTTTTTTGAAGATAACACCTAGGAATTCACTCCTAAGGTACATTAGATTTCTATCTAAGTTATCAAATGGTTAAGAATTAAGGTTACTTAACAAACACATTTATATCATTTTACAACATACTTTCAATCCCTAACTAAAAAGATCCTAAATAGGTTGGTTGAAAGTTCTACTCAAATAGGTAGTAGGTATCATATGGGTACAACATCATGACTTAAACAAGAAGAACTCAAACCTTAAAGTCCTTGATGTTAGGATAGATCAAGGATTTCTAATTGTCATGCCTAGGAATTAAACTAGGTATGGACTAAAAATTATGCATCTAAAGTAGTGTTACGATAAGGCTACACTTATTTAAGATGCAGAGGTATATATATACTTATATATGTATATGTATATACATACATACATATATATATGTATATATAGATACATATACATACATACATATATATATATATACATACATACATATATATGTATATAGATACATATATACATATACATATATATGTATATATATATATATGTATGTATGTATGTATGTATATGTATACATATACATATATATATATATATATGTATATATATATATATATGTATATATATATATATGTATATATATAGATACATATATACATTTACACATATATACATATAAATATCATATATATATATATATATGATATGTGTGTGTGTGTGTGTACTAGGATCATGGTTAGAACATCAATACATTGTTGTTACTTGAGCTATGGTGTGAACATGAAGGGTTCACTATGATATTTAGACCTAAGAATTTTGGTACATGAATTAGATAGAGAAATATTTCTTCCCATGATTCACTATTTTATTGATCAAATTGCTATTTTTTCTATCTCTTATTAATTACATTTACTAGGGACTTTTACTTTTTGTTGCTATGTTTACATTCTTGTAGTTATGTCCATTATAAGACCACTTATTCCTGCTTCCTTCACATACAGAACATAAGCTATCAAACTTACCTAATAATTTATAACAATATATAAACTACCAAGTTACAATTCGATCAGCCTCATATAGTCAAATTCCCAGATTTTGAGTTATTCATCACTTATATCCTTCAAGTTAGATGATTATTCCTTTTTTCTCAAGAACAAATCTCATTAATTTTTTTGTCTTTATTTTCACAATTAAGGTTCTAACCTATATCCTTGTTTAAGAATAACATGTAATATGGATTAAAAATACATTAAATAACCCATTAAGATTCCAATATGTTCTATGTATTAAGTACATTAATTATGAATGATGTGATTACACAAAGATATCTTATATATATATATATATATATATATATATATATATAACCCTAAATGATACCAAAAAAAACATTATCACTAACTACTAAGTCACTCCCAATTGCCATATTGTTCAACAATAATATATACCAAACAAAACTCTCATTATTAAAATGTTATTATTATGAATACTAACTACTATCATCTATAATAACCTTACATTTATTATTGGACTCTACATTATTTCCTAACGTACACCCCTCTTTTATTTTACCCTACAACTTTCTTACCACTTTATCTATCTTCTAACTCTAAGTCCATGCTAAATAATCTACAATTATCGACTAATTAACAATATTGCTATATACTAATAGTAAACTAACAATTAACAATCCTAAACTACAAACCATCTCCAACTTTGAACTACTTCTATCATCAACCACTAATTCCTCCCTATCTTCAACTAATTAACTCTAACCCTTAATTTCCCTTTTAACTAGTGTACATGGTCATTTTTGCAACATACTATTCTAGTTTCCCACAAATTCTAACTCACTAGTCCCTAAAACTCTAGCCTTACCCACTTTCCTCTTTATCTATGTGCCAAACTCATCCATCCTTCCAAGCACTCCTAACTCAAAGCCCTAAGCACATCTCCCTTGGTGACGGGAGCCTATCCAAAGGCATGGGCAATAGTTCTTTTTCTAAGGAGCGTGATGTGGTTGAGAGTGGTACCCATCCCAAAGAAACATCACCTCACTAGGCGCACTCTAAAATATTTTGGTTCTTTTTTTTTTATCAAAAAAAATTCCCTCCCAAGGTTGTAGCATCCATAGCATAGGCTTAGGGTAAGGTTTTTGGAGTACAATGTCATTATAATTATTTCGATGTGATATTGACTTCTACTCCAATCTTGGTCACGGGGCATTGATGAAGTGACTCCTTTTTATTTGTATTCTATTTTTTTGAACTTGGAGTATTATTGTTTAATAGGCGACACTTCTAATATGATTTTGTGGATTTATTTAGCATATTAGGATGCCAAAGAATATACCTTTATGATTATTATATTAGCTTGTAATTGGGGAGTGGATTATTTCTCACTCCCCATACATTCTCCAGAGAGTTGACATCCATTTCCAACTTTATTTGATTTATGTAATCTCATGCTATGACTTATACTAATCAACTTCCCTTACTTTAATTTATTACAATATGAATTTTGATTGATAGTTTAATACTACCATAAGTCTAGTTTTAAAATTCTATTGAAAGCACTTAGAATAGATAGTTATGAACTTGTTAAATCAATGCATTGGACTTATTGAGGGATATCTATGCATTTAATTTTACCACATTTCTATTTGTATTATACCTTGAAGCATAATTAAATTTTATACTTTCAAAGAACACACCATTCCTTACAATTTCCCAATACCAAGCTTTACTTGTCATTTCTTTCTATTACATGTATATTATTGCAAATCAACCAATCTACAATAACTTCAAATAAATTTTCTCTCAACTCAAGAACTATTGAATACTTTAAATTAAAATTTTAAGTGGGATAAGAACACATTACAACAATATTTCAATGAAGCAACAATGCCTATGTCTCATTAAAATGCCAATGTTTATCATACATCTATGACCAAATGTACATGATCTTCTCACAAAATTATTCACTTCTATCATATAAACATGAAAAGCAACAATATGGATAAAGGAATCTCCATTATGAATGTAATACACAAATGGATAGCTCCCTTCCTAGTACTACATCAACACAATGAGCACCTCCAATCTTTTCCATTGATCCATTAAGCAAAAATCCTACAATTACATCAATAGAAAGCAACAAGAACCATGGAGGATCACCTCCCATCCTAGGATTCTATGAAGCCACCCACCGAGTAGGGGAAACAAAGCTCAAATAGGTTACTCTCAAGGAGATAACAATGTATATGACATGACATCACAATACATAGAAAATCCCTCCAAGGTTTAACACAATGATACAGCATTGGAATCATGAATACAATGGGTGAAGGTAGGCTCTCCAAAGAGGAGAATGTCATATCCATACACACATATGCATTTGCAATTGCACAATGCCTCTTCAAGGCCATCAAAATACATCCTCCTCATCACATCAATACACTTATACCTCCCATAATACAAATGCATCTTTATGGCTATCAAACAAGGCATATGGCTTCAAATTAGCCCATACTTCATGAGCAACAAAACCCTCTCCAAGAAGAGAATTTCTCAACTTCAATGTTGAGCCCAACTAAACCCTTCACCCAAGGCATCTCTTCCCTTCCAAGGGTGAGTGAAGCCTTCACACCCATTAGCATACATATACACAAAAGAAAAGAAGTTTTCCAAGAGAAATCCATCATAAACAATGGCACATACCCACAATCCAAAACACAAACACACTACATGGATTTTAACACAAAATGAACAAGAACAATTTTATTGAGCAAGTGCAATGAGAGTTATGGCATGGGCACCAACCTTGGTCCAAGCTAAAGACAAGAATGAAGGTTTTTTCAAAGCTTCCTTCTCCTTAGTCCATCCTCCTTCCAAACCCTAATTGTCTCTAAACTTAGAGAGTGGGTGAACACCCCACTAGTTTTTCCAAGTCCACCAAAATGGTCAAATTTAGGCCCCTAACATGTTATGCCTTTGGGACCACATATTGACCCTCTAGAATCCATGTCAAGTTTGAATTCAATTTTCCCTTGATGGTGACCCATCCTATCCTTTCTCCAACTAGATTTTCTTAAATCATCAACATAGTTTCCAGGTTATGACATCTCAAGCCTTTATTCCATAGGTCTTAGCTTATCAACCTAATGTAATTCTAAATATGATACTTGAAAAAACAAAGACTAAAATGTATATTAGTCTCAATAAGATCTTAGGTTCATATTGGTAAGGAAAATGCCAATCATGGCATGTTAAAATCCTAGAACCTACTTACCATCATTCTATCATAAGGTGTATGATAAGAATATAAAATCCACATTCTATACACAATAGGCAAAAACATGACATTTCATCTTTTGACTCTTCTTATATCTAGTCATATTTGTGTTATTAGGATTTTTTAATAGGGTTTTGGGGAAGGGTCCTTACAAGATCTCTATTCATTTCATGTGCTAAGTGACTGATAAGTTCTCCATTGTCATCTCTATCCTTGATTTGTTGGGAAACCATTCAAGCAATCAACCTTCTCTTCTCAACAAAACTTAGGCCTTCTACTCATATTCACTTATCAACATCAACATCTATGTTATAAATCTCCTTTAGCTTCACATTCTCTCTCACTTGTGCATTTATGATCAACCTTCTTCTATATGTGTCTCTTACATACACTTGTACCCACACTCTTGTTATTTGTGCAACTCTATACCTCTTTAAATAAGAAATTCTTTCTTTACCATTTTCAATCATCATCGTAGATCTTAGGGCTTATGATTAGGTTCAACATGATTCATTGTATCTCTCTATCTTATTAGTCTTCCTCTATAAACTTCTCTAGAATCTATCTATTACATTTTTACCTAATCCTTGCCTTGAATTTAATGATCCAACTCATCATTTTTATCTTCAACATGGTTTCATCTCCCAAGAACTCAACTAAGTTAACTAGATCTCAAGAATTCCTCGGATTCATTCTCATATGATTACTCAACAATCTCTAAATTTTGACACTCTCTCATCATTGATTTACTCAGTTACACTAAAATTTTCTAGCTTAGCATCAACTATCTTGCTTGGTCGATACTATTGCTCGATCACCATTAAATTTTCTTGACACTAACTATGGCTCAGTTGACACAAGTATCACTCAAAATTCCTTAAGATTTTACTCTTTTTCTTGGCTTGGCTTAACTTTCATGACAAAAACTATCACTTTCCTTCATCAAAGTCTATCTAATCAAATGTCCATTGTAATTTCCTTTTCATAACTCAATCTTTTCTCTAGATGCTATTGTAATGAGAAATTTCTTAAATTGTCTTCATCAATCAAATAGATATGACATTTAGATTAGGTAGCAATATGTATTATCAATAGAATTGACATCAATGAAAAAACAAAAATTATTCCAATTGTAAGTTTCTAATAGGAAGATTAGAACTTACAAGTATGATTCCACTTATCTACACTCTTTGCAATGGATATACCATAATACCATAATTGTACCATGGATAAAAAAGTGTATCAATGAAGAAGATGATAAATACTTCAATATAGACATCCTCCCTTGATGGAAAATAATAAGCCAGATCTTGAAGAGGAAATGCTTGCTATTGGATACAATCATTTAATTTTATATTGTCTTTGATGTTATACAAATCTCAAGTGTATACCAAGAAATTAGTGCATATCAAGATCACTTAGGAGTCAAAGGAAGTTGCAGTGTATGCCAAGTGTTTCAATGTTAATCAATTTTAGTACCAGTATTAACCAAGCTCACTTGGCTACCAAAGGGAGTTTGCAAGAAGGCAATGTCTACCAACCTCACTCAGTTACCAAAGAATAGTTACCATGGAATGAGTGTTAACCGAGCTCACTCTATTACCAAAGGAAGTTTGAAGGAAAATCATTTATGAGTTAGTGTTGACCAAGTTGGTTCAGTTAAAGAAGGATTTTCTTCTATCATTTTTGTTGGGTAGTTCTAGCCAACTCATGCAATGATTCAAACCAACTTGATAAAGTAAAAATATAAGTATAAGGTCAAGTTGAGGATTGAATATGTGGAAGAAGCATGGGATTGAAAAGACAAATCAATGAATTGAATTAGGAGTTGAATAAGCTATAAAGAACATTCTAATCAAGAAGGATCAAGTATTCAAGCCAGAATGGAGATCTAAAATTAGTAATTAGGTCATATCATTGTTACTCTCTAATAATTGTAGTAGTGAATCAAATCTCTTAATTAAAAAGTTATCTTAATAGCTATTTTCCAAATCCTATAAAAAGATGACATTTCTATATTGAAGTATCTAAATATCTCTAATAAGGTCACTCCTAATAGGGTGAACTAAATTCTTTAACAGGGTCACACCTAATAGTGTGTTCTGTAACCTTTAACAAGCTTGGCTCCTAACAAGGCTCACCTTAGAAGAGTGAAAAAAATAACTAGTTGCAACTGGTGGTTTTTCCCAAATTGGGTTTCCACATTAAATCATGGAGTCTCTTGTGTTTATGTTATTTAATTTATGATTCTGCAACTAAGTTCATTAAGATTAATCACACTTAATATCTTAAATATCTACATGTTCAATGTTAACAAAGTAATAGTGCATATATTAAGTATTAACCGAGTGTTTACCGAGTGACAATCATTCCTAGTGTAAATCAAGATACTGTGTTAACTCATTGTTTTAGTGCTAACTAAGTTACAATAGTATTTTAGCTTTAAAAGAGTTTGGTTTTATTTTGTATTGAAATCTAAAGGGATCTAGGATTTTTTTTTTTGGTAACTGATTCACTCCTCCTCTCTTAGTTACTCCTCTTAGATTTCCAACAACTGGTATCAAAGCTTTTGGTCCTTACTGAGAAGGTTTCAAGGACCTAAGCTAAAGATCAAGATGTTTTAGAGAAGGGAGATTCTAAGCTAAACATAGATAACTTCCAAGCATGAAGTCTCAAAGGTCAATTTGATCAGATGAAGATGAGAGAAGATGAGAACATTGAACAATATAGTGAAAGAATCAAAGCCACTGTGTCATGTGCAATCAGAGCCTCAGATGTGAAAATTGATAATGTACTAGTGGTATGAAAGGTACTTAGAACCCTTCTTCTAGTTTACGCAATTAGAGTGTCAGCTATTCAAGAAATGAGATGTGATCCTAAGAATGATATAAAATTGGATCTACTAGTGGGAAGGTTGACTAAATTTGAGTTAGATAATTTTGATAATTATGTTCCTAACTCCAATAGCCTTGAGTCTTCATTCCAAGCCAAGCTATCACTCAAGAAGAAAGCTACAAAGTCTAGAAGCAAGAAGTCTGACAATGAAGATGAAGATGGTTGTGATGATGATCTTGAAGTCATTGAAGGATTTATTGCAAGAAGATTTCCTAAAGGAAAAGGAAAGTACAAAGGGAAACTTCCTTTGATCTACTTTTCTTGAGAAGAAGTTGGTCACATTGCTACAAGGTATCCAAATAGAGAAGGAAAAGAAGAAAAGAAGCTAGAAAAGAACAAAGGCAAGAAGGATTTCAAAAGCTACAAATACTACAAGGACAAAGGTAAGAAATCTTGTTTTATGGTGAAAGATTTTGATAGTAGTGAAGAAGATGAAATGGTTTACATTGTTGTTAAGGATGAATTAGATGATTCGAATGATAAGATGGTTCTTATTTCACATGTTAGTAAGAATGATACATGGATTATTAATAGTGGTTGGTCTCACCACATGACTGGTGATAAATCTAAATTTGAGCACTTAGAACACTATGATGGTTGGAGTGTCAGATTTGTAAATGATGAACCTTGTTATTTGAAGGGAAAAGGTTGTATTGTACTAACCGATGATCTTAGATGTGATAATGCTTATTGGGTTGAAGGACTAAAGCATAACCTTCTTAGAGTGGCACAATTGAATAACATTGATTCAAGGTAGAATTCATGAATAGAAAAGTCAAGATATTGGATGGAGATGGAAACCTAATTGGGACTGGTAATCAAACAAGAAGTAATTGATGCAGGAGCATCCAATGGTGTAAGGGCAATCCTGTATCACCCAAAAAAAAAAATACTTAGGGATAGTTTCTATTTAATGTGTTTTTATTTCTAGATACCCATTTGGGTCAAATAGAGGTTCCAACTCTCACAATTCCACAATTAGTTTTTTGGGTTAGATTTTTTAAGCACCTTGAGATATGTGTAAATATAGAAAATGGGTTATTTTGTAATAGAGCCAAAATTATATGAGTTAGATAGTGTAATTTGGAGGGATGATTATACTTGTAATTTAAAATGCTCTAGAAAAAGAATTAGGTCAAAAGACTTTACGGTTAGAAAGTTATTGTAGTTTTAATTTTTTTGGAGACCTCCTTAGAGTGCTTCAAAGTTATATATGGGGCCATAAATAGACTTATATGGGGCTAGAAAATGGGGGGATTATCCATAGGGATATAGAACACTTCGAGATCTTTTCAAAAATGTAAACAGTTTATTAATCAGAGTCCCAGTTCAAAAGTTATGCCTCTCAGAAGTTGGACTACCATTTTTGGATTCTTCTAATTTTACACTGACTTCTAACGTGACTTCTAGAACCTTCTATTTTTGTGGTGGATGCCAACTGGCATATTCTAGAATGTATTCCTAACCCTAAATGAATTGGGGTCTATTTAAGAACACTTCTAGCATTGTAGAGGTAGTTCTTAGTGGAGTTAGAGAGAAGGTACTATGTGGAGAATTTCTTTCTCTAAAATCATACTGTTGTAAGCCCATGGGACATTTTCATTGATAATAATATTTCCCTTTTCCTATGTGTCCATTCTAGTCTTTGGTTGTGTTTCCATCAAGTGGTATTAGAGCAGGTTTTCCTGAGTGTGTAGATAGAGTGTTGACTATGAGGCAATTTGAACTAGGACTATGTGGTTGTGGATTTGAGACAAGAAGATGCCTCCATGAAGGGAACATGGTGGAAGGGCCAAAGTTTTTACTCTTGAGGTTAGATCCCTCTAGAGACAAATTCAAGAATTGCAAGAGGAGATCCACAGAGGACTAAATGTTGCTATAGGCAACGAAAGTGAGGAAGAAAATGAAGAAGAAGAAAATATTGGATAGGAAGGGGGAGGTGAAGAGGAAGTCCTAAATCAGGTAGAGGAGAGGCTTTTTGGGGCCATTTCTAAGCTTGGAAAAATACCTAAAATTAATTTGGGTATGTTTTTGGGAACTCTAAACCTAAGTGAGTTGATTGATTGGATCAATGAACTAGAGGAATATTTTGAGTATGAGGATATCAGAGACCTTGAGAGGGTTAAATTTGCACAGGCCAAAATGAAAGGCCATGCCAAAATCTAGTGGCAAGAGATTTAGCTAGAAAGGAATAATAAAGGAAAGGAGAAAATCACAAGGTGGGATTGCATGGTGGACAAACTAAAGAAGCAGTTCATTCCTATTGATTACGAACTTGATTTGTTCAAGAAAATGAAAGGGTTAAAGCAAGCAGGAAAATCTATCCAAGAATATACAAAGGAATTTTATCAACTTCTTATTAGGGCAAGGCATGCAAAAGCTAATAAGGAGAAGGTTTCCCATTACCTCAGTGGGTTACAACCTAACATTTAGGAGGAGTTAAGTTTGGTTAGAATGACTAGCATTGAAGTGGCATACTAGTTTTCCCTATGAGTTGAAGAGAAGCTAAACAAAAAGTTTGATGGAAGGAAAAGAGGGCACAATCGAGGAGGAAGGGGTAGTAGTAGATCATTTGGAGGCCAAAATGAGACCCAAAATAAAAATGAAGATGTGGGTACTAGCAAGAACTAGAGGAACGGAGGTTTCAATTGCTCCCATGATCAAAACTTTGGAGATCAAAGAGGAAGAGGTAGAGGATGTGCACAAGGTTCAGGAAGAGGAAGCTTTTGAGGTACCTATTTTCATTACAATGAAGAAGGTCATTGTGCATTTGAATGTCCTAAATGACAAGGAAGGGCAGATAGGAGGGCTGATGGTCAAGCAAGGGTTGCTCATGTAGATGAAGATGCATAGTTATCACATTCTGAGGATGCAAAAAGATGAGAGGTTCTCATAAATGAAAGGGTCTTACAAAGTGGTGAGACTGAAGCTAGACAAAAGAGGAGTTTGTTTCATACCAGGTGAAATTGTGAGGATAAGTGTTGTGATGTGATTATTGATGGTGGTAGCACTGACAACCTTGTGTTTGAGGAGATGGTCTCTAAGCTAAAGCTCAAAAGGGAGAAACACCCCCAACCCTATCAAATTGCTTGGGTGAAGGATTATCATAAGGTCCTGGTCAATGAATAGTTTTTGGTAAAATTCAAGATTGGGAGTTACCATAATGAAGTTCTTTGTGATATTATTCTAATGGATGTATGCCATTTATTCTTGGAAAGACCTTGGCAATTTGATAGACATGTTGTACATGATGGTCATTCAAATACATACTCTCTAACAAAGGATGGAGTTTGCTAGAAATTGAAGCCCATGATAAAGGAATGTGAATAGGTATGTAGTAGTGCTAGGATATGTCTTGTTGACAGAAGAAATTTTTTGGATGGTATGAAACATTAGCATATGTGTTATGCTTTGATTCCTAGAAGAGATAAGGAAGGTAGTATTGATATTCCACCATAAGTTTTAGGCCTATTAAGTGAGTATAGAGATGTCATCTCTGATAATGTTCCAGAAGGGTTGCCACCAATAAGGTAGATCAGTCATCAGATAGATTTAATCCCTACAGCTAGTTTTCCTAACAAGGCTGCTCATAGGATGACTCCTACTAAAACTAAGGAGCTAAATAGACAAGTTCATGAGCTATTGAGGAAAGGTTTGATTCAAGAGAGCCTGAATCCATGTGTAGTACCAACATTACTGGCACCAAAGAAGGATGGAGAGTGGATAATATGCAAAAACTCTCACACTATAAATAGAATAACCATCAAGTATCAATTTCCTTTGCCAAGAATGGATGATATTATGGACTATTTGAGTGCAGCCTAGTACTTCACAAAGATAGATCTCAAGAGTGGCCATCATCATATATAGATATGAGAGGGAGATGAGTGGAAGATAGCATACAAGACCAAGGAGGGTCTATAGTGGTTAATCATGCCCTTTGGACTTACCAACACGCCAAGTACCTTCATGCGGCTTATGAATGAACTACTAAAGAAGTTCTTGGGAAAATTTGTTATTGTCTATTTGGATGATATTTTAATTTTTTAATAAGACTTTGGATGAACATTTATCACACATTTTTAGTGTCCTTGAAAGGTTGACGGAAGAGAAAATGTTGACTAATTTGAAGAAATGTAGCTTTGTAAAAAAAGAGTTAGTTTACTTGGGGTTTGTTGTATCATCTAAAGGTCTCAAAATGGATCCAAAGAAGGTAAAGGCCATCTTAGAATGGCCTACTCCAAGGTGTGCTACTAAGGTGAGATCATTTCATGATTTGGTTAGATTTTATAGGAATTTCATTAAGAATTTCACTAGCACATGTGCACCCTTGACTGAAATAATAAGGGGGGATAGGAAAGAGTTCAAGTGGACTACAACAACTGCAAGGAGTTTTGACTTGTTGAAGAAGAAGGTGATAGAGCAGCCTATGTTGGCACTTCCTAATTTTAGTAATGTGTTCCAGGTAGATTGTGATGCTAGTGATGGTGCTATTGGGGTTGTATTGAGCCAAGAAGGTAAGACTATTGCATATTTTAGTGAAAAATTGAATGATGCAAAGAAGAAGTATTTTGTTTATGATCAGGAGTTCTACACAATCATTCAAGCCTTAAAGAAATGGAGGAATTATTTATTGCCCAAATAATTTTTCTTGTATACTGATCACAAAGAATTGTAGTACCTAAATAGCCAAGGTAAATTGAACCAGAGACATATGAAGTGGGTAGAGTTCATGCAAAGCTATACATGTGTTGAAACATAGAAGTGGAAGGTCTAATAGGGTTGTAGATGCATTGAATAGGAGATATTTGTTGCTTATAGTAATGGAAGTTGAAGTGGTTGGGTTTGATGAACTCAAGAATCTATATGCTAAGGATCTTGATTTTGCTGAACCATGGAAGGCTTGTAAAGAACTTGTTACTGTAGATAGAACTAGGTGGATAGATTATTTGATTCAAGATGGTATGTTGTTCAAAGGCAGTTAATTATGCATTCCAAGGAGTTCCATGAGGGAAAACTTGATCAAAGAGAAACACAGTGGGGGAATGGTAGGACACTTTGGTCGAGATAAGACCATTTCCATTCTTAGAGAACATTATTTTGGCCTCAAATGTCACAAGATATGAAGAAATTTGTGCAGAGTTGTCAAGTATGTCAAGCAGCCAAAGGATTTAGTCACAATACTGGACTTTATCAGCCATTGCCTATTCCATCAAAGCCTTGGGAAAACATAAGTGTGGATTTTGTTCTTGGATTACCTAGGACACAAAGGAGTAATGACTCAGTATTTGTGGTGGTTGATACATTCTCCAAGATGGCACATTTCATCCCATGCCACAAGACTCATGATGCTCTACATATTGCAGATTTTTTTTTTAGAGAGGTGGTGAGACTACATGTTCTCCCAAAGAGTATTGTTTCAGACAAATATACTAAATTTATGGGGTATTTCTAGAGGACTATATGGAAGAAGTTGAAGATAGAATTGAGGTTCAATTCTACACATCATCCATAGTCTAATGGATAGACCAAAGTGGTAAATAAAAGTATGAGAAATTTGCTGAGGTGTTTAGTGGGAGATAAGCCCAAGGGATGGGATTTGATTCTACCACAAGCAGAATTTGCTTACAATAATTCTATAAATAGGAGTACTAGTAGATCACAATTCCAAATTGTGTATGGAAGTAGTCCAAGGACTACACCAGAATTAAGGAAAATAGAGCAAGGGGAGAGGACAAGTGTTGAGGAAAAAGAATTTGTTGAACATATCAAGAGCCTACATGAGGAAGTCCATGGACACATCACCAAGATGAATCAAGAGTATAAAGCCAGGACAGATCAAAGGAGGAGACATAAGGAGTTTCAAGTAGGGGATCTAGTTATGGTACACTTACAAAAGGAATGGTTTCCAGTGGGTACTTATAATAAGTTGAAGATGAAGAAGTTTGGCCCCCTACAAAATTTTGAAGAAACATGAATTGGGAAATGCATATGAGGTGGAGTTGCTTGATGGGATTCACATTTCTCCTATCTTCAACATTGTAGACTTAACAGAATATCATGATGATGGTGCAGATGAGGGGTTGATGCCGGAGCCATGACCAATTCCTACTTCTAAGAAGGAGGAGATAGAAGAGATTCTGGATAGTTGTGTGGGTAGAGTACCAGAAATAGATAGTATGAAGAGTACCTGGTGAAGTGGAAAGGAAGACCAATAGAGGACTCAACTTGGATATCAACAATGGAGGTTTCCCATTTGGGTTTTCCTCTACCATAAAGTGATAATGTCACTTTTCAATCCACCCTAGGTGTCTGATGCAAGAGCATCCAGTGGTGTAGGGGCAATCTTGTATCACCCAAAAAAAAATTCTTAGGGATAGTTTCTATTTAATGTGTTTTTATTTTTGGATACCCATTCGGGTCAAACAGAGGTTCCAACTCTCACAGTTCCACTATTAGTTTTCTAGGTTAGAGTTTTTAAGCACCTTAGGATACATGTAAATGTAAAAAATGAGTTATTTTGTAATAGATCCAAAATTATGATGGGTTAGAGGGTGTAATTTGGAGAGATGATTATACTTGTAATTTAAAATGCTCCATAAAAAGAATCAGGTTAAAAGACTTTACGGTTGGAAAATTATTGCATTTTTAATTTACCTAGAGACCTCCTAAGAGCTCTTCAAAGTTAGATATGGGGTAGTAAATGTCCTTGTGCATGGCTGAAAAATGGGGGACTCATCCATAGGGCTGTAGAGAACTTCAAGAGCTTTCTAGAAATGTAAATGGTTTGTCAATCGAAGTCCCGATTCAAAAGTTATGCCTCTCAGAAGTTGGATTACCATTTCTAGATTCTTCTAATTTTACACTGACTTCTAACGTGACTTTTGGAACCTTCTATTTTGGTAGTGGATGCCAACTAGCATATTCTAGAATGTAGTCCTAACCCTAAACAAATTGGGGTCTATTTAAGAACATTTCTAGCATTATAGAGGCAGTTCTTAGTCGAGTTAGAGAGAAGGTACTATATGGAGGATTTCTTTCTCCAAAAGCATATTGTTGTAAGCCCATAAGGCATTTTCATTGATAATAATATTTCCCTTTTCTTGTATTTCCATTCTAGTCTTTGGTTGTGTTTCCATCAATAATCTAGTCTACCTAGATCTAACTATAAATTCATGTTTCATTGCTCAAGTAGAAGAAAGTTGGTTATGGCATAAAAAGGTTCTCTCATGTGAATTTTGATAACCTGATCAACATAAGAAAGAACAAAAGGGTTAGAGGCATTCCAAACCTGAAGAAATTTGATATGGGCATGTGCAAGAATTGTCAAATTGGAAAGATTGTAAAAACAAGTTTTAAAATCAAGAACTATCATTCTGAAGAAGTCTTCGAGTTGGTTCATACAAAACTTTGTGGACCTATTGTCATACAAAGCTACACTAGAGATAAGTAATTTATTTATTTGTTCATGATTATTCTAGAATGATGACACTTATGTATTTAAAGGATAAATCAAAAGCTTTTCAAAATTTCATATAGTATCTAGCTAGAGTTGAGAAAGAAACATGAAAGAAGCTGAAATGTTTAAGATCATATAAAGGAGGTAAATTCTTCTCAAATGAATTCAATGAGTTTTTCAATGAAAGAGGAATCAAAAGATAGGTATCTAGACTTGGTACACCTCAACAAAATGACATTGCTAAGAGAAGGAATAGATAAATCATGGATTGTGCAAGGGCACTAATGATAGAGAAGAATGTTGCTACCAAATACTGAAAGGAAGAAATCAAAACTACAATTCATACCTTGAACTAAGTTTAATCAAAGAAGTACTCAAATCAAACACCTTTTGAATTATGGTATGGCTATAAACCTAATGTGTGTTATTTCAAATTATTTGGAAGCAAATGTTATATTCTAAAGGAGTTAAGAAAAGGAAAATTTTATGTGGAAAATGATGAATGCATATTCTTGGGATACTTCAATAAGAGTAAACAATACAAATGTTTAAATCTATCTACTCACAAAGTTATAGAAATTGCACATGTAAAGATTGATGAGTTTGCAGAAGATTATAAAGAACAAAGTAGGAAAGAACCTGAAGACTACAAAAAAATTCTTGACTATGAGACTGATACTTTATCAGAAATTCAAGAGGTAGTCAATAGTCTTCATCATCTAAGTCTCCCAAATCCCTAGTTCTACTTGAGTTGTAGCTAGTGCAACCTGAGTCATAGTTTGAAGGACTTGAGTCACAGTTAGATGGACCTGAGTTTCAACAAGTGCAAACTGAGTCATCTGATGGACCTGAGTCACAAATAGTGGGACTTGAGCATGATTCATAAGATCATAGTGAACCTAGTGAATTTAGAAGAAGGAGCCCAAACTTGCTGGATACGTTAGGAGACATCATGCACTTGATAAAATCATTGGAGATCAGTCAAAAGGTACAATGATAAAGAAAAAAATTTAAAAATACATGTTTTCTTACTAAATTTGAACCTAGAACTATCAAAGATGCATTAGAGAATGAAACATGGATAGAGACAATGAATGAAGAGATTGATCAAATAGAGAGAAATAAAACTTAGATTCTTGTTCTTAGATCCAAAGATGAGAATGTAACTTGCACAAAATGAGTATTTAGAAATAAGCCGAATGAGAATGGAGAAGTTTTAAGAATCATGATAATATTAGTTTGCAAGGGTTATTCTCAAGAGGAAGGTATTGACTATGGAGAAATTTTTTCTCTTGTTGCTAGACTAGAAGGTGTTAGAACACTCCTTGCATATGCACAAAAAAAAGGATTCAAAGTATATGAAATGGATGTGAAATCAACATTCTTGAATGGAGTCTTAGAAGAGAAAATATACATAGAGAAACCAAAATGTTTCATTGATCCTGGAAAAATGGACATGGTTTCAAGACTACACAATGCTTTGTATGGTCTCAAGCAAGCCTCCATAGAATTTTATGGAAAGTTACCTAAATATCTCATAAAGATTAGTTTTCAAATAACTAATGATAACAACAACCTATGCAACAAAAAGGACTACACAAGAAAATTGTGTTAGTAGAAATCTTTGTGGATGATACATTATTTTCTGGAAATGATGATTTATGAAAATCTTTTTCTATGGAAATGAATAATGAATTTGAAATGTCAATGTTTGGAGAGATCAAATTCCTTGTTGGCTTAAAAATTCAATAGATGAAGGATGGTGTCTATATTACTCAATCAATATACATCAAGGAGATACTAAAGAAATTTGGAATGGAGGATTCTAGACCAATTGGACCACCTATGTCTACTAGACATAAGCTTTTCAAAAATGATGATTCCAAAGAGGTAGATCAAACTACATATAGATCAATGATTGGTAAACTTTAGTATGTAGTGCACATAACACCTAATATAGGATTAGCAGTTGGTATGGTGGCTAGATTCTCTGCTAATCCTAAAGAAAATCATATGAATTATGATGGAAATCAAAGAATCGTGAGGTATCTAAAAGGTACTAAAGAATATAATTTTTGGTATAAGAAAAGAGGAAACTTTGATTATGAAGGCATTCACCAATATAGATTGAGCAAGAAGTGTTGATGACAAGAAGTGCACTAGTGGTGGAGCACTTTTTCTTGGAAAAAGGCTAGTATCTTGGACAAGAAAGAAACAAAACTCTATCTTAGTCTATAATAGAAGCAAACTTTGTTGTTGTAGTAGTCAATTATTCCAACATTGTATGGATCAAGCAACTATTGTTAGGTATGAAGGAGGAGATCAAGGACCCAATTGTTATCTTCTATGATAACATCAGTCCAATCAACATCTCCAAGAATCTAGTGATGCATACCAAGACCAAGCACATTGCAATAAAATATCATTTCTTGAGAGAATTGGTACAAGAAAAAGAGGTGAGGTTAGAATATGTGAATAAAAAGAACATATTGTATATATATTCTCCAAGCCATTTCCTAAGGATGCATTTTTGTATCCAAGAGGTAAGTTAGGGGTCATTCCCCTATCTGAATCTCACTAATCATATTTTATTGGTGTATCAACCAAGCATGTTCAAGATCAAAAAAGTTTATGCAATATTGTCAAAGAAGATTGTATATAAATTTGTACATCAAGGTACATAGAAACTACATTGATATTTGTCTTTAGCATAAGAAGTCAAAAAGGGTGAGTTTTATGTCATACATCAGAGATTTTTTTTTAAATTAGAGATGTCAAAGAGGGAGAATGAACTTGAATTGATATCAAAGAGAGAGAGAGAGAGTTTGATATTGTAGTCATTGCAATAAGAGATTGATGATAAAGTGAGTTCACACTGATAGAGGGACTTCTCATGGATGAGAATTAGAATGCAACTAAATCTCTATATATCATGACATGTTGTGTTGCCATCAATGCCAAATAGGGAGATTGTTGGATATAATCATTTAATTGTATGTCATCTTTGATGTTACACAAATTTCAAGTATATACCAAGAAATTAGTGTATGCCAAGCTCACTAGGGAGTCAAATGAAGTTGTAATGTATGACGAGTGTTTTAATGTTAACCAAGTTTAGTGCTAGTTTTAACCAAGCTCACTCAGCAACCAAAGGGAGTTTGTAGGAAGAAAATATCTACTGAGCTCACTTGATTACCAAATACAAGTTGGCATGGAGTGAGTGTTAACTGAGCTCACTCAGTTACCAAAGGAAGTCTAAAGGAAAATCATTTTTGAGTTAGTGTTGACCAAGTTGGGTCAGCTAATGAAGGATTTTCCTATATCATTTTTGTTGGTTAGTTCTAGCCAACTCATGGGATGAATTTCATTTATTTGAAATTTTATTCAAGCTAACTTGACAAGGTAAAATATATAAGTATAAGGTCAAGTTGAGGATTGATTGTGTGGAAGAAGCATGGGATTGAAAAGATAAATCAAGGAAGAAAATTAAGAGTTGACAAAGCTAAAAAGAACATTCTAACCAAGAAGGATCAAGTATTCAAGCCAGAATAGAGATCTAAAATCAAAAAATATAGTTTGCATCAGAAATTAGGTCATATCATTGTTACTCTCTAGTAATTGTAGCAGTGAATCAAATTTCCTAACAAAGTTAGCTAACAACTATTCTCCAAATCCTCTAACAAGGTGACATTTCTAGATTGAATTGTCTAAAGACCTCTAAAAAGGTCACTCCTAACAGGGTGAACTAAATTGTTTAACAGGGTCACACCTAACAACATGTTTTTAACCTTTAATAGGATTGGCTCCTAACATGCCTCACTTCAGAAGAGTGAAAACTATAACTAGTTGCAACTGGTATTTTTTCCCAAATTGGGTTTCCACATTAAATCCTAGCATCTCTTGTGTTCATGTTATTTTCTTTATGATTTTGCAACTAAGTTAATTAAGTTTAATCACACTAAATATCTTAAAGATCTGCATGTTTAGTTTTATCAAAGTAATAGTGCATATATTTATTATTAACCAAGAATTTACTAAGTGACAATCATTCCTAGTGTAAACTGAGTTATTTTGTTAGCTGAGTGTTTCAGTGCTAATAGAGTTACAATAGCATTGTAATTTTAGTAGAGTTTGGTTTTTTTTTGTATCAACATCTAAAGGGATCTGGTATTTATTTTTGTGGTAACTAAATCACCCCTCCCCTCTTAGTTACTTCTCTTACATTTCCAACAAAAAAGATTCTTCAATGCTAGATGGAAATATCCTTTCTTAAATGCTTGAAATACTTGAATATTTGAACTCCTTGAAAGAAGAAGGTAGAAATATTCACTTGAGAGAAAGAGCTTTAGCACATGAATGAATGAGATACTTGAGAATGATGAGATATAAAAATAAATCCTCCAAGTCTTCTTATATATGAGCTTTTGGGTGGGAAATCAATACAACTAATTGGATCATGGTATAAAACTAATTAAACCCCTAAGATCTTTTGGGCCCTAAGCTCTAGAAGTTCCAGGGACTAGGTCAACCTAGGTCAACTTGGTCTAGGACTAGGTCAACCTAAGTTGACCTAGCCTTAGAGATCAAATCCCAGGTGCCACAAAAAGAAGAGGTAGGTGCTAGAAAGAATAGGGGTGACAAGAAGAAGAAGATAGGAGAAAAAGTAGATTGAGCACATGCATATCCTTGGTCTAAAGAGAAAATTATGAAGAGGGAGCTAAAAGGACTTAAAAGGAAGGTGCATCCATTAAGATGGTACAATAAGATGGCCATATTTTTCTCACAAATTTTTGTTATTTATATATTTTTTGTTATGTGTTTGTGGTATTAAGGGGATAACCTTTTATTAAAATAGTGGTGAGGGAACATGGAAACATGATCCAAAAAGGTACATGTACTATTTACATTGACATGAAAAAGGATTCCAACTATAAAGACCAAAACAAATTAGGAAAAGTCCCTCTAGTTTGAGATCTTTTTAAATTCATGCATTTTTGCACTAAAATATATATGATAAGATTAAATACTAAACCAAATGTGTGTACTTTTTATCCTCCACTTTTTCTATCAGTTGTGTGTCTATCTATTGTCCTACATGGTGATAATTCCCTAAATCATGAGCACTTATAAGGTGGGTATTATTTCATCTATTTATTTTTAAAGTTTAGGGTCTCTTAGAAGAGCTGGTAATTGTATTATTACACATGATGCTTTCATAGTTTTATTTCATTAAGTCTCTCATGAATCATAGAATTGTTTATTCTAAGACCATTGTGATCACTCTTTCAAAAATGAATAGGATTAGGATTTTAATATTTTAAACATCAAGTCTTTTATATATACCTATTAGAAATATTATGATAGGATAAGTTACTAAGAGCGGAGGGGAGAATCAGTAACTTTTAAAACTTTATCTTGATTAGCAATTAATCCTTTATAAGAATTTTGATCTAACTGCATGTATGAGAAGCTGGAAACATGAAAGAATACACAACACTTTAACACAAGATTTGGTGACCCAAAAACCTTTCAAATAGAAAGTAAAATTGGGGTGGGGATGATACCCACAAGCTTTAGTATTGTAGTATAAAGTTGGCTTGTTAAGGCTTACAATGATCACTTTTGATGATATATCGTATTAGGAGCAATAAGGACTGCTAGGTCCACCTTGCAAAAGTATTTACAAACATACAATGAAGTATGCACTCGGTAAAGATATTTACATAAGACTATTAGGTCTACCTTGTTAAAGGATTTGAATAATCCACCTATTAGGATGAAGTAGTAGGTGATCTACAACTTGGTTTGCTGAATGAGATTCCTCTAACTATACAAATCACCTTACTGTGATAGATAAATCTTTGTTTCTCCTTATACTACTGTAGCCTTTTTAATTTGCTCTTATGCTCTTCTCTGATGATTACATTACTTATTTTCAATGATTTGGATGTGATATAATACATTACATATATATCAATCCAATTTCATAATTTCAAAGTTGGCTACAATACAAGTCTACACAAATATTACAAAGTCAACCAAAGTGTAGAAACTTAAGTTCTGAAGACTGACTTGGTGAGGTTCTGATACTCGACATCCATTGTCAATGCTTCACATTGCCATGCACTTAGTAGACATAGAAGCTTGGTCCATACTGATCACTTCTAAGTAGTCTTGAACTTGGTCTATACTAGTTGTATATGAGCAATGTTAGTATGCTAATAGAAACCAAATTTAAATAAAGCTTCTACAAACTAAAAAAAATTCATAAACTTCAAGATAGACTAAGATGAGCTCTCAATTGAGAATATGAGCCATTAATGGACTCTCTCAATGAGAAGCTCTCTTCTTGAGTGGCTTTGTCTAAATAGATAGGATGTATGCTCAAGCTTATGCTTCAAAAATGGTTTCAAATGGAGTTGGAATTTGGGTGTGAGTGTATGGTTTTGATGTAAAATGGCTTCTTAAAATGGAATTATGACTTTACTTCATGGATTGTGTTATTTTGCAAAGGGGAAGGATCCAATTTATAGGCAAGAGGCTTGAGGGATTGAGGGCTAAGATGCAAGGATGGGAAAAAGCTCATGGAGGGCTCAGATTGCATGAGAGGAGAGCACATGGATTGTGCTTCCTTATAGCCAATTAGGGAGTGACACATGTGACAGGGTGAGAGGATGGAGGAAAGGGGAAGGATGAGTCAACAAAGGAGGCTCAAGGGATAAAATCTTCATAAAGACCCTCATAATGTCTTGTAAGAGCAATAAAAGGGCTTGGAAGAGTCATTTATGACCTTGTGGGCTTCATAAAGTTTTATGGTTGAGATATTTTGAGGGAGATGAGAGCAATTTTGACTTGGGCTTGATTAGGAGGGTTTTAAGCTTGCTTAGGATTGTGCAAATGATTAGAGGATGGATTAGGATGGTTTAGGATTAGCTTAACGATAGGCAAGTGGATGGCATTTAATGAGGGTGGGTGAAGGAGGAGATATTTGTTAACTTTGGCTTGGGTTAGTAAGTCTTAACCCATGTTTAGGGAATGTGACAAGGTTAGGAGGGGATTAGGATTAGGTTTAAAGACATCTTCTAGAAGAGTCTAGACTTTGGATGAGGATAAAGACTTTCTAGAATAGTCTAGAACTTCCTAGGATGAGGATGAAGACTTTCTAGAAGAGTCTAGTACTTCTTAGGATGAGGATAAATTATATTTTTAGGAAATAAATAAAGTTTTATTTATTTCAAGGGTTTGGGTTGAGGAGATATTTATTAAAACTTTTTTAATAAACATGAGGATTAATATTTAATCTTAATTAAATATTTTGAGTTGGGATTAGGGGTAGGAAATAATGGGATTAGCCTTTAATCAAAATTAAAGAAGGATTAGAAGATTTTGGAAAAGGTTAGTGATCTTAAAGAAATTGGCCAAGTTTTGGGCAAAAAATAAAATTTTTATTTATTTTGAGTTTTTTGGTCAATTTATTAATTAAATAATTAATAAATAAGGAAATAATGTTTAAATAAGATTTAAACATTTTTGGGAGGGATTCCTTAATTAAATATTTTTAATTAAGATAAAGGGATTTAATGGCATAAAAATAAATAAATAAATTAAATAATTAATTAATTAATAAATGATGATGTCATCAGGACTTTTTCAGAAAATAAAACTACTTTATTTTGTAAAGGTTTTTAGGTGTCTACACTAGTGACTTGGTGAATACTATGAAACTCAGCATATAAACTGAATCACTTGATTCACACTGCATAGCTTGATCAATGCTATCACTCCAAGCTTAGTATAAACTAAGTCACTTGGTTAACACTAAATAGCTTGGTTAACAATAGACTCACATCACATCAACTATGAACTAGGAAAGCAATGCACAACTTGGTTTGCACTGGTAAACTTGGCATACACTAAGATGCTCAGTTTACACTACTGATCATCACCTTAGTAGTAACTACTCAGTGCAAATTGAAATTTGTCCACATGACTCAGTAGCAACTGTAGAACTCAGTAACAACTAAAGTTATTGGTTAACACTGTTAACTATAGAATATGCTCGTTATAAGTTGACAATATGAATAAATGTATGTCACTAATAAAAAACATAATGGGAATGTCAACAATCTCCCCCTTTGGCATTAGTGACAAAAACACTTATCAGTCAAAACTGGATTCAAGAATGTTCAACAACATCTTTATCCATCACCTTATGTCTCCAACTCGGTAGAGTATATTGTTTTAGAGATTTTCTAAAATTGGTTTTGTAAAGGATACATTTCTATACATGTTAATGCTCCCCCATACATAATATACAGTATACAATACATATAATATACATTTTCTCTACAATCTACAATTTTCTTTCAATTTTTTTCTTTTTCTCTTTTTACATCTTATCCAATCTTCTCTCACTTTATATCATCTTATAGTTTCTTCCCCTTTTTGATGTTAATGCCAAAGATTTATGCTATATGTATTACTTAGTAATGCCAAATGTGACAAGAAGTATGAATGTAGCTTCAAGATGAGTGTCAAATTCTTGTCCTGATTCTCTTGCAAGACCCTGCATGTGTGCACTGTGACTTACACTTTTGCTGACAACTCAATCATGTGTTCTACAATAGAGAAATTATTGTCATGGATGAGTTTTTTTGAGTGTGCAATGTGCTTCTATGGCACATCCATGTTAGGGAGAATCATGTTTTGAATATCTATCAATGTATATCTAATTCTTGCCTCTTCTCTGAGCAGTTATGCCTACATATCTATCAAAAATCTAATCTCATTGAAGTGAGCAGAGCTAGAACTCGGGTCAAGCTACAATTATTGTGCACTTGTCTTCAGATCTTCATCAATTTTTGATAGTTTTTTGAGCAATAAATTCTAAAAATTTATTCTCAAACCTTCTTTTTGGCTTTCTACAATAATTTATCCTGTCCATCCAAATCTTCATTATATTTCTAGACTTCTTTTGCCAACTAATACAAAATTTGTTGAGAAGTGTCAATATTTATGCCTCGAGCCTCTGCTAGAATGTTCTTGGCATCCTCAATGATCTTAAACTCTTTGTTTCTTTCTTCTCTTAGCCTTTGCTGCTTGGTATTCTTTTGAAAAAGCTCACCAAAAATTTGGATATGATCTAGATTAATATTTGAGATGTCCCATTTGGAAATAAAAATCTCCTCATCAAGATCCATACCCTCTTCCTTTTCTTTTCCTTTACCCAAAAATTTTGTGCTTGGTTGAGGCTTGGTTTCAATTTTCCTTGCACTTATTGCATGTGTACTAGGAATGGAAACAATTATTGAAAAGGTAGGACTCATTGCAAAAATGGATACTGCACTCATTGTTGAAATATTAGTAGAAATAACTTATGTGGCCAAAATTGATGTAGAGGGTAGAACTTGTTGCTCAATAGATGAAGTATTAGGCACTATTATTAATGGAGTACTAAGTTGGACTAGTGCAGAGATTGATTGAATGCTTGTGCTTGTCATGCTAGCCATAGTCAATCCTACTGAGCCTGTCTCTAGGCTTGATGTTATTAATGTTTTCCTTGGAGAATGAGGAAGTGAGGCTATAACCTTTGCAAAAATCTTAATTTGGTCAATCTTCTCAACATCTTGTGTATCTTCCTTGGTAGCCTCCTACTCCTATTCCTCTTCATCATCTATATTATCAAAATGAGTCACTTCTTCATCATCTTTCTCTTCATCTTTCTCCTTCTAATCATTATCATCTTTATTACTTATAATTACAACAAAATCACTCAATTTTTGAGGAAGATAGACATTCTTCCATGTATTTGTAGAATTCTTCAAAACATGCTCTATTCATTCAATAAAATAAGACAAGTATTGAATCTTAAAGTTATCTTTTCTTCATTTTTCTTTAAAGATTCTTTCACCTTCTTGTCAATAAAATTCGGCATAAGTTGCCTCAAGGTCTACTCATGTATATATTTTGTATTTTTCATGGCATGGTCCCATCTTAGCTTAATTTTTTTCATTAAAGCATTGGGAATCTGCTGAGTAAGTTAGTTAGGTGAGTATTTCCACTTATCCATTTTGGATATTAGTATATCTTCAATCTACTTCTACTCATCAACAGTTTTGGTCTCATATTTCAATGCCTTAAAGTTTTTAATTCTAGAACTTGATTCTAATTCTTTCACTCTTTCCTCAAATATGGGTGCAGACCTCTTGAAAATTATGTCTCCTCCTTCTTTATCTACTTTCTTTTTCAAGGATCTCCTAGTGAACATAGCAGTGGATGTCTTGGTAGGTTTGGTAATGATACCTTACCCTTATTCTTTAGTGGCTCTTCTTCATTTGATTCTTCATCATCTACTTCTTCATCCTCACCTTTTCTTTCAGTTAACAAAAGAGTAGAACTAGTTTTCAGATTAGCAATCCTCTTCTTGCCCTTGTTAACTACCTGAGGATGTTTGATCTCCAATTCTATTCTAGCCTTTGCCTCATCATAGGTATCAAAGTAAGAATCCTTGGGATCAACTAGCTCATTCATTAATGCCTCAATCATGTCTTTTGTTTCATCAATATTCACCTCATATCCTAGAGGTTTTACCCATGCAATTCTAGGCCTAATTTCCTAATATACACCTTGTCACTATCTACCATAAAATAAACATCATCTTTATAATTCTCAACTAGTTTTCTAAGATTTGAAATCTTCTATTCATTTTCTCCTTAAATGCATCAAAATAATTGTCCATGATACTTGTAAGATTCTCTCCCATTTCAGCAATGTATTCATTAATTTGATAAAGGACTAGCACATCTTTTCTCCAAACAATAGTACCTTGTGATGGAAAGAATTTCTAAACATAGAAAAAAAAATTTCAAGAGTGAACCAAACTTACATGGATTGTTCTTTGAAGTCCTAATTCTCTCCATGTTTTTGTTGAACTAATTCAATAGTAACTCAACAAGGTCAAGAGATAGGTTATTCTTGACTACCTTGTAAGCCAAGTCCATAGCTTCACATGACACATTATTTGACCTATTAGAACTATAAATCTTGTGTGTGATGATATGAATGCCAAATTTTAGTTCCATGTCAATCACACTACTTGTTTTCATTCCCCTTCCATGCCAGTCAACTAGGGTTTTCTTCTCCAGTTGAACCCAACTTAGGGTTTTGGTTATTTTGGCTTTTGCTAACATAGAGAGATCAGTGATCCTATGGATCATCTTCTTTGTGATCAAAATTGGTTGCTCCAATCACAACTGACCATTATACACATGACAAAGGATGTATCTTATCCACTTGATTTGAAAATCTCATGGCATATGTGGAATATGTGTTAAACCTTTGGCTTCTAGATGTTGGTGTTTTGCTTTGAACAAACCATTAACACATAGTTTTTCTAGGATTTCATACATTTCCAAAGTACCAATATCCTAAAATACACATTTGAAATGAGAATGGATGTCATTGATTAAGAGTACCTTTGGAGGGATTTGTGATTTCACTCTACTTAGATCTAGGGTTTCCACAATAGTAGGAATAAGATTGAAATCTAGTGCTTTCTGTTCCACACCTTGAACCAACATGTTTGAACCTCTTTTCACCTTGCTACTAGTAACTACCATTTCTACTTGGTAGGGGTTTGAAAATCTTTCAACAATTCACTCAAATTGCTTGAATGCTTGAAAATCATTCTGCACAAATAGCTCTCAAAAATTCACAGTGAGAAATGACTTTGATATCATTCCTTTTATCAAAATTTTCCATAAATGCCTAGTACAAATGTTAGATCAAATTACAAACTATCATCCACTTCACTAGCATTGAATACTTGGTAGGGCCTTCCATGATTTGGTAACCACATAAGACTTAGTTTCTCCTAACCTCACTCAGTAAGGAAGGAAATTCGGTAATAACTGGTACTTCTTACTTAGTGATCCCTTTGCATTTTGAATGCTGATATGGATATTTTGTCCTATCAACTAGAACTAATTTAGATATTTTCTTTAGTAGCCTAGTTCCAGTTCTCCTCTAAGAAATCAAGTGGTGATGGTGGAATCACCCAATTCTTGAGTGACTTGACCATCATTGCTCAAACTTACATTCTTGATAAACTTTGGAACCCATTGTTGTCTCATTTGCTTTCAAATTTTATTAGCTTTTTCCTACTTTTCATCTTCAATTCTTCTAGTAGTCATATTGTTCTTGGCAAGATGACCAAGTTCTATACAAATAAAAAATATTTTGGTAGTATATCTTTTCCTCATGTGATGCTTTGCACAATTCATTCCAATGTGTCCAAATTCTCCATAGTAATGACATCTACACCAAGTGTTATAGTCCCAACCAAATATAGCTTTTACAATCTATTCTACTTGATTCAATATCTTATTTTTTCATTCTGATGACTTGTGCCCATGCTTCTTACATTTGTAACATTTTCCTTCAAATCTTGGTTTTTCTTTGCATTCATTTGCTCTATGACCGTGCTGATTACAATTGTAGCATTTTCCATTGAATTTTTCTTTCCCATTGCTCCAATATTTTTTTGAAGTATGACCTATCTTACCATAGTGACTAAAAGTAGGTTTATTCTTTTGAGCTTCTTTCTTGGATGATTCACCTTCTTCTATGTATCCAATTCCTACTTTCCCGTTTTGTCTAAAATGACTTTTCTCATTCAACTGATTCATGTTTGCTTGGGATTTCATCATTCTTTCATTGGTTTGTTTTTCAATATTTAGATCATTCTACAATTTCTCATTCTCTGATCTTATATTCATGATTTCTTCATTTGCATTGGTGAGCTGATCAATGAAGTCTATTACTGAAGGGATATGTGCTAAATTTCATTGTTCTTTCCTTCTATCTCTTATCTTATCTTTTTTTTTCTCTTCCATGACTTCACACAATCATACTAAATAAATTTCTTGCTCTCTTCTTAGTTTTGTTACTTCTTCTTGAAGAGTACTATTCTTTTCCTATAGTTCTTTGATTGCTTCATCAGCTTCATCTAAATTACTTGAATGAATGTCTTCAATTCTTTCTTCAATGTAGAGTGAATCATTCATTTGAATTGCAAGATCTTTTCTTCTTTTTAGGGATTGAGAGAGTTGTTCTTTTTCTTTCTTGAGTTGTCCAATTGCCAATTCCAAATTTAGTTTCTCATTCTCAATAGCCTTGTCAAGTCTGAATACCTCCACTACCTTTGATCTTTTCTCAAGTTATTGAACTTTTCTTTGAGAACCACAAAGCTCTGATATCAATTGCTAGAAACATTATGGCAATTTAATTTATTGAGAGGAGAGGGGTGAATTAGTAACTTATAAAACTTTATCTTAATTAGCAATTAATCCTTTATAAGAATTCAGATCTAACTACATGTATGAGAAGCTAAAAAAATGAAAACATACAAAACATACACAATACTTTAACACAAGATTTGGTGACCCAGAAACATTCCAAATAGAAAGTAAAACTAGGGTGGGAATGATACCCACAAGCTTTAGTACTGTAGTATAAAGTGGACATATTAAGGCTTATAATGATCACTTTTGATGATCTTCCCTATTAGGAGCAATAAAGACTGCTAGGTCCACCTTGCAAAAGGATTTATAAACATACAATGAAGTATGCAATCAGTAAAGAGATTTACATAAGACTATTAGGTCTACTTTGTTAAAGGATTTGACTAATCCACCTACTAGGATGAAGTAGTAGTTGATCATTGATCTACAACTTGGTTTTCTGAATGAGATTCCTCTAAGAGTACAAATCACCTTGCTATGATAGATAAACCTTTGTTGCTCCCTATATTGTTGTAGCCTTTGTAATTCACTCTTCTTCTCTTCTTTGATGATTACATTACTTCTTTTCTATGATTTGGATGTGATACAATAAATTACATATATATCAATCGAATTTCATAATTACAAAGTTGGCCATAATACAAGTCTACACAAATATTACAAAGTCGGCCAAAGTGTAGAAACTCAAGTTCTAAAGACTAACTCGGTGAGGTTCTGATACTTGGTATCCAGTGTCAATGCTCAACATCATCATGCACTTAGTAGACATAGAAGCTCAGTCCATATTAATCACTTCCAAGTAGTCTTAAACTTAGTTTGCACTAGTGACTTGATGAATATTGTGAAACTTAGCATATAAACTAAATCACTTAATTCACACTACATAGCTTGGTCAATGCTATCACTTCAAGCTTAGTATAAACTAAGTCACTTGGTTAACACTAAATAGCTTGATTAACACTAGACTCACATCACATCAACTACGAACTTGGTAAGCAGTACACAACTTAGTTTACACTGGTAAACTCGGCATCTCACATTTTTTATCATCACCATAGTAGTATCTTCTTGGTGCAAATTGAAATCTATCAATAGGACTCAATAGCAACTATAGAACTCGAAAACAACTAAAATTCTTGGTTAACATTGTTAACTGTACAATATTCTTAGTATGAGTTTACAATTTGAATAAGTGTATGTCACTAACAACAAACATGACTAGAATGTCAAAAATACATTCATTGAAACATTGTGTTCTTTGATAACTGATCCAAAAATATAGTTTTAAAATTTAATTGGAAGGAAAATATTGCAATCAATAATTTATTATTCTAAGCTTTAACACATGTAGCTTGATACTATTATACTCTTTGTACATTCTTTAACTAACTTTCATTCAACATCAGGAAAAATGGTAATCCTATAACTTCGGCTACACACGTGTCTCATTTATAAACAAGAACAATAATAAATAAACTATAGGTAAATAAGTTATGTGAAAAGGTCAAACAAGTTTCTCCTTTAAAATATTTTGTATAACATATGGAAATCATTTGGATGAATTCATGAGATTACCTAGTTTAAGTGTAAAAATTGAGTGGGATGAATTTAGTTTGCTTATATTTAATTTTCTTTAAATGATCTCTTTAGATGGTATTTTAAATTAGAATCAATTTTTTATTTTTTTATTATTGTAATTCTTCAAAGTAAAATTGAATGTCATTTGTCTTCTTTTTAATCTAGTTAATATGATGTACAAAGAAACTAATTTATTATATTTATTTTTCTATTGAAGAACTACACATACATGATCATGTAAAATTAAGCATCCGATATTATGCATTTTTCTATTGTTTATTCTTAATCACATATTATCATACAATATAATTTTTATAATTGAAACTAATTCTAATTTGAATTAACATTCAAATATTTTGATATAGTTGATGTTAAAACTTATATATAAATAATCAAAAACAAATTGCACGTACTATTGACAATGACTTAGAGATTGAATTTTTATTTAGACTACAATCCTTTCATTACACTATAGGAGATTGTTTATTTGATATTCTTGAAATTTTACTTTATTTCCATTATACTTCTAAAGAAATACAAAATGCATTAGTTGATCACTTTTTACAATTAGTATCAAACAACAATACATATTCAATGAAAGAATTTTCATGTGAGTTGCATCTAGATGGATTGAATTAAATGCATTATTTAGAATATGCAATGAAATACTAGATACAATGCAATTATATGACTCAACAAATCTACCTACAATTAAGTGTAACCTTTGGGATGATACTTTTTGTATATGATGGGTCTCAAAATGGCTAAACATACCAACTATAATATGGTCAAAAACAAAAAAGGTACTTATATTTTAACAAAAATATACTTATACTATTTTATTCCATGACAAAAACATTATTGCTGATCACTATGAGCTACTTATATGTACTAAAACTTTATTTCTTACAATTTTCCACCAAGTTACTTGTCAAGCATTTTCTCAAGGTTAGAAAGCCATTGGAAAAATATTGCTAGTGAAAGGTTTATTAAAAAATATCCTTGTAACAACCAATTGTGGTGATAGGCTCTTCCATTGAATGTGCTATCTAATGAATGTAAAATTTGATATACAATCATTAAGACTATACATTGCACAATCAGTTTGCAATACAATAAAAGACCCTACTTGAGAAGTAAATTAGTATATAGAACTTTACATAACAAGAAATATGTTGCAAACAATTCCATGTATTACAAATTGGTAACACTATATTGTCAACATGATACGACCTTATTCTAAATAAATAATTGGAGGATGGTGATTCAAGTATAAAGGGATTCAAAAATCACATAATTGCAACTCCATAACTTGTCACAAAAATATTGCACATTTTGAAAACTTTTAATCAAAACAACAAAATAGGATAAAATTTTCCATTTGAGAAGAGATGATCATAACTTTCACAAATGAAGAGATAAAACCTTTATTAAGAGATTATACAAATCAGTTAAACATGTTTTTCCAAAGTTATAGCTCTAAATGATAATTGGAATAAAATTTATTACTCTTCTCTCAAAACTACTCACATAAAAATTAGTTTCAAACCAGTTTGCACTCAAATGCTCATGATTTCTTCAAATAAAAATGAAATTTGACCAAACCAAAACCCAAAGATAAGATAAGATAAGATAAGATAAGATAAGATTAATTAATTAATTTCCAACAGGAGACCAACAAGGGTCTATGGGATTGAAAAATTATAGAACAAGAAGTAAAGAACCAGCAAACCACCAAACAATGGTTGGGAAAGCAAACAAAAGAGAAAGAGAACCAAATACATGATGCAGACTAAGGGTTCTTCCTAGGCTAGAAGAAGTCCAGAACTAAGGGATACAGACCTAGGCAGGGGAGAGCATGTAGCCGTCTTTGAAATTTGTTGGTGGGATGACATTGATGATGATGAAGATGAGGATGAAAATAAGCCCTACGAGGTCGCATGGATTTGGAGTGAATAATGGTGGAGGTATCTAAGGGTCACTTCACACCTTTCCTAAAATAACTAAAATACCTTTCTAAAAATATCAGTTGTAGGTCTATATATATTCATATAAATTTATACCAATAGAAATAACAATTAGATTTTTGGAAAATTAACATAAAACTTACAAAACAAAACTCCTTTCATTTCTATTCTTCTCAAAAAGATTTCCAACCATTCCCCTCTTTAAATCAAGACCATTACATGATGTTTTATTGTCTTTTCAACTTATCCAACTATTGGATACCTCCTACGACTCTTGACTTTCCTCTTTACATTAGTTTTTCATATTGTCAAATTTTTGTGATAATATTTAATTACATATTTGAAAACTTTTTCATTTTTTCATAAATGAAATTTTAAATTTATAAAAACCTAATAACATATCAAACTAGACGATATATGACATTTTTTGAAATTATACCCTTCCATGGGTTTATTTACATAATTTGACCATACCTAGTCCTTTTAAAACTCTAGAATCCAAAAATTTCTTAGCCTAAGGTTGCTTCTTCGTATAGGCACCTTAGTGATATCTTTATCAATTTATATGGTTTTTTCCTTCTCTAATACAATAGGAAATTTGTATCTTGCAAAGTCTTATACATTAAAAACTAGTGAAATGACCAATTATGTGGGTAAGTTTATCTAGGACTTTGCAAGGTTCTATTCTCCTCAACTATAAATTTCTTTGGATATCCTTCTATAGCCTATTTTTTAAAGATTAATGATAACTAGGTCCCCTACTTCAAACAATATTTCTCTCTTCTTCTCATCAACCTTAAACTTAAGTCTTTCATTAGCTTCCATCAAATTCTTCTTGACTTGGTCATATACATCTTTTATAGACTAAGAAACATCCTCACCATTTCCACTCATCCCTTCCCTACTTCCATGTTATTTATGTTCACATACTCCTCTTGGGTGAATGCCATAAAATACCTCAAAAGGACTCTTCCTAGTTGATCTATTTACACTATGATTATAAGTATACTCAGCTTGAGGTAACACTTAATCCCATACTTTTTCATATTATATTTCAAACATCTTAGAAGGCATCCCAAAACTCTATTAATAATACTTGTTTGGCCATCATTTTTTGGATGGTAGGCTAAACCAAATGAAAAATTTGTGCCTAATATTTTCCATAATTTCTTCCAAAAATATCCCATAAACATCACATCCTTGTCAAAGACAATGCTTAATATAAATCCAAGTATTCTTACTACTTCCTTGAAAAAGAGATGAACAATATAAGTGATATCATGAGTAGCATTACATAATATGAAGTTCCTCATTTTATTGAACTCATCAACAACTATAAACAGACTATCAAATCCACTGTTAATCCAACATTTGCAGTTATACTCCTGTCCTTTTGATACACAATAAATTGTTCACCATATCTTCTTATATCCTTTTGTATTTTAGGCCAATAATAGAATCTCTACACTAACTCAATGTTCTTATTGAGGGAAAAAGAACACTAAGGCTTCCATTGTATTTTTCTTTCACGAGGTTTTCCCTCATAGCCCCTCTAGGTACACATAACTGACCACCTTTGAACAACAATCTATTTTTTAGTGTGTAGTCTGCAAAATGACCATGGAAATGATTGTTAAATTCAACATATACCTTATAGGCCTTTGAGAAGTCTTCATCATATTTATAAAGGTCCTTACAAAATCTTTCAACTCTAGTACCCTATAAATGTACTTCTTGAACAATGAGAAATCTTCTACTAAGTGCATCAACTACTTCGTTACTATAACCCTTCTTGTGTGTGATTCTAAATGTCTAGGCCTATAGGAATTCTATCCACTTTATTTGTCTATGGCTAAAATTATCTTAAGTTTTTATGAAACTTAAGGCATGGCTATTAATAACAACCATAAATGCTTTGGGAAGTAAATAGTGCCTCCATTTTATGATGGCTTGAACTAATGCATATAGTTGTAGGTCATAGGAAAAATACCTTCTCTTAGGTTAATTTACCAGAACTCACTAAAAAATGTTGCATTCCTCCCTCCTTGACTAATTAATACTCCTACTATCACATTACTTGCATTACATTCCACAATAAATAATTTATCAAAACTATATAGAACCAAAATAGGTTGAGTAGATACCATTTATTTCAATAGCTCAAACCCATTTTTAGATTCCTTAGTCCACCTATTCTTTTCTCAACCCACATTTTATTGTGTCTAAAATAGGAGCAAAAATTTCACTAAAAGCTCTTTTAAACTTTCTATAGAATTGGGATAATCTATAATAATAAAAAGTACTTACGTCCATTGCTATTTTTGGAGTGAGCCAACTCAAAATTGTCTCGACCTTGCTAGGATCCATATTTAGGTTACCTTGAGAGATCACAAATCCAAGGTAGATAATCTCCTATTTCAAGAATTCACTTTTCTCCAAGTTAATAGCTATTTTCTCCTCATGCAATCTCCTCAACATAATTTCAAAATGTCTTAGGTTCTCTTCTATTGTTTCACTAAAAATGAGGATATATATCATCCAAATAGAAACCAAAAATCCTTAAGCAACTCATTCATTAACCTCATGAATATTCTAGGGGAATTCATAAAACCAAAATGGAATAACTAACCAACCATATAAACCTTCTATGGTTTTGAAGGTTGTTTTTCATTTACCCCCCTCTTTCATTCTAATTTTTTGATACCCAATTTTTAAATCAATCTTAGAAAAATACCTATCCCCTCCAAGACAATCCATTAAATCCTCTATTCAAAAGATAGGGAATCTATATCTTATTTTTATCCTTTTTTATTTCCCTATAATTAGTACATAATTTCCACTTATCCCCTTTCTTGGGTGCCAAAACAATTAAGATTGCACACGGACTTATGCTTTTCCTTATTAGGCCTTGATCAAGTAGCTCTTGGACTTTCCTTGCTACCTCCTTGTTCTAATTAGGAGTAATTTTGTATGCTTCCTTATTAGGAAGGGATGCCCCCAATATGAAATGAATTTGATACCTTATTTATCTTTGAGGAGTTAAAGTTGCAGGGGCTGCACCACTTACTATATCCTTGATTTCATTGTACTTCTATAGGCATAGATGCTTGTTTTGCTTTTTCTTCCTCCTTAGGTTTTACCACAATAGAAAACCCTGTACCCTCATCCTTTTCGAGGTCATGGAAAAAACCATTTTGACTCATCAACAAAAAATTAGAATTTTCTACCTTATACTCCCCTGTTCAACCAAGTGACCTTATAAGGGTGAGTATGGGGAATCTTGGTTAAGTTTAGCTTGTTAACTACCTCCTATAAGATAATATTGTTTGTAGACCCTAAATCTATTATTACCTTGCACACTTTATCAAGAATCTTATATTTCACCCCAAACAATGCTCTCCTCTATTTAGATTCTTCCCCGACCTATTATTTAATCAACACCTTCCTAAATATGAGATTCTTACCACTCTTGTAATCTGGTTCACCTCAGGAGATTTAATACTATTACTTCTTGGACATAGCTAACCTTCTTTTCTTATTGTGATGATGATGTCTTATTCAGACACATATATTCAAGATGGTCTAATTAACCATAGTTATAAGACTTCATGTTGGAAAGATGTGATCCTCTACCAAATCTTCCAATACTACCACCACTAAATCCCCTATCCCACTAGAATCATTACTCTATTTAGTCAACATTGATCCACCTTGAGATTTTGTTTCACCTCTTTTTCCACTGAATCCTCTTCTATGACTCCCTCTAGAGTCTCTTCCTCTACCTCTTCCTCTAGTTTTTGAATCTTGTTTCTTCTTATTTGTTTCCTATATCTTAAGGGCTAGTTGGTAGCATTTTAAAATAATATTAGGGCTTATGAAACTTATCTCCTCTTGGATATTCCATCTAAGGACATTCAAATACCTAGAAATTTTAATTTTCTCATCTTCCTACACATTATATCTCAATTATAATCTTTAAAACCTTTCTATTTAAGCAAACACATCCATGTCTCTTTGTCTTAAATTTTGTTTTCTTCTATGGAGTTGGATTTCATAATCCTCTAGTAGAGAGTTTTCTATAATCCTGGAAGCCATTCCTTTCCATGTGGGTATGGATTTATTACCTTCCCTTTCTATCTTTTATTTTATAAACTTCCATAAACTTAGGGTTGGTCCCTTCATTTTAGAATTTTCCACCTTCACTTTTTGTTCCACACTTATACCTTCACACTCAAAATGGTTATCCATTCATTTAATCCATTCCATAACCAAATTTGGCCCCATATTTCCACTAAACATAGGAAAAACTTCCAACCCCTTTCCTTCTAAAGATTTAATGGATTTTTAAAATGTTTCTTTTTTCAATGGTGGGTCTAGTTCAAGAACTTCATCCTCTAGTCCACTGCCTTACCCTTATGCCCCTTTTGTTTGGTCTTTTTTACTAATCTCTTTTTCCTTCCCTTCAAGTCCTCCTAGCTTATTCTCCATGTATACTAAATTCTCCTTTACTATTTGATTAACTCTCATTCTTGGGAGACTCTAGCCTACTCTTGGATCATCTTTTCCAATTCCACATTGGTCACCATACTTGTTTCTCCCATCGAGTCAAAAATGTACTATGCCCTACCTAGACCTTAATGGTTCTAGTACTAATTTGATAGGGGGATCTTCTAAAATGAGTCCTTTTATACTTGGATTCCCACTTAGGCTTCTTTTCCAACCTTCCTAAGGTTCTCCAATTAACCCCTAACTCTGAGGAGCCACCTCTCCAAGTCCTCTATACTTAAGACCTCTCTACCAATTGAAGACTTCACTATACCTCTTCAACTCACTACAGTAAGTTCATTCCAAAAACTTCATGAACATGGAAAAATTTAATATGAATGGAAGGGCTTCTAAACTTCTTAGGACAATCATTCTTTCCATCATTTTTCTTAATCTTGCAAAAGATTTTCCATCAATGTCATGAATCCCTATATTTTAGGGCTAGTGGCCTTTTAGGGCTTATTAGGCCTCAAGATCAAGTTTTTTCCTAATAACTCTAAAATTTGTCAAAGGATCCAAAAAAGAAAAACTCTTGATCTAGGAACCCTTTTGGGAGGAATCAATTTTTTTTAGGGCTTTGGTCCCCCAAAGCGATCATACACAAGTATTCACAAATTAGCCTATTTACTTTAAGGGTTTGGATTGTTTCTTGCTTCTTGATTCAAATTTGGTTCAAACGAATTCACCAACCCTTAGTAAAAATACTATAGGACCCTACACACTAAATCAATACCTTGAAACTCTTTAATCATATTGGTGAATCTATCCATGCTCTCTTTCTTCAATTGTGGTTGTGTTTGCTCCTAGCTAGGCACCTACTATCTCACCTAGAGAAAACTATTGAAAACTAGAAAAAAATCATATGAACTCAAAATTATGTATTTACATTGTACATTGAGTACAATTTCTTGTCCCAAAGAGATGTGATGGTCCTACAATGGTATTTCAAGAAAGTGTCATTATTTGGTTTCAAACCCTCACTAGATTTAACTACTCCTACCAATATATATAAGGAAATAAAATGAAGAAATATAAAATTGTAAAATGAAACAAAAATGCATTGAATCCATTAGAAGGTATATTCTAGAGTTGCAAGCAACACTCTGACAAAATTCTAGAGAATTTTCACTTTTTTTGCTCTTACAATATGATTGATACATCAAAAAACCCCCTCTAAAGGTTGGAAATAAACTTATATATCCTCACATGGCATGCCCCAACTATTGGGTTTAGTCTATAACTGATTTTTGGATTTTTACAAATTCTTGCTCAAATGTTGTCAATGACAACTATGCAACTTTTACATTGTGACACTCCTCAATAATATAACACCCCTAAATGTTTCATAATAGGTATTTATTCACTTTTAGACTCATATAAATTCATTCCCACTCCTTCCAAGCCATTTGGGGCCACTTTACATATCATGCACAAAATTGCCAACTTAGCAATTTCTTGTCAACATTGACAACTTTTTGCAATCCCTTGGCAACTTTTCCCAAATATTTAAACTCTTGGCTAATAAACACTACCAAAACCAATAGACTCTCTTGAAGCCCTCATTATTCAATGATCTAGATAGGATCATTTACTAGCCAAAATGAGTTAGGATTTTAGCCTAAACCCTAGGAGCTCCTATACCAATAGGTCTTAAAATGAGGTAAATGTCACTAAACACTCCACCCATATCTCTACCAACCTTAATGATGACACTAAGGAGTCCACTAAAAATATTGATAACAAAAATATTATGACCTCCCCTACTCCAGAAAAAGGTAGATAGGTTCTAGAGGATGTTTCTATGGGTAGTGGCCATAAAGTTTGGGTGACTTCAATGGATGTGTGTCTAATGAGGAGATGATATCCAAAATCAAGCCTGAGATAGAGAATGTGGATGTCAAGTAAAATATATTGACTACTTATGCCCTCAAGTTGATGCACTTCTTGGTCACCACTCTCATGCTTTTGTAGTAAATTAAAGACAAGAAGTAGGGCTCTAACAGAGAAGCTACCAAGGAGTTGTTTTTCTTCCTTCCTAAGGGCTAAACCTAGTTACTATTGTTGAAACCCAAGGAGGGCAATAATTTTTTTTAATGTTTTTTAGCTTTTTCAAGTTATTACATTTTGAATAGTGGCATTGTGTGACACACAACTTTCTTTATTATTTTTTGGCACATTTTCCTTAAGAGCTACAATGGCTTAGTTTTGGGTATATATAGGAAGTTATATTGTTTATTTATTTATTTTTTCTTATAGTGACTAGGGCATTTGAAATTAATGGAAGAGATAGGCAAACAGTTTGTTGTAAATATTTTTTTATTTCCAATTATTGGTGATGTGTTGTATCAAATGGTTGTTATTCTTGGGCCAACCCCCTTTTTTCGATAGTTTTGATTTTAAAAACATCAAAAGTACCCAATACATAATTAGAAATTTTGCTAAAGAAAATTTATGATTGAGTTTTGTTCTAGTCAGAGTAGATCCTTGTTTGTTAATCCTAATGATCCATGGCATTATGATGTGTATATGTTAATTTAAAAAAACTAATAAATTAAGGCATTTTAAAATCATGGTTGAGCACACGAAAGATTCAATCTTGTATATTCTATTGCCAAAATATAAATTTTTTATTTATATATAATGATATTTTTAATAATAATAATAATTTAATTATTATGATTCTTAAATTTGATAAAATGCTCGACATCCTTATAAAGGATGGGTATTGACAACATAAATCAAAGACTCTTTTGTAGCCTAAATTACAAACCAAAATTTCCATTAATAGTATCATCAATAATCACCTCATATAGGACTATATGTATAGAATATAATTGCAGCCTTCCTAGGATGTGTTTTATTGATATAAAGTAACTTTTAATATTTTCAAAAGTATTAGTAACAAGGGATACTGGTGTTATGAATATACCCTCACTACACCTGATGTCAATCATTTTGCAAGACACAACATAGACAATTCCAAACATTGTTTTTTCTACATTGTGAAGGCATTTGTGAGGAGAACCATTGGATTATGGGGAGAAGAACCTTTTTCTAGCCTTTGCAAGCCTTAATGAAGGTCCTAGCCTCAAGATGGAAGCCACCTAATTGTAAGGCATCCTAGAAATGCTCCATCATAAAAGTATGTTACTAAGCTAAGGATAGTGTTTATCACTACAACACACCAATAAAATTGGTGGACATGCTTTTACATTAGTGGCCCAAGTAGATGATGAAGATTTAGTGGTAGTTTCTCTAGTTACTGCTTTAAAAAGATAATTGTTAAAATTTTGATACAAATGGATGTTTACTACTATCTTAAATTTTGGATCACTTGAGACATGAATTTTTATAACAATGGGTACTTCTAAAAAACATAGATACTAGTTATGAGTATATTGGACCATCAATACTTAGGTGTGAAAGTGACAAATGAAAATCTATATTTGGAAACATCTCTTTAATTGGTTGTTTAAATAATCTCTACATAGTATGACTTTGTTGGTGATTCATACTCTTGAGATATTCTTGATAAACATTTTTAAGTATTGGATTTCAATGGAGTGCAAGTAAGGAATCTAAGGAACCTTGTAGAAATGGTACGAAGTTGTGAGGATGCATTTATACTATTTTCTTTTTACTATTAGTAGGTATTACACATTGTTCTATCCTTTAACACTATAGTGCCAAAGCCCTTTTCAGGTCCTTTATGTAATCATCAATAAGTATAACATTTTTCTTACTTTTGATAGTGGTATTGTTTAGAGATTGTTGTTTTGGGCATAATAGTAGCCAATACATCAACACTAGATACCTTGTCCCATGTATGACATTTAAATTTATGAAATAATTTCTAGAGATGAGTGTTCTTACATTCCCATGGACCTTTTATATTAGGTTATATAGGTCCCATATATTAAAGTAGTTGTCATTATCTTCCATAGTTGTTTCTAGGATGATAAAGTATTCTTATTTGCATCAACATTTCAAATCACACGGTTTGATCCATAATCTAGACGAGAGAGATAAAGGAGGAAAAGACACAATCATTTTAAGAACAACTATGAAGATACTATGGATTGTGGAAAATTGCGATATTTGAATTTTGTAATATGTTCTTTGCATTTTGATCATGAAGAAAGCTATAGATTGTAGTTGTTGGCCATACTCCATAGTTAGATTCAAATTATTTAAGTTGAAAGTTTGAATTTCTATAAAGAATAAATTATTATGCAAATAGATATCCTCTATGTTGTATTAATCTGCTCAAAATTTGAGTAGGATATTTCTAGAAGGCTTTTGATTACCATAGACAAGCAACAACTTTATGACAATCAGATTTTTGTTTATCAAAAAAGAAATCTCTCTTAAACTCATATTCTTTAGCTCTTCTCCAGTAGAAGAGAGGTGAACAAAATTTAAGCAAGTGTAAATACTTCTTATTATCATAACCATTATATCATTAATAATGTCAAACAAAGAATATAGTTTTCCCCATAATTAAGAGACAAAAAGTCATCAAAATACAACCTAGATCTTGTTTTGTTGTTGTTCATTTTACTATTGCACGCCACCATTTTCAATTTTATCATAAAAATTTTTAGGTGGGTTCTTTGTGAATATTGACATATGCCCTTTTTCTTTGTGAATAAATTGTATGTGCAAAGACATAACTATTCTATTACTCAAAATATTCTCCCCCTTTTAATAGTTTACACAAGTATATCTTCCTATGAGCCTAATCATTACACCTTATAGGAGTGGAATTCCTATATAGTATTAGACATGGTATGACGATGAAAATGACATAAATTAAGTGTATGAAAAAGAAAACTAATACTTCAATCAAATTACAAGATTCAGAATATGAAAGGAAAAAGTGCTTTTCTTTGCTTGGGGAAGTTTTCCATTTTCTCCAAATACCATTGTCTGGTGGCATAGCTTCTACCAGCCAAGTACAGCAATGTCGAAAACACAGATACCCAGCTGTAGAGAGTTTGAGAGATGACGGCCAATCCCATCCAATCAACAATCTCAAAAAGATAATGTGGGCAAACCACCAAATCAAACAAACCTCCACTGGGCACCACATATCCCCTTTTCCCATCCTTTCTGAGCCTTGACAAGAGATAATGGTGATAAAAATTCCCCCCAATTCCAACACAAAATAGCACAACTCCAACCCACATCAAGTTCCAAGCCGGTGGCTGCAAGCCTTCTGAGAGCTACTAAGCGTACAAAAGATTAACAGTTTGAAAGAAATATGCAACGAAAATCAATAAAGATGTCTGTAGGGTCATATCACTAGAGTAACGGTGCAGAAATAAGACCTGCAAAACCCATGATATTATATATACATTGATTTTTAGAGCACAGTAGAAGCAAAATTCTATCTTTAAAAAAAATCCCAAATGAAAAAAAACTGAATTTTAAGCATCAAATAATTGTTTCCACTGCCATAGAACTCTCAATCTTTAGGATTTCCTAGGGAAGATGAAAAATTTGAAGCAACCCATTTCCAATGAGGTACCATCCATAATGATATTAATAGCCAATCTATAGGGCTATCTTCTACACAAAATGTACCTTTGACTACAATTTAAAAAATTAAAATTAGATAGATCTTTAAATTTACCCCTTTTTTTCTTCACTATCTGTATGTTTTGTAACTGAAAACAGCAAAAAAATTTGAAAAAAAAAACATACTGTATTTTCTGAGATTTGTAAAAAACAAATGTTTGACTTTTGATGCATTCTCTGTGAAGGATAGCCTGTGCCTTTCTATTAATGCTATTAGATTTCTACCATCCATGCGATGCAGTTATATTCATCTGACTTAGATTATATAAAAAAATTGTTATTAACATTTCCAATTACACTCCATAATCCATTATCAAATATACAAGAAAACATAATTTTTTTTAATAAAATACAATAAAGAACTATACACAATCTAAACCTAAACTACTAGAACATAGAGGTAAATTTCTATTCAATATTAATTAGAGAAGAGAAGCAATATCAAATACACACTTGCCTCCAATTCTCTTTTAAGGAAGTGTATAGTTAAAGCAGATCCAAGGGTGAGCAGATGTGGGCTTGTTGATCCAATGTTTTCCAGTTTGGAAATGAAGAACAGTGATGAAGCGGCCAAGGATGGGCCATAGCAAATAAGCATGCCATTTCTGCTAGATATTTTCTTGGCTTCTTTTACTTCTCTCATCTAAGAAAATTTGGAGTATGTGAGATTGGTACCTCTAACCTCTAAGAATGCAGCATTAAACCTGACAACAAGAGTAATGATTCCAGTAGCTTTGAGATATAGAGATGGGGGGCTCTGGAAGAAGATTTGTTGCAAAACATATGGCATGGCTTTGAATGAGATTTGGCTAACTTCACAAGGGAACTGTTTGTCAATGTAAGTAGTTTGTCAGATTTGGATAGAACGCATGGTATAAACTTGAAGTGGATCTAATGTTAACCACGAATAATCCATTCAGCATAGTGTGACATGTCTGTTCACTGATCTCCTTCAATTGAGCACTGAATATGTGGTCGAAAAGTGATGCAAGGTAGTTGATTTTTTTAATTTTTTTTAATGGAGGGTTTAGACCTGCAAAGCAATTAAGTGAGACACTATCTCTAACCTACCAACTAGCTAAGGTCACCTTTGAAACTAATTAATAATCCTATTCAAATTTAATGTGATTAAATCTAGATGATCATAAAAGTTCAAAAGTTTTTTAAGATTCTCATAGATTGGACTTTTTTTGTTTTTTTTTTTTTGATGAATAATCCTTTTCTATTAATAAAATATACTCAAGTTAAAATTCACAAAAAAAAGGTCGGGGGATACAAGATCACTCTGTGAATGAGTTCACACGGTCAAAGCTGGACTAAAAACATGGCCACGGCTAGAAATAGAAACTATTCATTAAAAAAAAACATATAAGGCAACCTTAGGCTCCCAAAGTAGTGCCAACCAAGGGTGGTGGATCATCTTTGTCTTGAAAACCCCAATCAATTTTGGGATTGGGGAATAGATTGAGAATAGACCAGTCATCATCAACAACAGTAGTAACAGTGGCAGCCTTCGCATCTTTAACCTCTGGCCACGGAGGAGAGATCACTAGGTCCAAGCGAGGCCACTTCCTAGAATGCGCAAAATGAGTACCAGGAGGAGGAGCCAAGGACCAACTAGAACCATCACGGGGTGGGGAAGTTGAGCAGCACCTCCATCCACCATCACCACCACTAGGAGAGCGGTGACAAGAAGCCTAGGAGTGCGAGGTGTGCAATTGCAGCCGAAGGAGTGGCGCCAAGAATGGCATCCATAAAGCATCGAGGTCTCTACTGAGGCATCAAGAGGAACTCTAGCAACAATGTAGAGAGCATTACCCTAGTGATTCAGAAGCTCCTATAGGTGAGCTACCTCATGGGCAAATTTGTTAGCTCACACCTAAATCTGCATAATTACATTATTACACAAGCATGCCTTAGTGTACATAACAATGTTAACATCTAAAAAATTGTGTGTGAAAAGAACAACATTCGTATCTTTCCACAAAGAAAATAGAATTTCTAGCTTGAAGGTATGCCAAATCTGGGAAAACTTTTGAGGAAATCTAGGAGAGTCACCTAGCAGAATCATGTGCCAAGAAAAAGACTCAGGTTTGAATGGCTTAAAAAATCATGAATCCAGTGCCAATAATTCTGAGCACTCTTACAAAACCAAAAAATATCCAAGAAAGACTCTGGTTGTCCATAAAAGGAACATCTAGGATCATGAACCCCAATGTGTTTGAGTTGAGGCCCTAGGGGAAGACCTTGGAAGGCTAGGCACCAAGCAAAATGTGCAATCTTGGGTTCAGTTATAGCATTCCAAATGGTATCAAAGCATTTTCTCCATTGAGAAAGAGAAGATTGCAAATGTCATCTATGGTTTAGCATATCTACCATCGGAAGATGAGGTGAAAGCCATCTGTAGCCCAAACTTGGCTTGTAATTAGAAAAAGGAGTGGCAGGATACCACTTCCAATAAAGCCACCAAGGGCAAACAGACTAAATCCCCACTTTATGAACTAAGTGAGCAAGGATAGAAGAAAGCAGAAGGTCAAAAGTCTACCGATCTAAATGGATAAGGCAGTATTGTACTTGCATATCTTCCTAGGTCTTGAAACTCATGGTGACCCTTGAAAAGAGGTCCTTAGGAATTCTGATGCCATGTTTAAAAAAATGTAGAGCATTGGCCCCTTGAGTCTTGGTGAGGGGAGTACCCTAAATGGAAAACAAGGGAGACCACCAAATGTTCTATTGATTCAAGGAGAGGCCATTGCAAAATTCATCTCCAGCCTATCAAAGACAAGGCTTGATAGCCTCCTAGGATTTCTAGATGCTCTTGATGATGAATGAGCCTTGAATGGCCACTAGCTCATGCATGATGAGAAGGGTTTGGAAACCAATCCCATTCCATGCAAGCCTATTGACAAGAAAACTAGAAGAAATGCAGTGCCAAACCAAAATCTTCCAAGCTTCATCTCCTAAAATATCCCTAATAATCCATTTTGCACAAAGAGCAAGGCCTTGTTTCTAAGTGAAAAGCAGGCCAAGACCACCGGACTCTTTTGGGAGACAACAAAAATCCCAAGCCACTCTGTGAAAGCCATGGTGATTAGAACCAGAGGCCCATAGAAAATCCCTGAGCAATCTTTCCAACTTCATGTAAGAAGCTTTGGATGGAACCCAATAGGAGGAATAATACACATGAGTCACCGCTAGAATCTTTGAGCAAATTTGGAATTTTCTAGCGAGGGAGAGTGGCTTTTTGATCCAATAGTCAAGCTTTTTGCTAATCTTGGCTAGCACAACATTCCAAAGTTCCATAGGCGAGGCCTGGAATGCAAAAGGAATGCCAAGAAAGTAGAAAATTTCCCTGTGAGTAACCCATTTCCACTCAAATTGGCTGAGCCAAGGTGGAGCTGGCAAAAATAACTAATGAAAGCAAAGCATTTTATGCCATTGAATGGTAGAACTAGAGGCTTGAAAAAAGGTGTCCAGGAAAATTAAAGCATTATTGATGTTTTTGTCATCCTCTAAAAGAGTAAGAAAGGAATCATCAACAAAGTGTCCATTGACTAATTGGGAGGATGATTCAATCAAGGAAATGCCACAAACTAGTCATGAGGACATAGAATGTGCAAGTAAATAGCCACAACCTTCCACAACAAGAACATAAAGTATAGGAGCTAGCGGGAAACCTTGCCTGATGGAACAAAAAGTCCAAAAGCCTCAAATTGTGAATTGTTGATGGTAATGAAAACATTAGCATCACCAAAGAGCATCTCCATGGACTGAAGGAAATTGGGGCCAAAACCCAAAGCCTAGAGCATAGCCAAGATGAAGGGCCATTCAATGCGATCATAGGCTTTAGCAAAATCTATCTTTAAAAAGATAGCCTTTTGATTGGACTTGCGAGCCCATTCCAATCCCTCCTAGATAGAAATGATGCTATCAAGAATATATCTAGACTTGATGAAGCCGATTTTCTTTGGCCGCACAATTAAGGGCAACATGTGCCTGATTTTGAGAGAGAGTGCCTTGGCAATAATCTTATAAGACACATTTAGAAGGGTAATGGGTATCCAATTGCATATGTCCTCTGGATCACCAGCTTTAGGTATGAATTTGATATTTCCTTTGTTTATAATGGCTCCTAAGCTTTTAGAATGATAGGCTTCAAGATGAACTTTGTGTAGATCAGGACCCATATGCTCCTAGAGGTGTTTGTAGAATTCACAAGGAAACCCATCACACCTATGGGACTTGTCATTTGTCATGGAATAGGCTACCTCTTTAAGGTCTCAGAGGGAAAGAAGTTGCTCATAGAAAGCATGTTGCTCAATTGTTAGGCGGTATGAAGTAATAGAAATACACTTTTTGAGAGCTTCCTCCTAAGCAACTAAATTTCCCTATGAAGAAAACATGTTCTCATAGTGATGAAAAAATGCTTGTAGGATGGCAGGGAGACTAGATAGAATAGCATTTCCTTGTTTAATCTTTTTAATCCCAACATTGGTTTTTTGGGCACGAAGAGCTTGAAAAAACTCCTTCAAGGCTTTGTCACCAACCTCCAACTAGTGGAGATGGGCTTTGATTTGGGCTCCCCAAGCAACAAAATTATCAGCAATTTGTTTGTCATGACGAAGCTTGGAAAGCTGAATTTGTATGTCCACATCAAAGGGATTGAGGGCAAGGGCTTCAGATGCTTTTTTAAAGGCAAGCATGTTGGCTTCATATGAACATTTTCTAAACATAGCTAATTGTCACCCATAAATATGTAGGAACCAGGTAGTTCTAGTAATGGCATCATTCCACCATTGAATCCATCCCCTTTGAGAATGCAGACGTGGCTCCAAATTCTAGAGACATAGGATGTGTGAGATGGTGGAAGCATGCATCAACACAAATGTGTTGAGGAAGAACTAAGACTTGGCCACTTTTAGGACAGTTGTTTGTCAAGAAATGACAAAATAAATCAGATAGTGGTCACATAACATCACATTTGGTAGGGGAATGACAAGTAGATCTCGATCCTTAGACAAAGAGAAAAAATATTGCACAATGATCATAGCATCATCGAGGCATTTTAGTATGTGGTCAAAGCTAGCTCAAAAGTTGGACCAAGTGTGCCAAACCCCACTATCCTGGTAGCGGTTGGTAGTGGGATTAAAAAGGCCCAATTTACTGTGCATGTAATACCAGGCTTGTCTTTCCCCAGTTGTCTAGTGAAAAGATAGAATGTCATCTTTGTCAAAGGCCACTTCAACCATATTAAAGTCCCCACACATGACCCAAGTAGCTGGAGGCAAATTGTCAGCTAGCCAGGCCCACATCTAGGATCTTTCCATAGCATCATTGGAAGCATAAACATTAATGACTCCAAAAGAATGATTGTTAATAGGAAGGAAAAGCCAAATAATTCTATGCGTAGGGTTAGAACCATGCGAAATAATAGAAAAATGAAGGCAAGATGATAGGAGAGTAACTATACCACCTCAGACAGCTTCGTGCTGGGAAGAAAACATCACGCCATCCTTCTAAATTACGAGGCATGCTGAAGAAAGCATGAAACCAAAAATTTTAACTTCTTGCAGATAGAGAAAATTTAAATTAAGTCTATGACGGACATCCCGAACATAGTACTTTATGGGGAGGTCTGTGAGACCTTGAACATTCCATGATAGGAAGTTCATGAGAACTCTTCCATATCATCTTCATACTCAAGAGAGGAGTAGCTATTCTGCAAGAAGGTAGAAACATGGTTGAAGTCAGACAGAAAACCATTTGGACTTATAGCCTAACGTTTCACCTCTAGTATCTTCGCATGTCTAGGAGGGCTGCAAGAACGTTGCATTATTAGTGGTGCTATGGAAGAAGCAGCAAGAGTAGTGTGCACCCTAGCCAAGGCAAAAGCCCTAGTGGCTACCTTTATCCCCTACTTCTGCCTTTATCCCCTATGTGCCAGTAGAGTTTGAAACCTACAAAACTTCGAGAGTAGTTTCTTTGTCTGCTTCTTGCATCCCTACACTGGCTAGAATTGATGCTCCTATAGGGATAAGAGGAACCACAACAACTACAACATAGGACTGCTTGGGGGGCAAGGAATTTGAGGGAGCCTTGCCCTTATGCCCAATAGTAACATATTCTTCTTTTTTCCCTTTGGCCTATTTAACAAGTGCCTCTTAAGGCATGGGCTTGACCCTAGGCATAGCCAGAGGGCAATCCTTGATCTTGTGTTCTACGGATTGGTACCTATAACAGGTGTTGGGGAGGTTCAAGTAAAGCACCTTTTGGGAGAAGGTTTGAGTCCCAATTTGAATTTTCATAGAATCCTTAAGATCCTTGGAAAGCTTGACCTCTACACAAATGCGTCATTGCAGGCAGGCATTAAAAAATTTATTAGGTTCCTTGGTTACAACTTTTTGAAGGGCTTTGGTAATGGACTCAATGAAAGGCCAACATGGTAGGGGTAAACCTAGGAACTTGACCTACACATGAACCATAAGCTTTTTATCATATGAGACTATGAAGTCTCATGACTATATTTGAAAATCTAGCAAAGAATAATGTACAGACCAAGGTCTGTTGTTAAAGATTGCATCTGCTTGCAACAAGCTAGTGAAGCAAAATTTAAAAAAAACCTTTTGTAAGGTTTTGCACATCATCAAGGTGGACTCCATGAGGAGTCTAGCTCTTGTTAACCCATTCTTAGAGCATAGCTTCAGGAGGAGTCCTACCCACAAAATAACCTATCAAGTTGTGTTGTTCTAACCAATCACATACATCATCAAATTCTTGCAAAGGAAGGATAATTTTAGGATTATCTCATGAAAAACCTTTGGGACAAACTTGTGTGGGCATTTATCCTGTGGTGGCACCATGACAAACTGAAGCAACAATATGAACACCAGAAACAACTAGTTCACCACTGGCAAGAGCCATTATATCCTAGCCTAAAAAACTCCTACAGTAAATGTGGTGTGACAAGTGGTGCTTGTAGAAAGAAAGCTCAAGTGAAAAGTCGTACACAGAAACCTAAAAGTTTGCATGAAGCAAGAAACCCTAGTAGAACAAAAAAAAGGAGTGTCAATTGGACTTATTTGAGGACGCAGCTATCCTTGAACAATTTCCAAAAAATTGAAAACATCATAGATTTTTAAATTGGAAACAAAAATCACTACGTTTTGGTGAATCTAGAAAAATAATAATTTTGACTTTTTGTTGTCTTTAGTGCATTTTGAATGGAGATTAGTCTATCCCCTTATTTGATAGGGGAAGATATTAATTAGTGAATGGGAGTTTAAAAGATGTCTAGTCACTAAATCATTTATATATAAATGGTTGGTATTTTTTTCTTCTTTTTTTATCTATTGGTTCATTTTCTTGGAAATTAATGTTCTAACAATTAGAGAGTTAGAAAATTAATCAAACTAGATTGTACATGTGTTTGAGTTAGTTGTCAATAATATAAGTTAGTTGTCACTAAAACTTAGTTTCTTGTTAGTTGTATTACCATGTTGTCATTTGTATTAGCATAATTAGAGGATCTTGATGAAGTCATCTGACTATATATTTGTAATTACTATTACCAATGATTAATAATAAGCTTCATGTTTAGTCTCTTTGTTTTTTAATTTTTTGTTCTATTTTTCAAGTACATTTGGTCACCACTATTTGTGATTTATGAACCACTATTGGAGATTTGTGAAACACTACTTGACATTTTGTGAACCGCTACAATGATTGAATGAAAAATTATTGGTGCAATGGGGTCAAGTATCATGAACAATTTTTTTGGGCCCTTTCATGCATAATGTCCTCTATAGAGTGCATGTTATTGGTGAGAACTTGTAACATTAGCTTTAAGAAATTAAGTTGCATACAAGAACAACAAGAAATAGAAAAGCTAATCTTTTTAATGTTGTTTGGCACCTAACAAGGGAAAAGTTGGCTAAACTCACTAGTAGATTTCTTCTCCTAATAACAATGAAAATGTCAAATTTCAATGATATGGATATTTAATGTGGTTCATTCAATAAGGATTATATTTATAGAGAAATATTTTTACTTTTGTTATTTAGCAAAAAAAAATCAAATTTTTGTACATTATATCACTTATCAAATCTTTTGGACTATCACATCCCATAATCACTTATTTATCAAAATCTTTTTGAAAATTTACGAAGGCGGGTTTATGTGTCGAACCACATCTCACGATCTTTATATTTTAAGCCAATAACATGATTGGTCATCATATACCATTAATATAATATTAAGAGATTGAAATGACCTCACACACAAAAATAAAATTTAAAAAATTATTTGGAATTACATGGGCTAAGAAAGTGATGAATATTGTTATGTGTTTGAACATTTGTTTGTATTAGAATGACCTAGAACTTAGTATGGCTGATTGAGTTGATTAAGACAAGCTAAACAATACACGATTTGGCTTACATGATTAAGAACTAAAGAAATGATAGGTATATATTAAAAATGAATAAATGTGAGTTTCATTATATTTTCACACAAGAGGCATTGGTTGGGGGAGGCATAATCTTGAGGAGACTCATTACAACTGTGTTACTTAATCATTGGATCTTATGACCACCCTTAAACACCACACATTGAGGAAAAATTAAGCTTAGAAAAATAAGTCAAATTTGATCTTTTAACATTCTTATCCTAGGAGTCAAGTCTTTGTGTGTGATGTTTAAGTCATTGATGACCTTACTAGACTAATTTAAATGTACTTCTTGATGTCCTAAAGCATTAACTCATTTACCAATAACACGAGGTAGGGTTTGACATAATATTTTATGAGAAATAATTAATTAAATATGGGCATGTTAACATTCAAGAATGACTACTTTATTTCATTAGATTTGTGCTCAATATAAGTGTTAAATAAGGAAACATGTTACCATTAGGCATAATTTTTTTAATTAAAATGCTAACACATCATCTCATGTAGGTTACTCCCTATGGTTGGATTGTCAACTTTTGTCAAAAGGTCTTGGTGGGGGTAATTTTTTTAGTTTGGCCTTTTGCAAATTGATAATTACAAAGGCATTTTTGCAAGAGATGGCTATGCTAGAAACAAATGGCATGTGACGATGCTTCTAAAATTTTGAATTTTAATTTAATTATTAAGATTAAATTAAAAGTCTTGTTATACACCTAGTCTTGAAAATTTAACAAAATGTATACACGTTATCAAGGAAACATACTCCAAGCCACCAATTCTATGAGAACTAAGTATGAGCTATTTCAAGTTACATGGTTAAAACATAAGGAAATGGTTCCTATAAGTTGGAAAGGGATTAGAGTGACTTTCTATTTTTTGGTTCATGTCTTTTGGGTGTCTTATCATAGTTTTTATGAATTTCTATCCTTTTTCCTTTGAAAAGTCCTTGCACACTTTGAATGTATCATACTTGTTACTATGAGTCTAATGTTTGTCATTTTGGAAAGATCTTTAAAACTATATAAACTATAATTTTCTATTGCATGTTCTACACTAATTTTAATGGGTTTTAGGGGTGAGTGCACCAAGATGGTGTACAAAAAGGGGGTATAAGTGGACACCTTATTTCTAAGATCAGGTAAACCTACACTTGGATGAGGCATTTGAGGTTCATCCACTCAAAATGACAAGATGTGTGAAGCATATAAATTTTAGTAATATGAATCTACTTTCTAAAATACTAGAGTTTTTACAAAATAGATAAGATTAGGTGAGTCAAACCCTTTGCACATGAAAAATAGTTCCTAATTTTTTTAGAAAACATAACATAGTTGCTTTCATGTGTAGCACAAAATACATAGTTATAGTTAAGAGTCATATCTAGAAGTTGTGTATTTTTTTGTAATTTTATGATGAGTATTTTTTTGTTATGAATTATTGAATAGAATACATCCTGAAATTTTGGTACGTGTTTGTGTGCTAAGTATAACTCGCATCAAAATAATGGAAAATGGAAACTTTTTTTTATAAAAATGTATATATAATCAAGTGTAGAATCGTAATATGTAATTTATTTTGAATTTGATTAAATATATCAAAATTTGTTAAAAAAATGGTAGACATATATGTCTATGAGGAATGTGAAGGCATTGGTCAGAGTAATTAAATTTTATAATATTCATGTTGTCCAAAAAAGAAAAAAATTATATAGTTAGAATTCTAAGAAGACATGTAAGATTATGGTGGTGATTTTAGAGATACCCACTTCACCTTTAGTGTACCTGATGAAGAAAAAGATGATAATTCATCTTAAAAGATGAAAAATGTCTAAAGGAAAAAAAAATGAGGGAAAATAGTCTCCCAAGACTTTGGATCATTTTCCTAGGCTATCACCAACCCATAACCCGATTGGGTTTTTTGGATTCAACTAACCCAATCGGGTTATAAAAATTTAAAAATGCATTCAAAAACTAATCGAGTTATACAAAACCTAATCACGTTTTATAAAACAAGATCGGGTTCTACAAAACTAGATTATGTTCTACTGTAGGACCTAGAAAATGGGCTAATATCTAACATACTATGACCAAATCACAAACTCAATAATCATATGTTAACACCCTCTAGTCTACCATGAAAGCCAAATGAATCAAAACAAGAAAGAAAATCTAAAACTCCCTCTTTCATTTGTAGCTCCCATGTCCTTCTTTCTTCTCCATGTGATGTAGCTCCAAATTGCCTATAATGCACACAATTATGAAGCAAAAGGCTATGATAATGATGGTGCTATGAGAATACTTGAAGTTGTGATTTGAATGTGATAGTAAGAGTGAAAATATGAGAAAACTAGGGACTCGAAAAGACTTAAGAATTAGTAACCCGAAATGAGAGAAAGAATGCTCATTTTATAATCAACACAGAGGATGAGAGCATTGGAATTGTCACCTTGGATATGCAACATGGCAAGAGATTCCTTGGAGAATCCATTATGCATATGACACAAGATGCCAAGTGTAGGATTCTATGACGCTTGGAAGTCAAACTTGGCTAAAGAGGGAAGAGAATCTATGATGCATCATATGACACCTCAAACCCACTTAAAGCCAAGAATCTATGATGAATGAAGCAAAATATGAATGTGCATAGGAGAATAAGAATATTGGATTATGACATATCTTAGCCAAGTGTCAAAGGAGAATCCATGAGGTGTCATACCCAAATGTCACAATGATGTTAATATTTTATGGAATATTTGAATTAAAAATCCTTTATTCCCCAAAATAGAAATTAGTAAAAAACGGAATTAATGAAGGAAAATATGACTTAGGAAGTTGAGAATTTCTATGGTTTGCAAATGATGAAGCAATTAATTAATAAAATTATGGTAGGATTAAATTATGGATTATTTATTCCTATAGAGAAAATTAGTAGAGGATTGGCCAATTCGATTAAATAAGTGTGACAGTATCCTTTGATGAAAATGTGATGATGATATTGATTGAATAAGATGGTTATGGATAGACCAAAGACATGGTCAAATTGACTGATCGAAATTGATAACATGCCAAGGACACATGACATGAACTAAAGATATGTAACATTTAACTGACATTGTAAAATGCTATAGGATCAAGATTGGTCGATAGGGTTGATCATAATAATATTGATGGATGTGTCAATATTATTAAAATGTTTGATAATTCCATGATTTGACATTGAAAGACTCAATGATGTCAAAGATCAGATGACATGAATGATAGTTTGACCTAGCACTAAGAGCTATGATAGTACTAAGGCCAGACTAATAAGATTTGATAGGTTGATAGGTTTCCAAGGCACTAAAAGCCACAAAAATGCCTAGGATCAGACAAATGATGATTGATTTAGGATTTTTGATATGATTCCTGATGATTATGGATGATTTTGAGTGATTCTAAGTTGATTTGAAATAGTTTTGAGTTGATTTGATATGATTATGAGTTTGTTTGAGATGATTGCGAGATGATTTGATATGTTTTTTGATGATGTTGAAATAGTTCCAAAATGATTTGAAATTGATGTGAAAGAGGATATGAATGATGAAAGACATTTTTGAGATATGATCAGGTCAGCCAAAAGATCAAAGTTAGTAGAATGAGAAAATGGGATGAATTAGTATGAAGAAGTGATATCGATTCAAGGGCTCGAGAGTATTTTCAAGGGTTACTGATCAAGAAAATGACCAAATAATAAAATGATAGCTCAATTTTTTCACAATGAAGATATGAATCCAATGCAACTGACGGTTCAAAAATTAGAGTTGAAACACAAAAGTTATGGCTTCTAGAGTGTAACATTGGGGCTCTAGGAGCAGTTCTAGGCATCCTACTACCCCAAGTGCGCCCAAAACTCACCCAAGTGCACCCAATGAGAACTTGGTAAGCCCAAGTGCACTATGATAGTACCAAGTGCACCCATGGTCACATTTGGTCAAACTTGGTCAAACAAAGGTCAGAGCGAGGTTGGACTAGGTGGAAAGCCCTAGAAGGCTGACAGACAGTGTAGGATGATGTAGGAATGTAGGAATGCAAGATGAAGATGATTTGGTGTATTGAAACACATGATCATGGTGGTGAATGAAGATATGAATTAAATAAGACCTAAGAGATGAGATGAGGACTAGTTAGAATGAGGTTAAGTCTTTTTCTTTCAAAATGTATGCTATATGTCAAATGGAGATTTGTTTTGATGAAATCGTAGATGCAAACTATTTTTGAGTGTCTACATTTTGCCCCTCTTTGATACAAAGTGATTTAGAGTGTTGTGTAAAAGAAAAAATGATGAGAAGGTCATAACAACATGCCCCAGTAGGAATGATATATATGGGTACCCCCTCAAGAAATTGACTGAGATATGCATATGATAGGTCAATTTGTTGATAATGAGATGCAAGGTAGCAGATGAAGAAGACATAGAAGATGGAAGAGATGAAATGAGGAATTGTTAGTATGATGCAAAGAATTTTACTTTTGTAAAGTGCACTATATGTCAAATGGAGCTTTATTTTGATACAAAAAATGGAATGCAATGCATCATGGAATAGAGGGCCAGAGTGCAAAATGCAAACCTTTTGCATAAACAAGCATGATGTAGACAGAAAATGACCTTATCCTTCCTAAGGCATCTATTCATGCCCCAAACTCTCAAAGGTTCATCTTAATAGGTAGAAAATAAAAGATGACCATGAACCATCCTAGCCACTCTCATGGATTAGTTTATATCATCGAGTGGCATAGGAACATGATCAAAGAAAAAAAAAGCAAAAAATGAATCACTCACTAAACAGTGTGATCCAACAACTATTCTTGTCCATTATTACTTGTTTTTTAGTGTTTGAGGTCTTCAAATATTATTGGATAGGTTGATCATGTGATGGTTGTGATTGTTGATTCAGTTGATAGGTTCATAGTGACATGTTGGATTGATTGTTGGGTCACATTGCTTAGATAGGTGTGATTGTCTTGAAAGTGTAGTGCTTTGAGTTTCAGTATGCAAAAGTGCAAATGTTCACACAAAAGGGGTGCTAATTCTCAATGACTATTTACAAGGTTTATTATAGATTTTTGGTGGGTTTTGTGATTTTTAGCACTTTTTGGGGATATTTGATTTTTTTTGTGTGACTGGTTTCTTCAGAACATTTTACAATTTTTAGGGTTTATTTCAGACATTTTCTTATTTTTAGCGATTTTTCAGGACATTATATGATTTTTAGTGTTTTTTTCATGACATTATATGATTTTTAGTGCTTTTTTCAAGCATTTTATGGTTTTTAGAATTTTTTCAAGATCATATTCAAATGTTTATGATTTTTTTAGGATCGTATTTGAGTTTTTAGGATTTTTTTGGGATGGTATTTGAATTTTTAGGATTTTTTTAGGATCATATAAGCATATACAAGTGTTAGCTCCAATCCATCATGCAATAAGTCCAATGGGTAAAAAATGCTTAGGGATATACCCCTAGTTCAAGTTCAAACTCATGTACTATGTAGGTAATATGCCTTCGGACAAGATGCAAACTATGTACAAAGGCCAATGATAGAGTATGTACAAACTGGTGATACTTTAAGTAAGATAATGGTGGACATTAACTAGTTCATGAGCCATGGTCAAGGAGCCAAAGATGTATTTCAAGATAAAGGATATGGTCAAGGAATGACAAAAGGGAAAAAAACTAGATGAAATCATGATAGATGGAGCAGCAACAACTAATTACACATGATGCCTATTTGCCAGGTTTTCACCATGATACTTGCCCAAAGCGCCTGTTTACTAGGTTTTCACTTTTGGATGAAATTTTTCTCTTCACTCAAATTTTCATACCAAGACACCTATTTGCTAGTTTTTCATCAAGGCATCCATTTTTTCATGACTTTTTTTTCACTTTTTTTCTTTTCCTTTTTCATGACTTTTTTTCCCTTTTTTTCTTTTCTTTTTTTCATGACTTTTTTTCACTTTTTATCTTTTCTTTTTTCATGACTTTTTTTCACTTCTTTTGTTTTCTTTTTTTCATGACTTTTTTTGCTATTTTTTTGATATTTTTTAGGACTTTTTTCCTTTTTTTGATATTTTTTAAGGACTTTTTGCCATTTTTTGATATTTTTTCAGGACTTTTCGATAGAATCACAAATATTGATGATGAATTCTAAGAAGAAATTTGTTGTTGGTGCTACTAGTTGATAGTCCTGGGACCCACAACTGACCATAACTATGTAGGAGTCAATCCAAGTTTGAAGCTAATTTTAAACCACTAGAGAGACCTAGAGACATACCATCATATACCATATGTAAGACAATGTCTTCCTCTCGTGAATCAAGGCATCTAAGGATAAATGGGTCAATGGATATGTTGTGTGGGATGTCACTGATGATGACATGTGCAAAGGCTTGTTGGATAGAGGTTTGATGTTGGGTGTTGGACAAGTTAGGTAGTAGGATTGGAAGATAAACAATTGGATATAAGGGAGGATTGGGAGGATTGAGACCAATGACCTTCCACATGAAGGCTGATCGAGAGAGCTCAAAAAGACTTTGTGGCATGTTGAACATTGGAACACTAATATTCATGGCATCATCTTTTTCATTTTGTATCCTTGGGAGTTTCTTAGCTTTTGATTTTTCATGGTCTAATGGAACCTTTCGGTTTCAACCAAGAGACCTACTTTTGTCATTTTTTTCTCTTTTTGCTTTGCAACTAGAAGGTGGAGTTGGCTCCCCTAAATATGCCAATGTATTCACTTTAGGAGAAATTGCTTCTTTATGATCACCAATTTTAATGTCTTCATAGATTTTGAAGTCTATTTCAAGAGCATCATCATTTTCAAATTGATCAAAAATTGGTGGTCGACGTTGGTCCCAATCCAATAGTTCATGATAACTTGAGGGGATGTCATCATCAATGTTGAATGGACTTTGATTGAAGGTATATATATGGGTATCTAATTCAATGGGATAATTGGGTTCATGCTTAGAAGTTATTGGACTACTAGTTTCAGGTTGGATATCCTCATATGCCTTTTCATCATTCAAAACATCCATAATCTTACCATAATAGTAGGAGAACCTATTCACAATGGTTTGAATCCAAGCCCCAAACTAGGAAGTCGTCTGTTTGTAGTTATAGGTTCAAATATTCCTTGTTTCTGATATCCAAGACTGCTATAGCCATCATAGCCTTATTTTTGCATGATAGTAAACCCAAGTCCATACTTGCTAGGAGATATCAAAGTGGGTTTTTGTTCTACTTCTTCTTTCTCAATACATATAGATGTGTTCTCATTGATAGAAGTTGCATTTTGTGTACTGATCAAAAAGTGCTAGTCTTGTAATAGATGTGGTTTACTATTAGATTGGGGAGAAAGTGGTGACTCTCTAATGTAGGATACTTAAGACATAAAGTATTCTCCACACCCATTGTCTTCAATCTTTAGCTTTTCCTTGGCCTTACTGAAGAGTATATCAGCATCCACATAGTTAGAGGAATCTGTGGGTTGTTCTTCATTATTTTTTGGGACTTGGTATGTAGTAGCACCTCTTAGATTTGCACAAAAATAGAAAGGATCTAGATCATTAGGGATGGTAACCTCCACGTTGTTATAGGAAAACTTCAGACATTGATGATATGTAGAAGGTACTGCTTGCATAGTATGAAGCCAAGGGCATCCTAGTATCATGTTGCAATTCATTACTATATCTAGGACATGGAATAATGCATTCTTAGTAATTGAACCAACTTTGATAGGTAAGATGATGAACCCAATAGAGAAGTGTTCATCATCAGCATAGGCTTTGATTATGATCCTTCGAGAGGGATCCACATCATTTTCAGAATAACCCAAACCTTTGATTACTTTCAGTGTACAAATATTTAGCCCTACTCCTCCATCTATCCAGACACATCTGACCTTAACATTGTTGACAAAGACTTCAAGGTGGAGGGGATCATTGTGGTTGGTTTTTTCTTTAGGAATACACTAAGGGGAAAATTTGATATGTTGTGATGCAGATAGGTTTCCAACCATGGCTTCGAATTGGGAAACATTGATGTTATATACAACTACTAACTCTTTAAGGGCTTGATCCAAGATCTTCTGATGTTGGGGAGATGCACATAGTAAGTCCAAGATGGATATTTTCATAGGGGTCTTGCTGAGCTATTCAACAAGGCTATAATCAAATGAAGTAGGAGCAACAGGTCTAATAGGTGGTGCAAGTCTAGTACAAGCAATAGGTCTAGATGGGGCTCCAAGGGTGGTGATCTTAGTACAACATGGAGTGATAGCGCAATGAGGGTATTTAGCCTTTAAGGTGAATGTGGATATGTGGGAATCTGACTCACTAGATGGTTTCTCTTTTTCATCATTTCCCAAAGGATCTTTGAAGATAGTGTGATCAAAATTGGATGCTAGCAGTGATGAATCAACTATGATTATACCATCATCAATAAGGTCTTGTATTGCATGCATTAGTTGGAAACATGATGAGGTTTTATGTCCTTTGGTGCGGTGGTAATCACATAATTTTTTGTCATCCCACCAATCTACTTTAGTTAATGGTTTGAACTTGATTGGGGATAATTATATGAAGTTATTATTGAGTAACTATTGTAGTGCAGTCTCAAGAGGTATCCCCAATGGTGTGAATCTCCTATCCTTGGTTCTAGGATGTCTTTAGGGTTTGTCCCATGTGGGAGTCTCAATTTTCTATGGTGGGGCTAATGTTTGATTGGGAGTTTTTGAATGCATATGGTTTGCACCTTTCAAAGTTAGTTGAGGTTGTGTTGTGCTAATCATGCAGGCATGCACAATGCCATCATTAGTCACATTCTTTTTTCTTGAGAAAAAAATTCCTTGTCATTAGATGAGTTGGTGTTTGTGTTTTCCTTGTTTATCTTGAGGATTCCCTTATAGATAATAATATCTTCAATACTAGACCCTTAATTCATCAGTTTAGAAATAGTGCTTGACTCTTGGTTTTGAGTTCATACGTTAAGTATGGGATTAAGTTTTCAATGTACAAGTTAACTTCTTGTTCTTTAGGAATGTCTAGTGAGCATTGATTGACTAAACTTCTCCAGTGAAGTAAGAATGTGATGAATGGTTCTCCCATCTTTTGTTTAGTTGAGAAAAAATCAGAAAGTGTCACCTCATGTGTGATGTTAAAGGCAAAGTGGGAGATAAATTTTTCTACTAGCTCTAACCAAGATTTGATAGTGCTAGGAAGTTTGGAGTACCATTCAAGTGCAGGCCCACCTAGAGAATGAGAGAACAATCTCATAAGGTAACTAAGCTCATCACTGAGTTTGGTACAAGAGGCACAAAATTCTTAGATGTGATCAACAATGTTACCTTTTCCTTAGTATTTTTCAAACCTTAGAGCCTCAAAGTGTTTTGGGAATGGAGGCATATATAGACTTTTGGCAAATGGATTAGGACATAGGTCCCTTTTTGTATATAGAGCTTGTTTCTTTTGGACTCCTAATGCCTCAACTTGTTTATAAAGTTGTTTAAATTGTTGCAATAGCTCTTCATTAGAGTTTTGTATGAAAACTTTCCTTTCAAATCTTTTGTGCCTATGAGTTGACCATTTGTTGTCGCGGGAGCTATGTCTACTCAGTTTTGACATTTTTGTGTCTGATGAGTCTAATGATGTATCACTAGGTGGTGGAGGTATTTAGTACCTTGAAGAGAAAAGGTCCTTGCTATGAAACATGTTGGGGTACTTGTTGTGGTATTTGATGTGGCACTTGTTGCAGTATCGATTGTGATTGATGTACCATATGTTGCTATTGTGACACTTGTTGTGGTTGTTGTTGGGATACCTCTATTTTTTGTATGTGAGACCATGTATGTGATTGTTGTTGTAGAGGTATCTATTGAGGTTGTTGTGGCACATGTTTTTGTTGTAAAAAAAAAATTTGGTACACAATTTGTTGCTCAAGTCATCTTTGATATTCTAACTATTGCTTGAGTTGCTCTTGTTGTTTAGCAAAAAAGGCTTGTTGTTGTTGGAATTGTTGTTGATACATTGTGTGTAAGTCAAGTGGGTTTACATTGGATTGTGTGTTGGGGATGTTGGATGCTTGTACCACTTGAGGTTTTTCTTTTTGTGGTTGATGTTGTTGTTTATATGTTTAATGTGTGTTGGGAACATTAAGTCCTTCGACTGTTGTAGGCTAATGTTGTTGGGGTAGTTGGTTATGTCCTAGAGAATTGACCACCACATTGGTATTGTTGCTTTGGCACCTTTCTATGTTATAAGTTTCTCCTTGGGACATCATATTGACTTGACAATGAGGTGCATTCTGTTGGCGCTCAAAATTGTGTTCTCATTTTGAGCGTCCATTTGAAATTTTGAGCTCTATGAGCACCATAAATGAGATTGTACTCGATTGTACCTTTGAGGCCCCTGAGGTGTTTAATGTTTCTAACACCTTCCATTCAGCCCATCCACTTGTTGCATGATGATAAATTGACATTCTTAGTCATTTGGAAAAGTCTTGTTTTGAGCTAGTGTCAAAATCTACATTTTCACCAAAGTGTCAAACAACAATAGGAAGTTGTGTTTGTCATTAAATATCTTGCACCCAAAAATGTGTCATGATCCACCACTTTGGGAGTATCTACTGTCCATACCAAAGAACCTATATATCAGATTTTGAGTCGTTTTGAAATTGTTTGACTAGGTTTTGAATCCCTCAAAGTTGGTAGTTTACTACTTTCATGTTGATGCACATTGTTCATAATTCTAGGAAGCCATGTTTGACCTGTAATAAATTTGACGTAGTTGACCAAATTTGCATTGTATTGGAGTGGTCAAAGACTTGTTATGTTTCAAGTTTCAGCTTATGAAGAATCCATTTGATCAATTTTCAAATGAGATTCCAAATGCAATTTCTATCTTTTACTAGTGTTAGCATTTGTAAATTTGTTGGAACCCCTGCTCATGATATTATAATTCAAAATCCATGATAGCTAAGGTCAAATAGATTCTACTACTATACTGTCCTCCAAAAATACTTTAAGTGTGCCAATTTGCAAGCTTTGATGTATCCATCTACACACTTTCCCAGGTCAATTCCATTCACAAAAAATGTTTTCTATCAGTGTTTCCAGTTTATAAATTCTGAGAAGCCAACTTGGAATGATCGCATTTTGTGCTGTGTTTTTCATCATGATCCCAAATCATAGATTTATACTTACCTTGTCACAATGAACCAACACCCCAATTTTTGTCTCCCCAAGTGTCAGTTTGCCAAGTTTTCAAAGAAAAATATGAACCCATTTTATTGCTTTCTAACGTGTTTACTTGCAGCTAATTTCAAGAGGTCAACTTTGACAGTGAATATCTTTTGACCCTAAACTTGTCATGAGACAAGATTCGATAGGGTGCAAGTGTGCAGAACAGAGAATCAATGCTCCATTTTTTAGAGCTTGGTCAAGTGTTCAGATTAGTTTTTAAGGCCAGTCAAAGGACCTCCTAGCACAAAGTTGATAGTCTAGAAGAAGGTGATAAAGTGAGTTTTAAATGATCTGTCAGGGATCATATTTGGTTCCAATCAGTATGATGGGTTCAATACACCAATTTGAGAAGTTAGGTGTTTGAAAACAAAAACAAAAATTTAGCCAGCCCTAGAATCTGAGCTATGGTTATTTGGGGCCTGACTAATTTCACCAAGCTATTGTGACACCCAGATTATTTCAAATTTGGAATAGTTTTAAGTGATATTTGCAAGGTTTTTGAAATTTATGATTATCGCCTTATAGAGGCATATGCAGAGGATTCTTCAAGAAAGCTAAAGATCTTAAGCTATCTTGTCATGTTTAGTAACATGTTAGCATATAAAAATAGTATGCTTGAGTACACTCCTTTTGGCAACTATGAATTCATGAGACCAACATACGACATAAAGGCAGTGCTTCCGATGATTCATCATTTCATAAAAGAAATCTATTTGGCAAAAAATCAAGATGAAAACATATGATGGAAATATGTTTATGTGGGTATCACAATCTTCCAAATGAAACCCACAACATGTAGAGACAAAGCAACCAAGTGTTAAAAAGAAAGCTTCCATCAAAGGAATTCACACAAGTAAAAGTACCAATCAACACAAAGAGGGGTGTTTTCAAAGGAAGAATAGGTAGCAGATTTGAGGAGGGGAGGCGTCATAGTAATAGCTAGCACAAAATGCAAGCAGGGATGCCAGTGTAAAGGAGATCACGCAATGAGAAAACTCGCATATAAGAAGTCGTTCCATGCTATTAAAAGAACACATATGTTTGAAGAAATTGCAACTTTAAAGGATCCAAGAGCCAACAGCCAATAAAATAAATAGCAGACCCACCCTTCAAAGACATTGCAATAAAGGAAGGGAGCCTATGTTTGAAGCTTCACATGTTTAGAAAGTCTGCCAAGAGTTGAAATCGACATGAAAGAAGCAAGGAGTCTACCAAGACAACAGTTCATGCAACAAACACAATAGCCACCAATTAAAGTGCAAGTTTGGAAACCACTACAAAGATCCTCAATGGGATCATTTGAACCATTTTTTTGAGAAGTTGGGTATAGAGATTGCTTTGTAAAAACAACCAATTGTAGAGATGGAGGCAGTGATGCACTAGTTGATGACTTTGGCACAGAATACAGCTAAATTATATCATGAATTTTGTGCCTTAGATAGATATGAACAAAGCAATAGCAACAATATAAAAAAGCAAGCCACGTCAATGAAGAAAAACATCAGTAAAAGAAGCTCCATGCAGAACAAAGAAGAAGTTGGCGTTATAATAGAGGAGCACCATGCATTCAAATTCATGAGGGAGATAAGGTTGTAAAGTCTACAGAAAACATATAGAGCTCCACACATGGTTAAAAGGAATGGAGCCAAGTTTTCAAAGTAGAAGTCTTCGCGCCAAATAACAAGTGCAAGTCTCCATGTTGAAGAAAAGGGTAAGCCACAGCTAAGATAGTAGAGCTTTCACGCATTAACAAAGAGAAGATATAGGGCATCTTTAAAGTTGCACTAGTCAAAGCCTTGGATCAAAATGAAACATGTAGGCTATTAAAAATAAGCAACATGCTAGAGCAAAAAAAGAAGCTTCACACACCTTCTAAAAGGAATTCACACTATAGCGAGAGCTTTAAGCAAAACAAAAAGAAAATGTATGAAAAGAAGGTGAAGTTGATGAAGACAGGAAACTGTATAGCAATAAAGAAGAGATCCACCCATATACTAAAAGATGTGTCAAGTTATAAAGCCAAGTCACACATAGAGAGCAAGTTAAATTACAGAGGGAGAACAATATAAAGTGATATATCCCACATTGGGTGGGTAGTGTCTTCTTTAGTTGTTTAAATAGAAAATCACACCATATGACTAATCTCTTAAGAAAAGGATTTTTTGAAAGGCAATGGCTTGCGTGGTGATCCTACCCAACTTGCACATGAAGAACAATGGGAGGCAAATAAGGAAAACTTTTGAACAAACTTGCACAACAAGCCAGTGATGTCAGCATTTGTAAGTCACCCAAAAATTCAAAATTATAGTAGGTCACTACCTCGCTAGTCGAAAAACCTTGGTTTTTTGGCTAGCGAGATAGCGAATTGCCAAAAAACCTCAAAATTTGGTAGGAGTGGTCGTGGGGCCTGCATAGTGTAGTTAGCGAACTATTGAATGACAAGTGGAAAATGGATAGTAGATGCAATGAGGAGGAGATGATATGGCAAAATTTGGACCCATCAAAAGGTGCCACATGACACAAATTCCAAGGTAGGCCATGATGTGGTGGGTAGATATCTGAGATGCACCAAATTATGCCACGTGGAAGATTTGAGGGTCATTGCTACGTCACTAAGGTGAAGTTGCATGCCAGTTAATATAGTGACATAGTGAGTATGACATGGCATCTAGATGGCATGATGATGTGGCGATGATGAAGATGAATGAGGTGATGCCATGTGGTGCCAATTGTGCAGGTCCAAGCCAATCACATCTTGACATGTGTCATGAGGTTGGTCAATAGGTTTGACCCAAATAGAAAATGGTGGGGAATTTGAGAATTTTTAAATCTCAATATTTTATTATTTCTCCCTCAAATTCACGTACAAGACTTTTAAAATAAATTTTGAACTTCATATAGTTTAAACTTTACTAAAAGTTTAAATTTTTACAAAATAATTTGCCAAGCCATGGAACGGGAGCCTAATCTTCAGAAGGCCATAATTGGAGCAATTTTTAACTGAAATAGGCACTCCAATATACCACCAGAACCAGAGCGAGATGAACTTTGTGAATATGAGGTCAATTTTTGCACAAGTGCTCACTTGTTTGAGCTATAAGCCGATTTGTGAATTTTGGGGTGTTCTCAATAGAACAAGAAAATTTCAACATTGATCATTAGAATTGGTTAATGAACAGATATGAAGACTTGGTGAAATGTGAAAGTGAAGAAAATCAATTCCGTGATGTTTTCTTGGATTCTAAAGATCATATAATTGATTTTTCACTTTTTACTTTGAGTTCAAATTTGACATTAGAAATTAGTTATCTTTTCTACCAGATATCTGAGATTCTTTGTGCCTTTAAGAACTAGAATGATGGGGATTTGGTAGGCAGTTATAGAGAGAAGGTAGAGAGAGGATTTTTCATCTTCTTAGGAAGGAATTTTGAAGGGACACATGTCAGTTGAAAATTTAATCAGGGAATTGCTTCTTTTTTTATCTATGCTTTCTTCTTCTCTTTTGTAAGGGTTGGAAAATTAGGAAAGTTTTCTCTGGAATGAAGCTTTAGTAGAACTGGCCCTAGAATCAATGAACTCTAAATGGAAGATCTAGGATGTGCTGGTTCTAGACCATGAAACTATTTCTTTGCCTATAACACCCCTTCCCATCCCATCAACTTCTCATTCCCACCATTTTCTCTCTTGTATGATAGCATTTGTTCATTGAATAGTCTGGTTTATTAGGTTCTTTGTGAGTTAATGTCATGCATTTTTATGTATTATTTCAATGAAATCAAACAAGGAGCACCAAGTGTTTAGTTTTAGTTTAAATCTTGTCTCCTTTCTTGATCGAGCTATGATGTTTTATGGTCTTTGACAGAGAGCCTAGATCATAGTTGCAGTCCCTTAAGGTTGTATGTTGCTTCATTGTTTCTTGTAATTCAATGAATTATGTAAATGCTTCAGAGGTTCAATAGGGTTGCAAATTTATTGAGGAGGATATTAAGTAAGAATGAGATTTAGATCAAGCATTGATATCTAATTTACAAGGTAAATGGATAGATCTAGAGTCATGGCATAAGAATTGTGTTCTAGATATCCAAAATGCATGAGGGAGATTCATGAATTGCCCAATGGATGAGGCACTGATCTATTACAGGGTCATAAGTTTGTTGTTCATACATGGTTTTCATCCACTTTATCCACCCACATAAAATCAAATCAAATTCAAATCATCATTACATTTTATGTTGAAGAGCTATAACAGTTTAACCCTCACTCAGCTTCTGCATTTCATAGATTTCCATTTAGCTATTGTAGATCTTTTTTATTGCATAAGTCATTAGGATATATAAGGGGTTTCATCTGTAGTAATTAGGTTCAGGTTTATGTTTAATTTGCGCTAGTACCATTCATCAGAACCTCAAGGTCCACTTGCCTAGGTCTTGTAGAGCCTGAAGTGAAGAAAGGTCATGCCTTATAGTTGGCCCAGTCTCTGAAATGGCATGTTAAAGATGGGAGTTAGCTGCCCCTAGATGTGTCATATTCTCATTGGGGTAATTGGAAACCCTCTAGCATTTTCAAACACCAAAAAAATGGTGACCCTACTGGGGAAATAAGATAGCAATCCATTTTGTTGAAAGGACAAGAGTCTCTTGTGTGTATTGAACCTGAATAATAGACAAACCTTGAGAATTTAAGAAGGGATTTAATATAGTAGGAATATGTGCATGGAAAAGTTATAGTAATAGGTTAATTGATGTGTTTTCTAGTTTTTGTACTCAAATGTCATGTACCCTAGTATTGCTTTGTTCAGGACAGCAGTATATTTGAAGGATTAAGTATAGATCATGAGGCTACTAAGTTTTATGTTCACTCAATTCAGTCAGTTTGATTTTTAGAATATTTTTGTCAATTTATAGTTAGAATTTTTGAAAAATGGTTTCTCTCTTTTAAGTTTTTAAAGTTCTACAAATTCTACATGGTGACCATTCATTCAGATTTGATATGTTATAAATCATGTGTTAAATCTTTCTCACAATTGTGAATGGCAACTCTCTAAAGGATCTCTATACTAGTGTAGATCGATTATTTAATTGTTTTCAAAAGCTTTCAGTTGAAATAGGCAGATCTGAAAGTTGTGTTGAATTTTAAAATAGGAAGAGAGAGTATATGAATTTTTGAACAATAAGTTTTGAAGTTTTGTTTAATTTTTTGTCATAAGAATTTGAAATGATAAGAAATGAATCACGACTATGATTTCATTTATTTTTCCTCAAGGAGATGGTGACTCTACGAAGGATTCGATCAGTGGTGTGAGGAGTTGAGATCAACACTAGGCCAATCAGTAGATCTGAGCTTTCAAACAGCAACACATAAAGGTATTTACAATTTTCATGTCTTTGTCATTCATGAAAGTTGAATGGTAAAAATGGTTGCCTCCATCTAGTGGTTTCAGCACTAAGAAATAGAGGTAGAAATTTAAAATCTCAAGAGATGGATTCTAAGTCTAGATCTCAATATGATGTGCTAACTCATGAAAAGGTTCATGCGAATATTGCTAGGTTGAAAAGAGAAATTCATAATAGGATTGTCTTAACATTAAGAAGTAAATTGGGTGATGTTAAGGGTCTTGATGGATTCCAAACTTACATGAAGTTTAAATCCATAGTCATGAATCTTGATGAGTCCTATGATTGGGGAAATCTTCATGGCCAGTGATACTCTTAAAAAAAATTATGCCAAATTTGGTTGATTGGTCAGCCAAGATAAGATTAGATAAGATTTATGAAATCCAAGATTTTATCATGGGGGTCGAAAGTGATTTGAAGGCTAATGAATTTAATGTTAACAAGTGCAATAAGTCTATTGAAAGTGATATTGAAAATGAAGAATCTTAGCTTTATGAATAAGAGGATAGTAATTAGCAATTTGATAATATGCATAATGTCAATTCATCTTCTTATGATAATGAATATAAAGAAGAGGAATAGTGTGACAGTAGTAATAGTCTTCCTTCTAGTGATGAATGTGAATGTGTTATGATGCCAGTTGTTGAGGTATTCTCTGAAAAGGAAGATTTATGGGATGATCATAATTCTGATTTTTCATGCACCATTACTAACAAGTCTACTATTGTAAATGTGCCAAGCCATCCAGATAATGATCACAGCCAAGGAGAAGAAACTAGGGATGAAATCTTGTTAAGCGTTGATGAGATTTCTGATTTTTTGGCTCATGATTTTGAAAGGTATGCTAACCAATCTAAGGATGCTTGTGTTTTTACACATTATGCAATTTCATGTGGTGTAAGTCATTTCCCCTAAATTTTATATTGAAGAAGATGTAGTTTCAAAATATGCTATGTTGAGTGTGGGGGGTGTATGTGATAGTAACTTGTATATCAATGCACATGATGACTTCTATGTTGAGAATGCAAATGCAAGGATAAGGTATGTTTCTGGTTCATAATTTTCTAGTTTTCATAATGAAGAGATAAATTTAGATAGCTCATGTGAGGAGAAAAGAAATATTAAAGAAATGGTTTATCCTAGTGAGTTATTTGAGGGAAAATTTGATATGGATCAGCATATTGTTAGAATGTACTTTCATGATAATTCTTGTGTTTTGGGATTTAATCATTTGTTGGAATATGAAGAAAATGCAGCATATATTTAGTCTGATGTATGTTGTATTGATGTTACAAATGAGGAGAAATCAGAGTTTATACACTTTTCATATTCAGAGGCACAAGGTGAGTTACAATTTTATTCATGTAACTCATTGAATGAAGTAGAATACCAAGCTTTTGTGTTTCCAATTGAAGGAATCCATCATTCAGTTAGTAGTGATCAGTTTTAGTTTAATGCCAAGTGTTATGATCATGCTAATTCATTTTTTCATAGTGAGCAAGATGAGGACAGTATGTCTGATTTTTATAAGCACTATGAGAATGATTTTGTTTCACCTAACCCGCTGATGAGAAAATCTGATGTATATGGTGAAACTAATGTAAGTGAAAGTTCTAGCTTACCTCATAAGGAAAGGAATGAAAATTAGGTTAATGATAGAGGTAAGAAGTTTTGAAAACTTTTCAGTGGCCTGAGGCCATCACTTGTACGTAGTAGTGTAGTTGTTTCCTGTTTTCAATAAAGTTGGTAGAGAGAGTTTTTGAAGTTTTGAGAATGGTTTGCTTCTTCGAGAGATCTAAATCCTTGCCATGCCCACAAGGGGCATGCATCCCCAGATAGAACCATTGTTGGCACTCAAAATTGTGTTCTCATTTTGAGCATCTATTTGAAATTTTGAGCCCTATGAGCACCATAAATGAGATTGTACCCAATTGTACCTTTGAGGCCCCTGAGGTGTTTAATGTTTCTAACACCTTCCATTCAGCCCATCCACTTGTTCCATGATGATAAATTGACATCCCGACTCATTTGGCAAAGTCTTGTTTTGAGCTAGTGTCAAAATCTGCATTTTCAACTATGTCAAACAACAACAAGAGGCTGTGTTTGTCATTAAATATATTGCACCTAGAAATATTTCATGACCCGCCACTTTGGGAGTATCTAGTGTCCATACCAGAGAACCTATCTTTCATATTTCAAGTCATTTTGAATCCGTTTGACTAGGTTTTGAATCCCTCAAATTTGGTAGTTTACTATTTTCATGTTGATGCACATTGTTCATAATTCTGGGAAGCCCTATTTGACTTGTAATAATTTTGACCCAGTCGACCAAAATGTTGAAATTCCTTTTGTGTTGTATTTTGGTAGTTAGAGAATTGTTATGTTTCAATTTTTAGCTTATGATGAATTCGTTTGATCAATTTTCAAATGCGATTCCAAACGCAATTTTTATCTTTTACTAGTGAAAGCATTTGCAGATTTGTCTGAACCCCTGTTCATGATATTATAACTCAAAATTTGTGATAGGTGAGGTCAAAAAAATTGTACCACTATATTGTCCTCCAAAAATACTTTAAGTGTGTCAATTTGCAAGCTTTGATGAATCCATCTACACACTTTCCCAGGTCAATTCCATTCGCAAAAAATGTTTTCTGTCAGTGTTTCCAGTTTACAAATTCTGAGTAGCCAACTTGGACTAATCACCATTTGTGCCCTATTTTTTTTCATGAGCCCAAATCACAAATTTATACTTACCTCATCATAGTGAACAATTGCCCCAGTTTTTGTTGCCCCAAGTGTCACTTGGCCCAATTTTCAAAGCCAAATCCGAACCCACTTTATTGCTTTCTAACGTGTTTACTTGTAGGTAATTTCAAGAGGTCAACTTTGACAGCAAATATCAGTTTTTAAGGCCATTCAAAGGACCTCCTTGCACAAAGTTGACAATATGCAAGAAGGTGATAAAGTGAGTTTTAAATAATCGGTTAGGGATCAAATTTGGTTCCAATCAGTATGATGGGTTCAATAGGCTAGTTTGAGAAGTTAGGTGTTTGAAAATGAAAAAATAAATTTAGCCAAACCCACTGGGGGCCCGACTAATTTCACCAAGCTATTGTGACACCCAGATTATTTCAAATTTGGAATAGTTTTAAGTAATATTTGCAAGGTTGTTGAAATTTGTGATTATCACCTTATAGAGGCATATGTAGAGGATTCTTCAAGAAAGCTAAAGAAATTTAGCTATCTTGTCATGTTTAGTAACATTTTAGTATATGAAAATGGTATGCTCAAGTACACTCCTTTTGGCAACTATGAATTCATGAGACCAGCATACGACATGAAGGCAGTGCTTCAAATGATTCATCATTTCATAAAAGAAATCTATTTGGAAAAAAATCAAGATGAAAACATATGATGGAAATATGTTTATGTGGTTATCACAATCTTCTAAATGAAACCCATGACATGTAGAGACAGAGCAGCCAAGCGTTAAAAAGAAAGCTTCCATCAAAGAAATTCACACAGGTAAAAGTACTAATCAACGCAAAGAGAGGGGTTTTCAAAGGAAGAATAGGTAGTGGATTTGAGGGGAGGTGTCATAGTAAGAGCTGGCACAAAAGGCAAGTAGGGATGCCAGTGTAAAGGATATCACGCAATGAGAAAACCTGCAGACAAGAAGTCATTTGACACTATTAAAAGAACACATATGTTTGAAGAAATTGCAGCTTCAAAGGATCCAAGAGCCGATAGCTAGTAAAAGGAATAGTAGACCCACCCTTCAAAGACATTGCAATAAAGGAAGGGAGCCTATGTTTGAAGCTCCACATGTCTGGAAAGGCTGCCAAGAGTTGAAATCAGCATGAAAGAAATAAGGAGTCTACCAAGACAATAGTTCATGCAACAAACACCGTAGCCACCAATTAAAGTGCAAGTTTGGAAATCACTGCAAAAATCTCACTATTTTGAGAAGCTGGGTATAGAACTTGCTTTACAAAAACAACCGAGGGTAGAGATGGAGGTAGTGATGCATCAATTGATGACTTTGGCATAGAATATAGCTAAATTGTATCATGAATTATGTGCCTTAGATAGATATGAACAAAGCAACAGTAGAAATATAAAAAAGCAAGCCACATCAATGAAGAAAAACACCAATAAAAGCAGCTCCATACAGCACAAAGAAGAAGTTGGCATTATAATAGAGGAGCATCATGCATTTGAAGTCAGGGGGGAGGCAAGGTTGTAAATTTTGCAACAAACATATAGAGCTCCACGCATGGTTAAATGGAATGGAGCTGGGTGTTCAAAGTAGAAGTCTCCATGCCAAATAACAAGTGCAAGTCTCCACATTGAAGAAAAGGGTAAACTACAACTAAGATAGTAGAGCTCTCATGCAGTAACAAAGAGAAGACACACGACATTTTTAAAGCCACACTAGTCAAAGCCTTGGATCAAAATGCAACACGCAGGCTATTAAAATAAGCAACATGTTGTAGCAAACAAAGAAGCTTCACACACCTTCTAAAAGGAATTCACACCATAGCAAGACCTTTAAGAAGAAAAAAAAATGTATGAAAAGAACGTGAAGCCGATTAAGATAGGAAATTCTACGGCAATAAAGAAGAGATCCACACATATACTAACAAATGTGTCAAGCTATACACAAAGAGCACGTTAAATTGCAAAGGGAGAACAATATAAAGTGATATATCCCACATTGGGTGGGTAGTGTCTTCTTTAGTTGTTTAAATAGAAAATCACACCATATCACTAATGTCTTAAGAAAAGGCTTTTTTGAAAGGTAGTGGCTTGCATGGTGGGCCTACCTAACTTGCACATGAAGAACAGCTAGAGGCAAACAAGGAAAACTTTTGAATGAACTTGCACAACAAGCTGGTGATGTCAGCATTTGCAGGTCACCAAAAAAGTCAAAAATCTGGCAAGTTGCTACCTCGCTTGTTGAAAAACCTTGGTTTTCTAGCTAGTGACATAGCGAATCATCGAAAAACCTCAAAATCTGGCAGGAGTGGTTGTGGGGCCTACAGAGTGTAGTTAGCAAACTATTGAAAGAAAAGTGGTAGATGGATAGTAGATGCAATGAGGAGGAGATGATGTGGCAAAATCTAGACAAATCAAAATATGCCACATGGCATGAATTCCAAGGTAGGTCATGATGTGGAAAAAAATATCTCAGATGCACCAGATTGTGCCATGTGGTATATCGAAGGGTCGTCACTTTGTTGCGAAGGCAAAGTTGCATGCCAGTTAATATAGCAACATAGCAAGTATGACATGGCATCTAGATTGTATGATGATGTGGTGATGATAAAGACGAATGAGGTGATGTCTTGTGGCGCCAGTTGTGCAGTTTCGAGCCAATCACATCTTGACACATGTCATGGGGCTAGTCAATAGGTTTGACCCACATAGAAAATGGTGGGGAATTCAAGAATTTTCAAATTTCAATATTTTATTATTTCTCCCTCAAATTCATGTGTAGGAATTTTTAAATAAAGTCTAAACTTCATATAGTCTAAACTTTAGTAAAAGTTTAAATTTTTACAAAATAATTTGCCAAGCCATGGAATGGGAGCTTGATCTTTAGAAGGCCATAATTGGAGCAATTTTTAACCAAAATAGTTGCTCCAATATACCACCGAAACTGGAGCGAGATGAAATTTCTAATTATTAGGTCAATTTTTGCACAAGTGCTCACTAGTTCAAGCTACAAGCCAATTTGTGAATTTTGGGGAGTTCTCAATAGAATAGGCAAATTTCAACATTGATCATCAGAATTGGTTAAAGGATAGATATGAATGCTTGGTGAAATGTGAAAGTGAAGAAAATCAGTTCTGTGATGTTTTCTTGGCTTCTAAAGATCATATAACCAATTTTTCACTGTTTACTTTGAGTTCAAATTTGACATTAGAAATCAGTTTTCTTTTCTACCAAATATCTGAGATTTTTTGTGCCTTTAATAACCAGAATGATGGGGATTTGATAGGCAGTTATAGAGAGAAGGTAGAGAGAGGCTTTTTCATCTTCTTGGGAAGGAATTTTGAAGGGACACATGTCAGCTTCAAATTTAATCAAAGAATTTCTTCCTTTTTATTTATGTTTTCTTCTTCTCTTTTGTAAGGGTTGGAAAATTGGGAAAGTTTTCTCTAGAATGAAGCTTTAGTAGAACTAGCCCTAGAATTGATGAACTTTGAATGGAAGATCTGGGATGTGCTGGCTCCACACCATGAAGCTATTTCTTTGGCTATAACACCCCTCCCATCCCATTAGCTTCTCATTCTCGCCATTTTCTCTCTTGTATGACAGTAGTTGTTCATTGAATAGTCTGGTTTATTAGGTTATTTATGGTTTATAGTCTCCTTTCTCGGTTGAGCTATGATGTTTTATGGTCTTTGATAGCGAGCCTAGATCATAGTTGCAGTCACTTAAGGGTATATGTTGCTTCATTGTTGCTTGTAATTCAATGAATTATGTAAATGCTTCAGAGATTCAACAAGGTTGCAGGTTTATTAAGGAGGATATCAGGTAAGAATTGTATACAATAATCTAATGTGCTAGAAATACTAATTCAATAAAAGCATTTACACATTAAACTAACATAACATATATGAGAGACAAAGAGAAGACAAACTCAAATGAGAATGTGAGCCATGGATAGGCTCTCTCAATGAGATTGTTCTCTTATTTTTTAGATGTGTCTATGTGTAGATTGGGGATGTATGCTCAATTTCTCAAATGGCTTCAATGGAGATGGGTAAATGGAAAATTGGTAGCTTTGTGAGCTCTCAATTTGGCATTATAAGGGTATGAGTATGGATTTTGGCTCTCAAAAGGGCATGATAACTTTAGCTCAAAGATTGTTGTTGAAATGGCTTGGGAGGGGATTCAATTTATAGGCTAAGGGCTTGAGAGATGGAGGGCTAAGATGCAAGGAGAGATGAGGGCTTAAGGAGGGCTAGGATGTACTCAAAGGAGAGCACATGGATTGTGCTTGTTTAGCACCAATGGGAAGGTGACACTTGTCACAAGGATGATGAGTGTGAGAGGGTAGGGTAAAGGGTTGGTTAAAGGCATGATGAGTGGGGTTGAGTATGTAAGAGAGATGTAAGAGGAATGAGTGTGGAAGAGGGAAGAGTGTGGAGGATGGATGTAAGAGTCATGAGTGGGCTTGTAAGAGTCTTTTATGGTTTGTAAGAGCACTCATGACTTGGTGGTTGGGATTTTTGAGGGGAGACTTTGGTTTGGTTTAAGAAAGTCTTAAACTTTCTTAGGGAATGTGACAACATTAGGGGGTGGATTAGGCTTGGGTTTAGGATTAGATTAAGGATGTTAGATATGTGCAAGTGGATGGCATTAATGAGGGTGGGTGATTTAGTGGCTAAGCTTGGTTAGTATGGGTGGATGGGGTGGATTAGGCTAAATGGAGGATTTAGGGATAAGTTAGGGGTTTTTGAATTTTGAGGATTTTATTTATCAAATAGATTTATTTAATAAATGGGGATTTTTGGAATTAGATAGAAGAATAGGATTTAATTGATAAATGATAGGTTATTTGATTTATCAATTAGGACTATAGATGATTAATTAAATTAATCAGTTAGGGGATGGCAAAAGATTAATTAAATAAGAATTTAATTAATGATGCCTTTAGAGATGGCTAAATTAGATTACCAAAGTGGTGTAATCAAATTTAGGTGTCTACATTTTGCCCCTCTTTGAAATAGTGTTGAGACAACACTATTTCAAAGAAGTTCAAATGAAGACAACATGAGGAAGATGTTTTAGCAACAAGGTTGCCCTAGTCTCGGATAAGAAGAGGAGAGACTAGACTTAGATGATGCCCCCTCAAGAAGGTGGCGGAGATAAATGAGGCTCGATAGCTTCTTGAAAAGTACAAGAAATCGAGATGAGTAGAGACACAAATTGGCAAAGAGGAGGGGCTGAATTAGCTCAAACTCTCACTATGAGAGAATGATAAAGGGAAATCAAATGCACAAGCTTAAGACTTTCTAGGATTGGAGGCAGGGGGGGGGGGGGGGGTGTGAAGGAGTGGAGTGCTATAAAAAAGGAATCCAAGATAGGGGGATGGATGATGGGGATGACAAAGCTGATGCAACAAGATTTCAAAGAGTCAGATTGGCAGAAGATGGGTTTCAGAGATCCCTAGGACTAGGATTGTAGATCTCGAAAGATGAGGCTTGGTGGATTGATTTGATTGGTGGATCCCTAAGACTAGGATTGTGGATCCCTAAAGCTAAGTGTGAGGAGTGATCTAAAGAGATACTGATGCATAAGCTGGGATAGGTGCTGGATATGGATGGGGGATAATGGAGATGAAGGGAATCCATTGAAGCTTTTTGAGCGGGGGGATACTTCAAAGAGAAGTACCACCATGTAGTTGAGCACTCGATTTGCTATAGGACTATTGGTTAATTGCCAAGGTTACCAAGAACATCAAGGCCTTTTCACCAATCATCTAGAGGACTGATGAACTGACTTGAAACAAACACGCAATGATTGCCCCAATATCAGACATGAATCCCAGAGGAAGCAGTGTGGAAATGACACTGGGTAACCCACAGGTAGAAAAGAAAACAAACAAAAGACCTGATCAAGACCTTACACTCTGATTGCCCCATTTGTAGCACACCGTGATATGGAATACCATGGCAACCTTGAGGAGGGAACAAGGAGATTCCTTGGAAAAGATATTTCAAGACCCAAAAGGGAAGATCCCAAATCAAAAGAAAGAGAAAATCCAAAAGAGAACTGTTTGCCAACAAGATGGGTAGGACGAGGTACTAACGGACCAAGATCAGACATGAGAAAAGCTATATCTTGCAAGTACCTATCGAAGAGCACCTAAGCTGGTGGATTTGGATGAGTGATGCATCTGGCAAGCTAAACTAATAAAGATAACACTTTGGTGATAGGAAATCTAGCTAAAGGATGCATTGGAATAGCTAACCAAGATGTGCGATGTGTGCAAGATGCTGATCAAGGATGAACTGACATGAACCCTGGATAGATACAATGGTACTAAGCTAAAGAAGATGTACAAGCTGATGGACCAAGATATGTTACAAATGTACAAGTTTGTTCATGTTTTGGTTTTTTTTGTGAGATGGAAATATTTGTGAAGGATGGGATGTCTATAATAGTTGATAGGTGGATAGGTATATAGTTTGTGAAAAGCTTAAGTGAAAATGGGGTTTTGTGTGTGCACGTGATAGGATACAAGCTAAGATACAAGCTTATTTACAAGCTGGAATATGGTACAATCTTTGGACAAGATTTGGATATACAAGGTATGGTACAAGATTTACAAGGTATAATACAAGCTTTGGTACAAGATTTTACAAGCTGAGGTACAAGATTTTACAAGCTATAGAGGAGGTATTTACAAGCTTCATCAAATTTTGGATATTTGGTCTGAACACCAGGGGAACAAGCAGGTGTGTTATGGGACGGTGAATGGATGGATGAGGGATAGGATAGTGATAGATAATGGATTAGTCTTAGTACACAAGGTGCCTGAATTACTAGGTTTTCACCAAAGTACGTATCCAAGGTGCTTAAATTGCTAAGTTTTCACCATTGGACGCTTATTTCTCTTTACTATTTTTTTTTTTGTATTTTTCAAAAGCTGGGTATACCAAGGATCTTCAAGCATAGAACTTCTTGAGATGAATGATGCTAGTAGGATCATTCAAGAGTTCTCCTTCTGGTGTAGATAGTTGATAGGCTCCAGATCCAAAGGATGTTGTGACAACATAAGGACCAAGCCAGGTAGGTTCAAACTTGCCTTTCTTTTCTCAATCTGCTTGGACTTTCATGTTGTCTTTAAGGACCATGTCACCTGGCTAAAAGTGTCGTGGGAGCACCTTCTTGTTGAAATTTCTTTTGAGATGAGTTTGGTAGATTGTGAGATGGTCATAGGCTTGTTGTCTCTTCTCGTCTAAGAGATCTAGCTAGGTGAGCCGAGCTACTCTGTATTCTTCATCTGAGATTTTCCCTCGCAAAGATATGCATAGTGAGGGAAGTTCAACTTCTATATGTAATACTGCTTTGGCACCATAGACTAGGGAGTATGGAGTTGTTCTTGTGGATGTACGGAAGGAGGTTTGATAGGTCCATAGAGCTAGATTTATTCATAGGTGCCAATCGCAGCCGAAATCATTGACAACTTTATTTAGGATTTTGATGAGGGTTTTGTTAGTTGCCTCTACCTGGTTGTTACCTTGTGGGAAATATGGGCTAGAAAAGCATTGATGGATGTGAAGGGAAGTGCATAATTCTTCCATGTTGAGATTTTCAAAGTTACCTCCGTGGTCGGTGAAGATGGTGGATGGGATGTCGAAGCGGCAAACAATGTGGTACAAGATGAACTTGGAGACCTGAACTCCTGTAGCTGAGACTAGGGGGACTACTTCCACCCACTTAGTGAAATAGTCTGTAGCTTTTATTATCCATTTATGTCCATCAGATGAGAGGGGTGTGATAGTTCCAACTAGATCAAGGCCCCAACAAGAAAAAGGCCAAGGTGGTGCAATAGGTTGTAGATCTTGTGCCGGAGCGTGCACAAGATTTGCATGTTGCTAACATGGGAGACACTTTCTGAAAAAGTCACAGGAGTCTTCTTCAATGGTAGGCCAATAGTAGCCTACTCTAAGGATTTGTCATGCTACAACAATAACACTTGTGTGGGCATCGCAAAGTCTGAAGTGTACTTCTTTTAATGCCATTGCAGCCTCATTTTCATCTAAACATCGAGAGTATTGTGATAACCTTGACGATATAGGGTATTGGCTATGATAACATAGCGGGATGATTTTTGGATGAGGTTCTGGCATTGGGTACATGTGAGGTGAGGGGATATGATACCATCGTTAAGGTAAGCATGAATTTCATGGTACCAAGGGGATTGGGGACCAACCAAGATACAAACACATTTTGAATCCTCATTCGCATAGGCGGGTGTGAGGAGCTGCTCGACTAAAAAATCATACTGCATAGCTTCTTGGGGAATTTCCAAGAGCAAGCTGATAGTGGCCATGGCATCTGCTGCCTTATTCTACATTCGTGGCACTTGTGTAAACTGAAGCTTTGTAAAATGCTAGGTTAGCTGATCAACTAGCTCTTTGTAGGGTAATAGCTTTTCATCTTTGGTTTGATATTCATTTAGGGCTTGCTTGATGATGAGCTAAGAATCACCAAAGATTTTTAACTCAGTGATATTCCATTCTGTAGCTATCTTTAATCCTTCTATAAGAGCTTCATATTTTTCTATATTGTTGGTGCTAGGAAATTGTAGCTTGAAGGCTTTTGGAATGTAATCTCCTTGAGGTGTAACCAACAATATTCTTGCTCCTGATCCATGAGATATGTATGAGCCATCAAAATAAAGTTTCCATGGGGGTTGTTCTTCAATTAGACAGATATGCTCATCTAGAAATTATGTGATCAAAGGATATGCATCTATTAGAGGTGCATCAGCTAGGTGATCTGCTATAGCTTGCCCTTTGATTGTCTTTCTGTCCACATATTGGATGTCAAATTTGCTAAGGAGCATAACTCATTTTGCTATCTGACCTATGAGTGCTGTTCTAGAGAGCATATACTTGAGAGGATCAATTTTGGATACTAGTTGGATGGTATGACTTAGCATGTAGTGATGAAGCTTTTGAGTTGAGAAAACAACTGCCAAACAAGCTTTTTCCATAGGAGTTTAATTGAGTTCATAACCAACTAGGGTTCTACTGATATAGTAGATGGCTCTCTCTCTACTATAATCATCATGTTGTGCTAGAAGTGCTCCTAGAGTAGTAGGTGTTGCTGATATATACAAGATTAAGGGACAACCAGGAACTAGTGGAACCAAGATAGGGGGATTGGTGAGATACTGCTTGAGCTGATCGAAGTTGCACTGACATAAAGGATCCCACTTGAAGTTCTCATCCTTCTTTAGTAAATGTGAAAATGGTGTACACTTATCTGCAAGCTGGGAGATGAAGCGTCGAATGGATTGAAGCTTTCCCTGAAGAGAGCGAAGCTGTTGCAGTGTTTTGGGAGGAGGCATGTCTAAGATAGCCTTGACCTTTTTGGGGTCAATCTCTATACCTCATTTAGAAACTATGAAGCCTAGAAGCTTGCCAGATGTGACCCCAAAGACACACTTCTTGGGATCTAGCATGAGATGATATTGGGCTAACCTATCAAAGACTTTCTCCAGGTCAGCAAGATGATCCATGAAGGTGTGGGATTTGACTAGGATATCGTCCACATAATCCTCCAAAATGCTATGGATAAGATCATGGAAAATGGCTATCATATCTCTTTGATAGGTAGCCCTAGCATTATTTAGGCCAAAAGGCATCATGGTGTAGCAAAAGGTTCCCCAAGGGGTAGTGAATGCTATCTTATACTGATCCTCTTCTGCAATCTTGATCTGATTATACCCAAAAAATCCATCCATAAGGGATAGAATTTCATGTCCAGCTATAAGATCTACAATCATATCTATGTTGGGCAAGGGAAAATCATCCTTTGGACAAGCTTTGTTAAGATCTCTAAAATCAGTGCAGATTTTGATGTCACCAGAAGGCTTAGTGATAGGGACCATGTTGGAGATCCACTCTGAGTAGTCGATAGGTCAAATAACCTTAGTAGCTAACATTCTTTCTAATTCAGCTTTGACCAGTAATGCCACCTTGGGGTGCATTTTTCTAAGATTTTGTCTGACGGGCTTGATCTTTGGGTCGACTGCAAGATGGTGAACTACAAGCTTTGGATCCAATCCTGGCATGTCTTGATATGACCATGCAAATCAGCCAATGTTCTCTCTTAAGACCTCAAAGAGGAGGTCAGCTTGGTCTTGTGATAGGGATGCAGCAACGTGAACAAGTCTAGGGATCTCTGAAGAATCGATGTTGACTTCTCTAGTATCCTCAATTAGAATAGAAGACACCTTTGGTCAATTATCTTGAGGAGGTAATACTAAATCCTCATGTTCTACTTGTGGCTCTGGATGTTTTGGATGAGGGGTTCTCTTTGCTGCCTTAGCTAGTCCCAGATTCACCTTAGTTCCAATTTTGGGTGTATCAAAACTAGGTTGGGGATTTTCTACAAAATACCCCTTGGGATCTAGCTTGTAGATATAGGTAGAATCTGGCTTTGTCTGCTTGTGAGATGTTTTAGCTCCCATGAATCTTAGAAGTGCTTCCTCTGATGCAAACTCATCAACATGTATGATGCTTGGTTGGTCCCAATCTATCAGTTGTGGATAAGTGAGTGGTAGGTCAATGAGATGGATGGATAGTTCTTGGAGAATAGAGTCTCCTAGGAAGATTTGGTTTGGGATATTGTCGTAGGCTCTCTTTTCAACTTCCTTGAGAATGTCTTCAATTTTGAAAAGGTCACGGTGGATGTTAAAAAAGCATGACCATTCTCATTGGTACCCCCAGTTGTGGGTATGCTAAAGCCAAGACCTGACTTCAATTCCCACTTGTGTGCTTCGATGGGACATTACATGCCCCTTTCTTCTAGTCCTAGTCCACCACCTTGATAGTTCCATTTTTCAATGATGAGCTTATGTTCTTAGGGATACTTTTGGCTAAAGTGATCAAGGAGTGCTTGATTTCTTGGAGGTGCATCCTTATGTAACCAATTGTTGATATCTAGAGTGAGTTCTTCATGAAGAGGGGTTTTTGAGGACACAAAGGTGGTTAGGCCAAACTATTTGTATCAAGGAGGTGGAATGTCCTTAGCTTTGTGATATGTTAGTCGTCCATGGGTATGTGGATCAAGTGGGATTACTCTGATAGCAGATACATCTAATAGACTATACTCTCCATAGCCTTTGTTGTTGATCTTTACGACAGATAGGGTGGAGGCGAGGATGGTTTCTGCATCATTACAAGTGTAGGATGAGCTAGCAATTGCTGTGCCGATGTCTATTCCAGGACAATGATTTGTATATGAGGCTTCAACCACATTGTAGTAAGCAAAGGGTTCTGGATTGGCATGGATGGTTACCTTAGTGCCCTGATGCAGAAACTTGATGCACTAATGGTAGGTGGATGGAACAGCCTTCATAGCGTGAATCCATGGGCAACCGAGGAGGATGTTAAATGGTAGGTTTAGATCAACAACATGGAAAACTGTCTCTTGGATGACCAGCCCAACCTTGATTGGTAGCAAAATAGTTCCTTATGTGGTTCTTTCCAAGTTGTCATAAGCTTTGATGGTGATAACTTCACTGATCATATCTGCCTCAGTATACCCAGCTTGTTTTATGAATTTTAGGGTACAAATGTTCAAGGCTGATCCATTATCTATCATTACTCTTTTCATGGCAAAATTGGATACCATGATGGCTATGCAAAGTGGAAGGGTGTGATCTGGCTCGACCACGAGTATGTCGGTGGGTTGGAATGATAGGGCACATGAGGAGGATAGGTGTCCGACAAGATTATGAAAGTCAGTAGCATTGATATCTAAGGGGACATGAGATTCTATGAGGGCACTATCAAGGATCATTTTGTACATAGGACTAGTGCGAAGAAGGTCTAAAATGGAGATTTGGGCTAGCATGTTCCCAAGGTGTTCCAAGATATTGTACCGGCTTTTTGATGGAGCTGATGGTGCTGGTGAAACTGGTGGGCCTGCGATGTTAAATCGTGCTCTTTAAGTGGTGACTACACACTCATTGTCTGGTCCTTCGATATTGATAACATTGACAGAAGGCTCTTTCTCAGATATACAACCTATAAGGCTACCATAGTCTTCACAGGATGAAGTGTGGTCATTGTTCTTCCCATGCTGTTGGTTTGGCTGGTGGTTGTTGGTGTTGTTTTTGTTTTGGATAGGTGCTTTTCCAGGATTTTGGTTGTTGTGTGGAGGAAAAGAATTTTGATAAATCTGTAAGCCTACATTGGGAGAGGTTTGGGCACCAACAGTGATTTCTTTCTGATCAATGAGGTCCTACACATATTCTTTCAGTTTCATGCATCTGAGGGTGGTGTGACCATTTACCATATGGAACTTGCAATACTCATTGTCCTTGTACCATGCAGCTTTGGATTGGCTTGGATCAATTTGCTAGGTAGGAGGAAATTTGATGAGGTTTTCCTTAGCCAATTTCTCAAAAATGACATCCAATGGCTTACCAAGGGGTGTATACTTTCTAGGTGCGGGTTGGAATCTGGGTTTTTGCCCTGCAGCTACACTGATGGCATTAGCTTGATTGTTAGACCCTTGAAAGTTGGGTCTTGTATTGTGGTTTTGATAGCTTTGGTTATTCTGTTGTTGGTAGTTGATAGCTTGTTGGTTGTTTGGTTGATATGGTGGGTTAGACTGGTTTTGAGAAGGACCAACAATATTCACATGTCTGGTGTCAGTGACGCCATCTATTGCAACGTGCTTGTTTTTGTTCTAATATCTAGACTTGTCATTGGAATGTGATTGATTTTGGTTGGTTTCCTTTTAAATCTTGACCACACCATCTTTAATGAGTCCTTGCTCAAGGATCATTCCTTTCTCTTTGATATCCTTATATGTCTAAAAATAGTTCATGGTCATGTGGTGAGCCAAGCTGGGATGGGCATTATCAATAAACATTTTCACCACATGGCACTCTGGCAAGGTGCAGGATATACGGGTGGTAAGGGTTTGCCATCTTTGCAGGTATTTAGCAAGGCTTTCTCCACCTTTTTGCTTAGTGTGGACAAGGTCAACTATTGATAGCTCTATTTCAACAAGATGGGCATATTGGGCTATGAATGCCTCAGATAATTCAGCAAAGTTTTTAATTGTGCCATAGGAGATTCTGTAAAACCATTCAAGAGTTGGTCCAGCCAAGCTTTTGGGAAAAAGGCACAAGAGGAAGACATCATTGTATGCCACGTCCTAGCAGTGCATGTAAAATTATTTGATATGTGTGACAGGGTCTCCTTTTCCTCTGAATTTGTCAAATTTGGGTACCTTAAAGTGTTCAGGAAATGGTGTCATGCCAATGGCTCTATCAAATGGGTAAGGACACACATTCTCAAACTTGAATTTCTTTGGATCATTCCCTTCTTGGATGGCTTTTAGAGCTATCTTCATTTGCTCCCATTCTGAATTGATAGGTGATGGCTGGGGTGCCCCCAATGTAGGAGTTCCTTGAGGTAGGCATGCACTAGATGGGGCCACTGAATATGGATGGTTGTGAGGGATTTGCTGATAGGGATTGTACATTGTTTGGGCAGCTACATGGTGGATGACGAGTTGCTGAGGGGGAGGTGCCGCATATTGTTGCATGTGCTGTGAGGCTTGCTGTTGATATGGGATTTGAGGTTGGGATTGAGGAACATAAGCTGGCTGTGGGATAAATGGATTTCTTTGTGGAGGTAAGGTATAAGATGGTTGTGAGGCTTGGGGAAAGGATCAGGGGGCTTGTGGGGTTTGACCAATATATGTGGGTTGTGTGCCCATTTGGGATGGTACCTGCAAATAATTGGTGGTTGGTTGGATTGGTGGATTACCTCCTAGAAGTGGCATTGAAAAGTAGTTGGTAATAGGAGGTAATGGATTAGTTGGTGGTGGAGGTGGTGGGAATTGAAAGCTTAGGAATGGAATTGATGGTGTTTGATAGCTTGGTGGCTAGATTTGGAAGCTTGGTAGAGTGGTGGTGGGAGCTGGGGTTACTTGGGAGCTTGGCAAAAAATTTGCAGCAGCTTGTGGGATTTGATAGCTTTGTGGAGTGAAGGTAGTAGCTTGTGGATTTGTGGTTGATGGTATTGAGCTCCCAAGACCTAATAGAAATGATGGGATTGTGCTTTGGGCTATGGTGAACAAGCTGGGGGTGATGAATGGTTGATTACTTGGCCCCATGGGTGGACTCCCTATTGTATATTGCTGAGGTTGGCCAAAGATGCTAGCACTGATTTGGGAGATGGGTGGATTTGGAAGGCTGGGTTGGGGAGTAGCAGCAGCAATAGTGAAGGAGGTGAATGGTGAGGTGTTTTGGGTAAAGGGGGTTTGGAGTGGAGAGGTATGAACCAAGGATGGAGTGGTGGTGGCTGGGTTGGCTTGCGCCATGGAGATTTCAACTTGGGTGGATGATGGTATGTTTGGGTCTGTTGGATCATATGGATTGGTTGGAGGCTCTTCTTTTGGCATATATTGAGGATAATTTGGATCATAAGAGCCTATGGGTGGTGGCAACTACCCAAACAATGGGTGAGATGGATCTAATAATGGAGGGGGTCTTCCAAAGTCAAAGGTTCCTACATTTTCCCTTCGAAAATTAGCCATGATTGTCTCTTTGTTCTTGTCTATAATGGCATTTACCAATAGTGCATTTCCTGGTTGGTTCATGAAAGCTTCAATGTCAGTAGGTGATGGCATAGCTTTCTTTGGGCTAAAGGATGGCTGAGTGCTCAAGGGGGGTGAGGCTATTCGATCCAAATGATAGGGCTCCATTGTTTCTTTCTTCTTGGCTAAGCGAGTGATGAGTTGCATGAAAAATGCTCCTAGGGATGAGATGCAACAAATGTTGGTGGATGCAAAAGGGAGGAAGGATTTTCTATGCAAATGATTTCCTAGGTTGAGGCAAAGCTAGATGACAAAACCTAAGGAGGATTGGGTTGGGGATTCTAACTTCAAAGATATGTTGCCAAAGCATGAAAGGTCTACTTTCCTATGTGCAAGCTTGGTGGTGATTGTGTCAACTTAAGGATAGACTAATGATCCTTTAGGAAGAACACGAGATTGACCGCTTGTGGATCCCAACCTTTTGCTCAAGGTGATGAGGGATAACAAGTGACAAAACTAGATTACCCTAGAAAAAGCTCTATCAAAGGGATAACCTTGGTGAGATTGGTGGATTTGGAATATTTTAGGAATGGAAAAATTTTGGCAAGGTGACAACAAATTTTGAAGGCTTGGATGTGAAGATTTTGGATTGCTAGCTAGATGGTTTGATTCTAAATGAGATGGATGAGCTAATAATGTTTACGGGGATAACTTAAGATGGCTAGCTTTTCTACAAAGATGACTCTAAAGTGAAGCTTATCCAAGAATATGTGGAGAAAAAAGGGTGTCTAATCATAGAAATCATGCCTAGTTGGTAAGGCATAAGCAAGATTAACTCTTGGATGTTGGCTAAATTTGATGGTGCACTCTAACCAGGCCTCTTGAAGTGATTCGTCGGCAGCTTTGTCCTCTATTTTGTGGAGTTTGGCAATTCGTGGGCTTGGTGTTATTTCTTTTCTCTTGGTTGAAAGTTCTTGGTATGCTAGAGATGGCTTGAGTTTGACTTTCTGAAACTTCTATTTGGGTTTGGGTTGTTTCGACATAAATTCCTAAATTTGCTTGGCTTTGGGAGATTTTGGTTGTTTTTCTTTGACTCATTCAACTTCTAAAATAGGTAGTGACTATGCTAAGTGTGCCCTCAACTAGGATTGACCAAGTTTGGAAAACATTCATTCAACAAGTAAACTAAAATCAAGCCATAGATAGGAACACCTAGATAGAAGTTTGTGGTTCTCAGAATGTGATACTTGTGCCGAGGAGTGTGTATGTTCTACAAATGTTTTGATCAGTCACTCCAAACACATTAACACCCTAAATGGTTTTCTGCAAGGCTAACAGTCGGTTTAGCTAGGGAGTCCTTGATATATGCAAGGTAAGTGAGGCCCAAATCCGTAGATGAGACCAAAAAGATGTCACATAGTCGAGAGGAGCAGTAACCCACTTCTCCTCTTTCACTTCTCAAGGGTATAAAGTTCCTTGGGGCTTAGCCCGAGTGACAAAATCTTGATCCCAAGAGAGGTTTCTTTCGATTCACCTCCCAATTCTTATACTCTGCCAAAACACTGGAGTTGAGGTCATCCAAGGGGTGATGAAATCCCCAAGCAGGCCTCTTAAAAAGAAACAAGGTTTTGGATCCTAATCTTATGCACCCAAGATGGCCTCAAAAGACGACAAGGGGAGAGAAGACTTGGATGACCTTGGGCTAAAAAACATGCTTGTTCTTTTACCGACTCTTATGTGTGCTAATCTAGACTTTGCAAGCACTCATGTTTAAGAGAGAATGTTCAATTCTGACTTGAATTTCCAAAAAAAGTAAATTGATCAAAGAATGCAAACAAGAAGAAGAGTTAGGGTCAACAAAATCAAACTCACGCGCTCGGAGGCCCTCCACGTCAAGTATCGATTAATTTTCTTTAAGGCATTCAAGATTGAGTGTGAGTTTGTTTTAAGCCCAAAACAAAAGTGTGTGAGATTTGATTTCAAGCGCGCGCTCGGAGGCTCTCCACATCAATTGTTGTTCAATTTTAGTGCCCAAACTTGAAGTGTGATCGGTTTAATCTAGAGTTTTGATCATTTAAAAATTTTGATAAAGTTAAAGCGAATGTTCAAAGACCAAGTGAGTTAGTTAGATTGTGGAACATTTAACACCTTTTTCAAGTAGACTCATCCCCATAAATGGCACTAAGATTGCAACCAATGGTTGAATTGATGGGTGATTAAAAAAGAAGTGAGTCCAAGGAACTACTCAAATTGATTTTTGCAAATTTGTATTTAACTTAACAAAGTTTTTTAAGTGTCCAAAAATCAAACTTTGCCTAAATTGCATGCAAAAGAGAGATTTGTTTGTTCTTCAAAAATTGAAGTGTGATATATTGCATTGATTCATTGGTCCTTTGCATTAAAGATTGAGTTTGTTTGTTTTAAGCATACATTCCAAAAAAAATTGATTTTAATCCATGGCATTCAAGAGTGTGTTTTGAGCAACATTCATTCAATGGAAAATGTGTTTAACCATTCAAGTTCATTTTAGCAACATGCATTCAAAGACAAATGATTAAACATTCAAGTTCATTTTTTTAGCAACATGAGAACCTGCAAGAAACATGGTTAGTGGTTTCATATGTGCTCCAACCTGCAATGAGACAAAAAAAAAAAGCAATTTAGTTAGTTACCCAAAATCTTCAAAAACAAAAGCTTAACTATGGAAAAAAAAAATTTAACTTTTTTTACTATTTTTCCTACCCGTAAAAATGCTTAGAATGGTCTAAATCCTATGGAACCACTAAAAGTGAGAAGACAAACTCAAATGAGAATGTGAGCCATGGATAGGCTCTGTCAATGAGATTTTTCTCTTGTTTTTTAGATGTGTCTATGTGTAGATTGGGGATGTATGCTCAATTGCTCAAATGGCTTCAATGGAGATGGGTAAATGGCAAATTGGTAGCTTTGTGAGCTCTCAATTTGGCATTATAAGGGTATGAGTATGGATTTTGGCTCTCAAAAGGGCATGATAACTTTAGCTCAAAGATTGTTGTTGAAATGGCTTGGGAGGGGATTCAATTTATAGGCTAAGGGCTTGAGGGATGGAGGGCTAAGATGCAAGGAGAGATGAGGGCTTAAGGAGGGCTAGGATGCACTCAAAGGAGAGCACATGGATTATGCTTGTTTATCACCAATGGGAAGGTGACACTTGTCACAAGGAGGATGAGTGTGAGAGGGTAGGGTGAAGGGTTGGTTAAGGCATGATGAGTGGGGTTGAGTATGTAAGAGAGATGTAAGAGGAATGAGTGTGGAAGAGGGAAGAGTGTGGAGGATGGATTTAAGAGTCATGAGTGGGCTTGTAAGAGTCTTTTATGGTTTGTAAGAGCACTCATGACTTGGTGGTTGGGATTTTTGAGGGGAGACTTTGGTTTGGTTTAAGAAAGTCTTATACTTGCTTAGGGAATGTGACAACATTAGGGGGTGGATTAGGCTTGGGTTTAGGATTAGATTAAGGATGTTAGAGATGTGCAAGTGAATGGCATTAATGAGGGTGGGTGATTTAGTGGCTAAGCTTGGTTAGTATGGGTAGATGTGGTGGATTAGGCTAAATGGAGGATTTAGGGATAAGTTAGGGGTTTTTGAATTTTGAGGATTTTATTTATCAAATGGATTTATTTAATAAATGGGGATTTTTAGAATTCGATAGAAGAATAGGATTTAATTGATAAATGATAGGTTATTTGATTTATCAATTAGGACTATAGATGATTACTTAAATTAATCAGCTAGGGGATGGCAAAGGATTAATTAAATAAGAATTTAATTAATGATGCCTTTAGAGATGGCTAAATTAGATTACCGAAGCGGTGTAATCAAATTTAGGTGTCTACAAGAATGAGATTTACATTGAACATTGATATCCAATTTGAAGTCTTGGCATAAGAATTGTGTTCTAGATATCCAAAATTCATGAGGAAGATTCGTGAATTTACTAATGGATGAGGCACTGATCTATTACAGGGTCATAAGTTTGTTGTTCATACATGGTTTTCAACCACTTTCCCCACCCACATAAAATCAAATCAAATTCAAATCATTGTTACATTTTATGTTGAAGAGCTATAATAGTTTAACCCTCACTCAATTTCTACATTTTGTAGATTTCCATTCAACTATTGTAGATCTCTGTTATTGCATAAGTCATTAGGAGATATAAGGGGTTTCATTTGCAATAATTAGGTTCAGGTTGATGTTTAATTTGCACTAGTACCATTCATCAAAACCTCAAGGACTGCCTGCCTAGGTCTTGTAGAGCCTAAAGTGAAGAAGGGCCATACCTTATAGTTGGACCAGTGTCTAAAATGGCATGTTAAAGATGGGAGTTAGCTACCCCTAGATGTGTCATATTCTCATTGGGGTAATTGGAAACCCTCCAGCATTTTCAAACACCAACGCATTCCTTTTGGGAATAGGTGTAATGTCAATAAGAATTTTCCTTTACACATCAATAGGGATTATTGTAGTTAATGTTTTGCATAGTGTACTCATGGGAGGCTCCATAAGATTTGATGTCATGACACTTGGTAGGGTTAGGAGCAAAGGTGCACTTTTTTGATTTGTCTCCAAAGGAGGGATGTCTAGAATCCCTAGAGAAAAAGTTCCTTTAGGTGCATCTTTTTGTTGCATCATGTGACTAAAATAAAGTCTTAATGTACCCTTAGGATATTTAGGGAGAGTCTTGTTTCCCTTCATTGGTTGTGGTTCATCAAACAAGGGATTAATGTTGATGTGTTCAAACGTACTTTGGGGGATTTCAATTGTTGGTTCTTGATGGGACCTTATAGGTGCTATTATTGTATTTGAAAACTCGAAAGGTTGTTTTCCCTTATCTAACTCCAAATTGATCATGGGTTGTATGTTTTCAATTGCTGTGTTGGTTTTATTTTTGGACTTAGGTCCCTTCACATTTAGGTTAAATTTGACAATTTCTTGGGCTACCAAAAGTTTGAAGTTCTTGCAAAAAAAATTGTCTCAACATACCCTAGCCATTTCTTCATTAGTGATGCCATAGTCAGTGTCAGAGTCATCACTTAGGTGCACAATACCTTGTTGTGTGTTTGACATATTATAGTTGAAGGTACTTGTGTTGGGTTTGCTAAATTCAAAGGAGTGTGTTTGTTCATCTTCTAGTGTGGTTGGTACACTTCCACCTCTGAGTGGTATCGACACAAATATAGGTTCAAAGTCAGGACTCCATTGAACCATCCCATGTTTAGGGGAAGTGTTCAAAGGAAACCTCATGGTAGGTGCATTATTTAGATTTTGTTGCATCATCTCTTGGTTATGGTGATATTGTAGATACATGTTTAAAGGGTTTGCAAGTAATGGTTGTGATGCCTCAATTTGGTCTTCGTCAAAGGTTTTCTAGGTTTTCTTTCTCTTCTTTTGTCTTGGATGAGGTTTTGGTTTTGTTGGTGCCTCAAAAACAAAGGTTGATAAATTTCTTTAGGTCTCTAATCTGATTGTGTCCCAGTGAGTGCTAGCATGATACCTAAGGATGCAGATGAAGTGGAGGAAAGCCTAAATGGAGTCCCTGCCTCCCAAGTGTGCACCTAAACTACCAACCACACTTAAAAAATACCAAATATGCCCTTGGTGCACTTGGGGCCCTGAAGGTAAGCAATTGGTAAGTGGGAGGTATGCAATGGTTAAATAGAGGTTTTAGGGTGCCTAAAATGCAAAATGTGAATGATTTGAGTGTTTTAGAGTCTTTTCTAAGATTTTGGGATACAATGCAAGCTATGGAAGTGTAGATTGGGGTTCTAAAACCTAGAATGAAGCCCCTAATTACCAAGTGCACTCTAAAACTACCAATTGGGCTATGAAACTACCAACTGTGCACCTAAAGTGTGTAGTTGGTAAAATAGGGGTGCAGTTGGTAAAACAGGTCAAAACTTGATAATAAGGACATGGGTATGCAAGATATGACTTTTTTTGGGCTTTTAGGTTTTTGAGAATGTTATGCAACCTATAAAAATTCCAAATGAAGTGGGGTTTTGATATGCAAGATGCAAATGTACTAGGAAAACTATGCAAATGCAAATGCAAAGTGACATTTTGGAGATTGACTAAAGGAGATTAAAATGATCCTATAGTATGAAAAATGAAGGTTAGGGTTAGATTTTGGACTTGGTAATGATGCTAGGGGTTGATTTATGCAAGGTGAACTATGAAAGAGATGGTGTTCTAGGGTTGATAATGATGTTTGGGATATGCAAAATGAGGACAAGTAATCAAGAAGACAATTTACTTGATAGACAAGTTGATAAGATTTGATAGTGGAAATGATGCTAAGGTTTTCAACGATGCAAGATGAGGGGAATATCCAACTAGGGTAAATAAAAATGGCATTTAGGGATACTGGTTATATGATTATGCTAATAACAAAGGTATATGCAAGGTTTTGAACTTAGGTGAAATCTTTAGAAAGTATTTTGCCTAGGAGTTTAACCTTGTGATAATGGACTTTGGATCTTGACCAAAAAAGTGATAAAGGACAAAAAGATCAAAATGATAAAGATGAAAAGGTCAAGTCTATTAATACATAGACAAATTTTGACCAAAGAAAATGATAAGAAAAGATAAAAAGACTAGTCAAGATCCATCATCCATCAACACTAGGAGATACTCTAAGACTCATACTTTGTTCAGATTTTTGACTAAATTCAAAGGTTTTGGAGGTTCAAAATGACATTTACGGGGCTCAAAATGGTGGTTATGCTGATTAGATATGAAATTTGGACATGTCCTAAGATAAAAAATGAGATTTTGGGTGCAAGATGCAATTTTAGGTCATGTGCAGAATGAGGACCTACAAAGGCTCCTAAATGTATTTTTGGGGTCCTAAAATGTAGTTTCAGGGCCTAGAATGATCATGCAGGTGCCCAAATGCACCCTGACAATACCAAGTGCACTCCAACAGTACCAACTATGCCTATGGTGTAGTTGGGGATAGTTTGGGTGCAATTGGTAGTTTCATGGCGTAGTTGGGAAGCTAGGTTGAAGGGTTATTGATTCTGAGTTATGTGGTTCCCAAGTTGTTATACCAGGAAGCTAGGATGTAGGGGTTGATTTTAGGATCGATTTGGAGATGCATAATGGAAGTTATGACCTAAGTAATGCTGTCCTAAGTGAAGACAATGAAGGTTAGGAGATGCAGAATGCAAATCAGGGCATACTGAGATAGGGGGCCCTATCCAAGTACCTAAGGACAATGTTGAAGCCTCAAAATGTTGTTTGGAAGCCCAAACTAGGTTCTCAAACTACCAAGTGCACCCAGATAGTACCAAATATGCCTATGGTGTAGTTGGGGCTAGTTTGAGCATAGTTTGTAGTTTCAAAGTGTAGTTGGGAAGCTAGGCTGAAACTAAGGCATTTTTAGGTGCTGGGGTTTCCAAATTGATGCTACAGTGAGGTAAATAGTGAGGCAAACTGATGCTACAATGAGGTAAGACTAGAATGGAAGCTTAGAATGATGTTTATAAAACTGGAACTAATGGTTAAAGTGTTCAAGATTAGGGTTGGGTATGCAAAGATGCAAGATGGACAATGTAAAATGCAAGTTTTGGGGTTGAAATGCAAAGACTAAAGGATGCAAACTAAACCCTAATGAATGCAATGTCAAGGATGAGGGATGCACAATGAGGACTATAAGATGAAATATGAAGCCTATATGATGTAAATATGAGGCCTAAACTAGGGTGAATGCAAGTGGGTTCTATACAAGAATGAAACCTATGTGATGCGAAGCACATTTAGGATCACAAGTTGCCATATTTTCTAAACCTTGAATGTATTGGACAAAGTTCACAAACTCTTGGAAATAGTTTTAATGTTTTGATAGTGTTTGATGTTATCCAAGGTGTAAATTTGAATGTTGTCTTTATCTTAATTAATGTTTTACACACACACAAGACACATTAAGACAAGAATAGTTGTTTAAAGTGAACAAACACACCACAGCCTAGGCTTTAGGACTGTATGCACTGAATTCCTACTTGAACCAAAGTTCAACCATGCTTATCTAGAGTTGAAAACCTAGGATCTTTGCACCATAGGCTCCCCCTTATAGTGCAATCACTTCTCAGGGCTACCAAGATCTACTTCCCAAGGGGCATGACTTCCCAAGGGACTATTGTCTCTACTAAGGACCACGAGAATGTAGGATGTGTTCATGGGCATGGATGACCCCTTGAGCCAATGGATAGAAAGGATTTTGACCACTAAAACATGGTTTTTAGTAAGGGCATTCCATTCAACAAGTGATGATAATCTTTTGTAGAAAGTCTCCCAGCCCTGATAACTTGCGTTTGATGCACCACAAGGGTATTGGAGGAGAGCTATCACATAGCAATATTGATGACAAAACTTTCACCGTAATCAAGTTTTATATAGTGTTTGGAATGTTGGCCTAGATTTTGGCCCATTACCACTCTGAAGTCATCCCTTGGCATACCCAATATAAAGTATCTTTGTCCAAGGTAGGCTTCCTATAGAAGTTACATAGATTTCTCTTACACCTAAGATCCACAAATGGTGAGGGAAGAGGATATGTCCATGAAACTCCTAGGGATTTAAACACCATAGACACACCGATAAAAAAATAAAAAGTTCATTTTAAGAACCAAATGAAGTGTTATGTAATCTAGGAAATCCACACACATGGTTTTGACAAACACACAATGGTCTTCAACAACATCCTACAAACAATAATTAGTAGTTTTCAATGCTTAGTCTTCATCCAATGATCACTACATGCTGCAAATAGACCATCAGTAACACAAAATAATCCAACCTATGTCCTAGAGGAAAATAGAAGTCCTAAATGCAGATTCTGAGTGATATGTGTGCTCTCTATGAACCAGGTGCACCCTGATAGAGCATACTGCACCCCAGAAGGCCAAAATGGCTCAAAATGCCCCCAAGTGTGCTTAGATAGTGCTAACTATTCCCATGGTGCACTTGGGGATTAGTAGGGTGTATTTGCTAGTTATTGGGCATAGTAGGGAGGTTAGTGGTAAGTTGTGAGGAAAAGGTGCCTAAATAAGACTTAGAAACTAAAGATTTTGATACATATAGACCCAAGTGTGCCTAGATAGTGTAGACTATACCCATGTTGTAGTTGGGGCTTAGAAGGGAACATTTGGTAGTTTCTAGGCATAGTTGGATAGTTAGGAACAACAAACAAGGGTTATGGTGGCTCCTAGGCCCCTAAAACTGCCTCCTAGGGGTCCCTAGTGTGCCCTGATAGAGCAAAGTGCAACCTAGGACAACAAGCTACCAAAATACATAAAATAAAAGAATATAACCATATAATTAGACCCCATAATTAATCTAGGTGTGATAAGGAAGTGTAAATAGTCATTATACCCTTCCAAGTGAGCTCCTTCCTTGCACCTACAAGCACAAAACAAGAAAACCCAAATTAGATAAGCATGTTCACGTCGAGTTCACCAAAATGTAGTACCTAGAAAATGGGCTAATGTCTAACATACTATGACCAAATCACAAACTCAATAATCATATGTTAACACCCTCTAGTTTACTATGAAAGCCAAATGAATCAAAACAAGAAAACAAATCTAAAACTCCCTCTTTCATTTGTAGCTCCGATGTCCTTTTTTCTTCTCCATGTGATGTAGCTCCAAATTTCCTATAGTGTACACAATTATGAAAAAATGTCTATGATAACGATGGTTCTATGAGAATACTTGAAGTTGTGATTTTAATATGAGAGTAAAGTTGAAAATATGAGAAATCTAGGGACTCGAAAAGACTTAAGAATTAGGGACCCAAAATGAGAGAAAGAATGCTCATTTTATAATCAACACAGAGGATGAGAGCATTGGAATTGTCACCTTGGATATGCAACATGGCAAGAGATTCCTTGGAGAATCCACGATGCATATGACACAAGATGCCAAGTGGAGGATTCTATGATGCTTGGAGGTCAAACTTGGCTAAAGAGGGAAGAGAATCTATGACGCATCATATGACACCTCAAACCCACTTAAAGCCAAGAATCTATGATGAATGAAGCCAAATATGGATGTGTGTAGGAGAATAAGAATATTGGATTATGACATATCTTAGCCAAGTGTCAAAGGATAATCCATGAGCTGTCATACCCAAATGTCATGATGATGTCAATATTTTATGGAATATTTGAATTAAAAATCCTTTATTTCACAAAATAGAAATTAGTAAAAAATGGAATTAGTGAAGGAAAATATGACTTAGAAAATTGAGAATTTCCATGGTTTGCAAATGATGAACCAATTAATCAATAAAATTATTTAATTGAGGATGACAATTAGGAAGAATAATTAGTAAGAATGATAGGATTAAATTATGGGTTATTTAATCCTATAGAGAAAATTAGTAGAGGAATGGCCAATTTGATTAAATAAATGTGACAGTAGAAAATGTGATGGTGATATGGATTGAATAAGATGATGATGGATAGACCAAAGTCATGGTCAAATTGATTGATCAAAATTGATAACATCCCAAGGACACATGACATAAACTAAAGATATGTAACATTTAACTGACAGTAAAATGCTACAGGATCGAGATTGGTTGATGCGGTTGATCATAATAATATCAATGGATGTAGTCAATAATATTAAAATGGTTGCTAATGCCTTGATCAAACATTGAAAGACTCAAAAATGTCAAAGATTAGATTACATGAATGATAGTTCGACCTAGCACTGAGAGCCATGACAGTACTAAGGCTAGATTGATAAGATTTGATAGATTGATAGGTTTCCAAGGCATTGAAAGCCACAAAAATGCCTACGATTGGATAAATGATGATTGATTTAGGAATTTTGATATGCTTCATGATGATTATGGATGATTTTTGGTGATTTCGGGTTGATTTGAAATTTTTTTGAGTTGATTTGATATGATTTTGAGTTGGTTTGATATGATTGCGAGATGATTTGATATGATTTTTGATGATGTTGAAATGGTTCCAAAATTATTTGCAATGATGTGAAAGAGGATATGAATGATGAAAGACACCATTGAGATATGATCAAGTTGGCCAAAACATCAGAGTTAGTAGAATGAAAAATGGGATGAATTAGTATGAAGAAGTGATGTGGATTCAAGGGCCCGAGAGTATTTTCAAGGGTTACTATTCAAGACAATGACCAAATAATGAAAATGATAGCTCAATTTTTTCAATGAAGATACAAATCCAATGCAATTGACAATTTAAAAATTAGAGTTGAAACGCAAAAGTTATGGCCTCCATAGTGCAACATAGGGGCTTCAAGAGTAGTTTTGTGCATCCTACTACACCAAGTGCACCCAAAACTCACCCAAGTGTGCCCAATGCACACTTAGTAAGCCTAGGTGTGCTATGATAGTACCAAGTGTGCCCATGGGGCACTTGGGAAGCCAAAGTGTGCCCTAAAAGTACAAATTGGTCCCTAGCAAGCTCCAAGGACCAAAAACAACCCAACTGGACTTGGAATGACCTAAAACTTTGTGCAAGTGTCCAAAATGGTGGAAAGAGGTCAAAACATAAGAAAAATCAGTCAAACATGGTCACATTTGGTCAAAAAATTTCAAAAAAAGGTCATCCTGAGGTTGGACTAGGTGGAAAGCCCTAGAAGGTTGACAAACAGTGTAGGATGATGCATTAATGTAGGAATACAAGATGAAGATGATTTGTTGTATCGAAATGCATGATCATGGTGGTGACTGAAGATATGAATGAAAGATGACCTAAGAGATGAGATGAGGACTAGTTATAATGAGGTGAAGACTTTTTATTTCAAAAGGTATGCTATATGTCAAATGGAGCTTCATTTTGATGAAATCGTAGATTCAAACCATTTTTGAGAGTCTACATCTACAAAACCAGATCGGGTTCTACAAAACTAGATTGGGTTCTACAAAACCCAATCAAGTTTTGTATTACTACTTCACAAAGTTAGATATTGAGAGAGAGAGAGAGGAGAGAGATTGGTTATGTATTATACTAAACAAGTGTCTATTATATTCTCCAATCCTTGTCTACATCCCATCCTCTCTCTCTCTCTCCCCCACTCTCTCTCATTTTTTTCTCTTTATCCTATCCACATATCTCTTTCTCCTATCCCCTTCTCTCTCACTCTCTTTATATCATATCCACTTATCTCTCTCTCTCTCACACACATACACACACACATTCTCTCCACCTCTCTCACTCTTTCTATCATATCCCTTAATCTCCCATAATCTCTCTCTCTCTCTCTCTCTCACACACACACACACACACACACACAACCCTCTCTCTTTCTCCTATCCACCTCTCTCTCTTACTCTTTCTATCATATCCTCTAGCTCTCTCCATCTCTCTCTCTCCCTCTCTCTCTCTCACTCTTGAGAGAGAGAGAGAGAGATTGGTTATGTATTATACTAAACAAGTGTCTATCATATCCTCCAATTCTTGTCTCCATCCCATCCTCTCTCTCCCCCCCTCTCTCTCTCACTCTTGAGAGAGAGAGAGAGATTGGTTATGTATTATACTAAACAAGTGTCTATCATATCCTCCAATTCTTGTCTCCATCCCATCCTCTCTCTCCCCCTCTCTCTCATTTTTTCTCTTTATCCTATCCACATATATCTTTCTCCTATCCCCTTCTCTCTCACTATCTTTATATCATATCCACTTATCTCTCTCTCTCTCTCTCTCTCTCTCTCTCTCTCTCTCACTCTCACTCACACACATACACCCACACACACACACACACACACACCTCTCTTTCTCCTATCCCTCTCTCTCTCTCACTCTTTCTATCATATTCTCTAGTTCTCTCCATCTCTAAACAAGTGTCTATCATATCCTCCAATTCTTGTCTACATCCCATCCTCTCTCTCATTTTGTCTCTTTATCATATCCACATATCTCTTTCTCCTATCCCCTTCTCTCTCACTCTCTTTATATCATATCCACTTCTCTCTCTCTCTCTCTCTCTCTCTCTCTCTCTCTCTCTCTCTCTCTCTCTCTCTCTCTCTCTCTCTCTCTCTCTCTCTCTCTCCCTCCCTCCCTCCCTCCTCCAATCTACCTTTGCGTAGTAGTAATATAGAATCCAATAAGGTTATTTGTCCATATGGATAATGTAGTTAGAACTCAATAACTCGATTAGGTTATTGAAAACTATAAATAAAAAATTTCAATGGTTACTATGTTGTTTTAGTACGGCCCACTAGATTCTATTGCTGGTTCACATGTATTTATATACTAGGTATGCAAGTGTAACCTATTTTTTGTGCTTAAAAATGCTAAATTTTATATTTTTCATGTGCCAACATCTTATTTTATGTTAGTATCTTATGATTGTGCATAAAATAATCATGCAAATTTCTTTCATTTTATATTTTTATTGTTTATTTTATTCATGTTATTATTTGTAGGGTAATCAACATCCACAATCATGGAGAATGATGTAGTGCAAGGCAAGAGAATCCCCAAAGGAAATGTCCTAGCCCCTAGCTATATAACCACATAGTGAAAACACAATAGCAAGAAATAATAATGTTAGATCTGATACCAAATTACAATAATTTGTTCATAAATATAACTAATTACATGCAATATGCCCTACTATAAGGCCTTTCGAGTTAGGGCCAAATACAAACATCAATTACAAAATCAGTTCTGCAAGATCCCTCAAGATCCAACTCACAACACTAATCCTAGCTAGTCCAGATCTGTAACATAATAGGAATCTGGAAGAAACCACCAAGGAAATCTCAACTTTTACTCACAAGCCCACCAATAAATCTCCTTGTTTTCTAGCTGCAACCCTAGCTTTGCTCAAACCTCATCCAAGATCCAAGTGTAAACTACCTCACATTTGGTGCTTTGTCCACACATTCACAACTCCATCATAATACTATTGTAAATTGCCTCACATTCAGTGCTTTGCTCATAGACTCAGGAAAATTCAGCCTTTAGATGCTCCCACATGAATTATTCCATGAAAAAATGACTAAAGACTCCACCAAAACCCCTACTTATACCAATATAAGCCACAAGTCAGCACATAACACAAATTAAATACAAATAAATAAATTAAATATCACAAGTCAGCCTGCAACAACAATTAAATATCTAGAAATTAACATCTGAGTAAAATCACAATATCTCCTAGCTCCAATTGAATTATAACTTGTGCTTATAATCAAAGATAGTACTCTAGGTCCTCTACAACCTCTTAATTTCACAAAGTCTAATTCCTCAATGAAAACTATGCATCCATCGTAAAAGTCATGCATAGAAACCTGTCATGTAGTCTCCCAAAAATTGATACTATAGGAGAATTGTCATATCTCCCAACTCATAATGAATTAGAAAATGTGCCTTGGATCATAGATATTATTCTAAGCCCTCTACAATCCCTAAAGTATTCAATCTCTAACTCATTAAGGATAATTAATGACACATCCTATAATAGGAATCCAGAAACCAGAAGAACACTATTCCAGCATCAAGGTAAAAACTACTTAAACTTTCACTCAATCGATCCAATCTCTCTACAGTCATGAGGAAAGGTTCCCCAATGTCTCTCCTGCATTAGGAAAGAACAAAAGAATAATTATTGTAAAATGAGAGCCAATAAAGGAAAAAATAAGGGAGCGTATGAGGAGATTACATGAAGTGATGAAAATCTACCTATTGATATTAATGATGCAAACACACCTAATTTGACAAATGAAAATGTTAAACATACCCCAATTGCAATAATTATTCCAAATACACTTGGATCACCTAATGCCCCTAATGAGACATCTCAAGTTTAAATGATGAATGCACATGATGTAAGAAATGAAAATATAAAGCATGCATGCACATCAACATCTCCTAGAATAATTCATAGAAAACCAAAGTTTTTAATTAAGGAAAGTAGGTTTTAATGGGGCCTTGAAACCCTTACACAACAAAATAAAAACATAGATAAAATGCTTAAAGTATTAGTAAAACTAAAAGAAACAAACTAAAATATCCCCCCTCAAAGAAAAAATATAAACCAAATAAAAACAAGGAAGCAAGACAAAAAACTAGGAGAGGCCCAAAAGCCAAGAAGGTTGATTAGGTAATTTCTCTGAGTATTTCCATAGCATGAATTTCTAGCTCAGACATTCTTCTAGCTACCTCTTTCATGTCAAACAAATCTTTATCAAGTTCTTAGATATCCTTCTTCTTTATGCTAGATCTGGTTCTCTTCCTCAAGCCATCCTCAAGAGACTTATCTTTGGCACTATTAGGAGAAAGAATATCCTCTTTGCTAACCCTATGTTCTTCAATTTTTTTGATGATCACCTTTATGTTCTCATTAGCCTCTTTGAGGATGTTGTGGCTTTGCTCATCAACATTTTTCATAGAGCCCTCCATAGTTTGAACCCTACTCTTCACTTCTTCCACTCTATTATCCATGTCCTTTTTCTCCTTTTTTCTCCTATTCTGCAAGCTTTAATTCTCCCTCTCTGAACTACTCACTCTGTATTTGAGTTCCTAAATTTCATGGAAAATCCTTTTAGTGGTTTGATAGCTATCCACTGCACTATTTTTTGTGTTGTTGAGCACATCCATTTGAGGGTTTTCCTTAGTGGTGTCACTTAAAATCACAAGGTTTAGGTCAATTAGCTCCTCCATTTGAATTTTTCCCTATTTATTCTCCTTGACCATAGTTATAATCATTTCTCTATTGATCACCATCCTTTCAAAAATAGTATCAAAATTCCTCCACACCACATTCTTATCTTTTCCTATAATCAGGCATATGTAATGGTTGGATCCCAATTCCTCATAATCCTGCTTATGCTCTTCCCCAGACCCCTATTTCTTATCTCTCTCTTTGTTATCCTTCCCCACCTCCTAGTTTTCCTCATTGGAAACAAGATCTCTCACTCTTTTTTGGCCCCTAAAAGTCTTGTCCTCATAAACCTCCTCTCTGTTGGCTGACATTTTTATGGTAATGTTTTTCTTACCACCCATCCTTTGTTTATCCTCCCCAAACTTGAGATTGGTCTCCTCTTCCCAATCAATATTGTCTCTCTCCCTATCCATGCCCAATTCCCTTTCATTGTAGTCCCTATCAGATGAAATCTCAAATCCCTATTTAGGTTTAGTAATTACTCTTTTTTTCTTTCTCTCCATTTTGATACTTTTTTTTCATATTGTACTATTGGGTAGCATCCTCCTCCATGTCTGAGCACATCTCTTGGTTGTCCTCAGTATTCAAAGGATTATAGTCCTCTTCTAACTCATCTAAATCATCTCTACCCTTCTTCCCCACCTTCTTATTCTTAATTTTTTTATCCATAGACCTATCCTTAAAAAATTCATAGATTAATAGCAAGAGCTCTTCATAGAAGGTTGGAATATTTGAGTGCTTCTCCATATAGTCATTCATATTTTCATTTATAAATGAGTAAAGAAAGAAAGGGATAGATATCTTCATCTCATACTGAAATGGTTAAGAAGCATGAAATGGTGGGTGTAGAGGAAGTCGAATCTTGTGTCAAGGGAAATGTACTTGATAATAACCCTCAACACAAACCTCCACAGTAGCTTGATAGAGCTCAAAAGGTATTAGGTACCTTTCTTTACTAAGGCCTTCTTTACCTCCAAATATTTGGTGAATTCAACCACAACCTCCCCAAAAATATTCCTATCTTTGTATAATTGCTTCCCCATGATGGGTATGCCAGTCACCATAGAGATAACATCCTCTATCACTATGAATTCCACACCATTAATCTTTACAATCTCCTCATTCCAACTCTTTACCATGCTTCACATAATAGAGGGTTTCGACCCATGAAGTGGTTCAATGAAATTGGTAAGATCACCTTTTTCAAAATGCTCCACACCTTAGAGCATCTACACCACTTCTGAGCTTCGTGCTTAGTTTCCCTTATATGTCTTTCCCTCACCAATATTTCTTCCTCTCTACAAGTTTTTCTTCTGATAATCTTCAAATTTAGATTATCATTACAACTAGTCATTTTCATAAAACTTCTTTTCACATTGTGTACTTTATGCCCAAAATCAATCCTCAAAGTGAGATGATGGATATAATTAATATAGAAAGCATAATTGGTTTCATACTTACACATTATATTTTTTCTCATTTTCCATAACTCATTAACTACCATAATGAGCCTCTTATGATTTCCAATCTACTTGGGATCCTTTCCTTTTCTATCAGCTCTTGAATTTCTAGTAGAAAAGTATGCTTATTTGTCCACTTTGCCACTTCATTATTCTTGACTGCCCAGTTCGCCAACCTGTGAACAACTTTATTGGCTTCCCTATACTCATGACCCACATAAGTATTATAAAAAATATTAAGATTTTGAATGCAATCTTCAATGATATTCATGATCATCCATGTAGGCTCATTCTTCTCATTAAGACAATCTATAATATTCTTTGAATCTCCTTCTAGCCAAAGATTTTTGATTCCCATGCCATGCACTAGTTTGATTGTTTTATGAACCATTATCGCCTTTGCATAATGATTATTTTGTATGCCTAGAGGAGAAAACATAGTGGCAATCCCTTTTCCATTAGCATTTCTGATGATACCTCCCATGCCAGTCATTCCCAAGTTGCCTTTGGCCGCCCCATCAAAAATTTTCTTTGTGCCAACTCTTCGGTGGAAGAGTCCATTTGCAATCTACCCTCGTATTATAATCCATAACCTTTTTGGTGAGAAGGGGGTTAGGACCTTTAATGGTAGAGTACTTTTCTAAAAAAGTGTTAAGGCTTTTGTGGAAGACAAATTTAGCATTTGTTTCTTTCTCCCTAAAAATTTTGTTGTTCTACTCTTTCCACACTCTCCAATAGACATGACGCAAGGTTTATTTCCACAAGTCCTTGATCCCAACCCCATACAACCCATGGTTCCATTGTTCAAAGAGATCCATAGTGGATAGGAAAACACAAGGTCATATTGAAAAAAAGACAAGAAATAAGACCATATATCTCTAGTGAAGTGGCAACATATAAAGATATGATCCACACTCTTACTATGATTTTTACATAGAATGCATCTCTTGGGCATGATATTCCCCCTCTTGGTGAGGTTATTCATCATCAAAATATAGTTTTGGAGCATAATCTAGAAAAAAAATGTTAATTTTGGGAGTAGGACCTAGATACCACGCATTGGCCCAAATAGGGGCAATACCATTGTTTTCCATGGTCTTGTAGCTAGAGGCTACGGTATAGTTGCCATTTTTTGTCTCCCTGCATATATGGCATCCTTTTTTAGGGACAAAGGTATAAGCCTAACCATGTTCATCAGCAACTTAAGATTTGGGGATATCTTGATCAGATTAACTCACTCATTATTATCCCTATAGTCACTCACTTTGCACCCAAATATTTCCATACAAGAGTTATCCCATCTATTAAATGGCTCTATGTTCCATAAAGGCCATTCTCTTAGCTAGCCATCAATGCCAAAAATTTAAGTTTTCTCCATTACCCAATTTCCATTTTGCTTTCTCAAATGCTATACTCTTTGTCCTCATAATGTCATTCCAAATGTTATATACCCTAGGGTCAAGGTCCCTACTAATGAATTGTCTAAAATTGATATTATCAATATACTTGTCCTTCAAAATATAACTCTGTTCCCCAATGGTGTTGAAAATCCTCCATATTTTTTTATCTTGGAGGGCTCTATTGAATTGTTTCAAAAAAATTATCCACACCCCTTGCTTTTTGGGTCTACAAATGGTCTCCCAAGTCACCAACAGATACTTCTTATTTCCATTAGTAGTAGCCCACATGAAATTCCTCTGAATGGATTCCAAAGTATCATCCACCTTTGAAGGGATAGAGAAGAGGCTTAAAGCATAAGTTGGCAAGTTCTACAAAGTAGATATGATCAAGAGCACTTTTCCTACCTGACTCAAGGTGATGCCTTTCCAACCTGCCAGCTTTTTGTTGAATCTATTAATGAGATTATTCCAAAAGAGTTCAAGGGGTGTGTTCCCAAAAGGAAGCCCCAAATAGATGGAAGGGAGAGAACCAATTTTATAGCCCAAAATGCTAGCAATTTTCCTCTATCTATCTATTGGGTTGTTTAAAAAGAAGATTGAACTCTTGCTCCACTTGATTAGTTGACCTGTGGGATTGGAGTAAATATTGAGGATGCTCTTCACATTTCTAGATTCTTTCATCGAAGCCTTTCCCCCTAAAATGGTGCCATCCATGAATTGTTGATGGGAGAAAATCAGGGGACCAAAGGAAGGTTTTAAGCCAACAATTTCCCCTCTACTCCTTTTGTCTTGAATAAGCCTACCCAGGCCTTCTGCCAAAATGATAAAGAGAATCGGTGAAAGAGGGTCACCTTGCCTAAGCCCCCTAGAAGATTTAAAGAAATCAAAGGGGGTATCATTAATCATGATTGCAAAGGAGGGGGTAGAAATTAATTGAGATATAATCCTTCTAGTTTTCTCATTGAAACCAAAAGCTTCCAACATTTTATCCATGAACCCCCAATCCACCTTGTCATAAGCCTTTGAAAGATCAAGTTTGAGCAAAAAAAAATTGTTTTCCTTCCTCTAAGGAGTGGATCACCTCATGTACAATATTGATGGAATCAAGGATTTTTCTACCAAGGAAAAATCTTGATTACTAAGGTGCAATAATTTTTGGCAGTAATTTGATAATTCTGTTAGTCAAAAGTTTTGAAAAAATATTATAATAAGAGTCACAGAGACTAATAGATCTAAAATTATCAAAAGAGTCTTCACCTATAACTTTAGAAATAAAAACCAAAAAGGTGGCATTGATTTCTTTAAGAAAGTTCCTAGCTCCAAAAAACTCTTGGATTGTTTTAACAAGGTCAACTTTAATAACTTCCCAATACATCTAGAAATAAATGTAGGGAAGCCATCGAGGCTTGGGGCTTTCTCAGGTGGCAAAGCAAGAACAAATCCCTTAATTTCCTCAACATTCAAGATGGCCACCAGGGCCTTATTTTGTGTATCATTAATCACCCTAGGAATGGTATTGATAATTTCATGTTGGTCCTCTTCATCCAAGTTTAGATCTTTTGACAGGATGGAAGAGGAATATCTAATAGCTTCCTTTTCTATCTCTTTATCTTCCCCTATAGTATCAGACCCCTTAATAATCCCACTAATTTTATTGGCAAACCTATGTTTCATAGTAGAAGGATGAAAGAATCTAGAGTTTTTATTCCCTTCCTTGAGACAAACCAACCTAAACTATTGCCTCCAAAATGTTTCCTCTTTTTGCACAATTTTGTGAATGTCAGCTAGAATATCCTTTTCAGAGTTGAGACTGATTTCACCATATCCTATATTTTGTATCTCTTCCTAGACCTCTTTAATTTCCTCCAAAATCCTATCTTTGGATTGAAATAAATTACCAAAGTCCATTTTGTTACATTTTATGATCTCCATTTTAATGTTTCTGAGTTTTTTAGTCACCTTATACATTGTGGTGCCTTCTACCTTTATACTCCACCACTCCTTAATTTTTTCAAAAATACCACGGTGAGTAGACCACATCTTCTTAAATCTGAAAGGGAAAGCCTTTTCCCTATTGATGGTTTCTAAGGTAAGAGAAATAGGAGAGTGATCTAATCCAAGTCTCACCATAGAGGAAAGCTTGCAATAAAACTGGCTCATATCCAAAGTGATTAGAGCCCTATCTAGCCTAACTTGAATGTGGTTCATACCAACTCTCATGTTAGGCCAAGTGTATTTGTTGCCCCCTATCTCTCTATCCAAAAGGGTTAGGTCTCGGATCATATCAGCCAAGTGTTGCCTACTTTCCAAGTCTAGTGGGAACCCTCCTAATTTCTCCATAGCCAAAAGAGGGGTATTGAAATCTCCCATAATAATTCCCTTAGGTTCTCCCCTCATGGTCATTAAATTATAGATTCTATTCCAATAGATTATTCTACTATTCTTAGAATTAGGAGCATAATTATTCATAATAGTCTAGCTAACCTGGTCCTTGGGATTTTTTAAATGTATGAGAAAAATATTACCTTAATAAAAAATGATTTCTACTTCAAAAGTATCCTTCCATATCACTAACAGACCTCCAGAAGCCCCCTCAAAGTTTGTAGCTATATTCTTCATACCTTTATTGAAAATAATCTTTTCAGCTTTCTCCTTCTTCATTCTAGTTTCCTATATCAATAAAAAAATTGGCCTATGATCCCTTATCATATTCCTAACAATTTCCTATTTGTGGATTCCATTAAGTCCACAAATGTTCCAAGAAAAGACCTTCATGGTTTATTTTGGGAGCATGTTTCTTGGATGGTTCTTTGGGTCCCATCCACAATATTTCTTCTTATTTCTTCCTTTTTGATTTGATGCTTGTTCTTCCTACTTGGAGTGTTGGATTTACTTCTTATGTTAGCTTTTACTCTACTCCTCATAGCCACAAGAAAGATCTTCAATGGATCCATGTTGTTTATATTTTTCTTATTCTTAACTTTTATCCATGGTCTTTCATTGGCATCTTTATAGCTATCAAAAAGAGCCTCCATCCTAGAGAAATGGCCAGGAGAAGAGGCAAAAACCATCTCAAGAAATTGGTTGACTTTCATAGGGAAAAATCCATTGCTTCTACTAAAGTTTGATTCATGTGTAAGAGATTGTCCCTGCACCTCCACAGACCCCCCAAGATCCTAGGTGTTAGGAATGAAGGATGCCTCATTGATTTCCTCCACTGTGGTCTCCTCATTAATTTCATCCGCAATGATTTCATCTTCCTCAATATTATCCCTATTGTTCAGCTGTCATTATGCATGATGGTAAATGGAAAGAATTCTTTTAAACTCCTCTCTTGAAAAGTAGATCTTGCGAATCAACTGCAAGGTTCTGGGTGATCTTGCGACCTACTAGAATCCACTCAATTGAAGATAAATGTTTTTGTTCATGAGTAGGCCTTTGCTAGTTCATTTTGATTTTGAATGAGACATAGAATTTGTTCCCTACTTCAAAATAAACATACAAATGAACTATGTTTTTGTATTTTTTTGTTTTTTAAAGAATGCAATCTAACAATGCAACTAGTATGAATTCTTATTCTAACAAGTGGGTTAATAAAGAAAATAGCAAGAACTTTTAAATAAAATAACATGAAAATAAAATCCCAATGGACATAAGTTATGAAAAGAAACATGTCTATGAGTTAAGCTTTCAAAGAAATCAGTGGGTAACCAATGAAAGAAGGAGCAATGCTTCCTTGATTCCACTGATGCAATCATCGATGGGAAACTTAGTAGCCATATGATGTTTCACTCTTCATCAAATTGCAAGGCCATGAAAGTGTTCTCATGTGAGATAAAGAGTTATGAAAGTAAAATTTGATGATTTCTTCTCGAGGTAGATACATCAGCAGAATTCATAAAATCATAGCAAACACCAGAATTAATAGATTGTGCAACCATAAATAATGCAATTCCATGAACATAAATTCACAAAAATATGACACTTTTAGGCAAGAATCACTACACTCCAAATGAAACCACCAAAAGGATACTGTTATTGCAAAATAATGGCTGCCCCAATTACATATTACAATGGAGTATTTATAAGAAATTGTCTCCTCAATTTGTGTTGAGAGTGAGAGATATCTGCATGCAATAATATGCTTTGAAATTAATAAAATAAACTAATTATATACAAACTAACAATCTAACTAGTGCTTAGTAGGACTTCATCCTTTTTTTTAACATTCATTAATTGGATGCATGAGCCTTTACATGTCATAGAACAAATAATTTATGAGAGAAAAAGAATAAGAAAGCCTTCAGTCAAAGTAGAAGTGTCTAAAAGTGTAAAAAATGTAGTTAATCCTTCAATAGGCATCTATCAAAGTTAAAATGTTGTCAAAATGCATTCCTGATGCATGGAAAGCTCTATTTTTGGACATAGTAGTTAATTGTTGGTACATTTCTGGAAAAGCGCACTAGCTCACATATGCACCTATGCACTTGCTCACCTCAAAAGGTCTAAAATTACAAAATTTTATTGAGTGTCAAAACTAAAACTTTGGCTTGTGGGTTTTGCTGCCCTCTATACCAGAGCTATGTCTGCATGTTTTCCCTTGAATTTCTTAATAATCTCAATAATCTTAGCCACATTTGGTAGATTTAAAGCACCATACTTATCTTTGACCTTTTTTCTATAGTTGTCTACTTCAATACATGTATCAAAAAAATCCCCAAGTTTTATATCCAACTCTAGCAAGGCTTCTTCTATTCTGAAGGCCTACTGGATGTCATCATCACTAGAAGCTTCTTTAAACATCTTCTGGAAATTCTCTACCACTACCTCTATGGGCATTAATTTCTCCCACTCATCATCCTAAAAAATATCTAGACATGCATCACTATAATGTTTCTCTGCCTCCAAAATTTGCTCTCAAGCTTGCTCCTTGAGCCAATGGATCTCTACATGTAATGCTTCTATTAATTTATTTCTATCTTCTATCTTCTCAATCCAATCATCAATTAAATCTAACTCTCTTTCTATATATACATCTACCAAAATCTTCTACCTCTGCCCTTTTATGGCCTATAATAGCTGTAAATCCTTACTCCAAGCACGTACATCATCCATGATACTAAAATCTTGCTTCAAAATTGCTACCATTTTATCTAAATTTTCCTATATAGCATGTAGTAGCTTTAGATTTTCTCAAATGATTAGGACACCCTTTTCCTCAAAACTTTCCTGCCATTGTTGATAGGCTTTCAAAAATGGATCCGAATGTACACCTCCCCCATCCCTAAATTTAGTGTTTAGAATCTCCTCAAGGTGTTTGGGATCCAAGGGACCAACAACTTTGGCTAAATATCCTATTAGTATTTCATTTTTCCTACAAAGTGTTCTGAGTTCAACCCCTTCTTACTATAAGCTTTTGAAGACCTCCTTTATCCCCATTATGACCATCAACCTAGCAGTATCCAATGTGGGCTTCCAGATCATAACCTCTCTGATCTGATCATCTTATGGAACTAAGATTTCTACATCTACATTAGGAGGATGGATAGCCACTTGCACAAATAAATCTTGATTTTGAGTAGTGTTGATGAATGTTAAGGCTCTTGCTTCCTTTGATGGGGACTCACGTTTTCTTAGAACCTCAACCAACTCAATCATATCCTCTTCATCGACATTGAATTGTGGCTTCTTATTTCTTATTATTTCCTTTTGTGACCACCTTGGGACTCATTCTATTGAAGGCTCACCTCTTAAGGATGAAGGATTTTTCTCAGCTACCTCTTGTCCCTTATCACTCCTCTCTGAAGTTCTTTCCCTCTATGAAAGCTCTCCTTTAGTGGTCTCTAGTTATGTGGAGCTTATAGTTTGTACCATAATGTCTTGGGAGGCTTGCTGAGGATATTCAACCATTTGTCCCTCTTTAGACACTTCATCGATTTCCATTTGTTGTAGCTCTTCTTCCTGCTCCTTCTAAATCTATTCTTCTTAAATTTTTGGAGGCAGAGGAGTAATAGAGCCTTTATCCACAATTGTGACCTACACAAGGGATGAAGTAAGATCAGGACCTTGTGATTCTGGCAACATTTGCATCCAATCTTCCTATTGGGGTTCACTTGTCAAGGTATCCCCAATTAGTTTCATCCCTACGAGCATAAAATCAAAATCTGACATCTTAGATATGTCAGTGCCCTCTACAACTTGCTCATCAACCCATTGTTGTACTTCATCCATTGAAGTAGTTATTTCTAGAGGTTCTTTTGGGATTGATGGTGGTGTAATAGTGGAACTTCTTCTCCTTTCCTACTTTGTGGCTCTTCCTAGCTAGGTTCTTCTTTGCAACGGCACATCTTCCTCTTCTTCTTCTTCCTCTTCAGGAATTCATTCTAGGATAGATGGAAAAGGAACCATCATTTTGATCACCCTGTGCCTTTTCATGATTGGAGTCTTGATCTTTCTTAGTTTCTTAGGGGCTGAAGGGGATGCTTGTTCTATCTAAAAAGGAGGAGAGAGTTCTTGGATTTCACCCTATATTTCTACTTGGCTAGGTGTAACTGGTGGCACTTGAGAGTCTACTTGGACCTAAGAAGCTCTAGTACCTTCTAACCCTTGCACATTTTCTTTTTATTACCGTGAAGGTGTTAAGATTTCATCCTCTTCTGGTTCGGGTCTTTGAGGAGAACTCCTCTTTCTTTTTCCCTTTCCCTTTTTCTCCTGGGGGTGATAGTATCCAACTAGTCTATGCAGTTGGTATACTATTTCAAGCCTAATGGGTGACTAAGCTACAAAGGTAGAGATAGTGACCTTCTTCCCTCTACCTTTGGTTAGGTTGGCCTATGCATGGAAGACCACTATCTTGGGTATTGGATCAAGTTTAAATTTTTTCCTAGTCAAATCTTGCATCATTTTGATGGTGTACCTTACCCGATGATTAATATCATCATTCTCTTCCATATCAACTTCTACATTCATAATGGGTTGTTCCCCAATTTTATCTTCATTGAATAGAGGGTCGAGCAGCTCCCCTAAGTCTTGCTACAATATCTCCAATAGATTCTTTATATTTAGAGCCTTTTCTGCCAAATACAATGTCATCCTATAATAATCCCTGATATGGACATTGTAGTCATTTGTCACATTCATCCAATGGTCTTTAATGACTTCTTCATGCTGGAATTCCTTGCCTGCCAGACATTGGACTATCCTAATATTATCAAAGCATGGCCTCATAAAATTGTACTCTACTAGGGGATATTGATCATATTCCAATTCAAAAGAAGGAATATCCTACTTCTACTTTACTTGATAAGGTCCTATGATCAGAGGTCATGTCCAACATGGTCTACATTGTTTCCTAACTCTTTCATATGAAGACTCAATCCTGTTGAGAAATCTCCAAAAGAACAAGTTTGTCACTAGGATATCTTGGGAGCTTCCTCAGATTGATAGTGGCACTAGCTACCCTCAGATATGTGAATGTTTTGAATTGAATGTAGTAGGCACCATGTGTTTTTACCTATGCCACTACATCATCTGACAACCTCTTCACATAATCTCCTTCTATGAATCTGATTATGGCAAATATGAAGGCATCGTTGACAATTATGTATTCCTTTCTCTACCCTGAGAGTCTCTTCTTTACCAATTGTGAATAAAAAATGTATGGCCAAGCACTAGGATCCTGCATGTTGCCTTTCCTGTATAGCCCTAGATAGTCTATTTCTCCTTTGGCTAATAAATATACTAGGTAGGATGTCATATAAAACTTCCTTTTGTCCTTAACTACCTCCAATTGTTCACACAAATTTTTGCTCAATGTATTGGCCCAGTCAAGTGGTATCTTTTTCATCTTGATGGTCTTAATAAAGTGCACCATGAAGACATTTAGGTGTCCAACTGTCGGCAGACCCATTACTCTACTTAGAAGTATGACTGAGTACCCAATATCTTCTTTCATATATCCTCTTGTCATATCTACCTTACTGGTTATCTTCCCCATAGGAGTCTTCTCTATAATATAAGAGGACTAGATGATTTCAAAAGCATCTTTCAAGTGCCCTCTATACCACCTTTCCGCTACCTCATAGGTTAACCTAATAAACTAATCCACCCTTAGAAGATGGAATACCCTTTCGATATTGTTGGGTCAGAGATCAAGGAAAATTTCTCCAATCACACTCTTCACCACTCTTTCGTCAAGGGAAAAATGTTGTGCAAGTGTCATAATGAGCTCTAAGGATTGCACTATCATCGGGTACAAAGCTACATTTACCAGCCCTAATCAGATTAATGTAGAAATCATTATAGACATCTCAATGGGTTTGTTGCAAAATCCTTAGAAACTCCCCCAAATTAGTATGTCCCAAATCTATGTCCTTAATCTTTGTGTAATCATCTTGGAACCTCAATTTTGATGGAACATCTTGGAATTTGAACACAACAAGTTTTGGTGCCATTTTCTCACCTGATGAAGATGTCATTATATCTACGCAAAAGAGAATAACATCCATTAGTCTAAGGTTGGATAAAAATAAATTGAATTATATTGACTTATACAAATCCTAAAAACCTAGACGCTTGAAAATAAACATGAAAAAACCTATTTAAACCCTAAAAATCCTTATTTTAAATTAAACTCTTTAAAAAATATATGGTGCTCACCTGCGAACCTTATGGAGTGCATTGGTGCACACCTATCCTTTTAAAGTTTAATTGTTTCTTTAAATGTATTGGTGTAGTGTGCACTAGCACACCAAATTAGGTGCACTAGTGTGTGCTAATGCTTTCATTGTGTTTTGTTACTTTTTTACATTTTTTTAAGTTTTTGGGGTGCAGAGTAGTGCACCATTCAAGGTGCACTACTGCATACCCATTGCTTAAGGTTTTTAGGCTTGTTTTATAATTTGTTTCATTTTTAATATTGAGGAGATAGTGCACATTTGGCGCATCCAAGCAGGTCTTCCAGTGCACACCCTCACCTATATTTGTGTGGCACAAAAAAAAAAGACCCCACCTTAAAATGTGTAGAATTGTAGAGTCGAAAGGTGTGGTGTTGCACAGGTGAGAGGTGTAGAGTTCATGATTAAAGGGGGTGCAATATAGAGGCTTCAATGATGGTGAATAGAAACAAAGTGAAGAATGAGGGAAGGGGGAGGCATCTTATAGACCAACCTTTGGTGGTGTGGTGCTGCATAGATGTATAGTTGTGCTATTACACATCGGGGCATCACCAATGGGTCATGTGTCTTTATAATGGTGCACTGGCACACCAATTTAGGTGTGCCAATACATACCTATTTTGGTCTTGCACTTTTTTTCTAAAACCTATCTCCTTTGATCACTGGATTTCACCAGCTAAGCTTTTGAATCAACATCCAGATAAGAATCAGGGCACTAGGTAAGACTGCAAAAATGGCATAGACCCTAGACTAAGGTCCAGAAAAAAAGGCAACAAACATAGTAGGGGGTCCCCATTTCCTTTCAGAAATGAGGCATGCATTGTGTAACCACAAAAAATAGCCCCATCAAAAGGAAGAAATTACAAAAGCATTTCTTTATCAGAAAACACTCTTTCAATGTGTGTCGAACACCAATTGAATTCCAAACATTCCAAGTGTCTTTCAAAATGACTTCTCAATCAAAATTTCAATATCTAAAACCTTCAAGCTTAGTGTGTGCTTCATGTATTCATTCCTTTCAAAATCTCAAGATGTGGTCTATCAAAATCTTTTGACAACTTGAAACAATCTTCCACCCCTTCTAACTCATTCATTGGGAACCTCCATGAAGGTTTCTTATCAATCCTTTGCTTGACCAGATGAGAGAATCAGTTCAAGGGCTAGTGGTGAGCTATCACTTTTGTTCTAAGTTTTTTGGAAAATCCTTTGGATAATTTCTCCATGTACTTCATAATGTCATCATTTGATCTCTAGATGAAGCAATGTCTTGGTACCAGATACTTCATTTTAAAAGTGTACCTTTTTTCCATTTCAGATCTTTTAGAATCCTTTATTCATAACATCATTTTTTTCTTTTTTCTTTTTTCTTTTCTTTTTTTCCTTTCATTTTATTCTATATCCTAACTATGCTTAGACTATGTAGCCAAGACATCAATTTCATTTCTTGGATTTGATTCTTTTGTGAACATCCCTTGTGTTCCTCTTTTAGAACTTTTTAGAAGCTCTCACGGTAGATAATGATCTTAGCAATCTTTTGAGAAGATCCTTCTATTTGAACCAATTAAGATTTGGATCATCTCTTGTTGCTTTCCACCTTAGTTTTCCAACATTTGAGATGATCGATCTTTAAATTTGCAAAGTGTTGAGAATGTTGGTCTAGAATCCTAAACTCAAGATTGAAAGCCCCCTATTACTGCAAGTGACATTTGTCCCTCAATTGATATAAGACACACAATCATCCAAATGTTTTGACAAGGAAATACCTCTTCCTAAGATTAGAGCCAAAAGAGTAGTTAGTAAGATATGTCAAGATAAAATCTCAAGTACACCTTATCCCTCTAGGATTGACACAACTTTGAAAGTAAACATGTGACTGAAAGGAAACACACTTGTAGAAAATAAGCACACTTACAGAAATAAAATCTAACATAACATTTTTATTTTTATCTTTTTTGGGTCTATTAGGCTTCAAAATAATGTTTCAAAAATTTCCCATTGACTAGCAACAAAAGAAATTCCCCATGTAAGGAACTAAGCCTAAAAGTATTTTCTTTGAGAATTTCCACAATCTGATAACAACCAATCCACAAGAATTGAAACTTGGTATGGTTGCTCAATTTTTCTTTCGCCTTATCCAAAACTAGAACAAGCTTGGAGATTTTGAAGGATTTTATCATGGCTCTCTTGTCGAACCACCTCTTCACAACAGCTTGATGTTAAGCCATGTGCTCCAATGTAGTTGCCCATTTCTCGTTCATCTCTAAAAGATTCATCAATCTAATTTTTACTTTATCAACATCTTCAACTTATCCACTCATGAATATCAAAATAGGAATTCTGAGGTTAAATGGGAATACTAGCTCTTGTCTGTAGACAAGAAAGTATGGAGACATCCCCAAACCATTCGTTGACCCTTACTTGATCTATCCATAGAGAATATTTGAGTTTTGTATGCCAATCTCTAGGGTTCTCCTTCAATAATTGTCTTATTACTGTGATCAAGTTCTTATTTGTAGACTCGGCTACCCCATTTCCTTGCGGGTAATAATTTGAAGAGAATTTGATGATAACTTGATTTTCAAATGCCCACTAAGTCAAGAATACTGATCAAAAGTAGATCCATTATCACACACAAGGGCAAATGGCATTATGAATCTAGTGACTATATGTTCTTCCAAGAAGTCTGTCTGAATTTTTTTTCTTCTTCCCATCACATACAATATTCAGTTTCCATGAGAATATAAGTGTTTCTAGTAGACAATGGTGAATAATTGGAACAATAAAATCCATCCCCCACTTTGCGAATGGGTATACCTTGTAGATTGGTTGTAATGGCATCGCTAGGTGTCTTTCTTTATTAGCACTAATCTAGCAAATATGATAGGAACGTATGTGCTCAAAAGTGTCTTTAAATATCATGGGCCAAAAATAATCTAATCTTAAAATCACACAAGCAGTTGCTTTAGTAGAACCATTTCTTGTACCATACTTATCGTGGAATTGTTCCAGAACTTCTTATGCTTCCTTATGTCCAAAGAACTTTAAGTGGATTCCTTCATAGTTCCTTTTGTACAACTTTATATCATGCAATATATAGTATTTTCACTTCATTTTAAGTCCCCTACACTGTGAACTATTCATCCAACTAGGACACTAATTTTTTAAAAGGTAGTAAACAATATCCTTGTACCAAACATTTGTTACTACACCTTGGTTGATATCAACTTGAGATACTATCATCTTTTCTTGATCTTGTGCATTTGTTTCACTATCAAACCTAAACTTCCTTTCATCCCCAACCTGGTTATCAACTATCATTCTTGACAATCCTTGACCTCTGACTAACTTCATAGGCTGGATCTCTAGATCAAATTCTTGAAGTATTTCCATCCATTTCCCTAATTTTGAATAAAAAATGTCTTTACTACTAGATCAGGAACAATTGCATACACCTTGCTTCTCAAAATATAATGATGTAAATTCTTTACTGCTTTGATCAATGCAAAAGACTACTTATCAAAGTTGGAATAATTCAACTCGGTATTTCTCAAGGGACAACTCATAAAAGCAATAGGCCTTTCATCTTCCTTCTATCTCTTCTATGTTAGTGATGCAGGAGCATCCAGAGGTATAAGGGCAATCCTGTGTCACCCAAAAAAATGTACTTAGACTTAGTTTCTATTTTATGTCTTTGCATTTTTGGATACCCATTTGGCTCAAATAAAGGTTCCAACTCTCATAGTTCAACTATCAGTGCATTTAAAAATCCCGAAAAAATAGGAGCATGCAATTTGACCATCATTTTGGTGACCTAGAAGGTGTGACTTGGCCAGATGAATGTAATCAAGATTTAGAGCATTCCAGAAAAAGAATCAGGTCAAAAGGCCCCACGGTTTGAAAGTTATTGCAGTTTTTCGGGTTTTGGAGACCCCCTAAGAATGCTTCAAAGTCAGGTTTGGGGCATTAAATGACCTCAAAAAGGGTCAAAAAATGAGGGATGAGCGAAGCTTGTCCATAGGGCTATAGAGCGCTTCGAGATCTTTCCGAAAATGTAAACGGTTTGTCAATCGGAGTTACGGTTCAAAAGTTATGCCTCCCGAAAGTTCGGCTACCGTTTTTGGATTCTTCTAAAATTTCACCGACTTCTAACGCAGCTTTCGGAACCTTCTATTTTGTCGGTGGATGCCTACTAGCACTTTCTAGAATGTACTCCTAGTCCTTAACCCTCCGGGGTCTATTTAAGGAGATTTCTGGCATTGTAAAAGGCAGTTCGGATTAGAGCTTGAGAGGAGGTGCTAAAAGGAGAAATATTCTCCAGATTTATGCTATTGTAAGCCCGCAGGGCATGTTTTGAGTTTATTTTCTCTGCACTGTTTGTACCAGCTTATTTTCTCAGTTAATATAATTTCCCCTTTCTATTGTGTCTATTCTGGTTGTTGGGTTGTGTCCCCATCAGTTAGGATCCTAGTCCACTAATGTTCTAAGACAAAGGAATAAATCTTGAAGGGTAGTTCATAATTAGGACTTACTAGTACTAGGGCAATGGAAATGGCCACTTTGATATCTTCAAATGATTTCTTAATTTCTAGACCCTATTTTGTCTTAGCTCCCTTTTTAAGTAAATTATTAAGGGGTCGAACTATCTCATAAAATCCTCTTATGAATTTTCATACAAAATTTATCTTCCCAAAGAAAGACTTGAGTTCTTTTTTACTATGAGGAGGTGATAGTTTCATAATAGCCTCAATTCTATTAGGATCAATGGAGATTCCAACTTTAGAGATAACATGTCCCAGGAGTTTTCCCTTGGTGACCCCAAATGAGCATTTCTTGGGATTGAGAGATATATTGTACTTATGACATCTATTGAATACTTTTCTTAAATCAGCAATATGAGTACTTCAATCCTTTGAGAAGACCGTTAAATCATCCATGTAGATCACTATACACTAACTAATCAATCCCTTCAAATCTTCATCCATGGCTCGCTGAAATGTAGCTTCTACATTAATCAGTCCAAAAGGCATCCTCATGTATGAAAAGGTTCCCCATTTAGTTGTAAAAGTTATCCTTAGTTGATCTTCTTCATCAACCATCACTTGATCATATCCTGAATATCCTTCCAAGAAAGACATCATTTTTGAACTATTAACGATTTGTAAAACCTTATCTAGTGATGGTAAAGGATAATTATCCTTTTGTGATACAAGGTTTAGGTTACAAAAATTAACACAAAGATGAATCTCCCTAGTCTTCTTTCACTTCAGAACTAAATTAGCCACCCATGTAGAATGGTGAATAGGGAAGATAATCTTGGCATCTAGTAACTTCTTAACTTCTTTCATTATCAATGGTTTGATAGGATTTATAGGTCTTTGTCTCTACTAGAAAATTTTGACACCTGGCTTCAGTGGGATGTTATGTATGATAATCTCAGGATCATATGTTTTTATTTCTTCATAGCTCCAAGCAATAATATCCTTATCCTCAGTAAATAATTTTAGCATGTCTTCCCTTTCTTGTGCATTACATGCTTTTCCTATCTATATCATTCTTAGTTCTTCATCAGTACCCAAGTTGTATGAGTCACATTCCTTGATCCCCTTTTCTTGGGTCATTCTTCTATTAAGTGTTAATTCATCATGATCAAAAATGTGTTCTAACTTGACCATCCCTTTAGGACTAGTGTTAGTTTTTAGATTTAGGATCCCATCTTCATCTTCGAGTTCATCATCCTCTGGCTTGTCATCCAAACTGTCATCTATTTTTTTCCCTTTAAAGTGTCCACTACACATGATGAATTTGAGTATATGTCGATCATCCTAAAAGACTTGAAAGTTTGTGATATTGTCTGAAATAGATGGAGCAAAAACCAATTCTACTAAAAATATTTTCAATTTTTTTCTCTCGACTATTGTAATGCACTTGTTGAAATGGTGAGAGCATCTACTACCATATTTCTCCTTCTTGGGATAGACTTCATATTCAAGGCTTCAAAATCATCCATTAAACCCAATACTCTCTTCCTATAAGGAAGTAACCTCTTATCATTTTAGGAGTATATTGATTTCACTTTTCGAATAACTAACTAAGAGTCTCCCTTGATTATGAGAGCTATGACTCCTTTCTCCAATGAAAAGAGAAGTCCTCGGATCAATGCTTCATCTTATGCAATATTATTAATACACCTAAACTATAATCAATATGCTACATAGAAAGACTTACCTTTCGAGTTGATCAACTCAATACTTGCACTAGCTCCTAATTTACATTTAGAATCGTCGAATTGAAGCATCCAGATTAGCCTTTCTTTAGGTTTCCTAGCCTTTTGTTTATTTTTCTTTAGCTTTTCTTTGACTTTGGCTTGAAATGATTGTTTCTTGGGAACCCATTGCAACATCTCACAAGGTAGACTCAGCAATTCCCCTTTGTAAATTCCTGATAGAGGAAGAGTATTTTTTTCCTATTTGCCCTAAATTTCCCCTATCAGTTCTTTAATTTCTTCAACTTTAGGTAGAGGAAAAACAACCACTAAATTCCATCCTTGACCTTTCACATACCGTCTTCTCCTCTAAAATTTGATCATTCCTGGGGGAGGAGAAGATATACCTCCACCATTTGAAGAGGTGTCACTATATGACAAATTTATATCTTCAATTTCCTCTTAAACCTTTTCTACAAATTCTGATGAGTTCACAGAACTTTGACTTTCTACAAATTCATCTTCTAGGATCTTATTATCCTTATTTCTCATCATGTGTGTTAACACCTTCGCAACTACTTCTTGACATGATGAGCATTCAAATCTAGAGTAACTAACTTTATGCAATCGACAAAATCTAGGAAGGAGTATGATACTAGGATTAGCTTCCTCTCCTAAACACTGTAAATTAGCCATCATATTATCTATTAATTATCTCATGATTTTCTCCTTTGGGACTAGTATCTTGAGTTCTTTATCTTGATCCTTGGATACTTTGGTTGGAATTGAGTCAAATACCATCACCTCGTATGAACCTAGATCTGATTGTAAGAATGCTATCTCATTTGGGCATTATACTCTGTAATCATTTTTTTTAGTTTGGGTTCTATATCTATTTTGATCTTATTATTTAATCCCTTCGATGATAACCATGACTGAGTGATTTTCGTAGAAAACCATCCCCTTAGGCACTTCATCCATTCTCTACTTAGAAGTAATCCATATGTTTCTGGAATATCAACCACATGTATATCAATGATGTCTTGAATTTGGGTGTCAATTGTCAACTATATCTAAATTTCTTTCAATACACTAATGGCTTTCACCTCTATTCTATCCAACTATATCACTTTTTGATTGGAGGGTTGAGGGCTAACTCCTAACCTTAGTGCTATTAACAACGGCATGACATTACAGGAAGCTCTAGAATCAACAAGGCAATTATGTAGATTCTTTCTGAAAATCTTGATGCTAAGAAAAAATGGTGGCACTTCCACCTTGTCTTTGAACATAGTGGGCATTGCCTTTGCAGCATTAACATGTTGAGATATTGTCTTTTGAGGGATACTATTTGTATTATGGGGACTCTTTGTTTGATCCAGATTCTTTATCAATGCTTCTCATTATTGTGGACAATTTTACAACATATCAAACATGGACATGTTGGCCTTTGTTCACTTTAAATCCTTTATAGCACTATACTTTTCAATAGATGAAGTAGGATTTTTCAATATTGTAGGAGCATTCCCTTGGTTTTGATTTTATTTTCCTCCATACGGTGGTCTAACTAGCATTGGATTGTTACTCGCTCTTGGATCTAGAGGAGTTGGTTGCATTGCCGAGGGAATTCCATCTATTAGAGGTTCCTTTCGAATTTTGAGATTGTGTGTATTTTGATTGACATTGCGAAAGGTAAATATATCTTCGTGCTGAAGGTTAGGTTCTTGGCTAAATGGGAATGAGAACTCCTCATTGGAAGATTGTTCTACCTATACATTTTCTACAAAATCATAGGATTCCAATACCATAGCTTTGAATTGTATAGGAGGAGCATTGTCATTTACTTGTGAGCTCTAATTCATCCCTTGATTACCATTATAGTATGAACCATCATTGTTAGGTTCATTTTGACCATCATCATATTGATTAATATCTACATATTGAATGTCTGTAGGAATGCTTCTATTATTCAGATGAGTGTTCCACTCTTGGTTTTGCTTTTGGAAGCCATTATTGCAGTCAGGGGGATTGAAGTTGTTCCCTCCATTATCATTTCCTACATTGTTGTTGTCATTGTTCCTATTGAAGTTTATGTTATAATTTTGGCCATAATTGTTGTTGTAGGGATTAACCTTGCTTCTTTGAAAATTTTTATTGTGCCCTTGTGACAATCTTAAATGTGTCAACTCATTGTTCATTTGTGACATAGTCTTTTTCATTCGACCAAATTCTGAAATAAATCTATTGTCTATTTCTATGGGAACTTATGCCTTCTGCTCAAAGAAAGTAGTTTTCAGTGGCTCATACCCTAGATATGTTAGAGCGAGGTCTTGGGGAGTGGGTGCCTGTTGTAATGGAACTAGATTCATAGGTATGAATTGGATAGGCATCATGGGTGCTCCGATAGGGTATGTTGGTATTGTCATGATAGCTTGCACTGGAAGCATCATTCCTCCTCCATTAGGATTGGCTTGTTTACTGAATGTGATTGATTTTGAAAAGACCTTTTCCAATGTATCAATATTTGCTAGAGAAAGTCTTCTTAGAAAGATAGCCATAAGAGGACCCATCGCATTTAGATAAATTTGAATAATAGCTTCAACTAGTATAGTGTATGGCATTTCCAACTTGCGGTATGCCATGTGAAAGTGGTGGTTGAAGTGTGAAACCATCTCAACTAGGTTCCTTTTAATTGATATGAATTTTTGATGTATCATAGCTAGGTTGATGAAAGTTTTGAATTGTTCCAAGAATAATTTTTTGAAAGTATCCCAATCTCCAATACATCCCAATGGAAAATTAACATACCAATTAAAGGAAACTTCTCCCAAAGAGTAGGGGAATAAATGAAGAACCACATCCTCATTGGAAATTTTCTTTCAGTTGCAAATTTCTTTGAATATTTTGATGTGATCCTTGGCCATTCCTGATTCTCCACAAATGAACCTTGAGCAAAAAATTTTGGGTTTCTTGGGAAGGTCATGGAGTGCACCTCTCAAATTGATTGGTATGCCCACAGGATTTGCAAGAAAGGCCATTGGAGGATTTGGTAGACCTAAAGGTGGTTGAAATGGAGGTGGAACTATTGGAATATATGGGGGTCCACTCGGTGGTTGAAATGGAGGGGCAGTTGAAGAAGATGATGAAATTTTGAATCAAAATGGTTGAATTTGAGATGTTCCTTTATCACTTTATGGCCTACAAAAATGGATAAGTTCAAGAAACTCATGTGTACTTGGTGAAGATCTTAAAGCTCATCAAAATAGAGATTTTGGATCAATATCCTCCAATTTATACCAATTCTTAAAAAAGCTCACCTCTACAGAAGCACACTTTCTCACAAGTTAGGCACTCTATAGAAGTTAGCACAGCAGCACACCACCTCACCAACTCATTAGCTCACTAGTACACTTGCGCACTTGCGCACTTGAATTTCTAAAGAACTCTGAAAATTTTCTACTGAACTTGTAAAAAGTGCAAAATTTTGATAAAATGCAGAATTTTGAATTTTTCATAGATTTTTCTTCTTTTTCCAAAAATCAAAAGGTGTGGCCCTCCTTCTAGAACCACTTCTGTTGAGCTACCGTTATGTACAATGCTAAATGATAGGAATTCTTTCAAACCCCTCTATTGAAAAGTCAATCTTGTGAATCAACTCCAAGGTTTCGAGTGATCTTGCAACCTACTAGAATCTACTTTGTTGAAGATAAATGTTTTTGTTCACAAGGAGGCCTTTGCTGGTTCGTTTTGATTTTGGATGAGATGTAGAATCTGTTTGTTGGTTCAAAAATAACCACAAAAGAACTATGCTTTTGTATTTTTATATTTTTTAATGAATGTAATCTAACAATGCAACTAGTGTGAATTCTTATTCTAACAAGGGGGTTAATAAAGAAAATAACAAGAACTTTTAAAGAAAATAACATGAAAATAAAATCCTAACAGACATAAGCTACGAAAAACAACACGTCTACAAGTTAAGCTTTCAAAGAAATTGGTGGGTAACCAATGAAAGAAGAAGCAACACTTCCTTGATTCCACTGATGCAATTGTTGATGGGAAACTTAGTAACTATACGATGTTTCACTCTTCATCAAATTGGAAGGCCATAGAAAGTGCGCTCATGTGAGACAAAGAGTTATGCAGGTACAATTTGATTATTTCTTCTCGAGCTAGATATGTTAGTAGAATTTGTAAAATCATAGCAAACACCAAAATTAATAGATTGCACAAACAAAAATAACACAATAAACTTTTGGCTCAATCACAATTCTATGAACATAAATTCACAAAAATATGACACATTTAGGCAAGAATCACTACACTCCAAATGCGAGAACCAAAAGCATAATATTATTGCAAAATAATGACAGCCCCAATTACATATTACAATGGAGTATTTATAATAAATCATCTCCTATATTTTTGTTGAGAGTGAGAGATATATTCATGCAATTATATGCTTTTAAATTAATAAAACAAACTAATTATATATAAACTAACAATCCAAGTGGTGCTTAGTAGGACTCCATCCATTTTACATTCATTAATTGGATGCATAAGCCTTTACATGTCATACAACAAATAATTTATGAGAGAAAAGAATAAAAAAGCCTTCAGTCAAAGTAGAAGTGTCTAGAAGTGTCAAAAATGGAAGTTGATCCTTCACTAGGCATCTGTCAGAGTTAAGCTATTGTCAGAATGTGTTTTCAATTCATGGAAAGCTCTATTTTTGGAACTAGAAGTTAACCATTAGTGCACCTCTCAAAAAGTGCACCAGCTCACTTAGACAATTGCTCACCTCAAAAGGTCCAATATCAAAAAAATTTACTAAGTGTCAAAATTGAAATTCTAGCTTCTGGGTTTTGCCGCCCTTCATACTAGAGTGTTTCTTAATAATCTTAGTAATCTTAGCCACATCCAGTAGATCTAAAGCATCATACTTATCTTTGACCTTTTGTCTGTAGTTTTCTACTTCAAGATGAGTATCAACAAAATCTTTGAGTTTTGTATCCAACTCTAGCAAGGCTTCTTCTATTCTAAAGGCCTGCCAGATGCAATCATCACTAGAAGCTTCTCCAAACATCTTCTGAAACTTCTCTACCACTACCTCTATGGGCATTAATTTCTCCCACTCATTATCCTCAAAAAAATCAAGATACACATTGCTATAATATTTCTCTACTTCCAAAATTTTCTCTCAGGCTTGGTCCTTGAGCCAATGGATCTCTACATGTAATGTTTCCATTACTTTATTGCTATCTGATATCTTCTCAATCCAATCATTAATTAAATCTAACTCTTCTGCTATATATACATATACCAAAATCTTGTACCTCTACACTTTTATGGCCTATAATACCTGTAAATATTTACTCCAAGCACATAATTCATCCATGATATTGAAATCTTGCTTCAAAATTGCTACCATTTTGTCTACATTTTGTTGTGTAGCATGTAGTGGCTTCAGATTTCCTCGAATGATTAGGATGCCCTTTTCCTCAAAAATTTCCCACCATTGCTGATAGGTTTTCAAAAGTGGATCCAAATGTACACCTCCCTCATCCCTAAGTGTAGTATTTAGAGTCTCCTCGGGGTGTTCAAGATCCAAGGGAACAACAAATTTAGCTAAATATCCTCTTAAGATTTCATTTTTCCTATGAAGTGAACTAAGTTCAGCCCCTTCCTACTCTAAGCTTTTGAAGACCTCCTTTACCCCCATTGTGACCATCAACCTGGTGGTATACAATGTGTGCTTCTAAATCATAACCTCTCTGATCTGATAGTCCTATGGACCTAAGCTTTTTACATATGCATCAGGAGGAGGGATAGCCACTTGCACAAATAAATCTTGATTTTGAGTACTATTGATGAATGTTAAGGCTCTTGATTCCTCTAATAGGGACTTGGGTTTCCTTAGAACCTCAACCAATTCGATCATACCTCTTCATTGGCATTGAATTGTGGCTTCTTATTTCTTATTATTTCCTTTTGCACCACCTTGGGACTTGTTTCACTAAAGGACCACCTCTTGAGGATGAAGGAGTTTGCTTGGCTACCTCTTTTCCCTTATCACTCCTCTCTAGGGTTCTTTCCCTATGTGAAGGCTCCCCCTCAGTGTTCTATGTTTTTTTGGAGCCTATAATTTGTACCTTAGTGTCTTGGGAGGCTTGTTGAGGATATTCAACCATTTTTCCCTCTTTAGACACTTCATTGATTGCCATTTGTTATGGCTCTTCTTCCTACTCCTTCTGAATCTATTCTTGTTTAGTACTTGGAGGCAGATGAGTAATAGATCCTTTATTCATAACTATGACTCACACTGGGGATGGAGGAGTAAGATTAGGACCATGTGATTCTAGTGGCATTTGCATCCAGTCTTCCTATTGGAGCTCACTTTTTAGGGTATCCCTAATTAGTTTTCTTAAATATGTTAGCACCTTCTACATCCTACTCATCAACCTGTTGTTGTACTTCATCCTCTAAAGTAGTTGTTTCTAGAGGTTCTTCTAGGACTAATGGCAATGTAATAGTGGAACTTCTTCTCCTTTCCTACTCTGTGGCTCTTGCTAGTTGGGTTCTTCTTTGTAATGGATCATCTTCCTCCTCATCTTCCTCTTCAAGAATGGGTTTTAGGATAGATGGAAAAGGAACCATCCTTCTTATCACCCTTTGCCTTTTCTTGATAGGAGTCTTGATCTTTCTTAGTTTCTTAGGGGCCGAAGAGGATGCTTATTCTATCTACAAAAGAGGAGAGATTTCTTGGATTTCACCCTCTGTTTCTACTTTTCTAGGCATAGTTGGTGGCACTTGAGGGTCTACCTGGACCTGGGAAGCTCTAATATCTTCCAACCCTTGCAGATTTTCTTCTTGTTGTCATGGAGGTCTTGGGATTTCACCCTCTTCTGGTTCAACTCTTTGACAAGAATTCCTCTTTCTTTTTCCCTTTACCTTTTTCTCCTAGGGATGATAGTATCCAAGTGGTCTATCTATTTTGTATACCATTTCAAGCCTAATGGGTGACTAAGCTGCAAAGTAGGGATAGTGACCTTCTTCCCTCTACCTTTGGCTAGGTGGGCTTGTGCATGGAAGACCATTGTCTTAGGTATTGGATCAAGTTTAAATGGCTTCTTGATCCAATCCTATGTCATTTTGATGGTGTTCCTTGCCCAATTATTAATATCATTATTCTCTTCCCTATCAACTTCTACATTCATAATGGGTTGTTCCCCAATTTTATCTTCATTGAACAAAGGGTCGAGTAACTCCCTTGAGTCTTGTTGTAATATCTCCAATGGAATCTTTATATTTAGAGCCTTTTCTACCAAATACAAAATCATCCTATAATAATCCCTGATATGGACATCATAGTCATTTGTTGAATTCATCCAGTGGTCTTCAATGGCTTCTTCATGTTGGAATTCCTTGCCTGCCAGACACTAGACTCTCTCGATATTATCAAAGAATAGCCTTGGAGAATTGTACTCTTCTAGGGGATATTGATCTCATTCCCATTCAAAAGAAGGAATATATTGCTTCTTCTTTACTTGATAAGGTCCTATGATTAGAGGCAATGTCCAACATGGTCTATGTTGTTTCCTAACTCTATCATATGTGGACTCAATCTTGTCAAGCAATCTCCAAAAGAACAAGTATGTCACTAGGATATCTTGGGAGCTTCCATAGATTGACAATGGCACCAGCTACCCTTAGATATGTAAATGTTCTAAATTGAATGTAGTAGGCACTAAGTATTGTTACATGTGCCACTACATTATCTGATAACCTCTTCGCATAATCTCCTTCAATGAATCTGATTATGGTGAATATGAAGGCATCGTTAACAATTATGTATTCCTTGCTCTACCCTGAGAGTCTCTTCTTCACCAATTGTGGACAAAAAATATATGGCCAAGCATTGGGATCTTGCATTCTTCCTTTCTTGTATAGCCCTAGGTAGTCTGTTGCCCTTGAGGCTAATAAATATACTAGGTAGGACATCATATATAACCTCCTTTTGTCCTTAACTGCCTCCAATTTTTCACACAAATTTTTGCTCAACGTAGTGGCCCAATCAAGTGGTATCTTTGTCATCTTGATGGTCTCAATAAAGTACACCATGAAGACATTTAGGTGTCCAGTTGCCAATAGACCCATTACTCTACTTAGAAGAATGATTGAGTACCCAATATCTTCTTTCATATATCCCCATGTCATATCCACCTTACCGGCTATCTTCCCCAAAGGATTATTTTGTATAAGATAAGAGGATTGGATGATTTTAGAAGCCTCTTTCAAGTGCTCTTTGTACCACCTTTCTACTACCTCAGAAGGTGCAATATTATGCAGGCGGGAGGTGCAGAGTACATGATTAAAAGGGGTGCAATGTAGAGGCTTCAACGATGGTGAATAGAAACAAATTGAAAAATGAGGGAAGGGGGAGGGGTCTTATAGACCTACCCACCTTCGGTGGTGCACCAATGCACAGATGCATAGCTATGCTACTGCGCATCAGGGCATCACGAAAGGGTGATGTGCCTTTATAATGGTGCACTAGCACACCAAGTTACATGTGCCAGTGTGCACCTATTTTGGTCTTTTACTTTTTTCTAAAACCTATCTCCTTTGATCATTGGGTTTCATCAGCTGAACTTTTGAATCAAGATCTAGATAAGAATCAGGGCACTGGGTAAGACCCCAAAAATGACACAGACCCCATACTAGGGTCCCAAAAAAAAGGCAACAAATAGAGTAGAGGGTCCCCATTTCCTTTAAAAAATGTAGCATTCATTGTGTAACCACACCATCATCCTCCCCACCATGGTTATGATTTTAGGGTTAGTCTCAAGAGCTTCCTTATCCTCATTGCTTGTTGCCATCTAGGCCTTTTGCTACTCCAGCTCCTTTTTTTTTTCTTATTTCCTAGCTATGGAGATCTTGAGGGGGCACCATTTTGTCTGTCTCTCCAAGAGCTACCCTCTCAGGGGACTTTCCACTAGGAGCTTTCTCCTTCCACACCTTCCTATAAATCTCAGCTTGATTTAGGAATTTTTGATGATTTTCTTTACTTTTCCATTGTTTGTTTTGAGCTTTGTGGGCTTTTTCCTTCTCTATAAAAATAGGGCACACTTTTTCTTTGTGACCTACCTTTTTGTAATGGAAGTAGGTGAAAGGAACATTTACATAATTTATCTGTTGCACTCATCTTTCCAATCTTGATTGAAACTCAATCACTTGAGGCATATCCTAACCCTCAACCATACCAATGCATATCCAAGAGAGTTGGCAATGCCATCAAGCACATCTTCATGGTAGTATTCTAGGGGAAGTTCTAGGAATCTTATCCAGACATGGGCCTGGGTCAAGAAATCATTGTTGAGGTCAGGGTTAGATGTCCACTTTAAAATAATGAGAGTAGACTTTCCCATCGACCAATTTCTACATAGAGGATCCTTGAGTAGTCTTCTAGGAAAAACTCAAGAGACATAAAACCTTTATCCATAGTCATGTTGGAATTACAACAAGAAAGGTAAACTTCTAAGGGGGGGTGAATCAGTAGTTTAAACTTTGACCCATAAAACATTCACCACACATCCATCTCATACATTCAATAATTAAACTAAAATACCATGTAAAGCATGTACATATAAATCATGCAAACAAGTAAGCATTCACACATATATAACACTAGATATGATTACCTAGAAACCCTCTAATGAGAAGGCAAAACTGGGGTGGGATGATACCCACAAATCTTCACTACTAGTAATAAAGTGTATCTAATGAAGGTTACAATGTTTTATCATGAGACATGATCTACCCTATGAAAGGTTTTCCCTATTAAAGGCCTAGAAATACTATTAGGTCTTATCCTACTAAAGGATTTGAAGACCCTATTAGAAGTGTGCCTTGTTAAAGGACTTTAACTTATAATTAAGTAGGCACCCTGTTAAAGGATTTCAATACAGCTTGTTACGACTACTATGTTAAGAGATTTAACTAATTCACCTATTAGAATGACTCAGTATTGATCTTGTGGTTAGCACTTGGTTTCTTGATGATAAATCACCTCTAAACTAATGTATTCTTGATCATTCTTGATCAGGTGTCTCTCTTTTGTATATATTCCCTTCCTTTGTTCTCTTTTAATTGATTCTACAATGCGATTTCAATTCACAATTCCGTAGCCACCATGAATGCTCTATTTGTGCATTCAAAAATTCTCTCTTCACTTATTCCATGCACATATAAAGTTTAGGGTTTGTCCTCCTTAAGAAGACTTAGGTGACTTATGGTTAGGTATGAATCAACAAGTCTGATTCATCCATTTTTCCACCTAAACCTTCCCTTTTTCTTGATTGGCTACATGTAATTCATAGGGATTCCAACTTAAGATTAGTATTTATCTCCAAAATATAATAATTCAGTCTTTAAGTTCGCTCAAAAATAGTTTACATAGTAATTTGTCTCATTACAAAAATTATGTCAAAACTATCTTACTCGACATCTGAAGTCTTTGATGCTTGGAATATACTAATTTCTATACTATGAGTTGGCATCTGAATAACTATGCATGCACTACTTACTCGACTCTTGTATCACTCAACATACACTGTCTATTTCAGACTTGAGTGACTCGGCACATGAGTGACTCAACAATCACTATGGACTAGGCATGCACTCTCTTATACATGTTGATAGGTATGTTTTCTATTCAAAATTTTGTACTACTACTAAGTAGATATGCTTCAACTGATACTCTTTCACTTCATGTTGTTTTGTGTTGTTCTTTGCTTGCTTCCCCATGCTCTTACTTTATTTTAGCTTAACTCTCTTTCTCTCTATTTTTAGTATCCCTTTTTTTTACTATCTCCCTTTTTCTTAAGCTTACTTTTCTTCCCCTTGTTCTTTACTACTTTATTTCTCCCCCTTTGACACTTATGTCAATGGGCTATACACTGATAGTGTATTTTTCCAAGAAATATTTATGGACCTCTAGTATAATCTTAAGAGTTGCATCCCAATGTTCATATGCTACATCTAAAGACTTAATTCGGATAGCCATCTTGGCAGCAAGATGGACTAGGTCATCTAGCGTAGAAAGATTGAGATCTTTCTTCATAAGATTTTCTACATAGCCTAACTCCTTGTGTAAAATCTCCATGTGTGGGGTCAATGTGGTTTGTAAGTTAAATTGGTTTGGCCCTTATTTTGGCTATTTTGGTAGATAATGTTGCTAACTGACTCTAAGTTTTCAATAAAGATCTAAAATATTTCTCACTTTGGGTTAGAGTCATAGGAAATTTTTCACCTGATGCATTAATTTGACTTTCCAAGCTCAAAATTTGACTACTTGTTTCTTGTGTGAAGAGTGTGGGGTTGCACAAATTGGTGTACAGTGAGAAAATGTTCTTAAGTACCTTCATCACACTTTCTACCTTTGTTGCCAATGCAACTTTTCTGAGTGCTACATCACCTAATATTTTCTAATTCACTTTACTTTGGAATTTCTTTTTAGACCATTCTTATAAATTAGCATTTGTATTAGGGTCTACATCATTTACCTTATCCACTATATTTGTCAGTTCTTCAATTAGTGGCTTGGTTTCATCTTGATTAGGTAGACTAAATGCATCTAGGAAGATGCATTTGATATCTAGCAATGCTTGCTTCTACTTATGATCCCTTTTGAGTAGTTCATGATGCTTCTTTCTAGCCAGGGCTTCTTGGAGTATGCCCATCTACTCTATTGTCATTGTGTCATAATCATACTTAGGTAAAACAATTTTGTCATCAGGGCTTACATCTTCATATTTAATTACCTCTTCTACCTTTGCTGAGCTTGGACTTGGCGTGAAGATTTGCAATGGTGTTGCATCTGTGCTTGGCTTTTGAAGAGTGTGACTAGAAGCAGTGCTAGATTCTAGTAAAGTTAGTAGTGCTTCAATGGTTGCTTGCTCATTCAAATTTGGTGTCAACTCGATCTCTTTAGGCTTGTCCTTATTTTCCACAATGCCTTGACTTGCACCTTGTACTTGTCTTGGAGGTACAGATAGATTTGTCTAACCTATTTAACTCTATTCTTTAGTAGTGGCTTGGGTTTCCAATGTATCCTTTCTAATTGTATCAACCTTTGTTGATGTAGCTTTTGGGACTTTATCTAAAGGTTGTAAATTAGTGACTTGAGTGGTGATGGTAGGTGGTTCTTGTGTTTTTACCTCTTCCCTTGTAGGGTTAGTCACTATTTTATGTATTTCATCTACAGTCACTAATACATGATTATCACATAATTTTTCCTGTAGGGTAGATTGATTAAGTATCTTTTTCAGATCTTCCTCTATTAGGGGGGTGATGTTATCAGTAGTTAGATTAGAAACATCCTTCACTATTATTTTTTCAGTATTTGTACTTGTTATATGTTGAGGGCTGACATTAGGCAATTCTATATCTTGTACACTCTATTCTTCTTGTTGCTCTACCTTAGCTACTGCCTTTTCATCTATATTCATTTCTATACCTCCCTCAACTATTTCTTCATTGTTATCATCTTCTTCATCATATTTTTCCTCAATGGGTTCTTGTTCTGCTTCTTTTACTATAGCAAGCCCATGTGTAACCTTCTACATTGGTGTGGACTTCTTCACAACATCTTCAATATTATTTTACAATATGCTAAAAGCTCTATATTTTGGAACAAATCTAACTACATATTTCTTCATAGCCTTAGAAATTTTTTCCTTACTGAGTTCAGGCATAACTTGTGCAAGTGATGTCACCCTTATTTTCCTTTCTAGATTCAAACAATAATGTCATTTCTACTCAACTCTTTCATATAGGATTTTAGGCATAGAGATAGCTATCTCTAGTGGGGCCTTCTTAAAATTTTCCATCATGGGATATATAGCTTCCTCCACTTTATTCTTTTCAACTTTACCATGATTATCAACATCAATATGAGAAAATCCTGATAGATCTACACTATTCTTAACATTTTCACATAGGTTTTCTAGATCTGAAGATGGGTTGTGACTAGCCACTTTGAATTGGCTATTGTCATCTGATTATGTTCTTTCCTCATCTGATTTAGCTTGTGCAATGTATTTCCTCCTTGTCCTTTTCAATGCTCCTCCTTCCTACTCTACTAGGTTGATATTTTCTTTTGCCTTTTATATAGTGACACGTGCACTAGCCCTTGTAGTAGGTGCAATAGGTTTGAGTTAGCTTGGTTTAGTAGCCTTCTTGGTTCTTGTCACTAGTTGAGCCTTTGCCTTTCTCTTCTTTTGATATTAGGAGTAGGTGTTTCCTCAACTTCTTCTCCCTAAGCACTTTCTACAATTTATATCTCTTCCTCTTGCTGATCTTCTCTCATTCCTTGTGTTAATGCAAGTGGTGCTTGGGTCTGAATATCTTCTTCCTCTTCTTCTTTATCCTCTTCTTGCTTGGAACCTTCACCAATTTTAGCTTTTTATTTCTTCACCAACTTCTTCTTCTTCTTCTTTATAATAGAGGCAGTTTTTAGTTCCATGGTGATTTTAGATTTAGCCATCTCGTAATTACCAAATGCTTTGGCATTTTTATCTATATCTTCAGCAAGTAATGTAGTTATTGTTACAAAGGCCTCATCTACATTGATTTCATATCCTAATGACCTTAGCCATCTTACCCTTGGAGTTATTGCTTGAACATATGTTTGATTGGCATCAACTAGGAAACAAACATCATCATAATGTTTTTCCACCAATGATAGTAGAATTCTCAATATTTTCTTCTAACTTGTCATTACATATTCAAAATTTTCACCCAATTTTTCAATTAACTCACCAATTTGAACTACCATTGACCTATTTGTTTTCCATGCCATAGTGCCAAATGTAGGAAATGTGTTTTGAACATAAAAGAACATGCATATCAAGATAAAACCAAATTTGCACTAAGCACTCTTTGTTTTCCTTATTGCTCCTAGGTTTTCAATCAACTATTGTAATTGTAGCTCAGCAAGATCATATGTGTGATCTTTATTAACAATATTATAACCAAAATCTACTACAATAAAAGCCACACTATTTAATCTACTTGATTGGTATAAATTATGTGAAATTAATCTTACAACAAAATTTATCAATAGATCTATGATGGTGCCAATTTTCATTCATCTTTTATTCCACACAGCTCTTGTGCTCTTTTCAATAACCTCTTTTGAATCACTCCTTAAAGTCTTAGGCCGATCTAGGGTTGGATACCTTGTTACCCTATGTACTATTATTTTGGTTATTTTGATAGACCTGTTGTCTAACCAAAGTGAACTACATGAATCCTACTTAATACAATCCATTCAGTTTTGAAAACATTCAAGAAATCTAGGGCACGAGTTAACCCTTTCTTCTCTAAAATTTTGAATTCTTCCCTTAACACCCCATTTTCACAAACTCTATCATATGCTTGTCTAATCTCCATATCTCCAATACTTCTAATCTTATAGTTGTAACATTTTCCAACATCTTGAACCATTAAAAATTTTAGTGGTATCATGGATAATGCACTGAAGGGATCTTGTTTATATGCAATATCAAGTATGGCCTTAAAAATTGGTTGTTTGACCTCATTACTAATCAATTGAACATTCAAAACCTCCTTAACCTCTACACCCTTTGAACTAGATGCCATTTTGCAAAACCAAGTTTTTTGAAAATAGAAATAGCGTAGCTCAGCACACAATAAATACCTTGCAAGATCTGATGAAGTGGTGTTGAATTACTATTCAAATCTTCTGCAAACACTTTTGATGAGTTTCCTAATTTCCTTTAGCTCTCCTTTCTCTTTCTCAATTTTGAAATGATGTAAAATGAGCTAAAAATTGATCAAATACCCTTTTGAAAACTTACAATTAATGTTGAGTTCTTACATAGCTGTAAGCTCTTCATCAACCAATTCTAGGCTCACTCAACATCCATTAACATTTTCAATCATTTGGAAAACATTAAATGCTTAGCAACAACTAGCTAGTCTATTAGCTCGACACCCTCTAGCATTTCACTCAGCAGTCATAGGAAACTTTTCATGCCCAACAATAGCATGAAAAACTTAAAGATTTTTCTTTGATTACTAATAACATCTTGCATATTTATTCATGGTTATGTAGAATTTTTAGTACTAAATTCTATTGGAACTAATGTATGATATAACTTATGAATATTTGTCCCACATACCTCTTGATTGCTTAGTTTGATGAGGTGTGATCACCTAACCCATTGGGTGAAGTGATCCCTTCTCCACTTGTTTTTTTGCAATCCTCCTTTTGCTTCCATGTCTTGTTCATTTTATTTCTGACATTTTCAACATCTACCTTGTCTTTTCCTTTAATATTATTGAACTTACAACTTGGTGCCTTTGAATTTTTTGGACAATAGCGACTAATGTGACCAATCTTTAAATAGCTAAAACATGTATTTTGACTCAACCACCTTTTGTAGTCACTTCTAAAGTGTGTCCTAATACAATTCTTAGGAATATGTCCATATTCTTGACAATAATGATAGTTATATCTTGTATTATAATCCTAGTTGTAAGAGTTTCCATTGTTCTTTACCTTTGTTTGCCTATCTGATAACCATATGGGTTTGGATTTGCACTCAAAATCTCTATGTACATACTTTTAATAGTTATAGAAATATCCTTCAAATCTTTGTTTGTGCACAGTCATAGTTCTACATTCATATGCCTGATGACCTTGTTTATTGCACTTATGGAAATGAACCATGCTCTTTTTCTTGACATTATGATTTACAGTCTTCCTTCTACACACATTAGTGTTGGGTGTTCATTTTGCACGAGGTCAATGGAAGGAATCCATAGTGTAATTCCTCTCTTGAAAAACAAATCTTTTTAAGGATCCACTCCAAGGTTCAGTGTTTGTCTTGCGAAATACTAAAATTCACTTAGTAGAAGATAAATGTGAATGTTCATGAGGAGGCCTTTGCTAGTTCCAAAAACTCTTTTACCTTGGAATCAAGTAAAATCTATTCACTATCTCAAAATATCACACCAAAAGAACAATATTTTTGTATTTTTTTATTTTTCAATGAATGCAACTCTAAGAATGCAGCTACTATGAGGTCCTATTCTAACAAAGGGGTTAGCAAAGAAAATAATGAAACTGAAAAAAAATAACATGAAATCAAATAACTTGAAATTGAAATTCCTAAATGGACATAAGCTATAGAACACAACACGCTACGAGTTAAACCTTCAAAGAAATCAGTAGGAAACCAATGAAAATAGGAGCAGCGCTTCCTAGAATCCATTGATGCAATCGTCGGTGAGAATATTTAACAAATCAAATTATGTTTCACTCTTCATCAAATTGCAAGGCCACAGAAAGTGCGCTCATGTGAGACAAAAAGCTATATAGACACAATCAGGTGATCACTTCTCAAGCTCGTTACGTCAACAGAATTCATATATCTGTAGCAAACACTAGAACTAAAAGATCGCACAACCAGAAACAACACAATAAACCTTTGGCTCAATCACAATCTCATGAATAAAATCCACAAAACAATGACACATTCAGGCAAGAATAAATACACTCCAAATGCTAGCACCAAAAGCATAACTTTATTGCATAATAACGGTGGCCCTTTTTACATTTTAAAATGGGGTATTTATAAGAAATCATCTCCTCAATTTATGTTGAGAGTGAGGGATCTCTTGATGCAATAAAATCCTTTTAAAACATTAAAACAAACTAAATATATACAAACTAGTAATCTAACTGGTGCTTAGAGGGACTCCATCCATATTTTATTCATTAATTGGATGCATGAGCCCTTTATATGTCAAAAACAATGAAAGCATGAGAGACTAAGTAGGAGGAAGCCATCAGTCAAAGTAGAAGTGCATGGAGACACCAAAAATAGAAGCTGGCCCTTCACTTGATGTGTGTCAGAGTTAACCTGCCATCAAAATGTGTTTCCAATGCATGGAAAGTGCTATTTTTGAAATTGGCAGTCAACTATCGGCACATCTTTGAATTGCAAAGGTATGGACCTATAGAGCTATAGACTTGTAGACCTGCAGACCTATGAAGCTATGGACCTTGATTGAGTCAAAAATCTCAAAAAAATTCTAAGTGTCAAAATTAAAATTTTGGCATCTAGGTTTTGTTCATCTTCATCGTAAAGATATGTTTGGATATTTTCCCTTGAATTTCTCTATAACCTTAATAATCTTAGCAGCATTGGGAAGATCCAAAGCCTCATACTTATCTCTGACCTTTTGTCTATAGTTGTCCACCTCAATTCGAATTTTTGCAAAATCCTCAAGTTTGGTATCCAACTCTAACAATGCTTCTTTTGTCCTGAAGGCTTGTCTGATGTCTTCATCATTGGATGCTTCCTCTAAAGTCTTTCTAAAATTTTCTACAACTACCTCAACTGGTAAAAGTTTCTCTCATTCTTCATCTTCAAAAATATCCAAGCATGCATCACTATATAACTTTTCTACTTCTAAAATTCGCTCTCGAGCTTGGTCCTTCAGCCTATGTATCTCATCATGCAATCTTTCCATCATGTTATTTCCCTCTGCAATCTTTTCTATCCAATCATCTATCATGTCTAGCTCTTTGCCGATATATACATCAATTAGAATGCGGTACCTTTGTCCTTTTATGGCCTTTAGAATTTGCAAATCCTTGCTCCAAACCCATACCTCATACAAAATGTTGAAGTCCTGCCTCAAAATTGCCACGATCTTATCAACATTGTCTTGTGTAGCATGCAATAATTTCAGACTTCCTATAATTATAGTGATACCCCTATCCTCAAGGTTGTCTCGCTAATCTTGACAAGCTCTCAGAAATGGATTGACCCATACACCTTCCCCTTCTTTAAGACTTGTAGTCAAATTCTCCTCGAGGTGTTCAGAACCAAGAGGACCAATAACTTTAGCTAGATATCCTTTCAAGATCTCAACTTGCCTTTGAAGTGCTCTAATTTCAATCTCATTACATTCCATATGGTTAAGAACCTCTTTGACTCCCATAGTCATCATCTGTCGAGAAATATCCCATGTAGGTTTCCCTAACATGATATCCTTTACTACACAATCCTAAACGCTAATAGCTTCTTCATCTATACCTTTCAGGGGATGAGCCACTTGTGCAAATAAGTCCTAATTCTGAGTAGTGGTAATGAATGCAAATGGTGTTGCATCCTGTAATGGAGAGTGGGGCTTGTTCAAAATCTTTGCAATGTCACAAATATCATCCTCTAAAGTAAGGAATTGATGCTTAGCACTTCTCATTATTTCCTTCTGGAACCATCTCGGGATATGTCTTTCTTTAACCTTGGCTCTAGATGATGAAGGGATGTGTTCAGCTACCTCCTTCCCTCTATCACTTTTTCTTGGAGTTTCCTATTGTGAGGATTCTTCTTCTATAGTCTTAGTGTTTTTAGATCTCATAGTTTGATCCTCAACTTCTTGGGAAGGCTGTTGTATACATTCCATTACTTGTGCCTCTTTTGGTGGCTCATTAGTAGTCCTTGGTTTTGGTTCTCCTTGTAATGATTATTCTTTTTGAACATGTTCCTCTGAACTTGGAGGTGGAGGTGTCACTAAAACCTTATCTACCATCATAGCTTGAGGTGAAGATGGGGGCATTGGATGAGGACCTTGTGTCTTAGGTGGCATCTGCGTCCAATATTGCTGTTGAGATTCACCTGTAGGAGTATCTCTAATCTTATCTCCAACCAATTCTGTACCCAGTGGCATGAAATCAAAATCTAGAATGGAGAGAATATCATCACCTAGCTCTCTTTTCTCATTCACCCATCATTATACTTCATCTTTTGAAGAAGAGAGCTCTACCATTTCAGCTTGGGTGGGTGGTGGGGTATTTGTGACATTCTTCTTTCTTTCCAATTCTATGGCTTTGACAAACTGAGTTCTCCCTTGTAAAGACACTTGTTCTTCCTCCCCATTTGACTCTGTTTCATCCTCATCTTATTCTTCCTTGGGAATGGTTTCAAGAAAAAATGGATTAGGCACTAATCTTTTACGAACTCTTTATCTCTTGTTCATTCTAACCTTAACCCTCCTTTGCTTCTGTGGGACCATAGGAGAAGTGGGTTCTTCATGCATTGGATGAATGGATGTCTCTGGAATCTCTCCTTCTTCTTGTTGGCTTGACAAAATAGGAGGCAATGGAAAATCAACCTGGATATGAGAAATTGCAAGGTTTTGGGGGTCTTGGGAAGTAGATTCATGTTGCTGCACAAGGGCCTATTCTTCAACATGCTCTATTTGGATCCTCTGAGGAGAGGCTTTCTTCCTCTTTTCTTTCTTCTTCTCTAAAGGATGGTAGTATCCCACTGGATGATCAAGCTGGTAGACTATTTTTGGCCTGATAGGAGACTAGAGCACAAAGATAGGAACTATGACCTTCCTCCCCTTTACCCTTTCTGGGTGAGCATGTGCATGGAATATCATTGTGCCCAGAATCAGATCAAGTGGAAAGGGTTTCTTGATCCAACTCTTTGTCATTCTGATGACCAATGATTAATATCATCTCCTTCCTCCCTATCAACTTTTTCATTTAGAATGGGCCTCTTGCCAACCTTATCTATATTGAATAAGAGATCCAGTAGCTCTTGCGAATCTTGTAGCCTTATCTCATCTGGGATGGTCAAATGGAGAGCCATCTCTGCTAAATATAAAGTCATTCTACAATAGTCCCTGATACAGACATCATAGTCATTTGTGGCATTCATCCAATGATCTTTAATGGCATCCTTGTGGTAGAACTCTTTTCCTGCCAGATTTTCCACTTTACCAACATTGTCGAAGAATGGCCGGGGAGAGTTATATTCTTCGAGGGGATAGTTCTCCCATTCCCACTCGAAAGTCAAGATATCATGCTTTCTCTTTACCTGATATGCTCCTAGTACAAATGGATAATCCGAACAAGGTCTTCATTATTTTTTTATCCTCTCATAAGTTGACTCAATCTATCGAGAAATTTCCATTAAAACCAACTTGTCACTTGGGTACCTTGGGAGCTTCTTTGGATGGATAGATGCACCACCAATCCAAATGTATGTGAATTTTTGAAACTAGATAAAATATGCATCGAGAGCTGTGATCTGTGCCTTGGCCACATCAAACAATCTCTTTCCATAATTGCCTTCGATGAATCAAATGATGGCAAAGATAGAGGCATCATTCATAATCCTATACTCTTTGCTTTGTGGCGAGAGCTTCTTCTTAACTAGCTGAGGATAAACTATATACAGCCATGCATTAGGGTCCTGCATACTGCCCTTTTGTACAATCTAGGATAGTCATTGGCTCTTATTACAAGTAGATATACCACATAAGAAGTCATATAAAACTTCTTCTTGTCCTTTACCATCTGCAACTGATCACACATGTTCTCACTAAGTGTGGTGGACCAATTCAGTGGCATTTTTGCGTGTCTGATGGTTTCAATGAAGTTAACCATGAATAGAGCAAGATGACCTACTACATGCAATCCCATAACTCTACTTAGAAGAATGATTGAATATCCAATGTCATCCTTCATGTTTCCTCACGCCATATTTACTTTGTTGATTGTCTTTCCCCGAGATGGCTTCTCAATGAAGTATGAGGAATATATGATGTCCATGGCCTCCTAGTGATGATCCTTATGCCACCTCTTAGTTGCTTCATATGAAAGTCTAATAAACTGATCAGCTCTAGGTAAGTAAAAAACTCTCTTGATATTATCAGGTTGTAGATCTAAGACCACTTCCCCAATGATGCTCTTTACCACCCCCTCAGGAACAAAATGTCAAGATAAGGTCAAAATCAATTTAGCTGACTGAATGGTCCCAGGATGTGATGCTGCATTTACCAATCCAGACTGGATTAAGGCGGATCTCAAAAAACATCTTTCAGTTGGGTTGTTATAAACCCTCAAAAATTCTCCCAAGTTCGTGTGTCCAAGTTCTATGTCTTTGATCTCAGAGTGTTCATTGTGCAATCGTGACTTTGAGGTTACGCCTTAAAACTTGTACGCAACTGGCTTTGCTATTGATTCGGATGTGGATGCCATTTGATTATTTTACCTGTACATCACAAAGAAATAAAATGATTAATCACTGGATACATATAAAATATTTTTAAAAACAAAAAAAATTATATTCTAGAATTTATTTTACTTCTTGTGATTTTTTTTTAAAATTTTTATTTAATTTATTTATTTATTTATTTTTTTGGTTTTTGAGATCAAAAATGTAAATTGAAAAACAATTAAAACAAATTTTTTATTTTTTTTAAAAAATGAGGTTTGGGGTTTGAAAATGCGGCAGCGCACACGCCAAGAGGGGTGCGGCAATGGCCATGCACACGCATCCCAGAGGGCATCACGACAATGATCATGCACTGCTTAGAAGGTGCACGTCACAATGACCACGTGTGGCCCTAAAGGCATGCGCATGCAGCGGTGCCAAAAGGGTGCAGCATCCATGGTGACCACGCATGGCCCTAAAGGTATGTGCACGCAGTGCACTACCGCGCAGCCCTAAAGGCGTATGCGTGCAGCACACCGTCACCAGCCCAAAAGGGCACAATAGTTGCGGCCCTGAAGGCGCACATGCTCGACACACCAACAGTGACCGCCGCACAGCCTAAAAGGGCATCACAGTGTCATGGTGCACGTGCGCAGCCCAGAAGAGCGCCATGGCAATGCGGCGTGTGCATGTCCTTAAGGGTGCATGCAGTGCCGCGCCACGTGCTTCCTCTTCTGGTCGCACGCGCATGAGCGCTAATTCTACATGCAAGGTGGAGGGGGGAAGGTTTCCATACCTTTCCCTCCTCATCTCTACCTCTTCAACATCAAAAAATAAAAAAAAGAAGGGAGGAGGGGGCATTTTATAACTTCCCTCCCCTCTTTTCTTTGAATGTGCACGTGCCTCGATATGCATGCGTCAAATTTTTTTGTTTTTTTTCAAATTTTTATTATGTATCCACTTTCTAACTTATTTAACTGAGTTTCCTTCTCCTGACTCCTGAACTATGAGTCCGAGAGTCGAAAAAAGGTAGGGGGTCCCCATTCCTAGTGAGGAATGGGGCATTGTTGTGGATACCACAACAATTAGTAGTATGTCATTTCTTACCACAATTATGACAAGTAGGTTTGGAATTATTACCTTTGTTGTTCATTTCTTCAGCACTTTTGGATAACTCTCCTTCTTCAGTACTTGTGTATCCCAGTCTAGGTGTATCATTATTAGATCTAGGCATCTCAATAATTGCTCAAAGTATTTGATGACTACTCTTGGTTTATTGAAAATTTTACGAAATTCTTTTTCCTTTTTAGGTCATTATGCAGTTGCACATTCTACAAATTCAATGATGTTATCTCAATGCCCTTGACATTTAATTCATAGTTGGCATTCATCATTGATTTCGAGTATTCAATTGCATGTTGGAAATCTTGGTTATCTTTAATGATTTCTCTTCCATTCTATTGGTCAAAATTCTTTTTTCTTCTTAAATCATGGCTTTTTTTTCCATAGCTTTCTTCTTCTATTAAGTCATCTCAAATAGCAGTATGGCTTGTGATTCTTTCTATAATGTGATATTTCTAATTTCTTCAACTTGGCCTCTATTCTATTCTATTAGATCTACAATTGTTGCATCAAATTCAGTGGAGTCTCCATTAGCAAATAGCTTAGTAGTGTTTATCTTTCTATATTGTGTGTCATTCTCCTCAATGGCAATTTCCTTCCTTCTCTTCAAAGATTTATTTAGTTCTTTTCTTGCTTCATTCAGTTGATGTAGAATGAGTTGTATTTCAATTTCCTGATTCTCAATGATCTTTCCCAACTTGTAGACTTCCATTTCAAGATTTTTCCTCAAAGTTGCAAAGCTTCTCTTTCAAAAAACTAGGCTCTGATACCAATTATTGGAATTACAATAGGAAAGGTAAAATTTTGGGGGGGTGGGTTGAATTAGTAGTTTAAACTTTGATCCATAAAACATTCACCACACATCCATCTCATACACTCAATAAGTAAACTGAAATACCATGTAAAGAATGTACATCTAAATCATGCAAACAAGTAAACATTCATAGATATATAACACCAAATATGATTACCTAGAAACCCTTCAATGAGAAGGTAAAACTAGGGTGGTGATGACACTCACAAATCTTCACTATTGCAATAATAAAGTGTATCCAATGAAAGTTACAATGTTTTATCATGAGATATGATCTACCCCATAAAAGATCTACCTTATTAAAGGCTTATAAAGACTATTAGTTCTTACCCTACTAAAGAATTTCAACACCATGTTAGAAGTGTGCCTTGTTAAAGGACTTTAATTCACAATTAAGCAAGCACCCTATTAAAGGATTTCAATATAGCCTATTAGTACTACTCTGTTAAGAGATTTAACTAATTTGCTTCCTAGAATGACTCAGCATTGATCTCATGGTTAGCACATGGTTTCTTGATAACAAATCACCTCTAAAATGATGTATTATTGATCCTTCTTGATCATATATCTCTCTATTATATATATTCCCTTCCTCTGTTCTCTTTTAACTAATTTTGCAATGTATTTCTACTTCACAATTCCTTAGCCATCATGGATTCTTTGTTTGCACATGTAAAACTTCTCTCTTCACTTCTTCTATGCATATATGAAGTTTAGGGTTTGTCCTCCTTAAGAAGACTTAGGTGACTTAGGGTTAGATATGAATCAATGGCTATAATTCATCCATTTTTCTGCTTAGACCTTCCCTTTTTTCCTAATTGGTTGTATGAAATTCATAGGGATTTCAACTTAAGATTCATCCTTATCTCCAAAATATCATAATTCAATCTTTAAGTCAGCTCAAAAATGGTTTACATAGTATTTTGTGTCATTACAAACAACTATTTCAAAACTATCTTACTCAACGTCTAAAGTCTCTAATGCTTGGCATATACTGATTTCTATACTATGACTCAACATTTGAATAACTTGGCATGCACCACTTACTCAGCTCCAGTATCACTCAGCATACATTATTTATTCAGCACTTCAATGACTCGGCACTCACTATGGACTCAGCATGCACTCTCTTATACATATTGTGCTCGGCATGAAATAAGTAAATGACTTAAGCGTATAGACACTCACTTGTTAAAACCAATATGTGATCAACAAGTTCTTATTTCAACCTGTCCTTTAAACTCCCACTTGTTTCTAGCAAAGATTCAAACCAGATCAATGTTTGGTCGAGGGCCAATGAACTTACCCACCAAAGTTGTAGCCATGCTCAGAATATTATGATCTATAATCTCTATAGGTACTTCTAGGGAAAAATTTCTCCCCTTCTCTTTGTTTTATTTATCAATAGTCTTAGGGAAGGAGCATTTATCTGATGGTTTGAATCCAAATAGATTGGTCCAATGACTCTAGGCACCTGGGGTCCCTCCAGATGCTCTTGGTTTTGGAGAAATGTAATATTTTTATCCTAGATGTGGCTGCAAATCTCGTGGGTCCTCATCTTTATGTCATGCCTCTTTCCTTCATCATTATACTACTTTAGGCTCACATTCTAATCATCCTATCGATTCTTTGTAGGTTTCGCACTCAAAACAACATTCAAAAGTTCACTTCCCCGCTCCACTCCACTCATCCGTTCATCATCTATCATAGAAAACCAAAGTTTCTAATTGACATTGATGAAAATATTTTGAAGCCAATGCATGATAAATTGTCACAAATAAATTGTAGCAGAATTTTTCAAAAGATTTGCAATAACTATTTTGAAAATTTAAATCAAAGTGGAAAATGTCAACTTGTTGTTGAAATGGTTGATAATCTGAAATTTAGAGAGACCATGATAATTTTATGGTTAAGAACATCTAAAAATAGTACTGAAAGATGCATTGTTAGAAATCTCTTTGATGCATATCAATTCATTGCTTCACAAGAGCATACTAAAGATGCTAATACAAGTCGATGGGTTCTCACACCAACCATAATGAGAAAGGAAATGGGAAAAAATTGTATGGTAAGAAAAATGAGTAAATCATTAACGATAAGTAGAACAATGTTACTCAAAGCCTTAGTGAGGTGAGAGAAAATTGATAATTCTAATGAGACTTCCTTTTGGTCATTCCAAGGTAGACTCCCACATAGGGATAAAGTTATTGTTAATGGACTAAGAATATTAATAGAAAAATTTTGGTGTAACAACACAAATACTTCACCAAACCAAAAAGATGTTGTCAAAAGATGAATTGGAAAAAAAAATCATGAGGCACATGCAAAAGATTTTTTGGATATGACTCAAATACAATTTTATGAAATGTTTCTTCAAAGATTTCCTCAAATTAAAATCAACCAAAGTTTTTTTGAGATCAATCAACCAACCCAACACCCCTCAATCTCTCTAGTAGGTGTGGAATCTGACTACAAACCTTCTAACCTTCCAAAATATGTTCCCCATGCTCATATACATGAGCATGGTTGGTTACAACATCCCAAACCTCCATTTGTAACTTTTTACAAAAAATGCAAAAGTTGCTCAATCAACTTTTTGAGCAACTTTGCAACTTTTGAGCAATTTTTTCTCTTGACATCTTTTAGTCAAATGGGTCCATCTAGGACTATTCTAGGACCCTAGTCAAGATTATTAAGACCTATTAAGTAACTAATACCTTAGTTTCTCATCCCTAACAACTTTTAACCTATTGAGCAATGTTTGGCTCATTGAGCAACTTTTGACCAACTTAGGACCTAATGAGCGATTTTGGCATTTCCTTGTAGTCCATGGCTCCTCTGTTAACTTAGGTTTAGTCTAGGGACAATATTATTTCAGCCACAACATCCCTCTGATGGTGTCAACCACATTGAATAGAAATGTCCCTAAGGGTCTCTAAGCACCATCAAGCTATTATCTTTGATCAAGATTTTTTTTGAGCTTGTTCTAGCTATTGACAAACTGTCAGGTGCTATAGGATTGTGTTATATAGGTCTACAACAACCTATCTCAATTTTTAAAGATTCAACTTTTTTTGGATTTGGCATCCATATCTCGCATATTGACAAAATTTGCAATATTATTCAGTTAAAATGATTCAAGGTTTTATATATTTCAAATCATTGGTCCTAGGATCAAATTATCTCCTCCATTAGCTCTGGTTGGTCAGGTCTAGGCTTGGACCAACCTCATTTCAGCCAGAATGTCCCTCTAATGATATCAACCACACTAAACAAAAGTATCCCTAAGGGTCTTTAAACACCATTAGGCTGCAATCTTTGATCAAGAATTTCTCTGAGCTCATGTGAGGTATTAACAAATTGTTGGGTGTTATAGGATAGTGTTATCTATGCCTACAATAACCTATCTTAGTTTTTAGAGATTTGACTTTGCTTGGATTTGGCATCTGTATCTCAGCTATTGCAAAAAGTTGCAATGTTGATCAATCAAAATGAGCAAGGTTGTCTATATTTCAAATCATTGGTCCTAGGATCAAATCATCTACACTATTGGCTCTGTTTGGTCAATTTTACGCTAGGACTAACCTTATTTCAGCCACAACATCCTTTGACGGTATCAACCACACTGAATAGAAGCATCCCTAAGGGTCTCTAAGCACCATCGAGCTATAGTCTTTGATTAGGCATTTCTCTAAGCTCGTGTGAGGTATTGACAAACTATTAGGTGTTATAGGATCATATTATCTAGGCCTCCAACAACCTATCTCATTTTTTAGAGATTTGACTTTGTTTGGATTTGGCATCTATATCTTGCCTATTGCTAAAATTTGCAATGTTACTCAATTAAATGAACAATGTTGTGTATATTTCAAACCATTGGTCCTAGGATCAAATCATTTTCTCCATTAGCTCTAGTTGGTCAAGTTTAGTCTAGGGTCAACCTCATTTTAGCCACAAAATCCCTCTGATGGTATTGACCACACTGAATGAAAGTGTCCCTAAGGATCTCTAAGCATTATCAGATTGTGATCTTTGACATAAATATAGAAATCATGACATATTTTTACTTTTCATGTCTTATTACATCAAAGTAAGTGACATATGATTACATGTTATAATGAATTGGATAAACATGTTATATTTTCTATATAAAATAATGAATATTAATGTGTTTGATTAATTGCAAGAAAGTAAATTGAAATACAAGTTCATATGGACACATTGAACAAGTTGGATGGAAGTCCAAGTTTAATGTATATCAAAATGAACAATATATTATGTCATATCAATCATATAGTTACAAAAAGATGTTATGTCTCATTGGTACAATACAAAATTTTAAATACTCGACAAATGCCTAATGTGTAAAATAGAAACATCAAATGTGCACAATACAAATCTCAAATATATACAATACAAAAGTTGAATACCGGACAAATGTCAACTATGTACAATAGAAATGTTGGATGTAGGAGATGATTTCCACAGCTAGTCAAATTGTGATGTGAATATCAGGATTTAACTGTGTGATTTTTGAGTCAAACTCGATAACCCATGTTTCATGAGTAGTGATTCAAGCTTTGGGTTTAACTGTGGAGGAAACTCCGTAGTTAAGCGCGCTCAGGCTGGAGTAGTACTGGGATGGGTGACCTCCCGGGAAGTCCCGGTGCTTCACCCCTGTGAGCATCACCTAGATCCAATGAGTGCTAAGTGTTCCATTTATTCTCATGAGAGATGGATTCATGTTGAATCACTACTCATGAAACATGGGTTATCGAGTTTGACTCAAAAATCACACAGTTAAATCCTGATATTCACATCACAATGTTGGATGTGCACAACACAAATCTTGAATATATGCAATACAAAAGTCAAATATATGTCAATGTCATGTGGTGACCACAACTACATATTTATATCACTATCAATATCTATGATTGTGCAAGATCATCAAAATTAAGCTTCTTTGATGCAGTTTGTGGCTCACTAGGTGTTTGTAGAAGAAAAATTAAAATACATTATCAAATATCTTATTTATAAGTAATATGAAAATAACTAGAAATTGGGTTCTAAATTATGGATAGTTGATTTGTTCATTACCTCATCCCTTTGTCCCATAGTTGTACTAAATGATAATAGTAATGGGTTCCTTTGTCAATGGGTGAGACTCCTAACAAAATGATGAGGTAGAGTGATGATGGGAGATACAACTATCAATAATCAATGCTCATAGGAGGCACAACCACTAATGAATTAGTTTTGGTATGAGGCACAACCTATATGCTAAGTGATAAAATGTTAGCATTATAGAGTGGCATTAGAGATTCCAAATAGAGTAAAAAAACAAAAAAGTATTGCAACCTAAGCTAGATCTCCCATGCTAGCAGGAGGGACAATCACTAATGAATTAGTGTTGGTATGAGGTACAACCTGTATGATGAGTAAAAAAATGTTGTCATTATAGAGTACCATTAGGGATTCCAAATGGAGTAAAAAAATAAAAAAATATGTACTATAGCCTAAGCTAGATCTCTTGTGCTAGCAAGAGGTACAACCACTGATGAATCAATGCTAGTATGAGGCACAACCTGTAAGGTAAGTGATAAAATGTTAGAATTTTAGAGTAGGTTTTAGGGATTCCAAATAGAGTAAAAAATAAAAGATGTATTGTAGCCTAAGCTAGATCTCCTGTGCTAGCATGAGGTACAACAATTGATGAATCAGTGTTGGTATGAGGCACAACTTGTATGGTAAGTGATAAAATGTTAGCATTATAGTGTGACATTATGGATTCCAAATAAAGTTTTTTTTTTTTAAACATATTGCAACTTGAGCTAGATCTCTCATGCTAGCAGGAGGCATATCCATTGATGAATCAATGCTAGTATGAGGCACAACCTGGATGGAAAGTGATAAAATGTTATAGTTATAGAGTAGGTGTTAGGGATTTATATCACACACACAAGGAATCTAAATTGAGATCACAATAGGGCTTCAACTAAGACTCTACATACATACCTCTAGCCTCTGTTCTATTTGATGTTGTCTTTGATGCTTGAGACTCCTAAAAAAATGAAATGGGAAATAATTTGAACGAAGTCTCAAAGAGTGTTTTAATAGGTAAAAGATAAATAACACATTTTAATAAGACAAATTGTTGATAATTACTATAAAACTGGAAGAAAAAAAACATGTACTCATTTGTAAATACAACTATTTAATATGTATATAGAAAAAATGCATACTATAACCTAAGATTTATGAGAAGGAAAATATTAAATTTCACCTCTTCTATTGCCTCAACATCAACAGTTTTAGGTGCATTCATCAACTCTACAAAACTAAAGTGTTTCTACATATATACAACAAAAAATTCAACACTTATTCATCAATATTGAGTGCATGTATATACATTCATTTATAATAAATTTCAAAATATAAACTTGACTTGTATTTAATACTTTTTTTTTGTTTCGGTATTCTTGCTAATTTCCTTCCCTTTCCTCTAGACATCAAGCTATTTGGAGTACCCTAAAGAAGAAACATATATAATATAAAAGGAATCAATAAGAGACATCATTAGTTCAACTCAAATCATAAACTTGATAGGTGTGCAAGCTATGATGCCACATAACTCTCAAGGCTAAAGTTAATGGCAGAAAGCATGGCATCATTAGTTTGAGAAATTTCAACCCCCAACAAGCCCTATAAAATAGTAAAGAGCATTGTTATAAATATGAAATAATGTTGTAAATTGAAATAAAGCACAATAAAAAAAAAGAACATCATAGGAGGGAAAGAAGACACAAGAAGGACTTTAAGGACAATATTGGAAGGATAGTTGAAAGATAGGAAAAATTGGGGCACCTTGTCTAGAAATAAAAGTGGAGATTCATGATCTCTACACTCCTACAAGACACCCTATGTGATATGGAGGTTGTTTTTTGTGAATGGGTATATGGAGGATGAACTCATGAGGTTCATTAGATGGAGTTCATGTATTCTAGGAGCAAGATATGTGGATGGGAATTGGATGGATTTCATGAATTTGGGAGGGTTTCAATGATGGTCGGACATGGAATGGTATTATTATACTTTTAAGAATACCAAATTAGAAACTATATTTCAAATCCAATGTATTATTGTACTATTAAGAATATTTAAAAAAACTTTACCTTGATTGTTCTTTCTCTTAGCCTCACACCTCTAGCAAAATGAGTACTATGTGGTGTTCTTGTACCACTTGTTGCACCCTGCATTGCATATTATTTGAACATATCAATCTAAAGTGCTCTATAAAACTAAAAAAGTATTTACTTTTATGGTATTTAGGTGAGTAAATAATATCATGTCAGAATTCATGAGGTTCATTAGATGGGGTTTGGGTAATGTTAGGAGCAAGAGATGCGGATGGGAATTGGATGGATTTGATGGATGGAAGGGTTTCGATGATGGTAGGAGATGGAAGTGGATCCATAAGCGGGTTGTTAGTGTCATATAAATTAAGAAACAATATTTTAAAGCCAATGTATTATCGTACTTTTAGGAATATTTAAAAAACTTTACCTTAGGTGTTCTTGCTCCTAGCTTCACACCTCTACTAGAATGAGTACTCTATGGTGTTTTCATACTTCTTGTTGCACCCTACATTTCATATTGTTCACATATCAATCTAGAGTGATCTATAAAATATTTTTTTTTAACTTTTTACAATATTTAGGTGATTAAATAATATCATGTCAAAACTCAAACAAACAAAGCTATGTATCCTATCCACCAAAGACCATCACCATCAAATCATCTATGAGTGTGAAATCCCTACCTATGTACAAATAAAAGGTATGCTCACAATGTACACATGGATGAGATAACACTCCATCCTTAGATGCCTCCATATCTCTCACATCACACATTTTCTGACAGCTAAAACAAAAATGTTGATTGGACCTCAAAGATTGTAATGATGCACATGATGATGATGCAGGCGGCACAAGTGAGAATGACGTTGGTGGTACAAGTGACACAAATAGAGATGACACTAGTGGTGTAGGTGACATAAGTGGAGATGACACTGGTGGTGCAGGTGATGTTGATGGAGCTGTCATAGGCTATGATGACCAAGGTGCCATAGGTGATGATGATGGAGTTGTCACATATTGTGATGACCCCGGTGCCACAAGTAATGATGATGGAGGTGTTTAATGATGTGATGAGCCTAAAGGTGCATCTAATGATGGTCGATGTGCCATAGGTGAAGGAAAACCACCTAACGTGAGTCATGCTCAATGATAACATCTCTAAATGATGCAACCTCATGAAGAGTATGTAAATCAATAGACTTCTTTACAATTAATGGGATCACACCATGACACATGGTTTTTTGTATTGCACATCTCCTCCAATGTTGTGGTACCATGCTACAAGCCCCAGGTCTATCCTACACAAAGCCTCTCCCTCTATCCTGGAACTAATAGATGTCAAAGTAATTTGGCTTCTTGCATAGGATGACTCACAATATAGCTTTCTCAAAAAATATAGAGGCACCTCATAATTATTACATGGTGGTAGGTCGAATACCATATATCACCTATCCCAAAAACATGATCTCATCCTAGTATGAGTGCACCAATTAATAGGAAAAGTTTTGGTTGTGTGTAATAGGGAGTTGTCAGATATAGGTTTTGTGAAAAGAGAACATATAGTACCTTTCTTTATGTCTTTATCTTTCACTTGCTAATGGATGACCCCACAATACTGGGTGCCACTTTTGTTGCATGAACAAAATAAAAAATGAAAGGAAATTTCAAATTTCCAAATTTTAGTTGTTTGCATGAACATAATTAAATACAAATAGGCACATTCACACAAACATAAGTGCAATATATGTTCGCGTGAATGTATAAAAGTTACTATTTTTATTGTAAAATTGTCATTTAAAAAAAAATGTTCATGCGAATATATGTTTTTTTTTAAACTTTGTTATTTTCTTTTTAAAAAAGGGAAAAATAGTGTTTTGACCCTCAAAATTGGGATAAGATGATCTCCTACTATAAATCAACAAATGTCAAATTATGCTTCTTGGAGCAAGCTTTCCAATGACTATAATTTTAATAGGTATTGTATTCAATAAGAATTTCAAAAATGAGTTTGACTCCTTATAGGTTTATTAATGATTAAACGTCAATTATTTTTGACACTTCGAGAAATATGTAAATTAGACCAAAAAATTTGAAAAAGATCTAGGAAATAGGTTACTGAGATAGATTTCTATTAAAAAAATAAAATTTGATTTATCATACATTGAGTTCAAGTTATCCTTGTCAAAATGAACCTATGTTTGAATTATGATTGATGTCACTTCAAAACTTCATAAACTATACAAAATTCAACCAAATTTAATCAAACCAAATGCATCCTCTAGATATTGATGTTACAAATCCAACATCAAAAGAATTACCTCATTATCATTTCTAGAAAAAATGTTATGCTTGTCAAGCGGACTGTCACTCTTTAAAAATTTTGATTTTTCATATGTACCACTTTTTGAAGGAGAAGAAAAATTTGACTTAAATATTTTTTTAAAAATTAAAAAACATAATTACAAAGTAGGAGTAGAGTACTAGAAATCACTAGTTTACATCATCTTCAAATTATTCATAGTTTTAGAGATATAATCACTCGAATGTGAGGTTTATTTCAAAAATATTGATTTCAATGTAAATATTGGTCAAAAAGTGGCACCCACTATTATGGAATCTCCCTAATATGATAACCCATTAGCATAAAATGCACGATACCTATCCCTCCATGTACCCCATTTGATAACCTCCCTAGACACCTCATTTTCATTTTGGGCCATTTCTTCAAGTGTATTTGCTAGGGTTGAATGGTGAGAAAGTGTAGATGACTGCAACCTACTGACCATTTGGGTGATGTTAGCACTATTTTGTGAGAGGTGGTTTATGAGGTCCTCTTGTGTAGTAGTTAAATGATGTACATAATTGTATGTTCAGAGGGTTTATACGAGATGGTGGTTGTTGAACAGAAGCATTGAGTGGAGGGTTTTTTGGTTGTGTCACAATGAGTGGAGTGTTTTGTGGTTGTGTCATGAAGGGTGGAGGGTTTGATTGTGTAGGAGGTGGTCTTTTGTCTCTCCCTCATTTTCTTGGATTCCTTAATGCATTTTTTTTATAAAAAAACTATTACAAAACTTATAAATTACAAAACCACATTACAAAATTTGATAAAAAAATACATAAATGATGAATAGAATGAAGACCTACCTAATTTGTAGAGCGCAATGGATAGAAATGCAACAAAAAATCATTTTTTATGCTAAAACCGATTGGGTTTTGATGTTCCCCTCCGCACTTCATGTTGCTTCTATCGTTTGAGGGTATAAAAATTCCCTAAAACCTAGACAACAAAGAAAATATATACTTTACAAAACCCAACTACAAAACCCAATCCGGTTATTAAATTAGATAATTAACAAAACCCGATCAAGTTTTACAAAACTCGATCAAATTTTTTGAATTATATTATTAAATAACCCAATCTAATTTTACAAAATCCAATTAGGCTTTTTAAAGTATAATGGCCAGGTTTTGATGCCAAGCTTAGCTGACATTTCACTTTTAAATAACCCAATAGGGTTATTGAAAACCTAATTGGGTTATTGAACTTTTCCTTTTTTGGTGGTTGTCCATTTTTTTGTACACCAACATGGTGCACACACCAGTAGTAGTTGTATTAGTCGATGCTTTGTGGGAGCTCCATGTAACTTATACCAAGTACAACTTTCTATAACTTGTGGTATAATACATTAATTTGTGGTAATTTATATAATTGTTTGTTCCACATTACTAGGGTATTTAATTATGATACAAAATTGATAATTCTTGTCTGTGATTTTTTTAATAATAATTAATGTAACTTGATTATATTTTTAGAAAGATAAAGCTTTTTCTATAATAGGAAGAATTTCATCTTTCTCTAAACTATAGCCCTAGCTGGATTACATTAGTTTCTAAATTTATGCTACTGGAAAATGGTATTAACCATTTGATTCAATTAAATATCTATCTTCTTACATTGCTCATTTTATTTTCTTGTATCTACATGAACCACCTTATTTTTTGTCTTTCACATTCCTAAAATGATTGATAATGTACAACTATTAGTAATATCCTTGCACCTATTCTTGGTAATTTGTTCTCTAGAAGTGTACAGAGGGATAGCCGTAATGACCATTAGATATGTATACAATGCATATAAGCATTAATAAATCAAAAGAATGATGTATGATCATATGAATAGTATAAGAAAAATATATAGATAATGATCATATAAATAATACAAGAGAAGTTTCTATATATATAGATAATAAAAATTTAGCTCTCTCTCTCTCTCTCTCTCACACACACACACACACACAAACTTACATAACCTCATGTCTCCCAAACTTAACCTCCTCTCTCTCTTTAACCTATAGTTCCTCTCTCTAACTCCTAAACATTATCTCTCTAAACCCTAAACCTCTCTCTAACCCCATAATCCCTATACTTGTTTCTCTCTAACTTACATAACTTCATCTCTCCCAACCCTAATCTCTCTCTCTCTCTCTCTCTCTCTCTCTCTCTCTCTCTCTCTCTCTCTCTCTCTCTCTCACTCACTCACTCAAACCTATAGTGTTAGGATTAACCACAAACAAAAATAATAGTTACATACAAATATAACCAATACTAGAAAACTAATAAATCACACAAAAGAGAACACAAGACACAAATATTTGATGTGGCTCACCCAATCTTAGGACTATCTCCACCAACATCAAGTCCAACAATATTATGATCCAGTGATTACAATTTTGTAATCCCTTACAGCTTAATACTACTGCAAGAAGCTACAATATCACCATTCATTATGAAATCCCTAACCCAAAGCCATTTTATAAAAAAAAATTCCACTTACAAAATTAGGGCTAGAATAAGTCATCCAATAGAAAAATAGTAGCTAACACCTTTTACAATATAAGGTCATTTTTTACTTCAAGGGCATTGCCCTTGAAAACCCCCATGGGGGTTTTGCCCCTCAACCCTACCATATACTCTGACATAGAGCACACTTGGGGCACTACCCCTTGACCCTATCTTGGGGGCACTACTTCCAAACCCTCATAGAAATAATATAGGGGAAACCATGTCAAAAAAACCTCCAAGTCTGATTAGGCTCCACATCACAACAATCTCCCACTTGAAGACTGATCAAACTCCACAATAATAACCTCCCACATGGAGAGTAGTCACAACACTGCTAAACTTGTAGCTTGCACTAGAATTTAAAAATACCTTGGACTCTATTGTTCTTTTATTTGTTGAGTTGTCATTTTCCACAATGCTTAATGAAAGGAATCCTTTCGAACTCCTCTCTTGAAAAGTTGATCTAGGATCAACTCCAATGTTTTGGGTGATCTTGCGACCTACTAAAATTGACTCAATTGAAGATAAATGTGACTGTTCATGAGGAGCCCTTTGCTAGTTTTTATAACTATTTAGATAATATGTAGAATTTTTTTTCTATTTCAAAATGGTAAAACACACAAAAGAAAATATGTTTTTTTGTATTTTTTTATTTTATGATAAATGCAATCTAACAATGCAACTATATGAATTCCTAATTTAACAAGTGGTTAGTAAAGCAAAAAATGAAGATAAGATAATGATAAATTTAAGCAAATAACACAAAAATTAAAATCCTAATGGACATAAACTACAAAAACAATGCATCTTTAGTTAAGCTTTTGAACAGATCAGTGGGTAACCAATGAAAATAGGAGTGGCACTTCCTTAATTCCACTGATACAATCATCGATGGGAATTCAGTAACCATAATATGTTTCACTTCCCATCAAATTGCAAGGCCACAAAAATTGTGCTTATGCAAGACAAGAAGCTATGCAAGAATAATATGATGATCTCTTCTCAAACTAAGTACATCAATAGAATTTGTAAAACCATAGCAAACACCAGAATTAAAAGATCGCACAACTAGAAAAATGCAATAAAACAATTGGCTCAATTACATTCCATGAACATAAATCCACAAAATATAACACACTTAGGAAAGAATTACTACACTCCAAATGTGAACACCAATAGCATATATTGTTGCATCAAAATAATGGCAGCCTAGAATACATATTGCATTCCTGAATTTATAAGAAATATTCTCCTCAATTTGTGTTGAAAGTGAGAGATATCTTTATGCAATCATAATAAAATAAATATATTTATGTACAAACTAACTCTCTAATTTGTGCTTTGTAGGACTCCATCCATATTTATATCATTTAATTGGAAGCATGAGCCTTTACATGTCTTAAAACCAAGAAAACATGAGAAAATAAGAAGAAGAAAGCCATTAGATGATGTAGGAGTCTTTGGAGATGCCAAAAATAGAAGCTCCATGTTCACTAGGTGTCTGTAGGAAATAAAATGATGTCACAATGTGTATTTGATGCATGGAAAGCTCTAATTTGCAATTGGTAGTTAACTGTCGATGCACCTCTAGAGAAGCACACCTGCATGAAAATTGTGCAAGGTGCTCAATTAGAAAAAAAATCAAAATTCTCAATTTTGAAAATAGTTTCTGGGTTTTGCTCAAATGGGGTTTTAGATCACTTTTGTGTACTTTCTTTGCCCCTTTTTCATGATTTATACTATCTTTATAGCCAAAAACTTTCATACATTTAAACTCTTTATGCTTCTTCTATTTAAAATCCCAAGGCACCTGTGTTGAATCTTGTCATTAATAGTTGCATAAGATGAAGAATCTATTCTAGTTCATGTATCCAACCTCTATATATTTGATCTTTTTATTCTCTACAACTACCCTATCCTTCTCCGTGAGAGACTAGGTGATCCAGATTATCCAAAATGATCAAATGTTTGAAACTTTTTCACAAGATTTTCTAGGCATTTTTAACTGGCTTTTTCGGAGGTCTTCTACTCAAGGTTTCAAGTAGAAACCTTCATCAGTCCCTAAAATTGGGTAGCCATAGGCTCCCTATTTTAGGGACTAAAATTATATTTTAAGTTCTTCTTTCCAACGATGTAAATGATTTTGAATTCTGAGCTCCATGTCAAAAGTTATGACCTTGACAAGTTAATGATGTCTTTTTTACCTGCACAAAGAAGCAAACATTAGTCTAGAGAGATGAAAATCAAACCTTAAACAAACCCTAATTACTAAAAAAAAGATTGAGAGTGCAAAAACATTGCAAAACATGTAAAAACTTCATTTTATCCTCTAATAAGCAAAAAAGAGTGCACCTAGTGCACCTTTGAGGTGTGCCTAGTGTGCATCATTCTTTGTTAAGTTTTAATACATGAGGTGCACAGAAATGCACTTCATGGGGTGCACTAATGCACACCCTTTAGTGCTAGAAAAAGGTGTTTAAGGTGCATGCTAGCACACCTAATTAGGTGCACTACTGTGCACCTTAATTTAAAGTTTAACATTTTTTTTGTGTTTTTGCATAGGGAAAAAGAGGTAGGAAGAAGGGTTATGCACACCTAAATGATGATGCTTTCTAAGTAATTTAGCACACAAGCAAAGCTAATGAGGTGTGCTAATGCACCTCTTTTTTGCAAAACAATGACTTAGCACTCTGAAATTTAATTCTTGGAGTTTGGGTTTCCGAAATGAGATCCAGATTGGGTCAAAAAACACTATATGAAATCCTAAAAAAGACTCAAACCCTAGACTAGGGATCCGAAAAGATAAAAAAAAGGGGTCCCCATTTCTAGGAAAAATGGGGCATGCTTTGTGAAAACCATAACATTATTCTCTTCTGTCCAGAAGACCAATCAAAGTTGAAGAGGAGTTCAGCTTCTCCCTTGTTACTACCTTGGTAAACATATCTATTGGATTATCATTTGTATGTATCTTCTCTAGCTTTAATCATCCATCATCCTAAAATAACCAAATGAAATGGTACCGTAACTGTATGTGTTTTGTTGTTTAATGTAGAGCATAGTTAATGTTTGCAAGATGAATGCTACTCTAGCTATCTATGAACAAATAAGTATCCCTCTATGGGTGTCCCAATTCTTCCATGAAGAAGTGAAGCCATATCATCTGCATGGTTGCCTATATAGTAGCAACATACTCTACCTCTATAGTGGATAAATTATTAACCATTTGTAATTGAGAAACCTAGCTCACTGCTTCCCCATCAACAATAAATACATAACCTATAGTACTCCACCTAATATCATTATCCCCTACTAAATATGAGTCAACATAGCCCTGTATGTCAGTAGTAGAGCCCCCAAAATGTAAAAACTTACTTGATGTTCCTCTCAAATATCTAAGAATCCATTTAACTCCATTCGAATGCTCAATTCTTTGATGACTCATATACCTGCTAATGAATCCCACTACATCTGAAATATCTAGCCTTGTACATACCATAGCATACATCAAGCTTCCTATAGTTGAAGCATAAGGTACCTTAGACATTTTAGCCTCCTTTTCTTGTGTCTTTGGATACATCTCCTTATTGAATTTCAAATGACCACTTAAAGGTGTGCTAATAGCTTTAGCATTCTCCATAGAGAAATGCTGCAACACCTTCATAATATAATCAGCCTGAGATAATGTAAATTTTATGTTGTTCCTATCTCTCCAAATTTTCTTACCAAGGATTTGCGTTCCTACCCCCAAATCCTTCATACCAAATGAATGTGCTAACTTCTCTTTTAACCCTTTAATTGATCCATGTTAGACCCAACAACAACCATATCATCAACATATAAACATAAAATAATGTAGTTGTCATCATCTAACCTCTTAAAGTATACACAATGGTCTAAATGACACCAACTATATCCATGACCATGCATAAAACTATCAAATTTTAGATACCACTGTTGAGGTGCTTCCTTTAAGCCATATAAATTTTTCTTCAATCTGCATACTAGATTCTCCTTACCTTGGACCTCAAATCCTATGGATGTGCCATACATATCTCTTCATCGAATTCACCATGATGGGCAACAAGATAAAATATCTCATCAAAATCAATGCCCTTTTCTACACAAATCCTTTTACAACTAACCTGGCTTTAAATATTTCCATGCTTCCATCCTCTTCTTTCAACTTGTAAACTCATTTATTTTGTAAAGACCTTTTAAATACAAGAAACTTGCATGAATCCCATATCTTATTTTTTAGCAAATGATCCATTTCTTCTTTCATTGCATACTCCCACTAAATCTTTGTATCCACCTACACAACTTCATCATAACATTTAGGTTCACTAGCATCAGCAGGTAAAATAGAATACAAGGAAGGAGAAGATATTTTTGGAGGTCTACTTAACCTTGTTGACCATCTAACATTCACTGGGGTGTGTAGTATTTGTTGTTGCGGTTGTTGCAGATCATGAGGAACTGCTAGAACATCACCTTTTGGAGTATTATCCAACAGTATATAATCATTTTGTTTCTTCTCATGTTGCTGCAATAGATCTTTGTACAACACTTTCTCATTGAATATGACATTCCTATTTCTTACAATTTTAGGATTTTTAAAATCCCAAAGCCTATAACCAAATTCATCAATGCCATATCCAAAAAATAGACATTCCTTTGACTTAGCTTCCAGCTTGGTTCTATTTTCAGAATCTATGTGCACAAATGCTTCATAACTAGAGGTTTTGAGAAAAGAATAGCTCACCTTCTTACTAGTTCATGCTTCCTCTATAATACCACAACCCAAAGGAGTAGAGGGGCCTCTATTAATAAAATATACATCAATATTGATAGCCTCTACCCACATGTTTAAGGGCAACCCAACATGCAATCCCATGCTCCTTGCATGGTTTATTATTGTCCTGTTTATGCATTCGGCCACTCCATTTTCCTATGGAGTCCTTGGAACAATTTTTTGTCTATGAATACCATAAGTCGAGTAATAATTTTCAAATTCGTGACTGCAATACTCACCAGCATTATCAGATTTAGACATTCTAGGTTTTTACTAGTCTCATTCTCAACCAAGTATTTCCATTTCTTAAAAGTTTGAAATACATCATATTTTTTTCTAAGGAAATAAACCCATACTTATCTATTTGCATCATTAATAAATGTAACATATTAATGAAATCCACCAAGGGAAGATACCTAAGATGGTCCCCATACATTTGTATGCACAAGATCTAATTTCTCATTTTTCTTTTCCTTCCCACTCTTCACAAAACTCACTCTCGTTCATTTTCCATACACACAACTTTCACAAAAATCCATATTGACACATTTTATACCTAGTAAAACTTCATTTAAATGATGTAATTTCATACCTTTCTCACTTATATGCCTAAGTCGGTAGTGCCATAGCATTGTATCAGAATCTACAATTATTTATTCTCCCTACTCAACTGTAGTGACTATTCTTGAATATTCATTTTTCTCAAAAATAATCAATGTAGAAGGAATAATATGACTTGTACAAAGATATAAGGTGCCTACTTTCACACCTTTTGCTACTACAAGGGAACCTTTTGAAACCTTCCAATTTTTATCATTGAAAGTAACTACAAAACCATCATCACTAAGTTGCCCTGCTGAAATTAAATTACTACTCAGCCTTGGAACATGTCTAACCTCATGTAGTAGCCAATGATTCCAATTCTAAAACTTAATCTTAACTTTTCCCTATCCAAAAATCTGCCAAGGTTCATTATCCCCAAATATACAAGCCAAAAATTCCCTTTGACATAATCAATAAAATAACCTCTATGGGGTGTAGCATGAAATGAAGCACCAGAATGTAAAACCCATGAATCATCAACACTTTCTAAAGAAAGAAGTAAAGAATCCTCTTAGGATTTTTAACTTACCACATTTTCCTCCTTGTTCTCTTCTAGTTGATCTCCTTCATTTTTCTTTCAAGTCCCACAATATTTCTTCTTATGCCCTAATTTTTTACAATACCAATAATATAGGAAGCGCACTTGGGGTACTACCCCTTGACCCCGTCTTGGGGGCATTTTCCCCAAAATTTGTACAAATAATCTATGGGGAAATTATATTGAATAAACCTCTAAGTCTGATTAGGCTTCACATCACAACCTATATTTCCTCTTCTAGCTCTTGAACCCCATTTCTCTGAACCCTGAACCTCTCTATAACCCCATAAACACATAATCCCTAGACCTCTCTCTCTCTCTCTCTCTCTCTCTCTCTCTCTCTCTCTCTCTCTCTAACTTACATAACCTCATCTCTCCCAACCCTAACATCCTCTCTCTCTCTCTCTCTCTCTCTCTCTCTCTCTCTCTCTCTATTTCTAACCTATAGTTCCTCTCTCTAACTGCTAAACCCCATCTCTCTAATCTCTTAACCTCTCTCTAGCTCCTAGCCTCATATCTCTAATCATGAGTAGATTTTAAAGTATGACTAGGCCAATTTTTATTTATTGTTATCTATATCTTATTTGTACCTATTATTGAAATCAAAATGTAATGTAGTTAGTGTTTCTTTATAATATGTTGTACAGTAGGTTTGTTTTTCAAGATTCATTTAGTGTGTTTTGACTAAATTAGTTTTAAAATAATGTGTGTGTATGTATATATATGCATGTGCACATCTCTATTTTCATCTATCTTATTTTGTTTTTTTTTATATTTCATCATTATAGCATCTGGTGGAAGTGATTCTAGAGAGGCCAATGTGCATGGTCATCCCTATAGTGGATCATCATGTAGATCCACTAATAGTACCTAGGATAGGAAGACACTTTTCACTAAGACTCTTTAGTGCTTACAGAGTGCACTTGATACTATTGATTAGAACTTACATGCTTCATCTACCCTACAACATAGGGATAAGGTGACTGCGATTAGAGATGAGTTGATTAGTATGATGTACATTATCCATGGTTTTAACTCTTATGATAGTCTTTTTTTGGACACATTTTATAGCACTATATCCCATAGTGTCAATGGTGGTTTGAGGTGGAGAGAGATAGATGACATGGTGCTAGTGAAGAGTGTGAAGATCATGTTCTTGTTGACCTTATGGCAAAGACATATTTTCAATTAGTTCCAAAACACTTAGTCATCATGAGAAGATAGTAGTAACTGAGATACCAGACATAAGTGTGTTAACCGAGCTCATGTATGAATCAAGTTAATAGTGCCAACTGAGTTGACAGTATCTTCTGAGCTCTAGTGTAAACTGAGTCAATCTAGTTGCAATCTTATTTTAGAATTTGAACTGAGCCGACTGAGTTTTTTGGGTGATCATAAAATATCCAATATCAACCGAGTGCTAGAGTTAGCCAAGTTTACAATGTTTCCCAAGTGTTGATAGTATCACCTAAATAAGTTATTGGACCTGAGTCTCAGCACTAAGCTGACTTGGTAATTATTTTTGAAACTATTGAAATGCTATTGTAGCCAACTTTTTAATGCTATTATTTTGTATGGATATAAATATAAGTTCCTTTTTTTTTCAAAATAAGAAGTGTGAATTGAAGAACATTGAATAAAAGCACATATGAATGAGTAGAGTAATTAGAAGGCTACAGGTAGTATACATGAAAGATAGAAACTCATATATCATAGTCAAGTGATTAGTTTTCATCAAAGGATCTTATTGTAATGCCCCACTAAGGGATCCAAAAGAATTAACCTAAAGTTTTACCATGTTTGGCAAACAATTTTTTTTTTAATTAGTGAGGACTGTAGTCGACATAGCTCGTTTCTATACTAGACCAGCGACTCTAAAACATATATCACAATCCAATTGAACAAATCATATAATGGAGCATTAATATATGGTTCATGTCATTCTCATGGTCTATGTGTATCGTATGCAAATAAATTAATAATTGCAAATGAATAGACACGATTGTTTAGAGAAGGTAGGAACATGTAATTAAGGTTTTAAAATATTGTAAAGTGATAATGAAGAACACCAACTAGGGATGAAATTGACTCATTTAAAGAAAAGTTAAAAGTTAACAATTATATAGTTTGTAATATTAAAAAAAAATTCTTCCTACCATTACTTTTTAGACTTGTTCTCAAAGTGTATGAAACGTGGGCCTAAACTTAGAGCTATTTAAGTATGTTCAAAATATCTTAGAATAGGAATAATATTCATCTATTTTCTTAATTTATAGATGGCATATGTGTTGGGTGGTATATTAGATATGAAGTCTTAAATTGTCCTTTTATTAATAATGGTTGGTGATAAAGTTTTATATTGTTAATTGTTATTTAGTTTAAAAGTAATAATATTTAGTAATAATATTTTAATATTACTTATCTTATCATATTCTGTTTTATTATTATTAGTTTAAATGCATAGTTAATTCTTAATCAGTTTCATATGAATTATTAACTAATTTAATTTAATTAGGATTAGTTAATAATTGAAGGAAATGAATTAAATTTATCATGATGCTGATTTGTAATAAAATTGGAATTAAATCATTAAGAGATTATTAATCTTAATGATTTAAGTTAATCAAACATATAACTTTAGTTGATTGGACTACAAATATTTTGGGGGTTGAACCTTAATTTATGCAATTATATGTACAGGATATCTATGGGATTAAAGAGAGTTTTCACACTTGATAATGAACCCTAATAACCATTATACTCGATATAGACACATGCTAGTCTTTGTTGAAAATGATAACTTTAGTGAATCTGATAATCATTGAGTTATTAATATAGTTATGCTTATTAATTATAGAATTAATTAAATTTAATTTCTAATTAATATATGCAATGGAGTTTAAATTGATATGATTATTTTCAATTCAGTATATTATATGATGAGATCATGTGGTACTCTATATTTCATGTATGCATGATGATTATTCAGTGATTTCAGTTATTGATGATGATTAGTTCGACGATTAAATAACATATGTGTTTTCTTATGAATACTGACCCCATAATGAATGTGTGTGTGTTTGTGTTCTGGGGTTTTGGGATTGACTAGATTGTTGACCAGTCTTAGGTTGTTACCAAAGACTCGGGGATTATGAGATATGATGTCATGCTGATGTTATTTGATCTTGATCTTTCTAAACCCAACCATGGTAATGTGATGGTATGCTCTATGAGATGTTTGTATTTATCATTCGTTGATGTTTTTCAGTCTTCTTGTGTGAAGCTAAGGTGTGTGTATTTGAGATACTTGACTTAACCATTTTTGAGTCATCGATCAGTTATACTTGGGTTACTTTCTAGTTGCCTTGATGGGATTGAAGTGTTTGATATAATTCTTGATGATTTCATCTTGTGACATGTTTTGACTTGACCATTTTGGAGTCCTCGATCAGTATTATTTTCTTTGAGATGCCTTTTTGGTTGCTTGTTGAGAACCAATGGATATTGTGATTTATTTTGAGATTCCTTACAGTTGCTTGTTGAGAATCGATGGATGTTGTGATTTATCATTGATATGGATATTGAGATTTATTTTGGAATACTATATGGTTTCTCAATGAGGAACGATGGATATTGTGATTATCATTGATATCTTCAGTTGCCAATAGAGAACTGTTGTGGTCATGATTATCAATGGGTGCTTTTCAGTTGCTCATGGAGATTTGATGCTCTTATTGTGGACTATCTTTTGGTATTTTTCCAATCACTTGTATAGGACTGAGGTGATTTTGTGATTTATGATTTCATGAGCCTAGGGTAGGTTACCTACTTGTAGTGTTGGGAATTCGCTTGCAATGGGGGGCAGGGCCCTAAGTGGCTGCCAGGGTAACTCATTGTAAGTTGTTTTAATAAGTGAAAACATTACACTAAATGGGGATTAAAATGAACCTAATAAAATATTAACCTAAAGTTTTATTAAGTTTTCCAAACAATTTTTTTTTTTTTTACATCAAAGATAAACCATTCACATTGAACACCTAGTAGCAAAAGCAATAACACACATTCAACTAAAAGTATACATAACAGGTTACACTCCTTAAGGATCCTAAGATGTTGAGTCACATTTAATCTAATTAATACTACGTCTAACAACTACCACATCTACATGAAAGAATAATTAAGAAGTCCAATGTGTATATGCTACTTTAGCATGTTAGAAACACTAAATTAAAACAATCAAAAAAGCATTTGTATACTAATTTAACATAACTTCATGAGAGATAAAGTGAAGTCTTCAAATGAGAATATGAGCCATTGATAGGCTCTCTCAATGAGGATGATCACTTGATGTAGAGGTGTGTCTAATAGCTAAGATGGCTTGATTATGTATGTATGCTCAAATGCTCAAATGGGCTTCAATGGAGGATTTTTAATAGATTTTGGTGAATGGATTTGATGTAAAAATGGCTTCTCAAAATGGCATTATGGCTTTTTTTTCTAGATTATGTTAAAATGGCTTGGGAGAGGATTCCTTAAATAAGCAAAGGGCTTGAGGGATCAAGGGCTAGGATGTAAGGATGGGAGAAAGCTTATGGAAGGTTTAGATTGAATGAGAGGAGAGCACATGGATTATGCTTCCTTACAACCAATCAGGGAGTGACACATGTCACAGGGTCATTGGTTAGAGCAAGAGGGGTTGAGAGGTCAACAAGGAGGCTCAAAGCTCATAAAGACCCTCATAATGGCTTGTAAGAGCAATGAATAGGCTTGTAAGAGTCATTTATGGCTTTGTGGGCTTCATAAAGTTTTATGGTTCAGATATTTGTGAGAGAATTGAGATATTTGACTTGGGTTGGATTAAGAAAGTCTTAAGCTTGACTTAGGAATGTGCAAATGATTAAGGCTTGGATTAGGCTTGGGTTAAGATTAGATTAGGCTTGTTAGAGATGGGCAAGTGGATGACATTTAATGAGGGTGGGTGAAGGAGGAGATATTTGTTGGCTTTGGCTTGGGTTAGCAAGTCTTAACCCATGTTTAGGGAATGTGACAAGGTTAGGGGGGGATTAGGATTAGGGTCAAAGATAAGGATTGACATCTTCTAGAAGAGTCTAGCCTTTGGATAGGGATGAAGACTTTCTAGAAGAGTCTAGAACTTCCTAGGATGAGGATAAATAAGGTTTTTAGAAAATAAATAAAGTTTTATTTATTTCTAGGGTTTGGGTTGAGGAGATATTTATTAAAATATTTTTAATAAACATGAGGATTAATATTTAATCTTAATTATATATTTTGAGTTGGGATTAGGGGTAGGAAATGATGGGATTAGCCTTTAATCAAAATTAAAGAAGGATTAGAAGATTTTGGAAGAGGTTAGTGGTCTTAAGAAAATTGGCCAAGTTTTGGGCAAAAAAAAATTATTTATTTATTTTGGGATTTTTGGTCAATTTATTAATTAAATAATTAATAAATAAGGAAATAATGTTTAAATAAGATTTAAACATTTTTGGGAGGGATTCCTTAATTAAATATTTTTAATTAAGATAAAAGGATTTAATGGCATAAAAATTAATTAATTAATTAATGATGATGTCATCAGAGACTTTTTCAGAAAATTAAAAAAAATTATTTTCTAAAGGATTTTTAGGTGTCTACATTTTGCCCCTCTTTGACATAGTGTTGAAACAACACTATTTCAAAGAAGTTCAGATATAAACGACATGGAGATGACTTTATGGAGCAACATAATTGCCCCAGTCTCGGGTAGAAGAGAGAGAATGGATTGCATGATGCCATCTCAAGAAGGCAGCGAGGAGAGAAAAGGAGGCTCGATAGTTTCTTGAAAAATACAAGAATTCAGGATGAGCAAGGAGACTTAGATTGGCAAAGAGAAGGGGTTGAATTAGCTCAAACTCTCACTACAGGAGAATGATAAAGGGAGAATCAGAGGCACAAGAGTAAATAGGCTTAAGACTTCAGGGGAGATGGAGGATGAAGGAGTAGAGTGACATAAAAAGGAATCCAGGATAAGGGAAGGGATGATGGGATGAGATAAAGCTGAGGCAACAGGATTTCAAAGAGTTAGGTTGATGGAAGATGGGTGTCAGAGATCCCTAGGACTAGGATTTTGGATCTCAAAAGATGAGGCTTGGTGGATTGATTTGATGGGTGGATCCCTAAGACTAGGATTGTGGATCCCTAAAGCTAAGAGTGATGGTTGATTCTGAGAGATACAGTTGCACAAGTTGGGGTAGGAGATGGATGCTAGATATGGATGGGGGATAATGGAGATGAAGGGAATCCATTGAAGCTTTTTGAGCGGGGGGATACTTCAAAGAGAAGTACCACCATGTAGTTGAGCACTAGATTTGCTATAGGACTATTGGTTAATTGCCAAGGTTACCAAGAACATCAAGGCCGTGTCACCAACCATCTAGAGGACTGATGGACTAACTCAAAACAAACACACAAGGATTTCCCCAATAGCACACATGAAACCCCAAGGAAATAACATAGAACTAACACTAGGTAACCCACAAGAAGAAAAGAAAAACAATTGAAAGACTTGATCAATACCTTATGCTCAAATTGCCCCATTCGCAGTATACCATGATATGGAAGATTGTGGCAACCATGAGAAGGGAACAAGGAGATTTCTTGGAAAAGATACTTCAAGACCCAAAAGGGAAGATTCCAAATCCAAAGAAAGCAAAAATCCAAAAGAGAACTGTTTGCTAATGAGATGGGTAGGACAACGTACTAACGGACCAAGATCAGACATGAAGAAAGCTATATCATGCAAGGATCTATCAAAGAGCACCTAAGCTTGTGGATTTGGATTAGTAATGCACTTGGCAAGCTAAACTAAGAAGGATAACACTTTGATGATAGGAGATCTAGCTAAAGGATGCATTGGAATAGCTAACCAAGATTTGTGCGATGTGTGCAAGATGCTGATCAAGGATGAACTAACACAAAAGCTGGATAGATACAATGGTGCTAAGCTAAAGAGGATGTACAAGCTAACAGACCAAGATATGGTACAAATGTACAAGTTGTTTTGTACAAGATTGGATATACAAGCTATGATACAAGGTATGATACAAGCATTAGATACAAGATTATTTACAAGCTGTACAGGAGCTCTGGATGATAAGATAGTGGGATGGCTCAAGTTGGTGCAAGATGCAAAAGCTAAGGATGAGGTGATAGTGAAAGATATGGATTTGGTAGGATGCATCCAATGATGATGATAGATGTGCGACCAAGGATGGGGACAATGCTAAGGTTGGTGGTAGCTGAGCTAATAGATGGTACTAGAGTAAATGGCTAATGAGAGGATGACATTGGATTTGCATGAGGATAGCCTAGAGCAAGATACCAATGACAAGGGAGGATGGACAAGACAAGATCTCCAAGGAATACAGTGCCCCCAGTCAAAAGATGACATGGAGAAGGAGGTCTTACGATGGATGTGATAGGATTGAAGCTAGGATGGAAAAGCTAAAGGCGCTAGGGAGATGGATGATAGCTGGGATGATGGGGTGAGGTTGCAGAAGATAAGTGGATAGTGATAGATAAAAGCTAGAGGATGAAAGATAGGTGGATAAATTAGAAGATGGAGCTAGATGGGAAGATGTGACCAAAAGCATGAGGATGATAGCCTAAGCTAGGGATGGCTAGATTATGCACTATGCTTGTTTGCCAAGTTTTCATCATGGTACTTGTCCAAAGCACTTGAATTGCCAAGTTTTCACCAGTGGATGCTTTATTTTTCTTTTCTTTTTTTTTGACTTTTTGACTTTGGACTTAGCTGGAATGATTTTGTCTTTCTTCAGCTATTTTTGGCTTTTTTGGAATTTTTCACTGGCTATTGGAATGTTCAATTTTGTTGCTAGCTATTGGTACACCGGATGTGTGATTTATGAAATAGATCAAATTAGATGGGATTGATGGTAGGAGATGGAGGGATGAAAAGGCTGGAAAGGAGCATGAGATGGGGATGCTTGTAGGATCAACATTGGAACATGTTGTGATGGGTGTGAAAAGAGCATATGGGGGATAAATGATAGATGCGGGCTTGATGGAGGATTTGTGGAAGCGCACTTGGGGATATATGCACCCAAGATGGAGTTAGGAGATGGGGGATACGAGTCACTAGATGGGGGATTAGCAATGGTGGATGCCATTATGCATTGGGTTTCAACTTTTTTCTTTGGGATCCACATGGTTTTGGATTTTCTTTTCATAGTCTTTTGCATTGTTTTGCATTCTTCGATTGGATTTTGTGTTTTTGGAGTATGTCTTTTAGAATAGACATATGATTGCCTAGGATGTGGATTTTTAGCTTGATGCATTTTGAAGTTGGCATTCACATTGTTGTGGTAAGCTTTGGGAAGATGGTTGGGATAAGCTTTGTGAGATGGAGAGGATATGGAAGAGCATGTAGGAGGATGATGATGGATGATGTGCCCTAATATGTGCCTTTTTTGGTCTTGCATAGGAATTGAGGGAATAGGATTTTTATGATGGCTGATAGGAGGATGGAGGATGGTAGATTTTGGGACATAGAGACCCAAAATGGATTTAGCAGATGAAGGGGGGATATGGTAGGTTGTTTTGGGTTGCAAAGATGGTGGAGGGGGGATGACATAAGATTTCTTGAAGGGGTGATGGGAGGCTGGCATGGTGGGCCTGGAGATAGGCTTGGTTTGGGGATGGCGTGTACCAACACTTTTAGATGGTAAGCCTTTGGATACATATCCAAGACCATGAAATCTTGGATTCTTTTGTGCAATAATAGGCTTTCTGATTCCTTGCTCTTCTGGTCCTAAACTTTGACCTTGATAATGCCATCGATTGAGCATTTGAACGAGCTGAGGAAACTTTTTGCTTGTAGAAAATGGTAGAAGTGCTTTATTAGATGTACTACAACGGAGAGATACTATTCTTAATTCTTCTACTAAGAGGGGGCCACCATGGATGAATGTAAGTGAACCAAGAAGGTAGATTATAGATGGTGGAATAGCTTGGATAGGTGGTAAGATGGAAGCATGGAGAGGAGGAGATGGTAGAATAGGATCTTGATTTAGCTGATGGGATGAAAAGATATCCTATAGTAGAGGAGGTATGGCTTGAGGTTTTGGGGATGGAGGGGATGGTGATTGCACTATGGATGGAATACATGGTACAATGATATCTTTTTTTATGCTTTGGGGGATGTCAACATGCTTTTGGGCAGGATCTTGATAGGATTGGATTGGAGCAGATGGTGCGATAGGAGGTGAAGGGATGGATTCTTCAAAGGCAGCGGATGGATAGATGGGGGATTCGATAGTGGAGATGGGTGAGTAGAAGATGGATGCATAAGGATCATTACAGGAGATTTGGGAAATGCTTGGAGGTGATGTGGATAGGATTTGGAGGGATTTAACAAGTGGTGGGATTTTGATGCTTGCGGGAAGTGAAAGGATTTCAAGCAATTTGATGGATGGTATGGGGATGATAGCTATGGGAGATGGAGGTGATATTATAGATGGGGAAGCTTCATCACTGACTACTTCACATGTTTGGATTAGATGACATGGCTTATCGACTGTTGGAGGTGGCTTTTCTTGTATTTCCTCTAGGAGATTCCTGGGAGACTCGTGTGTTAGAGGTGGAGGTGGTGGATTGACAGGAATAGTTGGTGTGATGGGGGTGGAAGATTGGAAGCTTGGTTGATTGGGTGATGGAGGAGAAGCTGGGATATGAGATGGCATGACTAGATAGTTTGGAGGAATACTTGGATTTTGGAGGATGGTTGGCAGAAGGCATTTAAGGCTCTCAAGATACCCATCATAATTAACAAGATTTTCATCATCATTGGAATAGGATGTAGTGGGAGAAAGGACAATGTAGCCAAACTCATCATGATAGGGTTGGGATTTCATGTTTTGATGATGAGTTGGATGGGGATGGGGTCTTGCATATGGATGAACATGGAAGCTCATGGTTGGATTTGGATTAAACGTAGATTTTGGATTGGCTAATGAAAGATTTCCTAGGGAGAGTCAAAGCTGCATGATAGACCTAAGGAGGATTGGCTAGAGATTTTTGGCTTTCCTATGGATGGAAGACTTCAAGGGTATGCTGTCAAAAAGTGAGAGTTTTGCTTTTCTATGTGCAGGATTGGTGGCTTTTGGTGTCAACTTGAGGATAGACAAATGATCCTATGGGCATGACACGAGATTGACCACTTGTGGATCCCAACCTTTAGCTTAAGGTGATGAGGGATGACAAGTGACAAGGCTAGATTACCCTAGAAAAAGCTTTGTCAAAGGGATAACCTTGGGGAGATTAAGGGATTTGGAAGATGTTAGGAATGATAAACTTTTGGCAAGGTGACAACAATTTTGATTTTGGATTACTGGCTAGATGGTTTGGTTCTAAATGAGATGGATGAGCTAAAATGCTTAAGGGGAGGACTAAAGATGGCTGGCTTTCCTACAAAGATGACTCTAAAATGAAACTTATGAAAGAAGATTGGAGAAACAAGGGGGTATAATCATAGAAATCATGCCTAGTTGGTAATGCATAAGCAGGGTTAACTCTTGGATGTTGGTTAAGTTGGATAGTGCGATCTAACCAGGTGTCTTGAAGGGTTTCATCAACAACTTTGTCCTCTACTTTGTGGAGTTTGGAAATTCGAGGTCTTGGTGTTATTTCTTTTCTCTTGGCTGAAAGTTCTTGGTATGCCTAAGATGGCTTGAGTTTGGCTTTGTGAAACTTTTGTTTGGGTTTGGGTTGTTCTGACATAAATTTTTGAATCTGCTTGGCTTTGAGAGATCTTGGTTGTTTTGCTTCAACTTGTTCAACTTCTAGAATAGGCAGTGACTACGCTAAGTATGCCCTAAGCTAGGATTAACCAAGTTTGGCAAACATTCATTCAACAAATAAAAAATCAAGCAATAGATAGGAACAACCAGATAGAAGTTTTTGATTCTTAGTATGTGATACTTGTGCCACGGAGTGTGTATGTTCTACAAATATTTCGATCAGTCACTTCAAACACATTAACATCTTAGATGGTTGTCTACAAGGCTGACAGTGGGTTTAGCTAGGGAGTCCTCGATATACCCAAGGTACGTGAGGCCCAAATCCATAGATGAAACCAAAAAGATGTTACACAGCTGAGAGGAGCGGTAACCCACTTCTCCTCTTTCACTTCTCAAGGGTATAAAGTTCCTTGAGGCTTAGCTCGAGTGACAAGATTTTGATTCCAAGAGAGGCATCTTTGGATTCACCTCTCGATCTTTATACTCCGTCAGAACACTAGAGTTGAGGTCATCCCAAGGGGTGATGAACTCCCCAAGCAGGCCTCCTAAAAAGAAACAAGGTTTTGGATCCTAGTCTTATGCACCCAAGATTGTCTCAAAAGACAACAAGGGGAGGGAAGATTTTGATGACCTTGGGCTAAAAGACAAAGTTCTTTTCTAACTGATGCTTAAGTTTTCTGATCTAGACTTTGCAAGAACTCATGTTTAAGATACAATTTTTATTCCAACTTTGAAGCATTCAACAAAAGTAAAATTGATCGAAGAATGTGAACAAGAAGAAGAGTTAGGGTCAACAAAAAAGTAAACCCACAGACCCAGAGGCCCTCCACGTCAAGTATTGATCGATTTCAAGCACATGCCCAAAGGCCCTCCACATCAAGATTTGTTCAAATTTTAATACCCAAATGAAGTGTTAGCAAGCCTAATGTGCATTCAAGGAATTTTTTAAGTTAGAAAAACTAATAAAAACACAAGTGAAGTTTGATCTTTGTGGAGCACTTAACACCCTCTTAGGTGGACCCGTCCCCATAGATGGCACTGAGATTGCAACCAATGGTTAAATTGATGGGTGATTAAAGAGGGTGAGTCCAACTACAAACTCACTTAGAGTGTCTTTATTTGGTTTTTATAATTCAGGAAGTTTCTAGAATGTAGATTCTTTTTATGCCCCAAAAGATGATTATTTGATCTATGGAATTCAAGATTGGATTTTTTGTTTTAATCATGCATTCCAAGAAAAATTTGATTTTAATCCATGGGTCTCAAGAGTGATTTAAGCAACATGCATTCAAAGACAAGTGATTAAACATTCAAGTTTTTTTCTTTGAGCATTCAACATTGAGATTTTGTGTGTTGTTTTAAGAACTTTGAAGTGCTTTGTTTTAACCTTAGATCATTCAAGATTATTTTGGACTCAAAAGTGAAAATGACTCTTTGGACTTTGGTTTTTATTCAAGATTTTGTGTTCTAGTTTGCATATTTTAAGCCCAAAAATGATATTCCTAGATTTTTTTGATGCATGAAAAACCTAAGAAACATTCAAGATTTTGCAACAAGACATTTGTTTGGAACAAATAACAAAGCTTTTAGGACAATTTTGGCAACCATTTAGGACTCTTAGTTTTCATGAGATTTTTAAAAAAACTTTAAAATATTTCCAAATGAGGTTCATTTTATCCTTGATTGATGCTTTGAGTTTGATTTAGATTTTAGTGTGCACTTAGGGTTGATTTTGAACCTTTTGAAATAGAAACTTGAAGTTCTTTTTAAATTTCCAAAAATGAAGTGTTCCTAACTTTGCATGAATGCATCTAAAACCTTGATGTTGCAAGGATGCAAATGATTGGATTGGTTTAGGCTTGGGTTAATATTAGATTAGGCTTGTTAGAGATGGGCAAGTGGATGACATTTAATGAGGGTGGATGAAGGAGGAGATATTTGTTGGCTTTGGCTTGAGTTAGCAAGTCTTAACCCATGTTTAGGGAATGTGACAAGGTTGGGGGGGGATTAGGATTAGGGTCAAAGATAAGGATTGACATCTTCTAGAAGATTATATGCTTTGGATGGGTATGAAGCCTTTCTAGAAGAGTCTAGAACTTCCTAGGATGAGGATAAATAAGGTTTTTAGGAAATAAATAAAGTTTTATTTATTTCAAAGGTTTGGGTTGAGGAGATATTTATTAAAATATTTTTAATAAACATGAGGATTAATCTTTAATCTTAATTAAATATTTTGAGTTGGGGTTAGGGGTAGGAAATGATGGGATTAGCCTTTAATCAAAATTAAAGAAGGATTAGAAGATTTTGGAAGAGGTTAGTGGTCTTAAGGAAATTGGCCAAGTTTTGGGCAAAAAAAAAATTAATTATTTATTTTGGGATTTTTGGTCAATTTATTAATTAAATAATTAATAAATAAGGAAATAATGTTTAAATAAGATTTAAACATTTTTGGGAGGGCTTCCTTAATTAAATATTTTTAATTAAGATAAAGGGATTTAATGACATAAAAATAAATAAATTAATTAATTAATTAATTAATTAATAAATGTTGATGTCATCAGGGACTTTTTTAGAAAATAAAAATACTTTATTTTCTAAAGAATTTTTAAGTTTCTACACAATGTCCATATTATACTCTTTTTTTTGAATGCCTCTTGGCAATTAAATTTTGGAATGCTCAATCGTCCACTGTACATGTCACAAGGTATGAAAAGCTTAAAAGAGTAAACATATGTAAAAATAAAGATACATCATCCTCATTGAATTCATGATACAAGTACAATAAAGTAAATGAAACTATTAACATGCATGATACATCCATCCATCAACAAAGATATAACAACCATCGTAAAAGATAACCATCCATCATAAAACACAACTAAATCTAAGTGCACGGTTCCTCCCAACCGTCAATAGCATCATTAAACCATTGTGGGCCCTAGCCATTTGACCACTTGAACATCTTCTCCACAAAAAGTGTCACCTAAGAAATGGCTCCCAACACTCCCTAATATGATCGTTGGTCAAAATTAGAGTGGCACAGCAGAAGCGTGGTGGGCCCATAACCCACAGGTTCGAGGATCGTAACCTGACTCTAATACTTATTTACAAAATCAAGTTGCATAGCAAAGATCAATCCATTAATTCATCCTAACAGGTGCATCAATCAAATCCTTTAATAGGGTGGACCTAACAGTCTTTTATAGGAACTCCTAACAGAGTGCATACTTAATTGTATTGTAAAAATCCTTTCACAAGGTGGACCTAATACTCCTTCTTACTCTTAATTGAGTAGATCACCAAAAGTGATCAATTGTAATCCCTAATAGGCCAACTTTATTACTATAGTATTGAAACATTATGGATGTCATCCCCACCCCAATTTTAGCTTCTACTTTGAGGGTTTCTAGGTTACCATTTCTTGTGTTAAAGTGTTATGGAGTTGTTGCTTTATTTCTTTATGTTCCATAAATGCAAGTAGATTAAATAATATAATAAAATGGATTAAGAGAAAGAAATTTTAAGTGGTTCCTGATTCATCCTCCCCCCACCCCTCTCTCACTTGATCACTCATTTAGCATGACATTTCCAATATTTTTTACCAAAGAAAGGTTCTCTTATTATAAGTTTAGTAGCTTGAGAGAAAAGATCACAGATAATGGAAGTGTACAAGCTAGAGAAAGGCATTGAAAATGAAAAACTAGATCTACATGTGTCCATGGTACAAATCAAGAAACTGGAGAATCCACTCTCTTAATCCCTAAAAAGAAGAAAAGAATTGGTAGTACAGATGAATGACAATCTACACACAAAAGAAAGAATTGAAGATATTTGCAGAGAAAGAATTTTAAATGAAGTAGATGCAACTATAGAAGATCTACTTGGAAGGAACCTCATTCTATAAGAAGAAGTTAGAAAATTCAAAAGAGAATAGGAGATTCATTTAGTCAGGATACGTGAAGGTATGGAACAAAAGAACAAAGATGAAAATGATAAAGATATGGTAGATGAAGACAAAATATTACTCAACACTAGACTATAAAAAAAGGACAATGAAATCCACCAGCTTTCACTATATGAAATAGATATGATAAATCAGTTAAATAGTTCAAATAAAGAAGTCATCAATCTAAGGACATAAAATTATCGACTCATAAATGATCATAAAGTAGGAAAAAAAAAAAACCAATAAAAAAATGATGAGATCACAAGAAAGCATGGATCATTCGGTTGATCTATCTCAAAAAATACACAAAGGGAAAGCAAGATTGGGCTACATTGAACAACGAGAATCATCACAAAAAGGAGCTTGAAACAAAAAAAAAGACCTACATGTAATCACTATGGAAATTTAGGGAATACATAAAAAATTTTGGAGGAATGGAAAGTCAAAGTTTATGGTAAATGTTACAGATGGCATGGACATAGAGCAAGTGAATGTATAGAGAACATTAAGTTTGAAGGAAAATGCTTCACATGTAACAAACAAGGTCATAAATCTTCAAAGTGCAAAACCAAGAAATTGAATCCCACTAAACAATTTTCTAAAGCTATCTTTGGTTGGGATTACAACACATGGTACATATGTTATCTATGTGGTAAATATGGACACATTAGAGCTAACTTTATGAAGACTCACTTCTGGAAAAATGAATCCTACCAAAAGATTTTATGTATGCAAAGAACTTGGTCATCTAGAAAAGAACTGTATGAACCAACCTACAATTGAAGATGAAAAGAAAACAAAAGTTGATAAAATATAGACTCAAATGAAGTAGTAATAGGTGATGTAGTGAGAATCTGAGAGTACCCCTATTGGAGGTAAATTGGATCCCTGCAAATAACCACACAGAAAAAACACAACAATAATGCAAGATCTAATACCAAATCTCAATTCTTTATCTATAAATATAACTATTTACATGCAATATGCCTGACTATAAGTCCTTTTGGGTTAGGGCCAAATACAACAATAATTACAAAATAGTTGTGTAAGATCTCACAAGATCCAACTCACAATCCTAATCCTAGCTAGTCTAGATCCATACTCTGGTAGAAACATCCAAGGAAATCTAAACTTGTTCTCACAAGCCCACCAAGCAATCTCCTACTTTCAAGCCACAACTACTAGCTCTTCAAAGTTTGCATCCTCTTCTCCAAGATGGATCACTTCTTCCTAAAATAATCCATAAGACCCCCTATTTATACCCAACTAAGCCATAAGTTCGCCCAATTCATTACAAATTAAATTAAATCCCTTACATTAAATACATGTTGAGCTACAAGTCAGCTACAACACAAATTAAATACTCAAAGTTGGCTCATAGACAACTAGGCACTTATAGGAACCAAGATAAGACTAAGCATTAGAGAAACCAAGCTAAGCATCAACTAAAACACCAACATTTCTGAACTCCTAGTGCATTCCAAGAAACCAACACATGCCAAGTATAGAGAGAGTGTCAAGCAACCAACACAAGCTGAGAAATCAACACTTGCCGAGCATAACAAGCATCAAGCAACCAACAATGACCAAGCTCCTTGGCCATAACTAGACCCTTCAACAACTAAGCACCATTGTATGGTGATCAATTCCACAACACTTAGCCAAAACACCTCCAACAAGCAAGATTGCAACCAAGCCTAAGATTCTCCTACATTAGACACCTTAGGTTTGAAAAGATGTTCTCAATAACTAGAAGAACATCTTCTAGGATTTAGCATATAAATCCTAAACTAGTTCTCCACATACATATCCTCCAAGTCTTCAACTTGTACACTCTTGCTCTTTTTCTTCTTCTTCTTCTTCTTCTTCTTCTTTACATCCATCCTAGGTGTGCTACAAGTCTACTTTCCATGCTAGTCTCCAACCCTTTCAAAATCCCTCAACTCAACTTGGTTGTCAATACTCAACTAATCTCCAATTCTCTATGCTCAGTAGGAGGAACATGAAGGCTACAAAAATTATATAGGAAAGATAGAGACTCATCTATCATAGTTAAGCGATTAGTTTCATCAAAGGATATTATTCATAAAATCAAGTGGCACAGCAAAGATCAATCCACTTATTCATCCTAATAGGTACATCAATAAAATCCTTTAATAGGGTAGACCTAACACCCCTTTTCAAAAACTCCTAACATAGTACATACTTAATTTTATTGTATAAATCCTTTCACAAGGTGGACCTAATAGCCCTTCTTACTCTTAACGGAGTAGACCACCAAAAGTGATCAATTGTAATCCCTAACATGCCAACTTTATTACTATAGTAGTGAAGCATTGTAGGTGTCATCCCCAACCCAGTTTTACCTTCTATTTGGAGGCTTTCTAGGTTACCAATTCTAATGTTAAAGTTTTATGGTTTTGTTACTTTATTACTTTATATTCCATGCATTTAAGTATATTAGATCATATAATAAAGTGGATTAAGAGAAAGAAGTTTTAAGTGGTTCCTAATTCACCCCCCCCCCCCCCCCCCCCCCACACCCCTTAGTCACTTGGGCATTATTACATCTCCAATAGTTCCCACATTATCGACCATTCAAAATGGTTAGAGGGCACTATGCTACAAGGTGTACTAATCCCTTGGTGGCTCCTTTCATATATCCTCATTGGTTGGTTGCACATCACATGTGGCCCCAAAAGGATGAATTCCCCTTATATTTATGCAAATAATTATTTTCAAAATTTTATCTACATGGTGACGTTGATTACATTCATATCCCTAGGCATGTTGGGTAGGGTCAAGGTAGGTTCTCAGATAAATTTAGACACCCTAATGCTCATGTTCCCATTAATAAAGGAGCATTGATTGGTCCAAACCTTTTGGTGATGCCAAAATTTTTGGAGTTAGTTGCAACTAGAGATAGAGTGGCACATGATACACATAGAGATGTGTACAAGAGGATTGCCACTATTGAGACCCAAGTGCATGAGATGTCTACTAATTGAGTGCACAGATACATGACATGCTCACAATTCACATCTACAAGTGGTCAAGATGGTGCATCATCTTCAATTGGTGATATGTATCATGAGGTTGGCATCCCATATCTAGTAGACATCTTTGTGGAGTCTTCAGCAGACCATTTGAGGGATATGAGTACATATGTTTGTCTATTGATCTGCTTCCAACCTATCGAGTTATTCAATTTTTGACAAGACAACCTCTTAGTGTAGTGTCATCATATATGACTAGTATCATCAATGGTAGATCAAAGGCACATGGTTTTTTAGGGGTAGGAGGACATACATGTTATAGATATAGCTTCATCATAGACCATAGTTGAGGAGGATGCAAACCCCTTTACCGAAGCAAGGTCTTACCCACCACAATGATCATTGTTCATAGGCATGCTCACGAATCTTATTCTTGACATCCCATATATGACCTTTAGTGATGCAAACTTGAGTGACATAGGTAGACATATATTTTTCATTACAATGTCATATGAGGACTTGTAGACACCTCCACATCCTGTGCAGGAGATATGTTGGAAATGATTGAAAAGATCATGAGGGAAGTTGTTGGAATGATATATGGAAATGGTAAAGAATGTTCTCAATCATTGTTTTTTCATTGATGTCAAACTTGCTACTTGCAGGAATGATAATTGCTTTAGTGATCCAAATACTATCAATTAGTTGATTGACAAGGAGGAGGCAATCAATAAGATGTAACTAGTACACCTAGAGAAAGGTTGAAGTTATGATGTTGTAATGAAGTACAAGGATCAGCTAAGTCATTGATGAAAAAGTGTATTTGATGACATACTATAAGACATAAAGAATGGGCACACTGAAACATATCAAAGATGTAAGGTTTTAGCTAAGACATCTGTTAAGCCTAACTAAAGTTCATTAGAGAGAAGGAGCTGAGCAAGCTAGTAAGAGCCGAGCAGATTCCTAGTTGAAGCCAAGTGATATCAAGTGTTGAGCAAATACAAGTGTCGAGCAGATATAGGTGCCGAGAAACACAGAGATGTCGAGCACCAGTAAAACCAATAGTGTCAAATAACATAGAGATGTCGAGCACCAGTAAATCAATAATGCCAAGTTGCTACATTATTTTTAAAATCGAAGATTCGCCAAATCTAAGCCAACAAGGTTGTTATCTAGAAGTTTGTGAATTAAATGGAAGATAATAATAATGAGCTGGTGGCACAGAACACCATGTAAAAAAAAATTAAAAGATACAACTGACGAACTTTCTAGATGAGAACAAGATATGAGGTAGATACATTGTATCCTACCTAATCCATTTGAAACCCTAAAATTGGAGAGGGAGAATTGAGCGGCAAAGACAAAATCAGATTTCTATTTAAGGAGTCATAAGTTCATGAAGAAAGAAGAGAGAGAGGTGGTCAAGCATGAAAGCATAAAATGTTGAAGGAGGTGCTAAGGAGGAAAGAGAGCATAATTACTCTATTTCAATAAGAAGACCCTAGATATGGATGCATTGGCATAATGAGTAAGAAGACTCAAGGAGACGAAGCTTGATAAGAAGACAAGCAATCAGAGCTGAGGAGATTGAAGCCAAGCATAAGGATTGAACTGAAAGTGTGATCTGAAATCTGCAAAGTATGTTGTAAGTTATATCAGATCAAAAGGCCATTATCATTACTTTCTAGCAATTATAACAGTTAGTTTAAATCCTATGGACTTAGGTTGGTTTGATAGCCATGAGATAAATCCTTTAATAGGGTGACATTCCAAGTGAATGTTCTAAAGTCCTTTAACCAAGCCCATTTCTAACAGTTTGGTGAAATCCTCTAACAAGGTCACATTTAACAGTGTTTTGTAAGCCTTTAACAGGGCAGGCTTTTAACAAGGCATCACTTTAGAAGAATGAGAATTAAGTAGCATGTTACTAGTGGTTTTCCCAAATTGGGTTTCCACGTAAATCATTGTGTCATATATTGATCTTGCATGTTTTATCTTTGCATGTTGATTTACTGTAACTTGCTAATATGGTTGATTTAAGTTTGGATGGTTGAAAAGTGTATGGATTCATTAAAAGTAGTGAAAAAGTTTTATTAGGGCATTTGGACCTTGGATAACTGATTCACCACCCCCACCCCCTTCCCTCTCAATTATTCTAAAGAATTCTAACAAGATATAGGTAAAACTTTACAAAAAAGTATATTTAATTGTCTATAGATATTCTATTTATTATTAAATATAATATTATTCAATTTAGTAAATTATAAGTTGTGACATATTTGTTTCTTCTATTGCATACTTGAGCTGCATCTATAGCTCATGAGTGTCGAGATCGAGAGATGCCTATCAGCCCTAGTCATCCTAAGTCACAGGAAAATTTGATTGTGTATGTTAGTATTTATTGAATATATACGCATGGTCATGATACATTTGTTCTTATATTGCACACAAGGTTTAAGATCTTGTGTCACTCGATCACATCATGAAGCATGAATAGATCGTGTTTGATATTTATACCTATCATATACATAAGTTTGGCTCATATGTTTTAGATGTTTGATATTCATTTACAATGAGATCATTTAGATTTATAGCTATGGTACATTTTAGATTTATAGCACACTCATATTTGACATATTTCATATTGGCATGAGTTATCTAACCATATACATTTATAGTAGACATATTTGATATTTTCATGAGTTATATGATCATTTACATTTATAGTTGACATATATGATATTTGTGTGAGTTATGTGACCATGTTTATAGGTAATCAATTATCAAGGTCTATAAATATTGCCCACATAAATATTCACGCCTTCCAAGTTTTGAAGAACAAGCTTACTATCTGTAATCTATGGATTCTTGTTTATCCAACCTAACATAAGAAACAAAGTACATGATTTTGTCCATTAAGGATTCTATTACATGACCATGTTTAATCTTAATATTTTTTGATAGTTTGGTACATCTATATGTTGAATTTGTGGTTTATCTATAAAACACTATGCCTCATCAAATTGATTGTTACTTGTCCCTTTTTCATTGTTATAGTGCACTATGGTTTTCTTGAACCATTGGCTGACAAGGATTTATTAGCCAGTTTACCTTCTACTCTCTCTAGTGATAGAATAACCCTATTTCATGAATTAATAAGTCTAGGTTATTTCACTCTATTTGTACTATTCATGTGATGCTTGCTACAACTGACATGCCAGAAATTTTGGTTCCTTTTATCTTTAGGGGCTTATATGTAGTCCTTGCATGTAATATTTTTAGATCTATTGGCCCATTTGATATAGAAAGAATCAAAATCTTCAATCATATCCTAGGCTTAATGCTAATAATATTTGAGCCTTGCATTTTACATAGAAAAAATATCTCTAATTTGGGATAAAATATATTCTAAATCAGCCGATACAAAATATATTATAAATCATCTCGTACTCATTATCTTGACCTTAAGTTTGGCAAGCATACTCAGACCTAATAATAGATCTTTATACTTAACTACATTATTTGTGCATTCAAATGTCAAAAGAAATAAGGTATTACTAGTATTGCTTTGGTATGTTATGCTTCTTCTGTTTGATTTCTATGTTTCAAAACACCAGAAGTTTGATTGCTTTATTTTTGTAATGCTTCTTTTGTGTTTTGAAAATTAAGGTGTTTTGTGATCTAAGTCCATTTATAAATTCATTCACATAATTGTTCCATGCCACCAATCAAGTAGATAAGTATCAGTTATTTTAAATTATTTATAACTTAGGCCATAAACAGTGTAATTTGCAGACCATGTGTAGTTGATTAGTCATTTAACAAAGTTATAGTCTAAGCTTACAAAAACAAAGAGCTCTACTTTTTTTTTATCAAAATACCTATGAGCATCTCAGTCAAAAACACAATCTACTACAAGAAATAATGTATAAGCATCTCACTCAAAAATACAGTCTATGAACCTAATCAAAAGTTAGAAGTCTAGTTCTAAAACTTTCCATAAAACAAAATCAATACTGATCTAATAGTAATTTTTTTATAAAATAATTCAAATGATAAAACTATTTATCACTTTTTTTTACTGACATAAAATAGATTTTAATTTAAATCAATAAAATAATTGTCAAATCCCTACAATATTCAAAATTTGGTGGACCATGCACTGAAATACACCTTTCTGGGGTCACTTCTCCATTTATGGGAGGTTGATACGAATAGTAAACAATTTTAAACTTGTTCTTGTTAGATATTCCACTCAAAAAAAAATTGATTATTCCAAACAGTGGCCCACTTAATTCCAAAAAAATGCTTTGGCAAATGTCCTATCTACCTCCACACGTCTCTACTTGAGTTGTATTTCATCACTCTATCTACTAGAAAAGAATATAAATCCCCAAAAGCGACCAGTAAATACCTTGTGCACCATGTTTCTATAAGCTTCATCTTATTCCATGCTCTAGTCTTTGTATTAAAGACTGCAACATTCCTTGAAACATCTATCACATACAAATTTCTATCAACAAAAATGTTGTTTGAGGAATGCGTCCACGACCATGACCTCAACGTCTTCTTAAGAGGGAGAGACTCCCTCTATTGTTCATCTATATTGTAGACTATTGTTTTCACTATGTCAAATCTACTGAGCTCACACACACACACACACACACACACACACACACACACACACACACACACACACACACACACACACACACACACACACACACACACACACACACACCCACACACACACACACATATTTCCATCTCGATATGTCAAACATGTGTAGAAATATATAAATTTAGGCACATCAACTACCTAAACCCAAACAATATATGTACACATAAATCAGTCAAAAAACATATTAATAAGGTGATAACAATTCTCCAACAAGTAATTATGTTAAAATACGAAATACATAGAACTATGTATGTAAACTAGCTTCAACCAATTATTAGAAGAAAAATCATGGCTTATAATTTTTTCTCCCTACATAGAAATAAGGCTTTGGTTGACAATAAAAATAGCCAAAATTCTTGAACGTGTAGAAATTTAACCCATGGTCTTCTGTGTTGCATCTTGTTGTGGATCACATATACACACTTCATATTTATAACCCACCTCAAGATCCAGTGTTTTTCTAACCACAAATATAACGTCCTTAGTTAATTTTAACTGTCTTCTCTCTCAATAAAAGAAATGACTTTCAACCATAGCCTTCCAACTTTTAGAAACTTGTCTCAGCCTATCATGATATATGAATGGCACCCTTAACAAGCATTCTCTGCTTATTTCAATAGGAAGACCTAGAATAATCTGCTCCATTTTCTATGAATTTTTGCCTTCTACCCTCTTTTGTCTAGCAACTTGTCTTGGCGCACAAGTTTTCAATTCACTAAATATAGAAATACACACAAAATTCATTATAAATGGTGGTTAAGTATTTTATTTTTCAAAAAATAAATCATTGTCAAATTGGAATAGTAATTTGTTTTTTAACTATCGCATGAGCTTTAACATTGAAAAATGTTAATTTTAAAAACTTAATAAAGTAATTGTCTCATCAAGTAGTGGAAAGGAAAATAATTCAAGATTAATTATTAACCAAAATTTAATACATGCAAAGATTAAATTAGAAAGAAAATATAAAAGGAATTTATTATAAGTCAAAGTAATGGTATCCATAAACATGTACAATTAGTTCAATTTGAATTACAAAGATTATTACAATTAGTTGTCAAAATAGAAGCACACCTTGGAATAATAATTTGTATTTTAACTATCGCATGAACTTTAACATTGAAAAATGTTAATTTTAAAAAGTAATTGTTTGTAGTTTAGTGATCAAGTAGTGGAAAGGAAAATAATTCAAGATTAAGTATTTAACTAAAATGCAAAGGTTAAATTAAAAAGTAACGATATCCATAGACATGGATGATTAGTTTATTTTGAATTATAAAGATTATTAACATTAATTCCGATTTAAAAACTAATAGAAATCAATAGTTCAAAGTTCACAAGAAACTATTGGTGTGTCCCGTTAAGCACAGCTTGCCAAGTAACCCGTCGTTGTGAACTTCACCTCTGGCATTAAGGTAAGTTGAAAAAAAAAAATTCATAAAAATACTTAATTCATTTTATTTTATAATTTTAATTTAATAAAAAATTAATTGAAACTTTTTATATCTATTCATTTTTAATTAGAACTTGATTTTTCAATTTGATTTTTAATTCTAGTCTATCATAAATAACAATTAAATCTATTTGTAACATCAATAAAAATTAAAACTATTTAAAATTTTATTTATATTTATATTATAAATCGAGAGTAAAAAAGAGTAAATCAAAGAGGGAGGCACAGCCTCAACCAGCTAGAAGGAGAGCAGCAATGACAATAAAATTTTATTTTAGCAATAATTATATTTTTATATAAATATCATATGTAATATTTATTTAAACAGTTATTAAAGTTTTTGTTAGTTGTGTTTTAATATTTTTGGTAACTTTAATCTCATATGTAATTTTTCTTTTGAATTTGATTGTGTTATTTTTGCAACAATAATAGTCATGGCCATATGACCTTAAACAAAAAAAATATTTTTTAAAAATTAAGTTCTATTAAAAATATTTTCATTCATAAAGAAACCATTAAAGTAAAATGTTAAAATCTATTTCACTATAATGCATACCATGTATTTATAATTTATACATATTCTATATTGATTTTGCCTATTACCCTTGTGTTTGATTTTTAAAAGAAATAAGATAACTTATTATTGTTTATATTGAAAAAAGTAGTAAAATGGGTCATCCAAAAATAAAGTTGTAAAACTAAATTAAACATTTAGTTACTATTCAGTGCACAAATTTGACCTGATTACTAACATATATGTAAGAATAATTATATGCATAAAATAAGTAAAGAAAGTAAAATATTAAATTTCTTAAAGGTGCATGTTTTCTTTTTTCTTTCTTTCCAAGAAGTTTTGAACTTAGCATCATGTAAGAAAGGAGGACGAGGAAGACAAATGGACAAGCTAGGAACCCATGGCAAAGTTAGTTGCAACTATTTTACTATTTTTGTCTATAAAAACTATTAGACTAGACTCACTCAGCAAGGGAGGGACAAAAATTCACCTAGATAATAGAGGTATATATGACATCTATCTAATAGTATTAAGTTTGACCAACCATATCAAAATAATTATCTAAAACTTATTATTATAATATTTAGATGTATTTTTTTATATTTTAAGTAAATATTCTTAATATTTAAATTAAATAATTTTGGGCTCAACAAATTAAAATATATAATATATTTATTTTAAAATAATTTGATATACAAAGATATATTAATTTGATATATGAAAGTAGTTTTATATAATAAGTAGAGATAATTTTCACAGCAAGTCAAATTGTGATAAGGATTTAAGTGTGTTTTGAGTGAAACTCATTGACCTAGGTAATCCATCTTTCATGAGAAGCTAGGAGTTCAGAATGGATATTTTTGCCCCTTCCCAAACCAATCTAAACTTTACAACATGAGATTTATTTACGAAAATGACCTCAAAGAGGGAAGTATATGTAGAAATTATATTAGCATATATGATCTTAAATTCATCATTACTTGAATGGGGAAATTCAGATTCAACAATCTTTTGTCAATTTTCACCCTATCTATGCACTGTTGACAAATTACTTCAAGAGATGTCAACAACTCAAGGAATACAATGTGAGGCTAATCTCTCTGCAAATGTACAGACAACCTTGTATGAGAATAGAATCTAGGAACTCTGATCTCTTTTGTTGCACTAATATTTACATAGGTTGATAATGAGAGCATAAAACCTCCCCTGAGGAGCCTAACAAAGTGCCCAAGAAATGAGGTCTCACTTCTGTCACCACCTTAGGGTGCAGCCTGTGTTGATTGTTCAGCAGGCTATCATGAATTTAGAGACTATTTTTTACTTATTACATATCGATGTTTATTATTTAATTAAATTTAAGAAATATTATTATTTCTGCTCAAGTTTTAAGGAATCAATGTAAAAGAAATCATTGTAAAATAACTTTTACTGTGAGATCCATTTTTTATATGTAAATAATTAATATATTAATTTAAATATATGAATATCTTATATATAAACTCTCTTTTCAAGATTTAATAAATTTATATACAATCTCAATTTAAATAACATAACAATTTTATTGTTTAGTTAATGTCAATAGGCATTCTACAATGACAGAATGGGGGAGTGAGATGATGTGACTGTGTTAATGTTAACTTTTATTCTTCTAGGTTAAATTTGACAACCATCTACATGTCAAAATTTCAAATTTTATTATACATGTAATATACTTTTAAAAATAAATTTAATAAATACCACATAAAATATTCATATAAATTATTATATTTCAAAATATAAATCATCCATTTTTTAAGAAATTAAAATAAAAAGCTTAAGTTAGCAAAAAGCTAAATAAATGGAGAAAAAGGAAATATAAATAATTTTAGATATAGTAAATTAAATTATAATTATTTTGTAGTGGATATCTATCGGCATTTCTTTAGATAGATTTATTTAAGATATCTATACCAATAAGGATTTTCTATAAAGTTTTATATCTTTTATCACTTTTTACTTTGATTTCACTCAGCAATTAATTAAAAAAATTAAGATTGTGTGAATTATCTTGTAGGCATTCTACAATGGCAGAATGAGGGAGTGGGATGGTGTGAGCATGCTAATGTTAACTTTTATTCTTCTAGGTTAAATTTGACAACCATCTACATGTCAAAAGTTTAAATCTTATTATAAATAGATTATATTTTTTAATTATAATATTTGGAGATATAAATCATCCATTTTTTAAAAAATTAAAATAAAAAGATTAAGTTAGTAAAAAACTAAACAAATAGAGATAAAGGAAATATAAATAATTTTAGATGTAGTATATTAAATTATAAATATTTTGTAGTAGATATCTATCGGCATTTCTTTACATAGATATATTTAAGATATCTATACTAGTATCTAAAACTTACATAACACAACTTTCTAATTCTTAACTTTTACTGTCATTATTTCTATATAAAGTAATCATCACTAGAACAGTCCATTTTCTATACATTACTTATATCTCTACATTAATATTAATTATAAAGAACATCAGATGGGATTGTCACCCCTCCACTATTTTTATCTTCTTTAAAGTTTTTTCTTGGAATAGATGGTTGCTCACCCTTTGTACAATGGATGCATTTTTACTCGGCATTTAACATGACTGTGTATAACCTATACACTTAATGTCATGGTTTCTTTTTCATTAAATGAACAACAGAGTAAATCCATTTTGAATATAGTCAAAGGAAATTCTACAGGATTAACCTCTCTATTCTACATAATAGTATTAATATTGTATTTGCTGTAGAACAAGATTTAGTATGCAAAGAACATTAACAAATAAAGTAAACATTCACAAACCAAAAACTAAATTCACATATATGCTTAGACAAAGAAAGCAAACAAGAAGTGCAAACCTCACAAGAGAAAACACTCCATGCTTTCTTGATTCTATAGATGTGTCCTTTTGCTGTGGATGTATGCTCAAGATGCTCAAAAGTTGCTTCAATGGAGATGGGTAATGGAAAATTGGTAGCTTTGTAAGCTCTCAATTTGGCATTATAAGGGTAAGATTGATGGCTTTGGTTCTCAAAATAGCATGGTAACTTTAGCTCAAAGATTGTTGATGAAATGGCTTGGGATGGGATTCAATTTATAGGCTAAGGGGTAGAGGGATGGAGGGCTTAGATGCAAGGATGGATGAAGGCTTAAGGAGGGCTAGGATGCACTCAAAGGAGAGAACATGGATTGTGCTTGTTTAGCACCAATGGGAAGGTGACACTTGTCACAAGGAGGATGAGTGTGAGAGGGTAGGGTAAAGGGTTGGTTAAAGGCATGATGAGTGGGGTTGAGTATGTAAGAGGGATGTAAGAGGAATGAGTGTGGAAGAGGGAAGAGTGTGGAAGATGGGTGTAAGAGTCATGAGTGGGCTTGTAAGAGTCTTTTATGTTTTGTAAGAGCACTCATGACTTAGTGGTTGGGTTTTTTGAGGGGAGACTTTGGTTTGGATTAGGAAAGTTTTAAACTTGTTTAAGGAATGTGACAACATTAGGGGGTGGATTAGGCTTGGGTTTAGGATTAGATTAGGGATGTTAGAGATGTGCAAGTGGATGACATTAATGAGGGTGGGTGAGTTAGTGGCTAAGCTTGGTTAGTATGGGTGGATGGGGTGGATTAGGCTAAATGGAGGATTAGAGATAGGTTAGGGGCTTTTGAATTTGAGGATTTCATTTATCAAATAGATTTATTTAATAAATGGGGATTTTTGGAATTAGATAGGAGAAAAGGATTTAATTGATAAATAATAGATTATTTGATTTATCAATTAGGACTATAGATGATTAATTAAATTAATCAACTAGGGATGGCAAAGGATTAATTAAATAAAAATTTAATTAATGATGCCTTTAGAGATGGCTAAATTAGATTACCAAAGCAGTGTAATCAAATTTAGGTGTCTACATTTGCCAGCTCCTCTTTCACATTTGAAACCACCACTTTCTCTTTATCAACATCTCTTTTTTAAACACAATCAATCACTATTTCAATACTTTAATCTTTGTGTATTAAAGAAAATTCTAGAATTTAAAGCATAAATTTGAATTACGTTGTTTTCTTGGGAACATTAAATAAATTAACATAGAAAAGTTTTCCATAGTAGGATTTTTAATCTTTGTTTGAATCTGTACCTGTAGATTTTGGTGTTTCTTCAAATAGACTTCTCTTCAATGATGAGATCACCTTCAAGTTTCTTGCAGATGTCACTATCACTTATTGGTATATGCTTCTCTATTTATTATTGTATTTGTCCTAGGCAATATACTTGTTGTATTCAGTTTCATTCAATTAGTTTTCATCAATCACAAACTATTATTTTTTCTAAATAATGACATATTCTTGCAATTTTTATATTTAATTCTATAATTTATTTATTATAAAAAATATTTATGTCAAACATGATTGGTTGAATTTATTTAGTGTTATAGGATCCGATCTATTTCCATATAACATTTTTTAGGCAAAGATTTACGGAATGCACATTACAAAACAAATATTAATAGTAGTTCATATGTAACTTCTAGATTTAAATGTTAAAACTAAATACAAATATTGATTTTTACTTTTAATATATTTTTAGTTCCTCATTTTATTTCTCTTTAATCTTAAAATTGAGTTAATAAAATATTTAATAAACAACAAATTTTATAAATATCAAATGTAAATACTAATTAAAAATAAACAAAGTTCAAATGTAAATATTCAATTCTTTAAATACAATAATTTTATTTTCTAACCATTGTATATTTTACAATTCTATGAAAATATTATATTTTAAATCAATTCAAATGTATACACTATTATCAACTATTAAATCAAATTAATTAAATTAGTATTATTACTACTAAATTAAATTATTATTATTACATCAAACAAAAAACAATTATATTATGAATAAGAAAGTCAAATTTTCTACGTTTTAATATCCTTATTATTATATTTTTAATAAGTAGTTTTTAGTTTAAATAAAACATTAATATTTTAAAATATATTTAATTTAGTTATAATAGTAGGATGGCATTTATATGATTAATTGGATATTGATTTTAATTAAAATTTTATATTTTAAAATCGTATTTTTTAAGTGTTTAGATATTTAAAATAGAATGATGATTTTTATCTTTCTAAAATGAATAAAAATAGACTATTAACTTTACTTATCTACTTAATTAAACTTATAACTTAACTTAGTAGTTTAATTGATAGTATTTTAATCCACTTTCTACTTCATTAAATATTATTAGATTTTAACATTAGTATTCTACCTAGTTAAACTATAACATTCTGCAAATACATGCCACTGTGTGCCACTTGTTTATCTAGTGTTCTAACTTTGGAAATGTTATTCCTTCCTTCTAAATCCATTGCTCCTCCCTAAAACCCATTAAACACATTAAATGAAGAAAATGAATGAACTATTTTGAACCTAATTTAAATAGAAAGATAGATGTGTGTTTATCCCATCTATTTGAATATTATCATCAACCATTTCAAATATTAAATAGAATACTAATAAAAGTTTAAATCTTGCTAAATAGTTGAAATCTTGCTAAATAATAGCACAAAGCAAATCATAGTGAAGAAGCAACTCTTCTAAAGCACTAACAAAATACTCCTTTCTCCTCCATTTATGGAAGTTAATCCATCTAGAATCAGTAACCTTTCCTCATCCAAAATCTATTTCATTATAGGGTGAAAAAAAAAAAAAAAATGATCTCTAAATTTTCCTTTCTTTAAGAGAGGTGGACAATGACTGTACAACAGAAGACAGAACCACACATTTCACCTTTTCAACTCTTAGGTGTAGTCATTTCTTAGTCATTTCTTTTAGTTAGGAAGAATAATAATTTCTTATACCATATATAAGATGTGTGGACCAAGAAGACAACTAGAAGTACTTCCCCAATTTTAAAAATATTGCAATTAGTTAATGATAGCTGAAAGTCAACTAGACTTTGTATTTTGTTTGGAATGTTTAAATCGTAGTGGTCTCGTGAAATTTTAATTCATTCTTATAGTTTTAGCTTCTAAATTTAAGCAATGTATAATTGATTAAATATTTTTTTTAAATAAAATATAAATTTTGTTTCTAAAGTTTTAGTTTTAGTGGGAAATTTTTTTATAAATTGTTGACGTGTGGCTAAAATTTCTCCTAAGCTAAGCCACCCCATTTACACCTGCTCAAATTCAACTGCCTAAAAAGGAGGGGCCCCTATTTCGAAGGAAAAGATTCCAAATTATCCTTCAACCCTGCAAAAAATTCTCATGAGACTTCTTCCACCTAAAAAATAGAGCATGAGGTGGGTTGTGCATTTAAATTAAAAATGAATTCTATTGTATTATAGTCAATAAATTTTGAAATTAAAGTAAAAAATTTAAATCTTTGAAAATGGTGTATTAATAATTAAGAATGAGAACAATTAAGCAATAATTTCAATATAGAGGTCATTTAATATTAAATCTTGTATAATTATTATTTATTATTTTCATATATGTGGTATAAAATAAAATTATATAAATAATTTGGTATTACTATTCATTTAAAACTAGAATTTGATTTATTAAAAAATAATTTTGATTTATAGAAGAAAAAAATTAAAATATTTTTTAATTCTTTTTTTTAAATATGTGCCCAAATTTAAGACTATATAAGGTATGATAAGCATTCTTTCAAGTTGTAATAAATAATCTTTAATTATCACATGGGATGAACAAGTACATATGAGAAAAACTAAGTAGAAAGGACATTTTCTTGTTATATGTTTGAAAAAAAAAACATTTTTTTCCTTGACATTTTCCAATATGGTCAATAAGATTTTAAATAAAGAAGTTTTTTTAATTTTAATAAATATATCTAAAATTTAAACTTTGGAAAAAATTGAGAACTTAAAAAAAAAATCTTTAACTTTGATTGGTGGCCAAAAGTTTTATTATTATTTTTTAATAGAAATGAATAGTTCCATAAGTTTTCCTCCACATGCACGAACTAATAAAAACAAGTTAAAAAAATCTCTCCATTCTTTAAAAATGCATGTTATTTTGTTTACTTTTAATGTGAGATGATTTAAATATTTTTCATTTTAATTATAGATGTTTTAGACAAAAGATGAAAATCATCTTTAAAAAATGTTTTTCAGTGTTGGCTATGTAGTAGTGAGTATTTGATTAAGACTAAAGTTATAATATATTGGTATATTAGGCAAGAGCCTACAACACAATGGCAAATTGTGAGCCTCTTATCAAAGAGGTCTTGGGTTCAAATTTACCTGTGTTTAATAAAATAATAATTAATAAGAATACATAATAATTAATCTTGGCTTTGGCCTCTTAACCATAAAAAAAAATACGCAAGTCAATTGGCTCATGCACATGCACAAGTGAATTAGCCCATGCATGAATGTGGGCATTGCAGAATTCTTTTAAGTCCTTTCAGACATATTTTGGGATTGAAATATAACAAATCAAAAAAAATGCTTTTTTGTGGGGTTAGTGCAATGCTCATCAAGAAATATTATTAGATATTCTTTCTAATCTACTTTCATTTCAACATGCTCAAAATATATTTAAATATTTTATAATCAAATTTAAATTTATTGAATTTTTATCTAACTACCATGCTTCTCATTTTGTGATTTTTTGATATAATAATTGTATTCTTGGATTCTACTAGTTTGCAATTAGTAGCATGATCCATAGGGTTGTTTTACAAATTTTCCTCAAAAGTGCATAATTCATTATTAAGCAAGGATTCTACCCTTATATAATCAAGAGCTTTCTTTCTTACTATAATCTGAAAGATAAATTATCACATTGCAAGTTCAACTTTCAATGATAGTAGCATCTCTCATTATCCATCTATTAATTTACCTAGAACTGTTAAAATAACACCACAATACTCGCCATCTTTTAAAAGGCCAAAATTCATGATAAATTTATCAAACTTTTAAAGGATATTGGAGTCTTTTAATACTTTTATCTTAGCCAAAATTAGGTATTGACTATATAATGTTGATAGGTGTACTTGATCATAACAATCCCCTCCTTAATTAGCAAAATCAAACACATCTTTATTAATGAAAAATCTATGGAATTTTCTATATATTCTTTTATGTCCATGCTAAAAATTAATCTATGTAGATCATATACTTCTATGCTCATTCTTCCTAAGTTCCAATAGATCAAATAAATTAAGATTGGTTATAAGTTAGACTAAAAGAACTCTTCATTCCTCTTCTTTTCCATCTTATGTAAATTATTTTACAAGTCTTCCATTATTATAATTAAGGAAATTAGTCTTAAAAGATAAAATAATAGAAAATCATTGCAAGATTAGTTCAATAATTTTCTTTCTAGATATTTGATTGTATATTAATTTTTAAACTAATATTTTGAATCACACTTGAAATATTATCAAAGTTAGAGAATAATAGAGCTACAAGGAGGATTACAATGATGAGGAAGAGGGGATGGACACAGATAAGGAGGGTAATATGAAAGAGGTTGGCACCAGTAAGGCTCAAGTCAATAGGAAGGATGATAGCTTGGTCAAAAGGAGAAGTGGTGGTGGGAAGGAAGCTGAGAAGGCATTTGGTATGGGTAAGGTGATCAATATTGAAGCTCGCGAAGAGAGGAAATAGGAAGATGGTTTGGCTAAAACCACTGGTACTTTGGATGCAAAGGGAAGGAAAGTTACATGGAGGAACTTGTTGAGATCTTATTGAAAAGATCATTACTGAGAGAGATTACTGAAAGAGGTAGATTATTGAAGAAGATTATGTGTTTGAATCATTGTTTTGTCACTGATGTCAAACCTGATATCTACTGGTAAGACAATTTCTTATAAGATTCAAGTACTATCACTTAGTTGATTGATGAAGAGGATTTGATCAACAAGAGGTAACAATAGCACCTAGAGGAAAGGTTGAGTTATGATTATGTAATGAAGTACAAGGATCAATTAAGACAATGATGACATGATGTATTGATAATCTACTTAAGTTTATGAAGGCTAGTTACATTTAGAAACTTTAGAAGAACAAGTTACACAAAGTTTATCTACCAAGCTTGACCAAATGGATATTAGGTGTCGAGCAAAGTTAGTACAAGTCAAGCAGAAAGTCAGTTGGAGCCGAGTAAAAGCAAATTCTAATGTATTTCGAGTAGAACAGTGGATGCCAAGTGCTAGTAAACTTTAGCCAATGTCGAGCAACACAGCATGTGTCAAGCATTAGAAGGTTGATAATGCCAAGTTACTTCATTATTTAAAATATAAAAGATTCTTTGAATCTAAGCTAAATAGTTTGTTTTCTTGAAACTTGTAAACTAGGAGAAAGATAAGGATGATGAGTTGGTGACATAGAATTTGAGGTAAACCATTTTTAGGTGAATTCAAATGGATTCTAGAAGAAGTTTCTAGAAGAAAGATGGAATATGGGGTGGATACATTGTATCCTACCTAATCCATCCAAACCCTAAAATGGATGATGGAAAATAAAGTGGTAAAGTATCTTAATTTCCTATTTATAGTAATGTTTGGTCATGAAGAAAATAGAGTAGAGAGTTGGATGAGAAAACCTAAGGGAGAAAAGGTTTTTCTTTATCAAGTGACCTAAGAGAAGAATCTGCAATGACATGCTAAGCAAGAAGGCTTAAGGAGATCAATGCTTGAAAGGTGAACAAGCAATCAAAGTTGCAAAGTATAAAGGCCAAGCAGAATTGAGGATTGAACATAGATTTGTAATCTGCAAGAAAAGTTGTAAGTTGTATCAGATCAAAGCTATATTGTTACTCTCTAACAATTTTATTAGTTTAGGGTAAATCCTTTTGATTAAGGTTGGCCTAACATTCATTTGTAAATCCTTTAATCAAGTGGCATTCCAAGTGAATGGCCTAAAGTCCTCTAACAAGGCTCACTCCCAACAGGGTGATTGAAATCCTTTAACAGGGTCACATTTAACAGTGTGTATTGTAACCTTTAACAGGGTTCGCCTTTTAGAGGGCATCACTTTAGAAGAGTGAAAAGGAGTAGCATGTTACTGGTGGTTTTTCCCAAATTGAGTTTCTAGGTAAATCATTGTGTCAAGTGTGTTGATGAATCTGATATGTTTCATGCTTTACATTTCTGCAAGTTGATTTGATAGTAACCTACAAGTTTTAGTAACTACATTATCCTATGGATGCATACATGAGTATGCATGTTTTATGGGTTCACTAAGCTGTCAAAAGTTTTATTTATGCATCTAGACCTTGGATGACTAATTCACCCCCTCTCAGTTATTCTAAAAAATTCAACAATTGGTATCAGAGCCATCTACTTAAGAGGACTAGTTTGAAGGTATTAAAAGCACAAAAATCAATTTATCAAAAAGAGATGTACCCAAGCTTAGTAGAGACAATTTTCCTACATGGAAAATCTTGATGAAGTTACACCTTGGAGGACTTGGAGATCATGCACAATCTACCATCTTAGTGGAACATGATATGAAGAAGAAGAAAGAACACTATCAAGCAATGATGGAGATTGCCTTTGGCCTAAGCTATGTTGAATTTGACGATATCAAAGGTTGTGACACTACAAAGAAAATGTGGGATACTCTACATACTATCTATGGAGGAGACAAAAATGTTCAAAGAGCCAAATTTGAGAGTCTCAGAGGTAAGTTTGATGATATGAGAACGGAAGAAGGTGAGAATATTGCTCAATATGTTGCTAGGATAAAATAAGTTGTCAGTGCAATAAAATGAGCTACTAGTTAGATAGATGATGATGCTATGCTAAAAAAAGCCTTGAGAACACTACTTCTTATTTATTCTATTAGAGTTTTAGCAATTCAAGAAATTAGATGTATTCTAGGAAATAATCTAACCCTTGAAGGTCTAGTAGGAAGACTCACTGCTTTTGAGTTATCTAACTTTGACAATTACAAACCTAAGAGTCTTGAATCTACTTTCAAATCTAAGTTTTTATTGAAGGATTCTAATGAGAAGAAGCAGAAGAAGAAAAGAAAAATAAAATGTGTGTCTAGTGAAGTGATATAGATGAGGAAGATATTGAACAACTGGAAGCACTACTGACAAGAAGATTCCACAAAGGTAAAGGCAAGTTCAAAGGTAAGTTACCTATCATTTGTTTCAATTGCAATGAAATTGGTCATATTGTTGGTAGATGCCCAAATAAGAAGAACCATAGAGGTAGTGATAGATAAAAAGGAAAGAAATGCTACATTTCTTAAGGGAATGATTTTAATAAACATGATGATGAAGTGGTGTATATTGCAATGAAGGACAAATCTGATAAAGATAAGGCAACTGCACTTGTGACTTGTGTGAAAAAAAATGATAGATGGATCATTAACATTGGATGCTCACATAATATGACTAGATATAAAAGTAAGTTCATTACCTTAAATTGTTATGATGGAAATAGTGTAAGATTTGGTAATGATGCACCATGTTTGATAAAAGGAAAAGGCTCTATCAAACTCATAGATAAGATTTCATGTGAAAATGCTTACTAGGTTGAAGGACTAAACTACAATTGGTTGAGTGTGTTGCAACTAAACAATTTGGGATACAAGGTTGAATTTTAAAATAAGATTGCTAAGATATATAATACAAATGGGAAACTAATTAGAAAAGGTGATCAAACTAGAAGTAATCTATTCTATCTTGATATAGAGGATGCTACTTGTCTTATTGTAAAATTTGATGATGTATGGCTTTGGCAAAAAAGGTTATGGCATGTTAATTTTGATAGCTTGGTTAGTATTAGTAACATGAAAAAAGTTAGAGGATTGCCTAAGTTGAAGAAGCTTGATAATGTAGTGTGCAAACAATTTCAGCTAGGTAAAATGACAAATTCAAGTTTTAAGAGTAAAAGTTATACCTTTAATGAAATACTAGAGATTGTTCATACTGACTTATGTGGACCAACTGAAGTGCAAAGCTACAAAGGTGATAAATAGATAATGTTATTTGTTGATGATTATTTTAGGATGATGATTGTTATGTTTTTGAAAAAGAAATCTAATGCTTTTTAAATGTTTAAGTGGTACTTGGCAAGAGTTGAAAAGGAAACAAGAAAAAGCCTAAAATGTTTGAGATCTGACAAAGGAGGAGAATTCACATCAAATGAGTTTGAGATGTTCTGTAATGATAGAGGAATCAAAAGATGGACATCTACACCCATAACCCCTCCATAAAATGGGATTGTAGAAAGAAGAAATAGGTCTATAATGGACTATGCTAGAACACTCATGATGGAGAAGAATGTTGCTTTGAAGTACTGGAGAGAAGTTGTAAGCATAGCTTTCTATACTTTGAACTGTGTGCATGTCAAGAAAGGTATTCATTTAACACCTTTTGAACTATGGTATGGATACTCACCTAATTTTAAATACTTTAAGGTATTTGGAAGTAAATGTTACATTCTTAAAGATTTTAGGAATGGTAAACTTTATCCAAAAAGTGAAGAAGGTATATTCCTTGGATACTCCATAAGAAGTAAGGCTTATAAGTGTTTGAATACTAACACTAACAAAATTATGGAAAGTGCAAATGTGAACTTTGATGAATATACAAAAGCACATGAGGTTGAACCTATAAAAAATTCAGAAGAGTACAAATCATTTGTAAACTTTTATGAAGGAATTCCTATTGAAGAAGATGTTGCAAATCAAGTCACAAATGAACAGAAAGATACACTGACTATCGAGTCACATCTTATGAGTGTCAAGTTGCATTCAAGAACCGAGTTTCATTTAAGAATTGAGTTGCATTCAGATGCCAAGTTACAAAATGAAGTAGATGCACATTATGATTCTGAAGTTAGTATACATGAAAGAGATGTTGAGATACCTGACAGAGATGTACATAGTGATTCTAAAGCTAAAAGACAAAATAAAGAAACAAGATCCAAGCCAAGATTGTCCAAATATGTCAAAAGACATCATCCTATTGCTGAAATCATTGGAGATAAAGATGCAAGACCAATGACAAGAAATAGATTGAGAAGTGAATCATGTTTGATAAGAATGAAGGAGCCCAAATCAATAAAAGATGCATTAGAAGACGTTGACTAGTACAAAGCCATGGAAGAAGAGATTGAACAAATTGAGAAAAATAAAACATGGAGTCTAGTTCCTAGTCTAGAAGACAAAAATGTGATTGGCACTAAGTGGGTATTTAGAAACAAGCTAGATGGAAATGGTGAAGTCACAAGGAAAAAAGTAAGATTAGTTTGAAAAGGATATGCACAAGAAGAAGGAATTGACTTTGTAGAGACATTTCCCCTTATTGCCATATTGGAAGGAGTAAGAACTCTACTTGCTTATGCTACATACAAAGGATTCAAAGTCTATCAGATGGATGTTAAATCTACATTTCTGAATGGCATATTAGAAGAGGAAGTTTACATAGAATAGCCAAAAGGTTTTGTTGATGATAACAAAAAGAACATGGTATGCAGACTACATAAGGCTCTATGTGGTTTGAAACAAGAACCAAGAGCATGGTATGAGAGACTTCATACGTATCTTATGAATATTGGATTTGAAAGGATTGATGATAACAACAATCTATACATAAAAATAGAGAAAGGCAAAGGTATTCTATTATCTAAAATTTTTGTTGATGATATAATATTTGGAGGAAAAAATGCTTTATGTAAGGATTTTTCAAATTAGTTGAAGCATGAATTCGAAATGTCTATGTTTGGAGAGATCAATTTTTTTGTGGGATTGCAAGTATATCAGATGAAATATGGTATATACATCACTCAGTCAAAGTATATCAAGGATATATTAAAAAAAATTGGATTAAAAGATATCAAACTGGTAAGTACACCTATGGTGATAGGACACAAGTTGTCAAAGAATGATGATTTTTCTGAAGTGAATCAAATAATATATAGGTCTATGATTGGAAAATTGCAATATGTTGTACATAGCAGACCTGATATTGCATAATCTATAGGGATAGTTGCAAGATTCTCTGTAAATCCTAGGGAGAATTATTTGATGGTTGTAAAAAGAATAATGAGATATTTGAAAGAATCAGAAGAGATTGGTCTACACTACAAGAAGAATGAAAGGTTTGACTTGAAATCCTACACTGATGTTGATTGGGCTAGAAACATAGATGACAGAAAAAGCACCAGTGGAGGAGCACTTTTCTTAGGCAAAAGACTAGTTACATGGAAAAGTAAGAAACAAAGTTGTACTTCACAACCTACTATTGAAGTTGAATATGTTGCTACTATTGTAAATTGCATAAACATTGTATAGATCAAGCAGCTACTTAGAGGAATGAAGGAAGAAATCATAGAACTAGTGATACTTTATTGTGATAATACAAGTGTTATCAATATATCAAAAAATCTATTAATGCACACAAATACAAAGAACATTTCAATCAAGTATCATTACTTGAGAGAGTTAGTTCAAGATAAAGAAGTGAAGCTGGAATATGTCAACACAAAGGAGAAAATTGTTGATATCTTCACAAAACCATTACCTAAGGATGCTTATGATTATCTAAGAGGTAAATTAGGGGTGATACCCCTATCAAAGGGTATTTAAGTAACAAGTGGGCTTCCCTACATCAAACAAATTGATTGCCAAATATTACAAATTGATGCAGAGGATCTTACTGTAGGAGCTGCCTAAAGTAATCAAAGTGTTGAAACTTCAAAATAGTCACAAGAAAGATGATAGAGGGAGAAATTGAAGAAAGTGCAAAAGCCTACAATTGCATGTTTAAAGATGAAAAGATGATAAGTCTTTGGAATTGTTGTCAAAGATTTTGGTGTTTAGTAATAATTTTTTTTAAATTAATTAATGTATGTTGTTTTGGTTTAGAGCATGCCATGGAGCTCCTTCTCTCTTGTTAGAGTTTATCTCTTTCATCTTATCTTCATCTACATGTTTCCTTCTTGGGTTTTTCTTTATATATTCTATATATGTAATGAGGTTTTAGAGTTATTATAGTATAAGTCTAGTATGTTAAAAGTTATGTGGAGGAGTTCTCTGTCTCCTGATAGATTATATCTTATTATATTTATTTTGTTCTTCTTGATCAGCCCATCAGGCATTTATGGGTATATGATTTTATCAATATGGCTTACTAGTTCTGTGATGTAGGCATTGTGTAAGGAATATCCTATTATAATATGGCATCTTAATCAGTTTCTTGAAATTTTAAGTAATTAACATTTTGGGAGACATTATTCATCTTAAATAGGAATAATAGAATTTCTTTGGTGACTTTGCAAGGCTTCCATTAACTAGTATAGATGTTTATTATATGTCTAACCATGTTTATTAATAAGCCAAGAAGGATGGATGAGAGCTTTGCTCAGATTGGGTGGAATGTTAATTCAAAGGCAAGACTCGACAGTATTTTTAGCGAGCATATTTGCTCCTGATAAGTGTTTTTGACAAGATGTAATTAAATATGATGTAATTTGATAGGGGTATGCCCCTTTTATGATGTAACTAAATTAAATGTAATTAAAATAATGTGATTTGACTAGGTTCTGCCCGTTTTAAGGTATAATAATAAAGGATGATTGTCTCGGGCTAGACTCGAGGTTTTCTTCTCCATTCTTTCCTACTAGTGCCCATTTGAATGGAGAATGTTGATATAATTTATTTATTTGAATTAATAAAATTAATCAAGCCCTTGGCCATTTACCAATCAAAAAAAATTTTAAAATAATAATAATAATAATAATGAATAAAAGAATTAATTATTATATGCCTAAAGTTTAGCTTAAGTAGACTAGAGTTAATAAGAAAATATCTAATTACTCTAACACTCTCCCTTAAGATAAACTTAGGGAGCAACTAAAAACCTAGAAACTACTACTTAAAGTAAATTTGGGTCCTGGAAACAAAGCCTAAAGTATGTTGAACTAAGGCGAGTGAGGCAGCTTTCAATTAACAACTCACCAAATCAAAAAAGGGCACTAAAATTAAAATGTGTTGACATCATCAAATTCAATGTACACACCCTACAAAAAGGAATGTTTCCTCCCAGCCAATAATACCTCCATCGGCAAAAACAAAATGGCCCAATAGAATAGCATGTGGTAAACATATTTTTTATATAAAAAATTGTCAAAGCATGGGAAATCTACCTTTAAAACCTTTGTACCATGTCGAAATAAATGACACTGCTAAGAGCCTACCAAATCTTCACCCCAAATGGTGAAATCTCCATGCAAATTGCTGAAAGACCACTGACCATGGGTTCGCATGTTCAGATCAGCTAGACAACCCACATTCTCCAAAATTTTTGGTGTAGGAACCCAAAAAATGTGGGCCACTAAGAAAGTGGAGACACCAAGGAGAAGGTGATGGGTAGCATGACCTACAAACAAAAAACTCAACAAAAAAAAGAAGCCTACATGGATTGGAGTTGGGTTTTTGGGTTGGTACAGACCTTCCCATAAATTTGGTGTAGACATGGTTGAGTTAGTTAATGGGTGGTTCACATGGAATCCAAGGCAGGTATCATTAAAAATACAACTTGTATATGAAAAATACCATGCAGAGGGAGTGATGTGGTACATGGACCTATTGTTTCCATAAAAATCCATACCCGTTAAAAGGGAAAAGACCAAAGGTCCTACATGGGAGGGGGTCTTCAAAAAAGCTATCAAATAGCCTTTGAAAGAGTACCATCAAGCCATGGTTGTGTGAGCTCCAATGCCCAATGAATCACCACAAAAATTGGCCAAATCATTGATTGGCTTAGAAATGCCACCATGGATGGGCATAAATTGTGGGTACTAGATATTTTATATGCGCTCCTCCAAGATGACTAAGTGCCTCCCTCTTTGACCTGCTAACAAGGTGGGAAATCATTACAAACAAGGTCCAAACCACCAAGTGTGATGTGGCAAATAGGGACAAAAGTGGCATGTGAGATCCAAGGATGGAAGCATGGAGACCAAAGTGCATGGACGCAAAATCGTGGACCACCACTTGGGGAAAAAAATGATGTCAAATGGGTGAGCAGGCAGCTTTCCCAAAGCAAATTCATAGACCATGGTGCAAACCTCCTCATTTCCAAGCCCAATCTTGCTTTTCCTTATAAAGAGCGTGTAATGGAAAAATTGCAAGAACTTTTTTATAAAAGAAAAAGAAAATTGGATAATATATTTTTGATAAATAAAATCAAACAATAAATATGTGTCTTGATTTGCATGTCTAGGTCAAAACAATCTAGGTGCAAAAAAAAATTGCCTATGATTTCAACAATGTCCAAATTGGATGTATTTTATATGGAAATGTGGGTTTTCAAGTTCTCTAAGCTCAATGGTGATTGTTTCTTTTTCTCTAAGTGCCTCAAAAATCAATGACCCTCAGATCCAATAAAAAATTGTTGAAAGCTTAGATTTGAAAATTGATGTAAATATAATATAAATTATTATTAATTGTTTTATAATCAAAACATAGTCCACCACTTATTATAAATAAAAATAAGTGAAAGTGGCAAGTTTATCATTTTGGTTAGTGTGGGATGTCATGGAGAGAATTCCTAGAAACTCCTAAAGTCTGTGCATTTTATGTGACAAGTAAAGGAAAGCTACTTGAAGCAGACATTGTAGGGAGAATAGGGGAAGTAGATGAGGAAGAAAAGGATGTCATTTCAATAGTGGAATGTGAAAAGATTAGAGATGTATATGAAGAAAGAGTGTGGGTGAATTTCAGACATTTGGTTGGTTGCTTACATGTGGAAGTTTTAGAAAATATTGCTGGTGGGATTTATTGAAGGTGGTCAATTGATGGGGGTTCTAATATATATATATATATATATAATAAATTAAATGTACATATTAGTTTACTAACAAATGTATTGTCTCTTTTATTTATTTAAATATTAAATATGATATTTTATGAATTATTCATCATACTTATCAAATTCTTAAAAAATTCTAATTAAGTAAAGTAGGAAAGGGCCCAAACCCCTACAACCAACAAACCTACAAGATCATAGAAAAGAATCAAGATTAAAAGTAAGATAGAAAGGAATTCATGAGATGTAAATTCAAATGACTTTTAAATGGAGCCACAACTAGCAAGATCAAGGGTCCAACAACTAAGATATTACATTTTGAATAAAAAGGGGTTTAGGCAGGAACCCTGAACTAGATACCAAATAAAACCCCTTGCTCCATAGAAAGGAGGGGTAGGAAGAAGAACAAAGAGGGAAGGAAACAATAGAAATAAAACTCTAGCTACACCAATAGGCCACAGGAAATCTCTGAAACTTAATGGATAAGATAGAGATCAGCAAGAAGGAAACTTGAAGAACCCAACAAATGAAAAGAGAAAAAGGCCACTTCAAGGGGGGGGGGGGGGAGAGAGAGAGAGAGAGAGAGAGAGAGAGAGAGAGAGAGAGAGAGAGAGAGAGAGAGAGAGAGAGAGAGAGAGAGAGAGAGAGAGAGAGAGAGAGAGAGAAAATAAGGCATCCAACTAGAAACAAACTAGCCACCTAGCATCTATGCAAGGAGGAGCATTCACAACCACATTACTCTTATTACAAACAACAAACCATCTCCAAAGGATTTGCCTCCACCTCAAAAGGAGATCTCGTCTTAAAAGGAAACCATAAAGAAGAAAATAATTGAGAGAACAACCCAACTAACATAAAGAAACTAGGTGAGATCTCACCTCAAGAGAGAAAGGATCTCCCTTTATAAGAGTCATATAAGAAGAAAACTAACTAGGGAAAACCTTCAAAAATAAAGAGAAAGAGAAGGGGAAAACAATCCCTTCATCTAAAAGCCAACCCAAAGATATAAAGGAACCAAGGAGAAGGGGGTAGATCAAAGCCTCCTCAAACCCACAAAAATGAGAAAGGAAGACATGGAATAATAGAAGAGTAAAGGAGAAGGAAAATATCCAACAACACAATGAAAGCCTTACCACAAGGAAATCACCAAATAGGTTCTCCACAGTCTTCAGCTAGAAAACCAAAAAGCACCTAGTGGCCAAACAACATCTGAGAGAAAAGGAAAAACCCTCACAAAAGAGTGAGGAACTCCAAAAACTTGACATCTACATATGAACCCAAGAACCCTCACCAATGAAGGACTTGTATAAAGGGGGAAGACTACCAAATCTAGAAAGAGGTAGGTGATGTAGAAGGACTTAGGTATCCTAGGATTTCTTCACTCCAAATGGTCCTTTGTTTTCTCTAACCATCTAATGGTTTAGGTTCTCTTCTTAATTAGGATCTCCAAGATCCTTGGGATCAACTTCTCCTCCAAGGTATAGTTGATCTTCGTAATATTCCAAGCTTATGAGGTTGAACTAGTCCAACTAGTTGTCAAATACGTAGTCTTCTTTGTTAGACTTCCCTCCTAGAATGCCCAGTCTTTTTCCTAGGATCTCTCACATACTTCCTTAGATTCTTACTAGTCTATTCAACCATTTAGAGACCCTATGAACCTTCACCCACACTTATGGACCCTTCTTGATCTAATTGCCCAAATGCCTATTAGGCCTATTTTCACTGTTTGGTGGTAAAACTCCCCAATTCTCCAAATGACCCCACACAAGACCTTGAGAATCTCTAAGGTACTAATGAATCCTATCATATTCCAAAACCTTAACTCTTGATTGTACCCATAACCCTAATTTCAACTAGGCCCTCGTTTTAAGCCTATTAATTAGGCCTCTTGACCAGTAAGCACAAACAATTCCAAAATGGCCCTCAAACTTAAGTTCTACTCCTTACACTTCTATATCTTGTCAATAAGCTATCTAGGGCTCCCAAAAACACTTTTCAACCTTTTCCACAAGGCTATGGGTGCACATGCCAAAGCATTGTTTTCGCTGTCATGGCTCACCTATTCTTAATAGGCATCCATAGGGCTTCCAATTTGGCCAAGGAAAAACATTGCAAAAACAAAACTAAAAACAAAAACCTTATTTACAAGCTCTAACCCTACTTCTCGCATCATTTTAGATAATTCCATTAGTGGGTTCTTAGGTTAGATCCATTTCTTTACAAATAGCACTATGGCTACCATATATAAACAGTGACCTTCAAAAACTCCTAACTCTACACATCAGTAACTTGAAAGAAAACTACTTAATATGTATGAAAGCTAGTGAAATGCTCTACATTTCCATGGATTATGATCTACTACACCAATCCATACAATCCATACAGCAACAAAGAAAAAACAAAGGTCAATACAATCACAACAGTCCATACAAAAGTACAAAAAACATTAAATGCAAATAAGAGATTGGGCCTCGCAAGTGATCTGAAAAGTGTAAACTTATGTACTCGTTTCTGGGACACCACCCATCACGAAGATCATAACACAAGGATTGGATGAGAGCACAAGCAAAATATAACTCAACTGAAACAAGCTTAGGAGGATAGATGTGGCATGCATCCCAATGCAACATAAAAGTGCAAAATGATCTGACTAGAATCCCAACAAATGATCCAGGTCCACAACCAACATCATGTCAAGAAAACTTGAGAAAATAGGGTGGCACACAAATCAAGGTAAAACCCCAAAACTGGAAAACTTTGAAAATAAAACCCATTTGGTCTTAAGGTGCAAAAGCCACAAAAATCCAATAAAATTTGGGCTCAAACATTGTATGCAAAAATTGCTAGCATAACGGTGTGAAACCCCAAACCCTCATCCCAAAAATAGGGGAAACATTGATACTCAATGAACTGGGCAGAACCAACAAATAAAAATGGAGGGGCACACTAGTTCTTAGCCTCCTAACAAACAACTACCAAAAACATAACCAGAAATAGAGTTGAAACACAAAAATAGGAGAGCCCTACCTAACATCAGAAGGGGCAGAAATAGAAAACAACTAGATAAAATAAATATCTTGCAGAAGCTGCCAAAAATGATGGCAAAACAAGGTCTCCCTGAGCTAGATCCAACGAGACCAATCTTGTAAAGATCCCATGCCCGTAGCTCTCACAAGGAACAAAAAGACAATCCTTTAGAAGAGGATTTTAGAAAAAAGCTCTCAATTTTGTAATTGCAAAAGTGAAAAGTGAGGAATTAATTTCCTCTTTCAATATTTATTCACTTTCAAATTGAATAATCGATTAGGGTAAATAACTTATTAAACTAGTTAGACTTTGAATCAACCCAAATGAAAATAGGCTATTCCAAGTAATTGGAATTCATCTATGGAAAAGCTACTAGAAATTAAAAATTAATTAAATAAAGCATGAAAACCCTTAAACCAAAATCAAAGAAAGCCTTAGCAACTTCATGACAATGTGAAACTCTAAATACACAGACACGTTCACTGATCTAATCACATAATGCAAATGAGTCTGGATTTATCAAATCACTGGAAAGTTTAGTTTAACATTTAAATAAGATACATCGACCATATGAGTGTAAGGCCCACACTTGTACCCCTTTTATAAACTATAAGGAATGAATATAAAGGAAATGATAACAAAAGAATAATGGGTGCACTTATAGATTGGTTTTAAAACATGATGACATAATTTGGAAACATTCAATGGCATGGGAAATTAAGCCTAGGGGCACACACACCTCATAACAAGATAAAAAGGACATTGTTAGAAGTATTACCTTGGTCAATTGATTTGAAAGGACACTAGTTAACAAGTCTACACAATATTGATTTTATATACTAAGATCCATATGACTTCGGTGTTTCATTGTTATGATAGATAAAGATTGTGATAGTATTTAGAACAGTAACTTTGTTATAATTAGAAAGATTAATGTTATACATATCCTAATATTTCAATGTTCTGAATATTCTATGGAAATAATTAGATGGAAGTTAATTGAACATGTTAATCTAATTAAGAGATCTTGGATTATTCTGCACTTATCTGCACCCCGACCTGTTATAGCCTAGATGTTTTATGTACATTTTGATATTTGGGACCTTGATATTTTGACAAATTTAGATAGATAGTGGATTTTCCTTATCTATGGATTTGATACTATAGTAGCGTCTTACATGGTTATATGCACAAAGAAACCTATTATTGTATAGGAAATGTTTGAATATATTTGGGTGTAGTTTTATGACATGATATTATCAAATTTTGATGTAATGCAAAATGTTAGTTTGTTTCTGAAAATTTTCAGTGTAAGGATGAATAGTAATTTTATTATGATGCTTATGATATACAAATTTGGATACATTAACATTTTGAGTGGAATAAATTGAAGGTGTAAGAAAGGATATTTAATTTGAATTATACTCATATGGATATTATTGTTATTTGCATTTATGTCATGTATGTTTATTTGATTGCTTGGACTACTAATGCTCGAGTTTGATGTGTAGGAAGAGGAACCATTGAAAGTTAACAAGGAAACAAGGTATAGACACATGTTTAATGACTCTACCAAGGTGAATCTTTGTAAGATTTGTAAACCTCATTGTGATGTGCTTATTTCATGAACGTGTGATGTATGTGTGTGGTATGTTTCTCATGTGTAGATTTTGAATGTGTTATGGGTGATTTTTTAATGCATTTTGTGTGTGTCACTTGACACTTGTACTTGTTATGTGAAATGACATGTTATTCATCAATAGATAATGTGGCCACCTTGTTCCATGTTATATGCTTCAAGTGAGGAATTTGATTATTGCCTTAGTTAGAAGAGGACAAGGTTGTCACCTTTGGAAAATAAAATTTGAAATTTGAATTACCTAGCTTTAGGAGGGTCATAAAGTAACTTTAAGGTAAATTGTGATTAAAATTAACCTTACCCATGTTAGTACTATAGGTTAGGGAGTTATTAATGACCTCTATGGTTTCTAGTGGACCTAGGAGACCCCATGAAAATGACATTCTTCATTGAATCCGAAAATAAGAGGGTTATACATAGAGGCTTGGCTAAATTTAACCTCACTTGGCAACTCTCTACTTTTAGAGACTAATAGGGTTTGAAGAAGGAGGAGGGAGCTCTACCAAAATTATTCATTGCCTTGCTTGGAGGAAGGTTGGTATCATGATCCATGAAGCTTCTTCATTCTGCATGTAGATTAGAAATGGTGTTCTTCATTTCATGGTGGAATTGTGGTGTCATGTGGTGTATTTGTGAATAGAGCTTTGTTGTGTGTTGCATGTGGGTAGTGTTGTGTGAGTCTTTCTTGATTTTTTTGTTCATATTATATGTCTTGTGAATTGGGTGTGAGGCATCACTCACCCTTGGGAGGGAAGAGATGCCTGGGGTGAAGGGGTTAGTTGGGCTCACACATGGAGTTGAGGAATCCTCCCTTGTGTGGAGATGGTTGTATATGTTCTATGGAATGTGAATGATCTTGGTCACTTGCATCTTGGGAGGCATAAGGAGGTATGTAGAAGGGAGAATGTTGATTGCCTTGAAAGGGCATTTTGATATTGAAAGAGATGTGTATTTTGTGAATAAAGGCTATGTAAATCCTCCTCATGATGAGAGCCCACCTTCACCCCATTCTTGATTCCTTTGTTGAATCTTTTTGTAAAGCCTTGGGATGGGATGTGTTGAGAGTATATTGTATTGTAATGAAGGTATAAACTCCACTTATTATGTGAAGGAAATTGTATTGTGAGAGAGGTGTGATTGTTTCCATATCACGTGAAGCATTATGTATTATAAGAGTATAGTGATTGTTTGTAATCCTAGTGTCCATAGAAAGAGAGAGGCTTGATTATTGCATGATAGCAAATAACTTTCTTTTGTATATTCCATTTGATGATTTTCTCACTTCAATATTTTTATGGTGTTGATTCCTTAAATATGCTTGAATTAGAATGTGCTAAGGAAAGAAATTTTGTATCATAATTTACCTTGAAAAAAAATACAAAATTGAATACTATCATTTGATACTTTTATCTTCAATAACATGAGAATATGTGAATAGCTTGATGCTTAGTGTTGAAAGCCAATTAAAATGAAGGTGTTAGTAATGACATTGGTAGAAAACTTATGTTATGGAAAAGAATGGCATGCAATATAATTTTAGTTTCCTCATACTCATGAGTTCTTTTGTAAATAGATTTAGTTAAAACATGATCATTACATCATATTAGTTGTTGTTAAAAATAGAAAATGATAGTGCACAATATGTTGATATACTAGTACTAATCCAACTTAAGAAATCATAGGAATTACATGAAAGTGTTAGACAAATAAGCTAAGTTCAAATGAGACCTGTAGGTGTAAACTTAGGCTCTGGAAAATGTATGGAAAATAAAATAATGTTCATTGTATTACAGTTCATTAAAAAAATAGCCCCCTGATTATAATACTAATATCTTGAAATATTGATGAGTTAGGAAGGAAAAAGGTTCATTTCAAAAAAGACTTTCATTTAATAATGTCAGATGGAGATACAGAAGGATGATGACCTCTACCTATGATAAGACGCACGCAAAAAAAAAAACAAGAAAAATATATAACCAAAAGAAAGAAGCATACACATATATTTATGGTGGGAAAGAATTATCAAGGGAGAAACATTAATGAGTGAATGACAGACCACTTATTTGAATATTCCACCCAAACTAATTTGCCTGCCCACATACTTTCCTCTCTTTCAAAGTAAGACCAAAAGAATTATTTACATTCCAAGCATTTAAACAATAATAAAGAAGGAATGTTCTCCTAAGCCACCAAGTAGGAGTTGCTTGGGTAATTATTATGCCCGTGGCTAAATAGCAGAGGATTTGCACTGGAAGTGATATTTTTTTGAATTAATTAATTAATTTATATATCACATAAAAATTCTTATGCGATTTATAAATTAATTAATTAATTCAAAAAACTATCACGTCCAGTGCAAATCCTCTACTATATAGACATCTCCAATTATTATGGTCTCTAACTCAAGTCAGATTTTCCCTTCCTAGCGCAAAAATAAATGGAAATGCAATATTATCCCCAAGAGTCTACCTACCCACATGTGGATGAGGAAGGGGTGACTTTAAGGGGGGAGAAATTCACTTAAGAATTTTAAAACAGTAGTTGAATTTTTTAAAAAGGTCGGTTGCTATGGTTTTTGTGTAGATCCCTTGGGAAGTGGGAATACCCACACCTTATGCCAACAACCCTTAGGTAATGGAAACTCATGCCCCACACATAATGTGGTGGGTGTCTCATATAACCTAGGCCACTTCCTAGGTTTGGGATAAGAAATTTGTGGGAATTTGTGGAAGGGTTAGGAAGTATAAGGGTTAAGTGGGTTCATTAGTCTTGTTTTTTTTTTTATTATTATTGGTCATAACTACTAGGTGAGTCAAGGGTAGGGTAGATTTATATGGCCTTACAAAATATTTGATGATGGTATAAATGGAGCTGGTCATTGCTTACAATAGACTTAGATGTAGTAGTTAAACTAATAATAAAATTAGGAAATTACTAGAAATTAAGATAAAATATGAGTAATATGTAATGCCCCGCCTGGAGATCCTTGGAAACAAAGATGAAATACAAGCCAAGAATTTTTTTTTACAAGTATGAATGCACATGACAACATCATACAGGGATCACAATGATCACAACGGAAGACTTCACCACCATCCCGACAACAAATGAATCTCCAAACGCCACTACCAAACTGACACACACAAACAAAGCCAACAACGACAACGCACATGATGAGGGCACAAGAAACAACCACTCATCGACAAAACACCAAGCTGGGGTAAAATGCAAAAACCTAAAATTTGGCTAAGCCTGAAATCCTGAAGCCCTGAAAATTGGCTAAGTCTGAATTTCTAAAGCCCTAAAATTTCCTAGAATCCATAACTTATCTCTAAGAGGTCTGAAACCTATCTCAAACGATTTGTCGCATATATTAAAATATATCTTAAGTATAAGAAATTAAATATTCATCCATAACTTATCTCTGAGAGGTCTGAAACCTATCTCAAACGATTTGTTGCATATATTAAAATATATCTTAAGTATAAGAAATTAAGAAATTAAATATACGTCAACTTATACTTAAATGATATATTTTAAACCCCAAGAGACTAAAACAGAAACACAATAACTTGATTTCAAGAGAAATCGATAGAATTCAAAATGCAATAGCATAGGGTTGAAGAATGCCCAAAAGGGTATCCAAAGCCACTCTCTAAAAGTTTGAATCATGAAGAAAAGTGCCCACTAATGGCACGTGCAAGTTTTTCACAAAAACCATGCAACACTTTTTACTAAGGGAGGGCGACACTTCTCCTTAAGGCGTGCAACACTCTTCCAGTGTCATACGACATTTCTCAAGAAGGCTTGCGACACTTTTCAACATCGTACGACATTTCACAAGAAGGCGAGCAACACTCTTCTAGTGTTGGATGACATTTCTCAAGAAGGCCTACGATAATTTACAGTGTCGTATGACATAGTTTGCATGGGCGTGCGATACTTTTTACATTGTCACACTATGCTGAACAAATGTCACCCATAAAAAACAAAAAAACACTTCCAAAACTCAGAAAGGCAAAGAATAGACCAAAGAACCTCCACACTGGGGAGTACCGGATCCACATAGATCGAGGGGTGAACACTCGAATGCAAGAACAACATAGAAAGAAGAACATCTATCCATCTAAACTACAGCAGAAAAGAACATACAAAAAGCAACAACTGAACAACCAAACTAAGTGTGCAGTTTCTCCCAACCGTCAATAGCATCATAAGACCATCATGGGTCCTAGCCATCCCCCGCGTGTAACATCCCAAGCCACCGACCAAATCGTTAGTACTATCATAATAGGGATGTCACTACTAAAACATGCACAATAACATCATAAGAAAATCTAAAATGCTAGTGATAACACATAAGATAATCCTATAGTAGATAACATCACCTATCACATGCTAAACAGCAGTAAGCAACAGATATACTACTAAATCAAATCACATCATCTAATCATATGCTAAACATCATGATAAGGGAATGCGTCAAGTAAACTAACATCATCTAAACATGATATACAAGCATCCCAATGAAAGCATAAATCACAAGAAAGCATACTTTGAAACTCGAAGTACCAAGTGAAAACATCTAGCAACGGTCACACTAGGACAAAAGATCATCTCTGCACACCGATCCCTAGCAGTGGTGAAGCTAGCTACGCCTCCCAACCACGTGGCACCCATAGGTCCACACCCACCGTGCTGATGGAGATAATGATCCAACCACAAACACACATAAAACACAACATCCATGGCTAACACTCATGCCAGACAGTATGATGGCTGCAACCAAGAACCTAAGACAATGCAAGGAGTACAGGTCCTAGTCAGACACTCAATAGGCTGCTATGTAGGGACTAGCATCATGGAGAGTCGCTTGGCATCGAAAAGCCCAATCTTGGATCGTGCATTTCAACTCCTCAATGGAGGTCCCTGCACACACATTTTATTATCTTAAGTTTTTATTACCAGTCACACATTTTCTTTAATTATCACTTATTTAAAACTTCCTCTGCCAACCCTATGGGACTAAGGTCGCCAGGTTGTGAGATAGAAGCCCCCTCCATATGCTACCCTACCCTGCCCATGCTCATCCTACAACAAGTGACCATGGGCATGCATACTCCCATCCCAACCCCAATGATCATAACTTCTGACAAATCCATGAAAGATCGAGCCTCGCAAGTCACCCAACAAATGTATGCGTACGTACTCGTGTGTGGCGCACCACCATCACGAAGATCATAACACAAGGACAGGAATGAGAACACAATGCAAAACAAAACACCCAACTGAAAGCAACTCAACAGGACAGATTCTACATGGATCTCAAAGCCAATAAAACCATACATCATGAAATCACTCAACCGACCTCAATTCGAGAGTATGGATTCTACACGAATCCCAATGATGCAATAAGACCAAACATCATAAACTCACTCAACCAGCCTCAATCCGAGAGTATGGATTCTACACGAATCCTAGCATTCACGAAACAAAAACAAAGGTCCAAAAGAAACTATGACAGGTATAAAATCACTCAACCGAACACAATGTCAAGAGTACGGATGCAACACACATCCCAATGCAACATAAAAGTGCAGAAGTGGTTTGACTGATATCCAAATGGATCATCCAAGTCCATGACCCACATTGTGCCAAGAAAACTCAAGAAAATAGGGTAGCACACAAAACGAGGTAAAAACCCCAAATTTTAGAAAAAATTCAAAATTAAAACCCATTTGACCTTTGGGTTCAAAATCCCAAAAAATCCAAAAATAAATGGAATCGAACACCGTATGCAAAAACAGCCAGCATAACGGCGTAAAATCCCAAACCCTCATCCCGAAAAATAGGAAAATGTTCATACCCGCCCAACCGAGTAGAACTAGCATACAAAAATGGAGGGGAACACTAGTTCTCAGCCTCCAAACAAATGACTACCAAAAATAGAAGCAAAAATAGAGCAGAAACAATAAAACAGGAAAGCCCTACCTCATAGCCAAAAGGGCAAAATGGGAATCTGAACCAGAAAATAAAACGCCTGCAGAAGTGGCTGAAAATTTCAGCAATCCAAGGTTTCCCTGAGCTGGATCCAATGAGCCCAACCTCGCGACAATCCCACTCCCGTAGCTCCCACAACGAACAAAACAATAAATCCTCATGAAGAGGATTTTGGGTTTTACTCTCCAACTTTCCAATTTGAAAGTGAGAAGTGAGGAATTAAATTTCTCTTTGGATACTTGTTCACTTTTTCGGTGAATAATCGATTAGGGCATTTAACCAGCCAATCTAGTTAAACCCCGAATCGACCCAAACGAAAATAGGCTATTCCTATAAATAGGAATTCATCTATAGCAAAGCTACCAAAAATTAAAATAAATCAATTAAAAAGCCCAAAAACCCAAAAACACATAAATCTCCTTAATAACTTTTGCGACAATGCAAACCTCTAAATGCACAGACACGCTTACTGGTCTAATCACATAATGCAAATGAGTTTGGATTTAATAATCACCGAAAGGTTTAATTTAAACATTTTAATAAAGGATACGTCGACCATACAAGGACAACATTGGTAAAATATGAATGGTTGAATCACTAACTCCATGTGCCACTGCTAAGAATATAAATCCTGCACACTAAACAACACGATCAAGTGCAAATGCATATAATAACATAGCCGAAGCAATAATGCATTAATTCACCTAATTTAACTATTTATTTAATTATATTAAAATAATCTATTTGCATCACTCACGTTCGCATAAAGCATAACAATGCAAGAATGAAGTAAATAACCATAGCATTAATTCTATCACATAATAAAATCAGAGGTATGTCCAAATACCAGATAACCAGATATCATCATAAAAACACACTGTCATCTCAAAATGGCATCATCATGCAATATGATTAACTAAATAGCATAGTAGTCTAAAATCTATGATACTAAAATCAAAGAGTAACATTTGACCCTCGGGTCATCTCAAATGTAAAACATCACATAAGAACATATATCTCTCAGATCAAAAGAAAACAAGGTAATGTTCGCAGCACATAACCAAATAATCACACAAGAACAATCCATTTAATTACTTACGCATTTAATAATGATTGATTACTCTACATTAAAAGGGCATTTAAAACACATAAGAAAACACAGTCATAAACATGACTAACCACTGCTATAGGAACCTAGTCCAGTGTAGCATGGTAATAGAACATAGTGCAATCTCTGCACAAATCTTAGGGTAATCATGGAACAACCTCATGATACCACATCAATCCTAGTAACCACTGGCACAAACCTTAGTGAACCAAAAATCACATCATAATCTCATAGATCAGTCAAAAGCATAATCAAAGCAACTAATACAAAAAACATAAATCCAAACACCTCGATGGTGTAGACCACTCAGGGTCACAATCATGATCCATCACAACAAAAGATCAGCAAGGTTGCATCCATCAGGACAACTTACAAAAGTCATATGGGAGAGGCACTACATCATCCCCCCCAAAGACTAGGCTTACTCCTGGAAGCCTACAATCCAAGAATAGAAACCAAAACACACCAAAAACAAAATCAAAAGTGAGCAATAGGAATGACTCAACAACTCTCTACAAGTCAAACCCAAAACATTCCAACATTCTCAAACCATCACGTTAACCCCCAAATAGGTTAACCATGAGAGAATGGGTGTCACACAGACACAAGGTCCTCCAACAAGGAACCTTCTATGCACTAGGAAGAACCCAACTAGCCATAGAGTCAACAATACAAGGTAAGGAAAACCCTCTCTACCTCGTCAATAGGTGCCCAACTACAACATGCACCAACTACAAGACCACAAACAAGGTCAAAACAAGACACACTTCCAACAAGAGTTGGAATCATGGGGATAAACCATCCCAAAATTCCCAAGAATAATATCATGTCACACATGATCATTCTGGAATCCACGTAAACTCACCCTTAGAACAAAGAGGATGAAATTTTACCAACAAAAGGATACACTCCAAAGGACTACTCACCACCAAGCGTAGGAGCACGATGCCTCACCATGGCACAAAAGCTCAACTACCACTGGAAACTAGGGTAACACAACCCAACCAGACAAGATATCACCTTCTCACAAGGTTCAAAGACTTTTTTCAGTGGACACAATCATGTAATGTCTGCATACCAACTCACGAGATGGTAACATGTGTCCAACGATACCATGTCCCTCTAGCACCATGCTAGGAAAACTACACCCAATCTATAGCTAAACTCAACCTCTAGCCTCAAGTCAACGGTTAAAGAGAAAACTTGACTGAGACAATCCACATGAAGATATAAGCTTAGGGAGAAGGATACTACAGTGTATTAGGACTGAGAGGGAGTCTCTCTCAACCTCTACACTAAATCAGCCCAAGATGTGTTAGGGAACTCACGATTTCCCCAACCATCAACATACTCACAAGAGAACACTAACTGAGCTAGTGGCATAGCCACACTAACCTACTCTCACAAGAGAGAAAAGGATACAGAGATGCGCCAAAGACAACATCCAGAAAGGAGAATCTAGACTCATCAAAGAACTGAGTCACTCCCAAATGACAAGGCAACATCATCCAAGAGCAAGGAATACTCACAAACCACACTACACCTCACAAGGGCGGTTCAGTGCAATAGGAAACATAAAAACACAAGCACGAACCCCAACAGGTACCTAGTAGATTATGAAGACAAGATAACTCTTCCATTAAGAATAACATGAAGAGTTAAACTTCTCCAATGGCCATAAATATGATATGTCATGATTGAATTGGCCTCTACTTGAAAAGGTACTTGGAACAACAATCAGCAACTCCAGAAGCCATAGCTTCACATCCAAACTCAGATTGGCTCCACCCAAAAGCGTGAGAAAGACAATGACAAAAACAACAAGAAGATGGAGCTTTGAGAGTGCTAAGACCCAAGATTTGAGTCACCACTCAAAACAAAACCAGAAAGGCAAAACAACAGTCTTGGTAACCAAGACAAGCAATGGACAACACGTCCAACACCACACAAGAGCACACATGCCCAAACAACATATGACATGGAATGAAAGGTAATCCACACATTGAAACCATAATTACTCATCTTTCATAATTTCATTAATTAAACATAATATAAGCACTAATGCACAATGAAAATGAAAGGTTTTTTCAAGCAAGGGTTCAAGAGACACTTTCCTTAAATCAAGTACATATCTTTCAATTTCTTTCAAAAATAACATTCCATTTACTCATCTTTTAAACCATCCAATTACAATAACAACTTTAAATCTAAAAAAGACACACTAGCATGTTCTCCATGATATTATCCCTTAAACGTACTACCAGAGGTTCGAGATGAACATGGTAGAGTCACAACACACAACTGGGCAGCAGTAAAACACATCCAGAATAGTCATCATGAAACATAATCCAAAAATCCAAAATGGGAGAATTATCAATTCCAATAGTAAGTACCAAAAATAGCTCATTTCAACAATAAGTCAAATGTGACAATTGCCACAAAGAGAGCGATAGATAAAATTTGATGACTACTCCAAGAGAGGAAAATACTGAAAACCAATGCTAGCCCAACAACATGAGGAAAGTACCTCCAACCAAATAAAATAAGGTATCGAACAAATGCTAAGGAATACATCATCCTAGCAATGTTAGAGAACACACTCACACACATCAAGTAGTATACCATCAGTAACCTCATGCATATGCAGACAACAATAATTTCCATGCAATGCAACATTTAGATATTCATATATCCAATACAATTTTCCATAAGCTTAAGAAGTAATTGAATTGGGGACTTAATTCATTAACCCAAATATATAATGCAAACCTACTACTTTGCAATGATTCACAATAAACACTCATTTTCAATGAAAGGAACCATTTCATCATTATAACAACCAAAAAAAAGAATCACAATAAGATTCATTCATTTACTTACAATTAGGAGAAAATAGGGAAACAATGCACCTACTCCACAAGGAGAACAAAAAGAGGCACTCAAAGCCATCAGATGGACACCAATCAGTGGTTCCATCCAAAAAAGGTCACACAAGCAACCAAACAAAGAGGCACATCAATTTCGCTCACAAAACCAGGAAGACTTCCTTCTCCTCACATAGATCTAGTTGCATCTACTAGACAAGCAGGTCCATCACAAGTAGATACCAAAGCAACAAAGATCACGAGTTCTCACCAAGACACTCACTCTTAACCAACGCAACAACAACTACATGGGCAACATAAACACAGAGATCCCAATGTTTGAACATGGGCTCTAATACCAGATGTAATGCCTTGCCCGAAGATCCTTGGAAATAAGGATGAAATACAAGCCAAGAATTTTTTTTTACAAGTATGAATGCACATGACAACATCATATAGGGATCACAATGATTGCAACAGAAGACTTCACCACCATCCCAGCAACCAATGAATCTCCAAATGCCACTACCAAACTGACACAAACAAACAAAGCCAACAATGACAATGCACATGATGAGGGCACAAGAAACAACCACTCATCAACAAAACACCAAGCTGGAGTAAAATACAAAAACCTAAAATTTGGCTAAGCCTGAAATCTTGAAGCCCTGAAAATTGGCTAAGTCTGGATTTTTGAAGCCTTGAAATTTCCTAGAATCCATAACTTATCTCTGAGAGGTCTGAAACCTATCTCAAACGATTTGTCAAATATATTAAAATATATCTTAAGTATAAGAATAAATGATATATTTTAAACCCCATGAGACTAAAATAGAAACACGATAACTCGCCCGCTAATTGCACGCGTAGGTTTTTCACAAAAATCGTTCAACACTTTTTACTAAGGGAGGGTGACACTTCTCCTTAAGGTGTGTGAAACTCTTCCAGTGTCGTATGAAATTTCTCAAGAAGGCATACGACACTTTTTAGCATCATACGATATTTCTCAAGAAGGTGTGCGACACTCTTCCAGTGTGGTACGACATTTCTCAATAAGGCGTGCGATACTTTACAGTGTCGTATGACATAGTTTGCATGGGCGTGTGATACTTTTTACATTGTCACACTATGTTGAACAAATGTCGCCCATAAAAAACAAAAAAACACTTCCAAAACTTAGAAAGGCAAATAACAAACCAAATAACCTCCACCGGGGAGTACCGGATCCACATAGATCGAGGGGTGAACACTCGAGTGCAAGAACAACACAAAAAGAAGAACATCTATCCATCTAAACTATAGCAGCAAAGAACATACAAAAAGCGACAACTGAACAACCAAACTAAGTGCGTGGTTCCTCCCAACTGTCAATAGCATCATAAGACCATCGTGGGTCCTAGCTATCCCCCACGCATAACATCCCAAGCCACCGACCAAATCATCAGTACTGTCATAATAGGGACGTCACTACTAAAACATGCACAATAATAGCATAAAAAAATCTAACATGCTAGTGATAACGCATAAGATAATCCTATAGTAGATAACATCACCTATCACATGCTAAACAACAGTAAGCAACAAATATACTACTAAATCAAATCACATCATCTAATCATATGCTAAACATCATGTTAAGGGAATGCGTCAAGTAAACTAACATCATCTAAACATGATATACAAGCATCCCAATGAAAGCATAAATCATAAGAAAGCATACTCTGAAACCCGAAGTACTAAGTGAAAACATCCAGCAATGATCGTACTAGGACAAAAGATCATCTCTGTACACCGATCCCTAGTAGTAGTGAAGGTAGCTACGCCTCCCAACCACGTAGCACCCATAGGTCCACACCTGCCGTGCTGATGGAGATAATGATCCAACCACAAACACACATAAAACACAACATCCATGGCTAACACTCACGCCAGACAGCATGATGGCTACAACCAAGAACCTAAGACAATGCAAGGAGTACAGGTCCTAGTCAGACACTCAATAGGCTACTATGTAGGGACTAGCATCATGGAGAGTCGCTTGGCATCAAAAAGCCCAAGCTTTGATCATGCATTTCAACTCCTCAACGGAGGGCCCCGCACACACATTTTATTATCTTAAGTTTTTATTACCAATCACACATTTTCTTTAATTATCACTTATTTAAAACTTCCTCTACCAACCCTATGGGACTAAGGTCACCAGGCTGCGAGATAGAAGCCCCCTCCATATGCTACCCTACCCTACCCTACCCATGCTCATCCTACAACAAGTTCCCATGGGCATGCATACTCCCATCCCAACCCCAATGATCATAACTTCTGACAAATCCACGAAAGATCGGGCCTTGGAAGTCACCCAACAAATGTACGTGTACGTACTCGTGTGTGGCGCACCACCATCATGAAGATCATAACACAAGGATAGGAATGAGAACATAATGCAAAACAAAACACCCAACTGAAAGCAACTCAAGAGGACACATTCTACATGGATCTCAAAGCCAATAAAATCATACATTATGAAATCACTCAACCGGCCTCAATCTGAGAGTATGGATTCTACACGAATCACAATGATGCAATAAGACCAAACATTATGAACTCACTCAACTGGCCTCAATCCGAGAGTATGGATTCTAAATGAATTCTAGCATTTACGAAACAAAAACAAAGGTCCAAAAGAAACCATGACAGGTATAAAATCACTCAACCGAACACAACATCGAGAGTACGGATGCAACATGCATCCCAATGCAACATAAGAGTGAAAAAGTGGTCTAACTGATATCCAAACAAATCATCCAAGTCCACGACCCACATTGTGCCTAGAAAATCCAAAAAAATAGGGCAGCACGCAAAACAAGGTAAAAACTCCAAATTTTAGAAAAATTTCAAAATTAAAACCCATTTGACCTTTGGGTTCAAAAACCCAAAAAATCCAAAAATAAATAGAATCGAACACTGTATGCAAAAATGGCCAACATAACGGCGTAAAATCCCAAACCCTCATCCCAAAAAATAGGGAAATGTTCATACCCACCCAACCGGGTAGAACTAACATACAGAAACGGAGGGGAACACTAGTTCTCAGCCTCCAAACAAATGGCTACCAAAAAAAAAAGTAGAAACGGAGCAGAAACAATAAAATAGGAAACCCCTACCTCACAGCCAAAAGGACAAAAGGGGAATCTGAACCAAAAAATAAATCGCTCGCAAAAGTGGCTGAAAATTTTGGCAATCCAAGGTTTCCCCAAGCTGGATCCAACGAGCCCAACCACGCGACGATCCCATGTCCGTAGCTCCCACAACGAATAAAACAATAAATCCTCATGAAGAGGATTTTGGGTTTTACTCTCCAACTTTCCAATTTGAACGTGAGAAGTGAGGAATTAAATTTCTCTTTGGATACTTATTCACTTTTTGAGTGAATAATCGATTAGGGCATTTAACCAGCCAATCTAGTTAAACCTCGAATCGACCCAAATGAAAACAGGCTATTCGTATAAATAGGAATTCATCTATGGCAAAGCTACTAGAAATTAAAATAAATCAATTAAAAAGCCCAAAAACCCAAAAACACATAAATCTCCTTAACTTTCGCAACAATGCGAACCTCTAAATGCACAGACACGCTTACTAGTCTAATCACATAATGCAAATGAGTTCGGATTTAATAATCACTGAAAGATTTAATTTAAACATTTTAATAAAGGATACGTCAACCATACAAGGACAACATTGGTAAAATATGAATGGCTGAATCACTAACTCCATGTGCCACTGCCAGGGATATAAATCCTGCACACTAAACAACACGATCAAGTACAATTTCATATAATAACATAGTCAAAGCAATAATGTGTTAATTCACCTAATTTAACGATTTATTTAATTATATTAAAATAATCTATTTGCATCACTCACGTTCGCATAAAGCATAGCAATGCAAGAATGAAGTAAATAACCATAGCATTAATTCCATCACATAATAAAATCAGAGGTATGTCCAAATACCAAATAACCAGATATCATCATAAAAACACACTGTCATCTCAAAATGGCATCATCATGCAATATGATTAACTAAACAGCATAGTAGTCTAAAATCTATGATATTGAAATCAAAGAGTAACATTTGACCCTCAGGTCATCTCAAATGTAAAACATCACATAAGAACATATATCTCTCAGATCAAAATAAAACAAGGTAATGTCCACAGCACATAACCAAATAATCACACAAGAACAATCCATTTAATTACTTACACATTTAATAATGATTGATTACTCTACATTAAAAGGGCATTTAAAACACATAAGCAAACATAGTCATAAACATGACTAACCACTGCTACAGGAACCTAGTCCAGTGTAGCATGGTAATAGAACATAGTGCAATCTCTGCACACATCTCAGGGTAATCATGGAACAACCTCATGATACCACATCGATCCTGGTAACCACTAGCACAAACCTCAATGAACCAAAAATCACATCATAATCTCATAGATCAGTCAAAAGCATAATCAAAGCAACTAATACAAAAAACATAAATCCAAACACCTCGATGGTGTAGACCACTCAGGGTCACAATCATGATCCATCACAACAAAAGATCAGCAAGGTTGCATCCATCAGGACGACTTACAGAAGTCATATGGGAGAGGCACTACATAATAAATGTAGGTGCTTAAAACATAACTAGTATGGTAATAAATAAATAAATTAATACAAGCAAGGAATAAATAAAATAACTATATCAACGATAAGTTAAGTGGAGATAATCCTTGGGACTAGATGAAAATTTAAGGAAAACAAGTATATATGCAATAAATTTTAAAATAATTTAGATATTCTAGGAAGTATTGACCAGATCTATATTGCTTTAGATTGTTGCAGCCTAGAAGCATAGAATGAATGATAGTTTCATGATCGGAAAGTAAAGGTTATTTTTAGGAGATATGGGTGAACCCCAAATTAATAATAACCATAATTGGCTATGAACAAGAATGAAACTATTAACATAAAGGAAAAACCAAACGTAACGAGAGTTAAAATAAAAGTGAGGAATTCTTTTGCATTTCTCTTTCTAGGGCTCCTCCATTTCTTTGACCCAATTTGGGAATTATGCTCACACATCATAATGCTTCATACTAAGAATAGGTATCCATAGCATCTCAACGTAGTTTAGTTTCCAAAGATTAGCAACTGGGTATTCCCTCATGAGGAAACTTGAATCCAGATTTTGAGTATGATAGTTCATTTCCTTATCTTTGTTCTTCATTCCAAGGTTAATTATAGACTATGACCTTTTCCTTACCATTAGTTTCAAAAAAAAAAAGTGTGTGTTGCCATGTAAATTATGGGCATGACAACGAGGATGACATTCGTAAAATATGAACAACTACTAGGGATATAACTCCTACACACTAAAACACATGGACAAGTGCAATTACATATAATAACATAGCCAAAGCAATAAATGCATTAAATACCTAATTTAACCATTTATTCAATTATACTGAAATAATCCATTTACATCACGGACATTCACATAAAGCATAATGAAGCATTAAATCCAACATATAACCAAATCAAAGATATGTCTAAATACTAGATAACTAGATATCATCATAAAACATATTGTCATCTCAAAATGGCATCAAAATACAAATATGATCAACTGTACAACATATTAGTATAGCATCTATGATATTGAAATCAAAGTATAACATCTAACCCTTAGGTCCTCTCAGATGTAGAAATAATAACATGAGAACAAGTATCTCTCGAATCAAAATATAACAAGGTACAAAGTACAAACATGAGAGGCACTATAGTTCTTCAAGTTTCCTTTTTGTTGATCTCTATCTTATACACTAAGTTTTAGAGGTTTCCCTTGGCCTATTGGTGTAGTTGGAGTTTTTATTTCTTTTATTGGCTTCCCTCTTTGTTCTTCTTCCTACCACTCCTTTCACTAGAGCAAGGGGTTTTCTTTCGTATTTGGTTCAAGATTCCTGCCTAAACCCCTTTTTTATTCAAAATGTGATGTCTTAGGTGCTAGACCCTCAGTCTTGCTAATTGTGGCTCCATTTAAAATTCATTTGAATTTACCTCTCATGAATTCCTTTCTGTCTTACGTTTAATCTTGATGTTTTTCGATGATCTTGCAGGTTTTTTGGTTGTACAGGTTTGGATCCTTTCCCACGTTAGTTAATCAAAAAAAATTTAAGAATTTGATAAGCATGATGAATAATTCATAAAATATCATATTTATTATTTAAACAAATGAAAGAGACAATAAATTTATTAGTAAACTAATATATACATTTAATTTACTTACTATAAATATATAAATATATATTTTATATTGATATAAATATAATTTAACTATTAATAATCATTTTATAACCAAAACATAGTCCACTACTTATTATAAATAAATAAAAAGTGAAAGTGGCAAGTGTATCATTTTGGTTAGTGTGGGATGTCATGGAGGGGATTCCTAGAAACTCTTAAAGTTGGTGCATTTTATGTGGCAAGCAAAGGAAAGCTACTTGAAGAAGACATTGTAAGGGAGAAGTGGGGAAGTAGATGAGGAAGATGAGGATGTAATTTCAACATTGGAATGTGAAAAGATTAGAGATGTGTATGAAGAAAGAGTGTGGGTGAATTTCACACATTTGGTTGGTTGCTTACACGTGGAAATTTTAGAAAATATTACTGGTAGGATTTATTGTAAGTGGTCAATTTGATGGGGGTTTTAATGTCATGAATAAGAGTGTAGAGGATGCTTTTTATAGAGGAAAGGGGTTTATAGTGGAAAAGAATTCATTCGAGGAGAAAGGAGTGGAAAGTGGAGTTGTGAGAAAAAAGGAGTCAACCATTTTACTACAATCCTAGAAGAGAAGGAAAGATAAGAAATTTCACTCAATAAAATGATGGAACTCATTGTAGGTTACCAACAATCTAGAAGGGTAGTCCTACTACCTAACTCCACTTTGGAAGCAATGATCACAAAATTTCAAACCTAACATATTTGAAACATGAACACTCGAACAAATTGATAATTAATCCTATGCAAAGTATTTTTAATTATAATTATAATTTTATTTTCTCTAGTTTTTCAACATCTTTAAACTAAGTAAACATGATATGGACATCCATCCATTAGAAAAGACATTGTATTTACAATTTCCCTAACAAGCATAATGCAAATATAAAAGCACCTCAAGGAATGGGAAATGGTTATATAAATTTGCCAAAATTTTAACTTCATCAATATATGCTATTGAAATAGGTTACGAGTATGTGTCAAAAGAGGTCAAGATGAATTATGAGTAGGGACTTTAAATTTTTGAAGCAATACAACTGCATATGTGATAAAAATGCAATAAAGATATGATATTTTAAGATGCAAGCCACTTTAAAAGAAAAGCCAATAGAGAATAAAGAACCATATGGCATTTTCTATGGAAATGAAGAGGTAAATATTGGTCCAAAGAAGAGGTAAATTTTTTCCCTATAAGAAAAATATAGATACACAAAATTGCAAACATGGTGAAGACCAATGATTGGTAGTACACCAATTGTGTAACTATAGAAAGAAAAAAGTAGAATGTTGCAGATAAAATGAAAACTAAAATTATTATCGATTGGTTTCAAGGGGAAGAGGATGTTGAGAAAAGTGTTGTTGATTAAATCTAGCTACACTGCCAAAACTTCAAGTCACCAAATTAGTGGCAATTAGGGACAGATTTTCTTCAATTAATGTGTTTGAGATTTTAATCATCAATGTTGTTGAATAGAAAGTTTACAATTTGTGTAAGCTCCCATAAAAAAGGGCAATGTGTATTGGGAGTGATGAATAAAGGATCAATGTTTTAGAGTGTGAATATTGTGTTATTTTTTAATTTTTGCTTTTGTTTTGTTTCCTCTATTTCAGATTATTTCCCCTATTTTATATTCTACAAACACAATGAACACATTATTCAATTCTAACACTCATACGCTGCCATGCAAGGTCTTCAGTCTTCTAAGCTAGGCTTTGGAGTATATACATTATAGAGATTAAACTATTTTTATTAATTGATTTCTACAATCTTTAATAATAGTTTTGTTTAATAATTTAGTTTCATCTCCTTGTAGCTCTATTATTCTCTGATTCATAACATTTCAAGTGTGATTCAAAATATTAATTTAAAAAATAATATACAATCAAATAACTAGAAAACAAATTATTGAACTAATCTTATTTTTCACTTTCTAATTTCTTGTGAACACGTTACTCAATTCAATCACTCATATGCTACCATGCAAGGTCTTTAGTCTTTCAAGCTAGGCTTTGGAGTATATACATTATAGAGATTAAGCTATTTTTATTAATTGGTTTCTACAATCTATAATAATAGTTTTGTTTAATAATTTAGTTTCATCTCCTTGTAGCTCTATTATTCTCTAATTCATAACATCAAGAACTAATCTTATTTTTCACTTTATAATTTCTTGTGAACACGTTATTCAATTCAAGCACTCATACGCTACCATGCAAGGTCTTCAGTCTTCCAAGCTAGGCTTTGGAGTATATACATTATAGAGATTAAACTATTTTTATTAATTGGTTTCTACAATCTGTAATAATAGTTTTGTTTAACAATTTAGTTTTATCTCCTTGTATCTCTATTATTCTTTGATTCATAACATTTCAAGTGTGATTCAAAATATTAGTTTAAAAAATAATATACAATCAAATATCTAGAAAACAAATTATTGAACTAATCTTATTTTTTAATTTATAATTTCTTGCAATGATTTGCAATGACTTTCTATTATTTTATTTTTCAAGATTAATTTTCAATTAAATATGATAATGGAAGACTTGTAAAATAATTTACATAAGATGGAAAAGAAGGGGAATGAAAAGTTCTTTTAGTCTAAATTTATAACCAATCTTAATTTATTTGACCTATTGAAACTTAGGAAGAATGAGCACAAAATAATATGATTTACATAGATTAATTATTAGCATGGACATAAAAGAATATATAGAAAATTGCATAGATTTTATGTTGATAAAGATGTGTTTGGTTTTGCTAATTAAGGAGGGAATTGTTATGAGAAGTAGACCTATTCACATTTTTTGGTCAATACCCAATTTTGACTAAGATCAAATATTTAAAGACTCCAATATCCCTTAGAAGTTTGATAAATTTATCATGAATTTTGGCCTCTTAAAAGATGGGGACTATTGTGGTGTTATTATAATGGTTGAGTAGATTAATAGATGGATAATTGTAAGGACTACCCCTGCAAAACCAATGCCATATCAGCAATCTCCATAAAAAGCAAAAAAATCAACAAGAGTCAAAATCTTTTGAATATTGACCAATCAACATTATTTGATTTAACTATCATTAAGTTTAGCAAAACTAATACATATATGTATATGCTCAAATTTAAAGAAAACTTAATTTTGCTACCAGATTACCAATACCAAATACCAGATACCAGATGGTCCAACCATGATGACCAATGTTGAAATGAGCTCCAGAACCTATCTAAGAATAGAAGGGCGAGAATACTATAGGAGTGCTTTAACACCCTACCACAAAGTTGTTAAGCTTCCCCAGAATCTTTCCTAACATGAAAGATACCCAGCTCGACAATGAGATAGTTTAAACAAGTAAAACTTAGAGGAGTAATGGAATTGTGTCGTTAAAATAAAATCATGGTCTAAACACCATTCAGTAACAACATGGATAACAACATTACTATATGAAAGAAACTCATTAACATTCCTTAATCAACATGTACAGATCTATTTTCTATTACATTTGTATTTCCACTATGCACTACCAACATATGTGCATCCTTTCAAAATAAATGTAACACTTAATGCATTCATTTTAATCTATGCAATTAAGTATAATGCCAATTCTAACAGGTCGTTAAAATCTAAATAACAAGGAGATGTTGTCAAAGTTCCTCATGCCTCTCATAATATTCTTGAGTAATAAATAACAAGGATTCATATCATTCCTTCCTAACTTATTAGATGGAAGCATACTTTAAATTCCTAAATCATTATGAGCTTTCATCCATTTGAAATAGCATTATTCCAAAGTAAAAACATGTGTAAGCTACAAAAATCTCAATGAAATAATCTCAAAATTTATAACAACTCTTGGTGAGCTACAATAATCTTAATGAAATGAGACAAGGTTCACAAGTTTTAGATGCTAAAAGTAACATATCTAAATTTAAAAGCACGTTTCCGAACAAAATTCAAAGATTTAACTATTTCACTAACTCAAGAGATTGTTATTGTCGACAAATGTATTTGGTAATAAATAGCATTCATGCAATAATTTCATGTAAAATTGTTTCATTTGATAAAATATTGAATATTGAGCATGATTCCTCCCATCAATATATAGATAATTATGGCCCTATGAAAATGCAACAATCATTATCCACAAAATATAATGATTTCATTTAAGATTTAAAAAGTTATACAAGGATGTATCTTGATTTCACATAAAAGATATTTAAGCAATAACTCAACTCGTTACACACTACTCCATAAGGTAGTAATAAGGTTGTAAATTTCTCCATTCATTTTCAATGTAAGCTAGAATAGTAACACCCATTCATAATCTAATGACTTTATTAAAAATACATCACTCCTATGTTCCACAATGAGAGCTTCATTTCTATGTTGATGACTATTCCTTTATTGCTATCTTATTTTGCATCACTCATTAACAGGAACTTTCTTGAATTTAGAGTTTTATACATGCCATTCTAATTGGTAATTTACATGTAACAACAATTACATAGTCTACTCAAGCATGCAGTCACAAACATGCAGAAATGCTCAATACATAAGCCTATTTGTTTTTAGATGATTTATATCTAGATTAAAAGAAAGGAAGGAAATAAATTCACTTGACTCTATTAACTTGACTAAACCTATAGCTGCAATTCCACAAATTAGATCTTATGGGTGTGCCCAAAACCAAAGCTTGAATTAAATTGCATCTACTATTTTCCTAATTTAACTCTTTAAAATAAATTTAGAAAGATGATTCCCATTTCTATTGTCTTCTAGGCACCGAATAAACATTCTAACTAATTTTATACTAAACCCTTCCATTACAAATTGTTTAGAACAAGAATCCATCACTGTCAACTAAGATCATAAACTAATGTAGCTCAAACTTCATGATGTAGAGATAAATTCAATGGAAGCAATATCAAAAAGGAAACAGCACGAGCAAGAAATATATATTAAAATTTCTTCTTAATTAATTCTTCAAATGAATAGTAAATACATTTGCTCTCCTACAAATTTCTTCTTCTATAATTTCATATTCTAAAGACTTTCCCTAAACATAAAACTCTATTTATACATGCTAAGATGGTCTACAAAAAATTCTAGATTATTACAAAATAGGAAAAGCAGTCTATAGAATACTCTAGATTGATATAGAATGGGGAAGAATGACCCCACAATGATCTATACGAATCCCAAGAAAAAAAAATCTTATCGTAATGACAAAATTAGGATAAATTATTCATTTAGAAATCACCTCCAATATATTTTATATGTGTGCTCCTGCACGATATTCCCCAAGAAATTTTATCTCAAGCCCACTTGAGATGAGCACTTGTAGAGTGGTACCTTGCTTCTTGATATCTTGTTCATTCATCCACATAGCATTTGCATCCAAATAACCTTTGAGTTTTACCAAATACTACTGGGACTCCTTTCCTCTTCTCTATTGTATGACTTTGGTGGCAAGTATCCTTTCTAGCTATGATGTATGCTTAAATGGTAGACATTGAATGTCTTTTCTATCAGCAATCTGTCATGTATCAATTTCTTCAGTGGTTGCTTTGAATGGTGTGAGGTCTTCTATGTTGAAGATGGGAGAAATGCCAATCTTAGGTGGTAATCGAATCTCATAAGCATTTGTTCCAAACTTCTTCAATATTTGACAAGGACCTAGTTTTCTCAACATAAGCTTGCTAGATTTGCCTTTTGGTAGCCTCTCTTTCTTGGGATTTTCCCATACTAAATCTCCCACTTCAAATTCTAAGTGTCTCCATTTCTGATATGCATGTTTCTTATACTTGTAAGAGGTTTGTTGCAGTTGTACTTTGACTTGATCATGGATTTCTTTTATGGCTGTAGCAAATTCTTCTCCTTGGGCACTAACTTGTTGTTGTGAACTCATATCTCTTAACTGAAAAATCCCTCTAAGATTAATTCCATATACCACTTGAAATGGTGACTTTCCTATACTTCTATTGATGGAGTCATTATATGCAAATTCAGCTTGGGGAAGGATTACATCCCAATTTGCTGCATGTTGTCTTGTGAGTGTTCTTAACAACTTACCCAAAGTTCTATTAACTACCTCTTTTTGGCCATCAGTTTGAGGGTGGTAGGCTGATGAGAATGATAAATTGGTTCCAATTTTCCTCCATAAAGTTCTCCAAAATTTTCCTACAAACTTCACATCCCTGTCTGAAACTATGTTGAGAGGTAGCCAATGAATCCTTATGACTTCCTTAAAAAAGAGATCTGTTATATGAGAAGCATCATTGGTCGACTTACATGGTAATAAGTGAGTCATTTTGCTAAACCTTTCTACTACAAAAAATACACTATCATGCCCCTTTTGTGTTCATGGAAGCCCCATTACAAAATTCATCATTATGCTTTCCCAGAGTCTAGATGGTATTGGCAAAGGTTGATAAAGCCCTGCATTTGTAGTCCTTCCTTTGGCCCTTTGACAAATAAGACATGTTTCCACAAAGTTTCTAACATCAATCTGAAGTTTAGGCCAATAGTAGTACCTTCTAACCAATTCTAAGGTTTTATCCAAACCAAAATGTCCACCCATTGTTCCACTATGCTTCTCTTTGATAATGTTTGTTCTCATAGAGCACCTGGGTACACATAGTTGTCCTCCTTTGAAAAGAAGTCTATCTTGTATCAAAAAATCAGGAAAATCAGCATGGTACCTTTCACCAAACTCCATACATACCTTGTATATGTTGCCAAAATATGGATATGCTACATACATTTCCTTGAGTGCTTCAATTCCCACACTTTCTAGTTGTATCCGAGAGACAATCAGATTCCTTCTACTAAGAGCATTAGCAACCTTGTTTGATATGCCCTTCTTATTCTTGATGGTGAAGGTATAGACATGTAAATACTCCACCCATTTCATGTGCCTATGACTTAATTTGTCTTGGCTATTCAAAAAATTGAGTGCTTGGTTATCGGTATATACAACAAACTCCTTTGGCAACAAGTAGTGTCTCCATCTTTTGAGAGCTTGAACCAATGCATACATTTCTAGGTCATATGAAGAGTATTTATGCTTGGCTTCATTGAGTTTTTCACTTGAGAAAGCCATTGGTTTTCTTTCTTGACTAAGAACTGCCCCTATAACAACCTTGCTAGCATCACATTCTACTTGAAAAACTTTGTTAAAATTAGGTAAAGAAAGAATTGGCTACTCCCTAACCTTTTTCTTAAGCAATTCAAAAGCTTCATTTGGTGATTGACTCCATCCAAACTTACACTTCTTTCCTCCTTTAATAGTTTCTAACATAGGAGCACATATATGACTGAAATTTCTTATGAACTTCCTATAAAATGTAGCAAGACCATGAAAACTTCTAAAATCTCCAACTGTTCTTGGGGGTGGATAGGATAGCATAGCACTTACCTTATCTTTATCCATCTTTAGGCTACCTTGGGAGATCACAAAACCAAGATATGTCAGATCATCTTGCATGAACACACACTTTTCCAAATTTATTACCAATTTCTCCTCATGAAGTCTTCTCAAAACCATGTCAATGTTCTCTAGGTTTTCTTCTTTTTTCTTGCTGAAAATTAATATATCATCTAAATATACTATGATGAACTTGCCATTGAAGTCTTTGATTATTTCATTCATAAGTCTCATGAAGGTACTAGGAGCATTAGAGAGTCCAAATGGCATTACCTTCCATTCATATAATCCATCATTGGTTTTTAATGTTGTCTTCCACTCATCTCTAGCTCTTATCCTTATTTGATGGTACCCACTTTTTAAGTCAATCTTGGAGAAATACTTTGCACCTCCCAAACAATCAAGACAATCTTTAACTCTTGCCATTGGAAACCTATATCTAATTGTAATCTTATTAATGGCTCTAGAAACAACACACAACCTCCAAGTTCCTTCCTTCTTGGGTGCCAAAATAGCAGGTATAGCACATGGGCTTAAGCTTTTTGTAATCAAGCCAAAAATGAGTAACTCCTTTAATTGTCTAGCAATCTCTTGAATTTGTTGTGGTGTCATCTTGTATGCAACCTTATTGGGTAAAGTAGCTCCAGGAATAAAATCAATACAATGACTAATGTCTCATATAGGTGGTAAAGACTTTGGCATACCTTCTGAAATCAAACCTTCATATTTATCCAAAAGTTCTTTCACTTCATTAGGAATTGTCTTCTTTGTATTAGCCTCCTTTCTATCATTTCCAATGGGTTCTTATGGTTGTGGGTTAGGCATCAAAAGAAAAGGCTTAGGTTCATCCTTCATGTCCTATAAGAATTCCTTTTTATCAACCATCATAATTTTGGCTTCTTTCTCTTTATTTTCTTCCACTTCCTCATGATCAACAAATGAAATCAATCTAATCACTTTTCCATCCTTTTTGATGGTGTATATATTGAGTTTTCCATCATATTGTGCTTGCAAATCATACTGCCAAGGCCTACCAAATAATAGGTGGCATGTATCCATGTCAACTATATCACACAAAATTATATCCTTATAGTTTCCAATCTGAAAATCAACCCATGCTTGCTCATTTACAAGAGTTTTTTGACCCTTTGTTAGCCATGAAACCTTATACAGAAAAGGATGAGGTATCCTCCTAAGTTTTAACTTCTGAACCATCTCAAGAGAAACTAAATTTTTAGTAGATCCTAAGCCAATAATAACTTTACATACCTTACCTCTGGATTTGCAAGCAGGCCTAAAGATAGTTTTCCTTTGTGGTGGTTCCATGGTAGTAGGAACTTTCAAAAGTGTTCTTTTCATCATTAAACTTTCTCCTCTTTCAGGTACATTATCTAAGTTAGTCATCTCCTTCTCTTGGTATGTATCATCTTGTACCAAATGTGTTCCTTCACCTTGTGAACTTGAACTTTCTCTATCCGGACACCTAGATGCACAATGTCCCTCCTTATTGCAATTGAAACAAATAATCGAACTTGCCCTTCTACCACCAAATCTACCTCTTGAACTACTTCTTCTACCTCTGAAGTTACCTCTGAAATTTCCTTCCCTTTGACTTGTTTCTTGCTTTATCTCTTTATGATCTTCATGGTTTTGTCCTCTTCCTTCAAAATTTCCTCTTCCCCTTTGATTTCTTCCTCTTCCTCTAGTACTTTGTTCTTGCCTTCTTTTTAATTTGGCTTCCACATTCAATGCCAGTTGATAACATTTATGTACTGTATCAGGACACAATAAATTAAGTTCTTCTTGAATGTTCAACCTCAATCCATTGAGATATGTAGCAACTTTTACACTTTCACATTCACTCTACTTTGCCCTTAGGCTTAGTTTTTGGAATTCTTTAGTATAGACAGTGACATCTAGCTCCTTTTTTCTTAAACTTTGTCTCCTTTGATGAAGTTGGATTTCATAATCCTCAGGTAAGTATGTTTCTCTCACCTTGGCACACATCCTTTCCCATGAAGTTATCATGTTCTTACCTTCTTTGACCCTTTCTCCTTGAATGAAACTTGGCAATTTTTACCTTATCCTTCTCTGCTATATTTTCACATTCAAAATGGTTGTTCAAGGCTTCTATCCAATCCACAATAGCATCAGCATCCATCTTTGCCAAGAAGATGGGTAGGTCACCTTTGGCATCCTTCTTACCAACTCTTTCAAGGGCCTCTATGAAGTATCTCTAGTTTGTAGGTAAGTTAACCACCTCCTGCTCAGGGGTATCCTCTTCTTCCCCTTCTTCCTCTTGCTCTAAGGAAATCTTTACCATCTTTTCCATTGGCCCTTCATCTTCTCAAATTCATCTAATAACCACTTATTGATTTTCTCATGTTCTTGCATCTTCTTTTCCAATTCATCATTGGTGACCATGTTTGATGTTTTAGCTTTTGACTCTGATCTAAACATAAAATCTAATTGCCATAGGAGCTTTTCCCAAGCTCTGATACCAAAAATGATGCAAAGATAAATTCAACAGAAGCAATATAAAAAAGGAACCAACACTAGCAAGAAATATATATTAAAATTTCTTCTTAATTAATTCTTCAAATGAATAGTAAATACATTTTCTCTCCTACAAATTTCTTCTCCTATAATTTCATATTCCAAAGACTTGCCCTAAACCTAAAACTATATTTATACTTACTAAGACGGTCTAAAAAAAATTCTAGATTATTACAAAATAGGAAAAACAGTCTATAGAATACTCTAGATTGATATAGAATGGGGAAGAATGACCCCACAATGATCTGTACGAATCCCAAGAAAAAAATCTTATTGTAATGAAAAAATCGAGATAAATTATTCATTTAGAAATCACCTCCAAAATATTTTATATGGGCACTCGTACACCACTGCAATTTGTTTTTTTTCTTTCTTTCTTCAGCGATAAATATGAAGCGTTCAATCAATCAAGCTAGAATAACTCAATCTTAATGATATTACAAATTTTTGTCCTCATTTAATTCACCAAAGTCAACAGAATCTCAAAAAGAAAGATTGCAATATGGCATGCACTTACCTGGCACATGACCATTCATATGACCGCCAAGAGCTTGACCCATCTTGAAACTTCTGCCACAAAATTGTGTTCATCTTCCACTTTCTCTTTGAAATAAAAAATTATCTATTATGGTTCTCCTCCAGTCAGTTCTTTTACTGGGCAAAGTAGAAAAATGGCAACAGATGTGAGCTGCAATTGCCTCCTTCCAAATGAATATGATGAGCTGCATCTTATAGGGTTATGGGTGTGCAGAGGTAAAGAAATTGATAAAGATAAAGGAGAGCATTTCAATTGTCTATAGTTAGCCATACACAGTGCTATTTTGGCTGAGAGAATTCTTCTTATAGTGGTGTACATACAAATTTAAAGTGAAGATTGAATGTAGTCATTGAAGAACTATCTTGATTTACATTTGCTTAATTTGCAGAAGTAGGCCAGGATTAAAAGAGCTACTCTATTGGAAAGCTTTGGATTCCTATTTGCAAGACATTCTTAATTTAAAAAGATGGAAAATCTAAGCTTTTGATATATTGACATTGGAAATGGTAAATAAATAACAAACTAAGGGTCTTCTCAGTTCCATCCCAAACCATGCAATGGAGTCCTACAATCCAAGCCATGCATCCTACAATTATAGAAAAGCTTCTAGATTTTTTGTGTAGTCCTGATGGATAGTCAGCTTAACAAAAGTGAGAAGTAAAGGTTTTTTTTGGTTTGAATGAGGATTTTTATGGGAAAAAATAGTAAGCCCTCCAAAGGCTTGGTAATGATAAGGTAGACAAGAACAATGAACAATTAACAACTTTCTGTTCAAATTTGTAACTGATTCCTTTAAACCCTCACGTCATTGCTTATAACGAATTCGCTATTAATTTTCCATTCTAATTTAAGTAAAATATTTAATTACTTTAATCTAAGAAAAAATTTAATACCGAGTTATTCAGTGACTCAAAAAGTGGGTTGTGACATCCTTCCCCCCTTAATTCGTCCTCGATGCTAGGTCAATATGTACAAATACAATCAATGAGAAATCAAGTAAATAATTTGAATTTAGTCAAACTTCCACTGTTCTATGATTCAGACACAACATGTGCTTCTATTCAGATTTTATCATAATCAACAACATAACATTTCATATGAATGCATTCTAATACAATCAACACACACAAACATTCATAAGACACTATTTTTTAAACCCAAATTTAAACACTTATTTGAAGCAATCAATTCTAGAGAGAAAATAATACATTGTATATAATCACATGTACAATAATTATTTCAAGAACCTTTTTCTATGTGAGTGTGTGAATTCCATTACCATTCTATAGTTTTACAAGGTTAGACTACCTCTCTTCGACAATATTCCCCCTTTCTAATGATGTGTCGTTCCCTCTATTCATTCATAGGAACAACATCAAATGTCAGTCCATCATATATCATAAATCAAAATCAAATTTTCCAATGAAATGTAAAATCAAATACTTCCTTATCTCAAGAAGTCTCAAAATTTGTAACATATTGCCTCAAATTCACATGATATCACACACATACCTATGCACTTACCATACCTTGGCATCACCTATCGATTTTTCCTTGCTAGTAGGTACTTCTTATCCACATCCTCCCATACTAATCAGTATCTCAAGGAGATCAACTCAAATATTAGGAGCCAAAAATTTTATTCAACTTTATGACTTCTTAACTCATCTTTTAATCACAACTTGATCATGAGTAACATAAATAATTAGCCATTCATACCATGTGTACCATATGTACCATACATACCATCTAACATGTGGTGCTTGCTAAGTGAGTAATTGTCTACATTAATAGATTAGTTCCCATGAAACATTATCAAGTAATGCAATCCCATTACATCTAACTCATCCTCATTTGAATCATTATGAAATATAATGACATGAACATATAACATCTTTAATGTAATCATTAAAATTTAATCATCATTATGCATCTAAATGCTTGCATAGTTGACATCTGAATGTATTTACATCTTAATGTGTCATATAGTTCCAAATTAACAACATACGTTTAACCAATATCATAGAAAGTTCAAGGATAGAAAGTCACACAATCAAATGTGTTAGGTAACATTAACTCAAGCTCTACATCAATAGATAATTCAACCAAATCCCAAACACACATGTCAACCAAAGGGTCTAAGTCTATGTTGAACACCATATTGACTAGGAGTCAAACAGATAACTCAAGATGACTACATCGTTGATCATTATGCATTGACCAAATTGACTAAATAAAAAGGAGTCAACAACTTTCTATAAAATAGAAGTCACATGCATGGTGGATCATCACATATAAATAACACCTATGCAAAAATATTATCAAAGTAGATAAATCAGGTATCTATTCATACAAGTTCGCATTCTCATACGACAACCACATATCCATATACTTGCCACATAGGCCAAAAAGTCAAGTTAGGGTAGCCAAAAACTGACTACACATAGTTAAATCAACAAGTAGAAGCAATATCTTCCAATTAATTATGCAACTTCATTCTAATTTCCAACTCACACGTCAAAATGATAGGTATAATAATAATTTATACTTCATAAACCAACTATCGACCAAATTGTCGAGTACAACATATCATCACACGAATATTCCATACATGAATATATTTAATAAGTTGACCTACATGTTAAACTTCATCATATGTAAGAACCATGTCCTACTAAACAATTGACACATTATCAATTGCAAGGATACATAAAATAATCAAGCAAAAACCTAGTTTTAATAGTTGACAACTATTTCATTCACCATGTTCACAAGTTATCAAATAATTATGCATTTAAGAATGTAACACATGACATTATCCAAGGATGCTAACCTACATGCCATCCATCCATCAATGCATGATTTAATAAATACACTAAGTATAATTTAAAGCATCATCCCTCAATGGCATCATAGAAAATGTCGACCTACACGTCTGTCATGGAACAATAAGCACATCATACAAGTACAATATCGTCTATCATATGATCAACACCATTAAGTACATCATCTAGGTATGCTCACCAAACACTTGCAAGGATCAGTAAATCCAATTTTTATCAATTTAGTGACCTTAGGTCCTCAAGCCCATCTTGTCACCATAGTGTGCTTAACCAACATATAAGAATGTGTTGTGATGTATGACCTTCATGCCATTAAATCGTCACATAAAATATGGTTTGGTTCGCTTTAATCTCACCAACCATGGAGTGAATACTTCCCCCAGGATTCTTCCTAATACAAAGAATTCCCCAACCCTGGCACGAGAAGCCTAGATTCCCAGAACAGGATGGATCAGATGGATCTAGTGCGACCATGAAACATTTCTACATTGCAACCATGTGCCTAATAGTCTAAACATAGAATGTAGCCAAGAAATAAAAATAAACTACACATCTACACATATGTAGTAAAACCAAATAAGCATAACCATGCACACATATGCAATATCTGGAAAGCAAAATGGCTTGGCCAAGCACTTTAAAAATTCCAAATTTACCTGTAGAAGAAACAAGAACAACATTTATCCATTCTACAAAATTGGCAGATAGAGAGACTAAACATGAAGATATCCATCTATATGTCCCATATTCACTACATTACACCTAACCATGAAGGAAGATATACAACAATTTTTGTAGTACGAGTATTACACTGGTAGGTAGAGTGGAAAATGAAAGTAGCATTTCTACCCTTCCCTGTCTGTCCACATTTGGCACCCACACCAAAAGTGTAAGCTTTCCAAAAAAATAAAAATAAATGCAAAAGGAAGAATGGCATGTTCTTCACAATCTACTCCCTCATACAACCTATCAATGCTCTACAATGAACATCATAGATGACATCGCTTCCAAATCACAGGACTAGCATCATCAAAAGTATGCACACACACCCTAGCCACCTTAAGATCAAAGAAATCTTGAAAACAAGATTCATAATTCTCAAGTAAAAGTCCAAAAAAGGAGATATAAAATCAAAATAAAAGTGAACAAGAGTCACAGTAATTAGGTTACTTAAGAAATTGGTGGCTTGGTGGTCACAAAGAACATAAAAATTTCAAGCTAGTCCTTCATCACGTCCAAGTTCATGAAATCAAACATAATAAAATGAAAACCCAAATCACTTAAAGCACAATGACTCTCACTAGTCGCCAAGAGGGAGTAGATGTTTAACGACACCTTGCATACAAGGGTCGCTAAGAACTTAACCAATCTTCTCATGCATCACATGTAATTTATCTTGTTAATGAAATCCATGTTCTTCCCACTTATTATATTAGGTTAATCAATGAACCTCATGAATTTTGCATAAAATAGAATTAAATTCTTGCAGCAAATGTGCATCACATGTTAAAATAAAAAGAAATTTTTCATTGCTATCACAAGCCAAATCTTCATTCGGTACGCTCTCATAGCCTAGTGTAAAAAGGCAACCATCCTTTGACTATCTCAATAGTTAAATTTTAATACTCCAATGCACATATTATACCATCACATGGTTTAAAGTAAATATAAGCATAAATATATAAAATACACAATTTACCAATCATTCCATAAACTTTCCATTTTGACAATTGTTTAAGGAATGCAAATTTTAACTCAAATCATGACATGCAAAAGGAACATCATATCCTTCTATGTCAAAGTAAGCATAGCTAAGATGCACAACATGAAACCTATGTCATCAACTCGTACAACCTAAAGGAAACAAGTTGACTTATAGTTGTATGTTTAGCTTAGTGAACTTAAGCCCCAAGTGTGGAACCAAGAGCTCTGATACCATATGTAAGGACTGCCCTTGCAAAACCAATGCCATATCACCAATCTCTATAAAAAGGAAAAAATTCAATGAGAGTCAAAGTCTTTTGAATATTGACTAGTCAACATTAATTGATTTAACTATCATTAATTTTAGAAAAACTGATACATATACGTATATGCTCAAATTTAAAGAAATCTTAATTTCATTACCAAATTACCAATACCAGATACTAGATACTAGATGGTTTAACCATGGTGACCAACGTTGAATGAGCTCCAGAACTTGTCTAAGAACAGAAGTGAAAGAATATTGTAGGAGTGCTTTACCACCATACCACAAAGTTGTTAAGCTTGCCTAAAATCTTTCCTGACATGAAAGATGCCCATCTTGACAACGAGATAGTCTAAACAAGTAAAACTTAGAGGAGTAATGGAATTGTGTCTTTAAAATAAAATCATGGTCTAAACACCATTCACTAACAACATGGATGAAAACATTAGTGTATGAAAGAAACTCATTAACATTCCTTAATCAACATGTACAGATCTATTTTCTGTCACATTTTAATTTCCACTATGCACTACCAACATATATGCATCCTTTCAAAATAAATGTAACACTTAATGCATTCATTTTAATCTATACCATTAAGTACAGTGTTAGTTATAACATGTCGTTAAAATGTAAATAACAAGGAGATGTTATCAAAATTCCTCATGCTTCTTAAAATGTTCTTGAGTAATAAATAACAAGGATTCATATCACTCCTTCCTAACATATCAAATGGAAGCATACTTTGAATTCCTAAATCATTATGAGCTTTCATCAATTTGAAATAGCATTATTCCAAAGTAAAAACATGTGTGAGCTACAAAAATCTCAATGAAATAATCTCAAAATTTATAATAACTCTTGGTGAGCTACAACAATCTCAATGAAATGAGACAAGGTTCACAAGTTTTAGATGCTAAAAGTAACATATCTAAATTTAAAAGCATGTTTCTAGACAAAATCCAGAGATTTCACTATTTCACTAACTCAAGAGATAGTTATTTTCTACGAATGTATTTGGTAATAAATAGCATTCATGCAATAATTTCATGTAAAATTCTTTCATTTGATAAAATATTGAATATTGAGCATGATTTCTCCCATCAATATATAGATAAGTATGACCCTATGAAAATGCAACAATCATTATCCACTAAATATCACAATTTCATTTAAGATTTAAAAATTTATACAAGGATGTATCTTGATTTCACATAAAAGATATTTAAGCAATAACTCAACTCATTACACACCACTCCATAAGGTAGTAATAAGGTTGAAAATTTCTCCATTCATTTTCAAGGTAAGTGAGAATAGTAACACCCACTCATAATCTAATGACCTTATTAAAAATACATCACTCCAATGTTCCACAATGAAAGCTTCATTTCTATGTTGATGACCAGTCCTTTATTGCTATCTTATTTTGCATCACTCATTAATAGGAACTTTCTTGAATTTAGAGTTTTATACATGCCATTCTAATTGGTAATTTACATGTAACAACAATTACATAGTTTACTCAAGCACGCAGTCAAAAACATGCAAAAATGCTCAATACATAAGCCTATTTGTTTTCAGATGATTTACATCTAGATTAAAAGAAAAAGGAAAAAAAGAAATTCGCTTACTGAACCTATAACTGCAATTCCACAAATTAGATCATATGGGTGTGCCCAAAACCAAAGCTTGAATTAAATTGCATCTACTATTTTCCTAATTTAACTCTTTAAAATAAATTTAGAAAGATGATTTCCATTTCTATTGTCTTCTAGGCACCGAATAAGAATTCTAACTAATTTTATACTAAACCCTTCCATTACAAATTGTTTAGAACAAGAATCCATCACTGTCAACTAAGATCATAAACTAATGTAGCTCAAACTTCAATTTGTTTTTTTTTTCTTTCTTCAATGATAAATATGAATTGTTCAATCAATCAAGCTAGAATAACTCAATCTTAATGATCTTACAAATTTGTGTCCTCATTTAATTTACCACAGTCAATAGAATCTCAAAAAGAAAGATTGCAATATGGCATGCGCTTACCTGGCACATGACCATTCATATGATCGCCAAGAGCTTGACCTGTCTTGAAACTTCTGCCACAAAATCATGTTCATCTTCCACTTTGTCTTTGAAATTAGAAATTATATGTTCTAGTTCTCCTCCAATCAATTCTTTTGTTGGGCAGAGTAGAAAAATGGCAGCAGATGTGAGTTGCAGTTGCCTCCTTCCAAATGAATACGATGAGTTGTATCTTACAGGGTTATGGGTGTGCAGAGGTAAAGAAATTGATAAAGATAAAGGAGAGCATTTCAGTTATTTGTAGTTAGCCATACACAGTGCTATTTTTGCTGAGGGAATTCTTCTTACAGTGGTGCACATATAAATTTAAAGTGAAGATTGAACACATTCATTGAAGAACTATCTTGATTTACAGTTGCTTAATTTACAAAAGTAGGTTGGGATTGGAAGAGCTACTCTATTGGAAAGCTCCAGGTTCTTGTTTGCAAGACATTCTCAATATAAAAAGATGGAAAAACCAAGATTTTGATATAGTGTCATTGGAAATGATAAATAAAAAACTAAGGGTCTTCTCGGTTCCATCCCAGACCATGCAATGGAGTCCTACAATCCAAGCCATGCATCCTACAATTACAAAAAAGCTTCTGGATTTTTTGTGCAGTCTTGATGGATAGTCAGCTTAACAATAGTGAGAAGTAAAGTTTTTTTTTGGTTTGAATGAGGATTTTTATGGGAAAAAATAGTAAGCCCTCTAAAGGCTTAGTAATGATAAGGCAGACAAGAATAATTAACAATTAACAACATTTCATTCAGATTTGTAACTGATTCCTTTAAACCCTCACGTCATTGCTTATAACGAATTTGTTATTAATGTTCCATTCTAATTTAAATAAAATATTTTATTACTTTAATCTAAGGAAAAAATTAATATCGACTTATTTAGTGACTCAAAAAGTGGGTTGTGACCATAATGAGAGATGCTACTATCTTTGAAAGATGAACTTGCAATGTGATAAGTTATCTTTCAAACTATAGTAAGAAAGAAAGCTCGTGATTATGTAAGGGTAGAATCCTTTCTTCATAATAAATTATACACTTTTGAAGAAAATTTGTAAAACAACTCTATGGATCATACTACTAGTTGCAAACTAATAGTATCAAAGAATACACTTATTAAATTATAAAATCACAAAATGAAAAGCATGAAAATTAGATAAAAATCTAATTAATTCAAATTTGATAATAAATATTTAAATATGTTTTGAACATATTGAAATGAAGGTAGATTAGAAATAATATCTATAATATTTCTTGAAGAGATTATTTATTGATAAGTAGGAGATAATTTCCACAGCAACTCAAATTGTGATATTGCTATCAGCATTTAACTGTGTGATTTTGAGTCAAACTCATTGACCCATGTTTCATGAGTAGTGATTCAACATGAATCCATCTCTCATGAGAATAAATGGAACACTTAGCACTCATTGGATCTAGGTGATGCTCATAGGGGTGAAGCACTGAGACTTTCTTGAAGAGATTATTTATTGATAAGTAGGAGATAATTTCCACAGCAACTCAAATTGTGATATTGCTATCAGGATTTAACTATGTGATTTTGAGTCAAACTCATTGACCCATGTTTCATGAGTAGTGATTCAACATGAATCCATCTCTCATCAGAATAAATGGAACACTTAGCACTCATTGGATCTAGGTGATGCTCATAGGGGTGAAGCACCGAGACTTTTCGGGAGATCACCCATCCCAGTACTACTTTAGCCTGAGCACGCTTAACTACGAAGTTTCCTCCATGGTTAAACCCAAAGCTTGCAACCCCATTTACAAAACCTTCACCAAGTGTTGTACCTTATGAACCATTCATTAGAAAGCCCCTCAAGCTCATCAATTGATAAGTAGGAGATAATTTCCACAACAAGTCAAATTGTGATATCGCTATCAAGATTTAATTGTGTGATTTTGAGTCAAACTCATTGACCCATGTTTCATGAGTACTGATTCAACATGAATCCATCTCTCATGAGAATAAATGGAACACTTAGTACTCATTGGATATAGGTGATGCTCATAGGGTGAAGCATCGGGACTTCTCAGGAGGTCACCCATCCGAGTACTACTCTAAATTGAGCGCACTTAACTATGGAGTTTGCTCCATGATTAAACCCAAAGCTTTGAACCCCATTTCCAAAACCTTCACCAAGTGTTGTGCCTTATGAACCATTCATTAGAAAGCCCCTTAAGCTCATCAATTGATAAGTAGGAGATAATTTCCATAGCAAGTCAAATTATGATATTGCTATTAAGATTTAACTGTGTGATTTTGAGTCAAACTCGTTGACCCATGTTTCATGAGTAGTGATTCAACATGAATCCATCTCTCATGAGAATAAATGGAACACTTAGTACTCATTGGATCTAGGTAATGCTCACAGGGGTGAAGCACATTAGATTATTTATTTTTATTTCAATCCCAAAATATGTCAGAAAGAACTTAAAAGAAAATACCAATGGACTAATTCATTTGTGGAAGTGCATACATTCAAATACATGAGCCAATTGACTTTTTTAAGTGCATACATTTATTTATTAAGTCTAAAATTTAATTGTTAATAAATATAATTTAAAAAAATAAAAATTTAAATCATCTAGCACTAAAAGTAAACAAAATAACATTCATTTTGAAGATGCAATATTAATTCTCGTTGTTTACTTGAAGATTGTTTTTAGAAGATGCAATTACCCTTTGACCATTAGGCGCGAAGCTTGGCTAATTCCTTTTGGAGGAATTTTAAAAGGTGACCATTCAATTCCACATTTTTTTTCTTTTAGTACAGAATAAGGCTGGATCTTATGGGCACCCACTTGTTTAAAAATAGAGCTGGTATGGTTGAGGTTTTATTGAACATTTAAAGGGAAGCCATCTCATGAATTTTTGAATGTGAATCCCCTTTAAAAAAATTAGCTCCTAAAAACAAGGAAGCTGGTCCCATGAACTTTAAAATGAAACTGCTTAAATTTTTTAATTGATTATTTTGTTTTTTGTGGCAAAATGAAAATAGGTTATTGGCAAGTGGTAAAATTCTCTCCTAAACTAGTTGGGCTAATTCCAGCCCCACCCCTTTTCATCCCCTCAAAATGAAAAAGCTAAAAAGCAGGGGCTCCTATAAAATAGGAAAAGATTCTAATTAAAACTCTAGCGCCACAAAAATCTATGGGACCTCCAGCTCCAAAAAAAATAGAGCCCAAGCCCCTTCCATGGGACCATTGCCTTACCTCTTTTTAGATATAGTCCAAAAATATCAATTATATTCATCTTTGTTATTAATTTTGTTTCTTGAGTTTCTTGAGTAATTTCCAATGACTGAATTGCCCTTAGGAGTCACTTTAGATTTACTTCGTGTTAAAGGATTAGATAGAGTGGAATCTATTCTAAAAGGAATGTATTTCGTCATTTTTCCCTTATCCTCTAATTGATGGACAATCATTGACTTGTCCACTTGCTGGTCCTTTTCCTTTGGTTAATTTCTTTTACCTGATTGTCAATTAGTTATATATGCTACTAATAAGTAGGAGATAATTTCAACAGCTAGTCAAATTGTGATATGAATATCAGGATTTAACTGTGTGATTTTGAGTCAAACTCGATGACCCATATTTCATGAGTAGTGATTCAACATGAATCCATCTCTCATGAGAATAAATGGAACACTTAGCACTCATTGGATCTAGGTGATGCTCACAGGGGTGAAGCACCAGGACTTCTCGGGAGGTCACCCATCCCAGTACTACTCCAGCCTGAGCGCGCTTAACATTCTTGTAACATGGTCCCATTTAATTCTTTGTTAATGGATCTAACATATAATTTTCATCCATCCTAAAGTTAGCATTTTCAGCGATGCTTCTCGAGTCCCCTAATAGAAGGACCGTTGGTGGTTTATCCAACAAATTTTGTGACAAGACTTGTTATTTTCTCTTAGAATCCAACTGCCCTTGAATTTATTTTACTCCTTTGAGATGCATGCAAAACTATTCTATTTTGTTTTATCTTTTCAAGTTATTGCATATATATATTTTGTTTTATCTTTTCAAGTTATTGCATGCAAAACTATATATGCTACTGCTAACATTCTTGTAACATGGTCCCATTTTATTCTTTGTTAATGGATCTAACATATAATTTTCATCCATCCTAAAGTTAGCATTTTCAGCGATGCTTCTCGAGTCCCCTAATAGAAGGACCGTTGGTGGTTTATCCAACAAATTTTGTGACAAGACTTGTTATTTTCTCTTAGAATCCAACTGCCCTTGAATTTATTTTACTCCTTTGAGATGCATGCAAAACTATTCTATTTTGTTTTATCTTTTCAAGTTATTGCATATTTTCTTATTCTGACTATTCTTGGTTCTGTTTATGAATGGTTTCAAGCTGCTCTTATAGTTCCTTTATCATATCGCAAAGCTCTCTACATAACTACTCCCTCCACTTGAGATTAGCTTTCATGTTCTGTGCATTTTATTTCGTTATAATGTTATACTTCATTCTTACTTGTTGTTTGGCCTTTTTTGAATATTCATTTGTACTTCAAAAGTTCATTAGAATCAAGTTGCTTCTTTGGAAGACCTAGTTCTATGCCTCAAACTTTGGTGCCAAAGTTCAAAGAGATTAGAGTTTCTCTCGAGTCTCCTTCACTGAGACTAATTTGCACAAAAATTGATGTATTTTACGCTCCTCCCATGCAATCCTGTAGTTCCTGTTCATGCAAATTGTTAACATAGTCCCATTTAGCAAACTGGAATCATCATCAAATGGAATGAAAATTTTATTTCTTGCTGGCAAAGCAATTGGGAGTGGAGATGGGAAACCCTAAAGTAAACAATCTGGTGCAACTCTCACAGTGATGAATGCAACATCAGGAATTTGTAATATTTGTATTTTATTAGGCATCTCTAATTTTTGTGCATTTTCAGAACTATCAACACTGCACTACTTAGCTCGATCGCTGGAGATTGTTGTATTCTCAGGGTTGCCTGAAATGGTTGCATCTTTATCAACACTGCACTACTTAGCTCGATCGCTAGAGATTGCATCTTTAGGATTGCCTAATATTCAGTCATTTTTTACCTTGGCAGAACCAATTTTTTCATGTGCAAGAGCATAGTCGATTTCTGCTCGCCCGGGGCAAAGGTGGAAGGCCATTTGAAGAACCTGGCCTACCTCGGCATAACGCTTGAGGCACTGCGGAGCGCAACCCTTCAGAAAGATGGTCATGAAATGCCGGGATTCGATCTGCAGACCATCGTTGCAGAGATGTAACGCCCGCTCCAAGAAGCCCATCTTGAACAGCTCATCTGCTATTCTTAAACTTACGAGCCGCCGCATCATTTGGTTCTTGCTATGCTCCACAGACTGATCATTTCCAGCTGAAACTTCTATAGCGAGGCTCTGATTTGTTTTCTTGGACGTGGGCCCTGCCGCGGATATCTCTGCATCCATTACGATCAAATTGCTTTCAGCTGCATTCTCAGACTGCTCCGAAGCGTCTTGTTTTGACTCCTTAATGTTGCTATTCCGATATCGGAACTCGAAAATGCGGAGCAATATGACAATTGAGGCACTGCGCGAATGTTTTCAAGGCTGGCGTACGAGGTTCAGAGGGTATTGGGATTTTTGGGAATATTTTGAAGCCAACGGTTATATGGCAGTTCTGTTTCTTTTCTTTATCCAAATTAGTTCAGATGTTTTTCGCGTCTCCACCTTCATTTTGCACGAGAGTCGTTAGACTCCCTTATAGCCTATGGAGATTACACGCTAGCGTGATGTTCAAGGATGACTTGACAAGAAACCATTTCAATTGGTTTGTTAGATGCAAATTTTGAGAACAAAATAAAATTCCTCAAAAGTATAGCTTTATAACTATTTTACACTTAGAAAAATTAATAACAATTAACTTTTGTCCACCATTATGCAATTTGATGCAATAGATCTATATTAATTGTCACACCTTGCAATTTCTAATGTTATAAATATTCTTAATTTAATTGTGTTTATTCAATATTTATTTTTTATTTGTAAATTAAATTCATTTATTTATGACTTATTCAGTATAGCATGTTTATATCTTTGATGATGTTTTTGTATAAATATATATAAGCATCATGTCATGTAAGATGTATAAGATCATCAAAAGTATTTAGTAAGAGGCTTGATAATGCATGTACAAGAATGATTGTAGGATGTTATAAAATGAACCAAGACTTTTGACCAACATTATCACAATGCTTGATGCTTGTCATAAATCATTGTTTGATGGGAGATTAATATTAAAATTTATGGCACCTAATTAACATGTCATTATTGCTAATTGCTACATAGTATATGTAGTGGGTTGTCAATTCACAAGATGAAACTCTAAGGACAAAACTGTGTAGCGAGTTAAGTGCTTAGAGTTATGGTATATGTGAGGCCTTGTGTTGATTTGAGAAGTATCCGTTGGGCCTGTGTGACAAAGTTGGGTGCACACAGGCGCTATGTAGGTGAGGCCTTGTGCCAATTTGAAGAGTGTTCAATAGGGCTATGTCATGTGTTAGCCATGCATAATTATCATGTAGGATCCTATTGTGGAATGGATTTGAGGTACAATCTTGGGGCTATGCTATGTGATGGTCCCACTAGAATAATTATAGTGTAAGAAGTCGTCATGGGGAGGATTGGAGGTATAGTTTTGGGGTTCTGCACAATGATCCCAATCTAGCATGGTTATGGGGTAGGCGAGGCATGGAGGGAGCCAATATTTTGTCTTAGAAATTGTTGGATTCCTTTAGTTTATCACATACATGGAGAAATTGTGAGAATAGTGTGGGTATGAGTTATTAATGGTAGTCTTGGTGATGGCCCTTTTCTTAATGCAACATAATATGTCGGGTCATAGTTATATGGTTTGGTACTAGTTGCTTGAGAGGGTTGTGTGTGTATTGTATATTCCCTTGGTAGATACTTTTGAGAGATCCTATATGCATTTATAAATGACAATATTTTCACCTTAACATTTATTTCCTTGTCATAGTACAGACTTATGAAATTAAGGATTCAAATTACTTGTTGGTAAGAATTATATTTACATGATATATAATATTCTTGACCAAGCACATGTTTATTAAGTTCAAAATGTCAAATAACTAAGTCTCTAATCACATAGATAGTCAAAGCTGTCATAGATGAGCCCTTGAGGCATATATATGACTTATAACTCCCACCTCTCTAAGAATTGTTTTGAGTTCAAGCGTTCTTCTTGATGTTATGGACAATATGTTTGTATTTACAAATCTAGTTATAATTTAAGCATCAAGAATTTAATATAAATAAGAATTTTATTTTACTTAAATCTACTTGTATTCTAGATATTACTATGCCCTCCTAAGAAAAATATTAATGTTAAGTATTTCTTTTTTACTACAAATATTGCATTTCATAGAAATGGTGGATACAAATTATACTAAGCTTTTATTAGTTCCTGCCGTTGGTAGGATACTAACTCATCGGTCAAATGCAAATAAATGCCAACTACCTTTTCCATCCCACCAATGGCAAATAAATATTTTTTTGCCTATACAGAAATTTGTAATGTTGACCTATCTTCTATGATTTTAACATATGAAAAAAACCTAATTATCTTTATTGGGATTGGTGGGGAGTAAAAATAGTAAGGAGGAAAATTAATTTTCATTACATATTAATATAGAATTTTCAACACTTTGCAAATACATTGGTTTATAAGAATTTTATGAATGTATTAATTACAACCTTATCTTTTCCTTATCTTTTTCACATTTGTGACAAGTGGATTAACTTTTTAAAAAACAATTATTTTTATCCTCCACCTCACAAATGAATGTATAATCAATAATAATTATTACTATTTATTTTTATTACCAAGTTTTTTAATCAAATATGTCTAATCAATAACAATTATTACTATTTATTTTTATTACCAAGTTTTTTAATCAAATATAGAGTTTAGTATTTCAATTTGTAATTTTTTAAAAACTTTGATTTTTAAATAAAAGTACTTGAATTATTGCTATCATTTTACTTTTATAAATTAAAAAAAATTAAACAACATTCTTTTTTAATTATATTTTATAATAGTGTTTTTAATATGTATAATTAATAAGTGTTACAATTTAAAAATTATATGATTTATTATTATTATTATTTATTTAAACAATTTATCATTTAGCTTAAATATATTTAAAGCTTAAATATATATTTTAATATTAAATTAATACTTATATTTTACATCAAAAAACATAGTGAAGGAAATAACCACACAAAAAAAAGATACTTCAATTCTAAAAGATGTATAAATTATTATTAAGTTTTCCTAAACTATGTGCTAAGATTAAATTGTTATATGTTATTTCTTATTTATTATATTATATTTATTCATTAACATTAATTTATATGTATTACATCTATATATTATTTAAAAATGTACATATTAAATTATATACATATTATTTCATAATTAAAAATTACTTTATTCTATGAAAACATATGAGCCATCTATCAGATGACAAGTGCAATTCTAGGCAAAAATCAATGCATTCACAATCCTAATTTACAACTATTTAACCTTATTCTCACTCACCTACACCTCTACTACACCTCTACAACGACAGGAACTACGATGCATTGCGTCTCTTGTTAATATGATTAATTCCACCAATCCTTGTTAGTTTTGGGTTAGCCTTAAGGTTTCATTAATATTATTTTTTAACAAAACCAATAGGGGAGAGACCATTTACTAATCATGTTTACCTTCATTGTAATTTGTAACATACCACCCTTATAAATATGAGAGGCAGAACCGGGAAAAATCTCTAAAATCATTGAGATAAAAATTCAAAAGTTGATGTATATTATTTAAAGGAACATTTGACATTAATATCTCCCTTGATCAAAATCTTTATGTTCTACTAAACCAAAATGATGATTACGATGATCTTGGAAAATCTTTTGATAATAAACAAGGCTTGTGATTACTCTCCACCTAGATATTGTAAAGAATGGGAATATGACTAAGATCACAATAACAACTAGAGAAAGGATAACCCATAAAAATGGCTCATGAGTAATAGACATATAAACTCATTTTCCACCATAATCTTCATATTTGTAAGGAAATAAGAATATTGAAATTAAGATGTGCAAAGTCATCTCCACTAATGCCACTCATGATACACTTACAAGGACCAAGAAATTCTTGAAGATATTATCTAGAGAGATGCATTCATTCTAACTTAGTAGCAAAATAAAATAACTATATTTAGCCTTTATACACATTTATTTGCCAAAGTTTCTACAAATTTTTTCTTTTGTTCAAGATATTAGTAGCCAAGAGCAATCAAATAATACCTTTAGAGCCATTACTAGGGAGCCAACACAAAAATAATTACAATCAATCTATATCTAAATTTATTTTAAAGTTTTGCTACTAGACAAAATTTATACAAAAACTTCCTTTGTTCAAGATACTAATAGCTTAGAGCATTTATAAATACCTTTAGAGTCATTACTAGGGAACAAACACATTTATTTCCTATAAAGAACTATAATGTTTCTTAGTAAAAACTAGAAGAAAGAATATCCTAGCTATTGATGAAGCTCCTCTAGGAAAACTATTGAGATCCTTTTGTAGATAATGCATTTCTTTCTAATGACACTACATTTAAGATCCTTTCAATTGATCAACAATCTTGAAACCTTCAACCTTAGTCCATCTCACTATTTTAAAAAAATTAAAAATTAAAAACTATCCATTACTTAAAATCTCTCTATTATTGGTAATCCAAATTTTTAAGCTGGTAGGACTTTTTGTTGTAGAACATAGTGGTTGGAAAAGTGTTTGATGCCTGAAGATTTTGTGATGAATTGATTAGAAATATTTTCTTAGGAGTCTTTAAAATTTTAAGGAGAAATTAAATGCTAGTATTTGTTCATTATTTAAGGCAGGAGCATAAAAATGTGGAAATCTTATTGTGGGTTTTTAATATAGCGTGATGTTGGATGATAATGCAATGATTTTTTTTGTTGAACGATGTCTTTCTATCCCACTAGAAAAATTATTTCCTGTTGCATGCAAGTAACATATGATCGAGTTATTTCTCTTTGTCAGATTGAACCCTAAACGTGGTAGTAATTGGTTGGGGAAGAGGTTATGTTCAACTCAATTTCCTTTTGGTTTCAATATTTAGTCCTCTACTATAGTAGGAACTCCATCGAGAACCAGCAATATTTTTTGTGAATAGATTTAGAAATCTAAATAGAAGAGGATATAGGCAGTTCTTAGGGTCTTGGATGACAAGGTGCAAAAGTATTAGTATTTAGTTTGGGTTTTAGAGATTATCTAAACTTGATGCATAGTGAGATGGGCCTTTCCAAGTTTCTATGACAAAATGCTAAAAAATGTGTGTTTTCCCATTAGTTTCCCAATACAAACAATAGGCTTATGTAACCCAAATTGAATTCTTTATCTTCCTAATGATACTCTATGACTCTATGGGTCTTGAATCCCCTACTCCAACCTATTGAATTGGTTCCCAAAGTCTCAAGTGCCTCTTTTCTAGGTCAAATCCAACAACTCTGCCTATTAGGCCTACAAGCCCCATTTAGGCCTCAAGTGTTGTTCTCTCGTATTTTTCTCTCAAATTTCCCAAAATATCAAACAAATGAATTATCAATTTAGATACTCATTTGGCTTCTTCACAACATATGAAAATATTGGGTAGGTTTTTTTTGGACCATGTCCCTACTGTATCACTATGGCCCTTTTTTTAGGTTGAAAAATCCCCACATTTACAAAGGAAGTATAAGGAATACTTATAAAAAACCATATAACTTTTTAAAGTATCCAAAAATGATCCCAAATCAAGTGTTATTCAATTAGTTTGGACCCATCAACTCTCCATATAGGCTTACTCAAAAACCCTCACCAAAAGGGACCTAAAACTAGGGTCTTTTCAAACCTAACCAAGACTCACTTCTAGGACTTGTTCTTTGATCATATACTATGTATATGATGATTAATTTGAAATCTTTTACATAAAATCATGACCTCCTTTAGACAGATCTTTTGTTGCATAGCCTATGACACTACTTTTGTGCCCTTTTTCCCACTCTTCCGAATGGTGTACACTTGTGATAACTCTTTCTATTCTATTATTTTGGCAAGCATCATATTATACAACTATTATAGAGTTTATTAAATGAGAAATGGTAATTATATTCATGGAATAGCTCCATTCATATTGAAAACATTAAAACTAGCCTTAAGGGAATGCCTTGTTTGCTACAAGAATAATCCAATATTGAAAGGAACGTGATCAGATACTAAAGAAGTTCAATGGGGATACTTTTATGGATAAATAATACCATAAAACTTCAAGCCATAACCTTGACATGAGAAGAATGACAAAAAATCAACAAACTTGCATTAGAAATGAAGCTTTAAAATTTCATTTTGAACTACGATATGTACATTACTATGTCTCTTCCATGCCATGGCCTTCCATGACTCTTATAGGGTTAATAACCACCATCTCAACCAATCCAAATAGTTGGATCCCTTGAATTTTTTTTTACATATAATTTAGGCTTTTCCCTCCAAATGGGAACTAGCCATTATTATTCAAAAATTCAAATTTCAAACTTGATTTTAATTTTCTTAGTAGATTCAAATCTCATTCAAATTTATCAAAAACATACTTAAAGTTTTATATAACCTATATAAAATCCTTATTTTATTCCCATGTGGGTAATATTGCCCCCCTTACATCATTTTGATCCTAAGGTCCTTATAAGGAACTTCAGGATTCACATACATCTTATTGGTTTGATCATTACAATAGGCCATAATGGGCCTTAAACTATTCCAATTAACTCTCATTGATGTCTTTGAGCCTGCTTTTACACATTAATTCCTCATTTGATCAAATCTTTATTTGGGTTCCCCTACACCATACTCCCCTCCTTTAAAAGTGCTCTTCTTCCTCCCACAATCCTTGACAAAGTTCTACAATGTTGTCTTTTCTTTTCAAATTTATGTTGCAATAACAACTCTCCATGAGTTGATCTCCTACCTACATCAAACTTATACAAAAGGTTAGAATTATTATTTTTGGCTACTTTCTGCCCTTCATGATAGTTTGGATAAACTTGTTGTTGCAACTTTTCTCATCTTCTTTTGATCTTCTTTCCTCCTCACTATTCTCCCAATTATAGGGACTCTACCATTACCAACTTCTGAAACCAAAGGACATTTTATGGTTCCTATAATGACTCCATTTTTCATCCATGTCATTAGACTGTTTATTCTCCTTTGCCCTATCATTCAAAACCTTGCCTTCATTTGGATTCTTCACTCTCTTATCTACCTGTAACCTCAAAGACTATTTGTTTCAAAAGAATATGGTCATGTTCTCCTACTCCTTTTCATCTTCATGGGTCTCAAAATAAACTTATCATTCCCTTTGTGCACCAAGTATGTTCTTGTCAACCTAATATGCAATGTCCTTAAAGCCTGTCATGGCCGCCCCAAGATGATGTGGCAACAGGTCATTGGAATTACATGAAAAAGGACTAGATCATGGTATTTCCATATGGAAAAATTAAAATAGGTCATCTCCCTCACCATTATTACATTCTCCTTGCTCACCTATGTGGCTTGAAAAGTATGGTCATGTGGTCATTTTGGCAATCCTAATTTCTCAAACATCTCACAAGATACTAGGTTGTCTTGTGAGATTGAATCAATTATCATTTGAGAAACCTTGGACTTTTCTCTTGCACCTAGATCTAAATATGGTTGGTCTTCTTATTGATTGCCCCCTTCTAACTATTGGGAACTCTCCTTCCTCAATATTTGCATTATTTAAACCAGTTTCTTCTTGATTTTCCTCTTGCACCAAATGGACTCTCCACCCTATCTTTTTCGGCTTATTCAATGGGAATTTGTATGAAGTGTTCCCCACTTCATCACATGTGAAGCACCTACCTACAAACGATACTCTTCCTTCGCCATATCTTTCACCTCTTGAACTTTGATTTTGACTTCACAGGCTCCTTGTCTTTATCTTGTTCATTTGATCCCTGATTTTCATTTGAAGGTTGGATACCTCTTCCTCTACCTTTTTTGTTGCCATATCCTATATCTCTTGTCTCCTTTTAATCTTATCCTCATTTGTCATTGCCAGTTTAGAGCACTCCTCTATGGTTCTAGCTACTACAACATTGATTCCATCTTGAACATTGAACCTCAATCCTCCCATGTATCTTTCCACCTTCTCATCTTCCTCCTCTTCATGAGAAGCCTTGATATCTAGCTTGTGAAACCTCTTCCTATGTCCTTGAACATCAATGTTATTATATCTTAGGATTTGATTCTTTTATACCTTGTAGTATTTAGAGAGAAAAATGTTCCCTCATCTTTTCCATCATTTTTTTCCATGAATTGATCTCAAGCTTTCTTTTCTTCCACCTCTTTTCCTACAAACAATCCGACCACAATAGTGCATTTCCCTTTTAGTCTTGATATAGCAATCTTAACTTCATCTTCTTATACCACATCTTCACAATAAAAAAGTTCTCCATGGCTCCAAACCAATCAATTAACTCCTCCTCATTCATCTTCACATCATACATTGGGATATAAAATATCTCTTTGTAGTCACTTCCTCTAATGTCTTTAGTATGTTTAACCATTCTTACATCATTTGGGTCTATCTCTTCTCTTAAAGCCCTTTCTTCTTCTTCTTCTTCTTCTTCTTCTTCTTCTTCTTCCACTTCCACTTCCTCTTATTCATCCTCACTTTGATCCTTATGATCAATCTCCTTATTCTTATTATTCTTCTTGTTCACCTTCTCTAACTCCCTCTCCATCCTTCTCATCTTTTCCATAACATTATTGTACTCTTTAGCCTTTTGTGCCACTAGTTTGGCAAGATCATCGTTTGTCATCCTAGGAGGCATGTTTTGAGCCTCTCCAAAGTATTTCCCTTTTGACATGTAATCCCTTACTCTTTCCCAAATGATTCTAGTATGCTCTAATACCACTTTATGTAGAGAAAGATGGGCCTTGCCAAGTTTCTATGTCAAAATACTTTAAAAGATTGGTTTTCCCACAAGTTTCCTAATACAAACACTAGGCTTATATAACTCAACATATTATATGATGGCTTCAACTCCCATATGTGTATAGAACGATGTATGCTCACATTCTTATGGAGATTGATGTTTCAAGGGGGTCCCTGAAATGATTAAGTTGGCCTCTCTAAATGGTTCTTGGATTTAGTTTCTAGATTATGAGGGTATTCCCTTCAAATCTAGTAAATGCCATAAGACTAGTCATCTCACTGTGCAATGCTCCTCTAATAAGGTTAGATCAAAGAAATCACCTTCTTGGTGGTTGGGGGTTTTAGATGATCTCTTCACAGTTCAGAAAGTATCCACAGTTGTGGATGGGTTGGATAGCTCTTCTCACAATGATCTCTCTTTGGTGGAGGATTTTGTTACTATCTTTGATGATTCAAATGTTGTCCCTATAGCGGTGACCAAGAATGTTGCAGTTGTCTCTTCATCTATTGTTGGAACTAAAGATTTGAATGTTGTCCCTCTTCTAGCTCTATTTCGAAATGATGTTGATGTCCCTTCTTCTGTTGTTGTCCACAACACAAGTGTTGGTATTGTTTCAGTTGTTTTATCTCCTGCAGTGAGGGTGTTGGGGGTTGGTTGTGGCGTTGAATGCCTTGATTGGCAGAAGGCTATTGGGAAGGCAGAGGATGAATGAACATCACTAAAAGGAAAAAAAAGTCAAGTCCTCCAAACCTTCGATTGATATGTCTTTATGTTCTCAAAAGATGGGACCAAAATGAAAATCTTGATGGTCGGTATTGTATAAGGTTTAAGGTCCTTTAAAACCTGTTGCTTGCCTACTCTTTTAAGGCTATCCCTTTTTGTATGGCTCTCCTAGCTTTCTTTGGCCCTTTTTTTCTTTATTGTTTGTTTAGGTTCTAGACTTAATGTCTATTTGTTTTGTAAATCGATGGGTTTCAGGCACTCGTTACAACTTGTTTTACTTAATAAAAAACACTAGGCTTATCTAACCCAAATCAAATGCTTTATCTTCCCAATGATCACATATGATTCTAATGGCATTGGATCCCCTAATATAACCTATCGGATCAATTAAAAAAGTCTCAAGTTCTTATTTCCTAGGCCAAACCCAACAACTCTCCCTATTATGCCTACAAGCGCTAATTAGGACTAAAGTGTTTTCCTCTTGGATTTTTCTCTCAAAATTTCCAAAACATCAAGAAAATAAATTATATATTAGGATACTTGTTTGGATTCTCTACAACATATGAAATATTGAGTAGCATTTTTTTCGATCGTCTCCCTAGTGTACAATTATAGCCCTCTTTTTAGGCTTTAATATCCCCACATTTACAATGGAAATATAAGGAATACTTAACACCCAAACATATAATTTTGTATAGTATCCTAAAATGATCCCAAGCCAAGGTTGTTTAATTAGTTTGGACCCATCAACTCTCTGTATAAGCTTAAATCCTTACAGTCAAGAAATGAGGTTTAGTAGCATTGAATGATCTAATAATGAAATCAAATAAGCTAACAAACATGAGCCTATGAACAACAAAATAAGAAGTACTAAATAATTGGAAACACATAATAAAACATTGAAACCAATCAAATACTCCAAGCTTTTGTTGCTTCTCTTTGATTGTATGAAGTGTGCACTCAACTGTGAATTTGGCAGCACTCAGACTCTAAGCTTCAAGAAATGATAAAAGATATTGATTTAACTAATCGCAAGATGGTAGAAAATTAACAGAGGTTCGATGTGAAAGTGACTCATTGATCCAATTAAGAGATAGGAGAGTTGTTTGTATAGATTTTCTGAAAATCCATAAACGGTTGAGATCGATTTGGGAAAATCATGATCAACGGACAAGGATGAAAGAGACTGGAGGAACAATTGGAAAGTTTCCAATTTTAAATCGAAAAAAATAGAAGATAAAATTTGAGATATTTTCAATTTTGGACAGTTAAAGTTTCCAATTTTTGAAAATGGAAAATTTTAAATCATTTTTTATTTTGGATTTCTAGAAAAAATAGAATTTTCAATTTATGAAGATTTTTTAATTTTCTAATTTTATATTTCCCCATAAAATTAATTATTGAGATTTAATTGAATTAAAAATTCAATTTAAATTTGAAAGATAAAATTAATTGAAATTAAACATCAATTGATCAAAATTGAAATGGAAAGAAATAAAGATGAAATTAAATTAAATTCATAATTTAATTTAATTTAATTTTTTAAAATGCGTCGGGTAAACTTTTTAATGTGACCGATAGCGCTGGTGCGACACGCCCACCGGTACCACGGGGATGGGGGAGACTAGAACCCGTGACCAACCCCCTGCAACAGGGAAGATTTAGCCAACCGAACTAGGGCCCCCGCCCAAATTCATAATTTAATTTAATAGAGAGGAATAAATTAGTTAATTTAAATAATCAATAATTATTATTTAAACTATGGGAAATTGAATTTAATTAACTGATAACGATCAATTAATTAACAGTTAAATAATTAAACAAACTTAATTATTTAATTAAAAGTAGGGAATGATTAAATGATGGAAAAAATTGATTATAGAGGAAATAAGATGATTAATTAACAATTTACAACCCTTAATTAATAGAAGAATAATTAGTGGAATAAATGTAAGTCGCAAGTCTATCCATTTTTGGGTGTCTACATTTGCACCTCTTTGATATAATGCACTTATGAGTGTTGTATCAAAGAATTTCACATAAGGTTATGCCCCAACTTGCCCTAGTGATAGCAAGTGGACTGTATGCCCCCTTGAGAGAATGTTTGTGCAAGAAGTGCATGAATGATCTCTCGATAAAAGATGAGAAATGTTAGATGAAATGATGAAAGAGAAGAATAGTGAGTAAGAAGTGAACACTTAGTTAGATGATGATGATTGCTTGATTTATAGAGATTGCTTAATAAGAATCATGTCTAGTTTTAGGAAGGACTTATCCTGTATAAGACTAGTGACAATGTCTAGTTTCAGGAAAGATACATCCTATATAAGACATATGATCATTGATTTATTGAATGATTGGTAGAAATTTTTGAATTTTTTTAACAAATTGATGGATTGACTAAAATTGGATTGATTGATTGATCGATTGAAGAAATGTTAGTGAGAAGCATGAACGAGCTAGAAGAATGAATTAGGAGAAATGATTTAGAAGAATTGATGTTGTGCTATCAAGTTGGATGATGTATTGAGTCATTGCTAGATATTTTTCATAGGTTTTCATCATCGTGCTTTATTGAAAAGAAAGAGATATAAGGGCACCCATATATTAACCATCTAGATACCACTACTATCTCTGATTAACAAGAAGAAAACAAACAATAAAGTTTCAATATTATTCTAGGTTGTCTCAGATCATGAGTGTGTGTATTTGGGTAAAAGCACAAACCCGTGTCACCCTTTTATAAAGGAGAAGGCTAGCAAAAGTGTAATTGTTCATCTTCAAGGACATAAAACTGGTAGTATTATTTAAAATTTGATTATGAAGTAAACTAATGAAAGGTGTAGAAATGGATAAAGTTTAGGATTATGAATTTTAATAATTATTTGGAATAAGAATTGATATATTTTCCTAATTTAAAAAAAATAAAAATTTAGGTGCTGAAAAACGCCAAAAATCAAGGGTCTAGTTCCCACCACAAAATTATATGGAAATAAACTTATTTCTCTTCAATCTTAGATTATGATATAGATAACATATATAGGTAGAACAATCAAAAGTAAAAATTGGCTTTACATCGATGTTTTATCTTTTATAATGATTTAAATTTCAACTCACCTAAAATCAACAATTTTCATCTCCCACCACATTTTTCAAAACAAATCTATTCTAACCAAAAGAAAAATTATACATTCTTGAAGATGATTCTCTCCTCTAGAACCTCATGTAAATTTTAATTTTTTTGATATGATTCAATGATTTTTCCTTTCTCAAAATTCGCATCTTCTCGAGTGTGAAAATACGTACTTATCAAATTTTTTAATAATAATATATTATATCTAATTAAAACACTATAAACTCTATATGATAATATTCTTGACTCTAAGCTCTATAAAATGGTGTTTATATGTTATTTTAAAATATCATAAAAAATAGTAAGAGTCATTGAAATGATAGTTTTTTGAAAAAAATTTATTTCTTTAGTAATTGGATACAAATTAGTATAAGACATGCATTTAATAAACATTTCCAGTTGGAAAAGTGTGACACCATATAAAGCTTAGCTAGAATGAAATTTCTTAGATCATATGTTTGAATAAAATTGATTTTTAGATAGAAATACTCAAATTCATTTGTTCTGATAAGTTAGCCTCAAAGTTGATGCAGCTTTGTATTTTTACCTGGTTGCCAGATGCGTGAAAATTCTTATCACATTCACCCTATATCATCTTTGCCCCAAAATTTTATTAAAAAACTCCACAAGAAATAAACAAAGAAAACAAGATGATAAACCATCATAGCCTCTCTCAACACTCAGTGGTATCCTTGAGGAGCATAGGAACATAATCATGAAAGATAAATCAATAATGAACTAACATAAAGGACTTTGTCAATAACCTTATTGGTCATTAATTGGATTGATTTAATCAGTCCATTTTTGTTTTTGTGAAGCCCATTTTTTTGATTTGGTTTGATATTTGATTGTCACATTTTTCTGCTTGTGATGATGCAAAGATATTCTATTACAAAAAAAAAATTATGTTTGATTATTTTTTTTATAGAATTTTTTAGGATCATATATTATGTTTTTGATCAAAATTTTCATGATATTTTCAAATGTTTTTTGAATATTTTTGTCAGGACATTTTTCAAATTTTTTTGTAGATTTTTTCATGACATTTTTTGAATGTTTTTGAAGATTATTTCAAGATTTTTAAAAATGTTTTTGAAGAATTTTTTCAGGACATGTTAAGACAATTTTTGAAGACTTTTCCAATGCATTTTTCAAATTTTTTTGAAGATTTTTTTCAGGATATTTTAAAATTGCCTCCAATGTCTAGCAAGGTAAGGGATTGGTGGATTGATTGGTATATGCATAAAGGAAAAAGGTTTCTTAGTGTGCCTCAAGATGTTCAAATGTTAAGGTCTATATATAGGATGTGATAACATGTTTTTGAAAAGATTAGGGATTGAACATGACAAGATAGGGTGATGATATGGTGCATTGATTTGCAAGAAATGTAGGATTGGACATGTCAAGAGGATGTTGAATTTTTATTTTTTTGTATTTTTATGTCCTTTTTATTTTTCTATCAAGATCAAGAGAGGGATTTGGATAAGATATAATGATGGGTGAAGCAAGATCAAGAATGGGCAAGATAAGGGATATGAAGGTTGTGATAAGATAAGTAATATTGACCAAAGGGATATGGATGGGATAATGGATATGGACCAAAGGGATGTGGATAAGATAAGGAATATGGACCAAAAGGATGCTTTTAGGGATATCAATAACCTTGTCAAGATCAAAGTTGGATAAAAAGAGGATTATGGATGTTGATAGGATAATGTATATGAGGGACATATGACAAAGGAGGAAATGAAAGGTATGTGATATGATAGGAAAGAAGGGATGAAATTGGCCCCCAAGTGTGGAATGCAAGAAGTTCATAAGTTATGCATGATGCCTATTTGTCAAGTTTTCATCATTGTACTTATCCAAAGCCCTTGTTTGCTAGGTTTTCACTACTGGACATCTTTTTTTTCTTGGTTTTTTGTGTGTCACCAAAATGCCTAGGCTTAAATATGTGTTGGATCTTGGATGGGGTATTGGAACGCTTGTGTGTGACTAAATGGAAAGGATGACAAGGTCGACTTTGGTACACATCTTGCATGGTGATGGATAAATGAAGGAAAATGAGATTTTGGATTTGATGGAGGAATGATCATGAATTTTGGATTTGATGGTGAAATAAATATGGATTTTGATTTTGAGAGATAAGGACCCAAAATAGTTTTGAAAGTGGATGGAAGTTATTTGGATGGTGGAATTGAGGAAGCCTAGGGAAGCTTAAATGCCAATTTTGATTTTTTTTCTAGTATGCAAGTCTTTTAAAAGAGACTTGTGAACCCACATAGTTCTTGAATTTTCTTTCCTTTGTTATCCTTTGGAATGTATTGCTTCAACAAGGGATTTAGGAACCTAATTTGTCTTTGATATTTATTTTTGTTCAATGAGCCATTTTGACATTTTTGATTCTTTTTTGTTTTGATAAACATGTCGATTTGATAAGACATGTTGATTATTTGATGATGTGGATTTTTTGACTTGTTACTTTTATGCTTGGCATCCAAGTTTCTTCCCAAGCTATTAGGATTAATGGATGGATATGAATGATATGGAGGGCTTTTGGATGGGTGAAGGATTCTCCAAGATATTTTCCTTTGTTAACTTTGATTTGGGGAAAGATAAGTGGATCATGAACTAGTGGATAGAGGAATATATGGACCTAAGATGGATGAAAGGGATGAAGGGGAAGGTGTACACTTGGGTTTGGACTTGGAAGGGAAACTAACACCTTTAGAATGAGCTTTGTAGCTAATGGAATGGCCATGATAAGTTGAATTTTCTTTGATATGGAAGGGCTTTGATATACTTTTTTCATATTTATTTAACCCTTTGACTTGATAATGCATTTGACTAGCAGGATACTTGCTACAAGATTGGGGTGGATATGATATGGAAGAAACAATAGGATTTTGAAGTAGACTAGATTGGATGGAAGTGGATAAACCTATTTGACATGTATGGGGTTCATGAACAACTTGCAAAAAAATTCTTCGATAATAAAGGGGATCAAGAGGACTAATGGGATCATGTGATGGAATAAGAGTAATGAAAGGATTCTTTAGGAGGATATGATCTTGTGGAAGGTATGGAGGATTAGGACATTGTTGGTGATTTCGAACATCTTTGAACCAAGGTTCAAAGCATTTTGAAGTGGTTCAAATTGCAGAATGGTTGACTCAGAAAAGTTCAAAATCAGAGGATCAAGCCCCATAGATTTTTGTTCCAAGTTTAGAGGCACAAATGATGAGTTAGAAATCTGATTTCAAAATTGACACAGTCACAACCATGCCAACAAGCGTGCCTCCACTACTAGCAATTCCCATGTGAGTCACCCATCCATGAAGTAGTAGCTTAGTTTTAGAGAAAGGAGTAATGCAGACCCTGATTAAAGATACACATTGGTAATTTCACTTCAGATTATTAATACAAGGGAAACCAGATAATGAAATAAAAGTAGTGATATTTTAGAATCAATATTCTAAAAAGGATGATCTGATTATAAAAAGAACATATACATATCATGATAAGGCAACTTCAAAATCGGTGAAGTTGTGTTTCAATTCTGAAATCATAATATTCATATGTAATTATATCATTTCTTGAATGAATTGATGACTCTTCTTAATATAAAATCTTCTGATGTCTGATACATCTGGACCAAGATTGAACACATTTGAAAATGTCAATTATTTAAGTCATAGTTGACACTAGTCCAACTTTGTGGTCATCTAAATTCGTCCCCACTCTATGAAGACCTTGTGAATGAAGTATGGATGCCTCTCAAATCACAAGTGATTCCGTCATTGCAAGAGAAGCTAGAGAAGATGTCTTAAATTTTGTAGGCCTTCATTCGGGTTGGTGAACCCTCATTAGATGAAACCATGTTCTATTCAATTGAATATCAACATGAGAAAAAAGCTGGAACTGAAAGTTTTAAGCTCAGTCTACCTCACCTAAAAAATATATATATGAAATGCTCAATAATGGGACACAAGGTTGTTAGAGTAAATAATTATTTATTTATTAATTATTTATTCTATTACTTAAGCTTACTTAGGTAATTGCATACATTTAATAGTTGTAGTGATGAGTTGTTGACAACACAAGAGTTTGTTCCCTTCTAGCATGTTCCACCTTTTTGTGGAAGAGTCCTAGGTTGTCAACCTTATCTTTTACCACTTTCTAGCTTATTCTACAAGCTTCCATGAGGCCTTTATATTTGGGCTCTTTCATTGTATCTCACAACTCATTTTTATTGTAAATACATTTTTCTTGTTTGCAATATTTTCTCTCTCAAGTCTGTTTAGGGTTTTTCAAAGCTCCACCTCTTCCTTCTTGGTTTCCCTTCGAAAAGTTATTTGTATGTAGGTGATCTCGGTGAGCTATGGAGTTGGATTTCATCAACCCCTACATGGTATTAGAGCTTCCCTGTTGCTGCTTTGTTGAAGGTTTTTTAAAGCCCTGATTCAGAGACACAAACCCTAGTTTGTTTGTACATTTTTCTTCAACCTGAGGGAAGAGCATTTTTTTGGAGCACTTTGGGCCCAAATGAACATTGCCATTAGATCCAAAAGGTTGTTTACATTCAGGATTCATATAAAATCCTTTGATTTTGGAGACAGCTCCGGGAGGCAAAATTCTTTTAGCCCTAGTCTTGTTGTACGATCGTATGGACGTACGATTGGCAAAAAAAAATTAATTTTTTTTTTTAGGATGCACCACCGTAGCACTGCCTAGTAGCCACCATAAGGCTGTTCGCGCACCACTGGTGCCTCCCTTGCTGCACCTGGTGAAATACCTCAACTATGCTCCACCCATGCATCACCATTTTTGGCGATGCCTCCAATCTGCGCCACTTCTTCTAACTACTCTGCTGCAGCTCATCCCTCCTACGCCTAGCTCCTCCTCTGCTTCGCTGGTCTACTCTACCCCTACACACTTAGCAATGCCTCTGCACAGCCCGCATGGTTTTTTTTGCCCTGTCAGTACTACACAATGTGTGACACGTGGCAGGGTTGCGACATGGCACTTTGCCATGTGGCCTCTGCCATGTTAGCTTGTTTGCCACATGACACCTTTTTTTGCTACGACAACTGCAAAGCCATCAAATTTAAACTAGTGTTTTGCTGATGTTAGCATGATGTCACCCTACATCAGCACCTCTGCCAAGCTTTCCAGGGTCATTTTTGACCTACTTGTAGTTTTTTGGCCATATCTTGAGCATATAGAGGTATTTTTCTGATCTGAAAGAAGTGCTGAAAAGATGGTTTCAAGACAAAGACATTGGTGTAGGTATTTTAAAGTTTTGATGTAGTTTAATTGCCCCTTTTTTTTAGTTGAAGTCCAAAGTTCTATTTTTGACTCCAACATGCATATCTTTTGCGTCCCATGTCAATTTTTTGAAAACGTTATATTTTTGGAAAGCTAGTTTTGTCATCTTTTTAGAAATGTGGTCTTTTTCTTTAGATTCTAGCCCATGCTCTTTCTATCATGTTTTTAGCATTTTTGCTCTATGGTGGATATCTTGAGTGTTTTAGGTCCAAGGATCATTTTCTTGGCATGAAATCTTTTGTTTTGTGCTACACTATCTTTTGTGTCAATTTTTTTCCTTTTCTGATCATTGTAGACATCATTTGTAAGAACTTTTATGTATATGCACTGAGATAAAGTGTCACTCTTGCATTTTGAGTTCATGAACATTGTTTTGAAATAGTTGTACTTGTAATATTTTTATAAAGTACCATGGGGGGGATAGTTGTTTGTTGTTTTAGGTCTTCTTCCTTTTTGTTTTCCCATGTAGCATTGGAGTGACCATGTCTTTATAGGTGTTTGTACCTCTTTCTCTCTCTCTCATCATTCTTGGTTCTGTTTGCAGAGGATTTTGGCCCACCTTCTCAGTTGCATGTCATCTCACCCCATCTACATTAAGAAGGGCTTATGCTCTTCTTCTAATGCATCCTTGGTTCGATGGTTTGATAGTGTGAGCTATGTATTCAGTGGTTGATCCTATATACGAGGTGATTGCAGTGGCTGGCTACCTATGCATTTCAGTAAGATTGATCATCTACCATATAGACATGCTTGATTCATGCCTTCTTCTTCCATGGAGGTTCTTCAAATGAGAAATTTCTTTTTGGTGGCAGATTTTTTGACTTCTTCATGTTTGAGTGATGTTCTTCATGATCACTTTTTGTTCCTATTTTAGGGGACATTCCACTAGTTGGAGGCTTCTTTAGTTCTTCACTAGGTTCACCTCTTTTTGTGGGAGAGTTTTTCCCACATGGTTTTCTCTCTTTCTCCATTTTCAGAGGTTGCATTTTTTGCATTGTACATGGGTACCTAACATGGCCTTATTGCTGAGACCCATTCTGCATTTCATCTTAGCTTTGTGAGCTTAAGGCATTCCCCTAAGTTGCACTTAAGGGGGGCTTTTAGATTAAATAATTAATTAATTATTAATTAATTATTCTATTACTTAAGCTTACTTAGGTAAATGCATATATTTAATAGTTGTAGTGATGAGTTGTTGACAACACAGGAGTTTGTTCCCTTCTAGCATATTTCACCTTTTTGTAGAAGAGTGTGTGGTTCTCAACCTTATCTTCTACCACTTTCCAGCTTGTTCTACAAGCTTCCATGAGGCTTTTATATTCAGGCTCTCTCATTATATCTCACAACTCATTTTTATTGTAAATAAATTTTTCTTGTTTTCAATATTTTCTCTCTCAAGTTCGTTTAGGGTTTTTCTAAGCTCCACCTCTTCCTTCTTGGTTTCCCTTCAAAAAGTTATTTGCATCCAGGTTATCTTGGTGAGCTGTGGGGTTGGATTTCATCAACTCCTACAAAGGTGACGTTGTGTCAAGGATGCTCGACTCGATCCTGGAAAATTATGAGATGTACCTGAAATCATGAAGAACAACTTAAAGTTTGAAATTTGATGAGATGATCATAACAGCACAACTGGTCATCATTATAGTTTTATTAGAAGATCACGTTGCTAGATCTTGTATATGAGCAATGTTAGTATGCTAATAGAAACCAAATTTAAATAAAACTTCTACAAACTAAACAAAATTCATAAACTTCAAGATAGACTAAGATGAGCTCTCAATTGAGAATATGAGCCATTAATGGACTCTCTCAATAAGAAGCTCTCTTGTTGAATAGCTTTATCTAAATGGATAGGATGTATGCTCAATATGCTTCCAAAGGCTTCAATGGATGATTGTTGATTTTTGGTGTGGATAGATGGCTTTAGTATGGATTTGGCTCTCAAAATAGCATTATAACTTTACTTCATGGATTGTGTTATTTTGCAAAGGGGAAGGATCCAATTTATAGGCAAGAGGCTTGAGGGATTGAGAGCTAAGATGCAAGGATGGGAAAAAGCTTATGGAGGGCTCAGATTGCATGAGAAGAGAGCACATGGATTGTGCTTCCTTATAGCCAATCAAGGAGTGACACATGTCACATGGTGAGAGGATGGAGGAAAGGGGAAGGATGAGTCAACAAAGGAGGCTCAAGGGATAAAATCTTCATAAAGACCCTCATAATGACTTGTAAGAGCCATAAAAGGGCTTGTAAGAGTCATTTATGACCTAGTGGACTTCATAAAGTTTTATGGTTGAGATATTTTGAGGGTGATGAGAGCAATTTCGACTTGGACTTGATTAGGAAGGTTTTAAGCTTGTTTAGGCTTGTGCAAATGATTAGAGGATGGATTAGGATGGTTTAGGATTAGCTTAGGGATAGGCAAGTGGATGGCATTTAATGAGGGTGGGTGAAGGAGGAGATATTTGTTAACTTTGGCTTGAGTTAGCAAGTCTTAACCCATGTTTAGGGAATGTGACAAGGTTAGGAGGGGATTAGTATTAGGGTTAAAGACATCTTCTAGAAGAGTCTAGGCTTTGGATGAGGATAAAGACTTTCTAGAATAGTCTAGAATTTCCTAGGATGAGGATGAAGACTTTCTAGAAGAGTCTAGAACTTCTTAGGATGAGGATAAATTAGATTTTTAGGAAATAAATAAAGTTTTATTTATTTCAAGGGTTTGGGTTGAGGAGATATTTATTAAAACTTTTTTAATAAACATGAGGATTAATATTTAATTTTAATTAAATATTTTGAGTTGGGGTTAGGGGTAGGAAATGATGAGATTAGCCTTTAATCGAAATTAAAGAAGGATTAGAAGATTTTGGAAGAGGTTATTGGTCATAAGGAAATTGGCCAAGTTTTGGGCAAAAAATAATTTTTTTATTTATTTTAGGATTTTTGGTCAATTTATTAATTAAATAATTAATAAATAAGGAAATAATGTTTAAATAAGATTTAAACATTTTTGGGAGGGATTCCTTAATTAAATTTTTTTAATTAAGATAAAGGGATTTAATGGCATAAAAATTAATTAATTAATTAATTAATTAATTAATTAATTAATGATGATGTCATCGGGACTTTTTCAGAAAATAAAAATACTTTATTTTCTAAAAGGTTTTTAGGTGTCTACAGATCTAACTTCACCAATAGAATTGGTTGGTGAGTTGGAGCTTCAAATACATAATACTTAGTATGACACTAGGTGTTTTTTAAATTAGCATAAAAGTATCCATCTCTTGGAACTCTAGGACACCTTCAAACACCGAAACACGACGGAGATACTATCATTGAGTGGTAAAAGAGACTCAATTTTGGTGATGATTTCGTGCATGAGAAACCCGATCGAGTATGATGCAAAGAGAATGGAACATAGGAAGCCCGATAAGTTCTTAGCTAAGAGGGATTCTAAATCAATGCAGAGTGTTGAATTATAAAAGGCTCAAGTGGTGCAATCACTTTTAGTGCAGGTGCAATACAAAATGAATGCCATCTAGTCAGACCTCAAGGTGAAGTTGAACAAATCATTTCAATATGATCATCACATTGCAACTATTATCGAAAGTTAACCATGAAATATCACAAAGGGATTGGTTTAAATCAGTTCTCTTTATACATCACATGGAATATATATATATATATATATATATATATATATATATATATATATATATATATATATATATATATATATATATATATATATAACGAACATCATAGCCGATGATTAATTGGGAACTTTAATAAAGTTATAAATTGTGATGTTTGATTATTATAAGAAGATAGACATTATGTTGCCAAGAAATGAAGATAATATGAAAATGGAAAACTACGCATTCCAAGAATTAGTTATCCAAACTAAATGGGAAAAGAAAGAGATAAATAAGTCAGAAAGATAGGTTTGATGGGTTCAACTTTTTCTTTCAGAAGGGGAAAGTGTGTGCTACAGTAGGAGGGAAGAGTTTTCCAGTGTTTTAGTCCTTTTTCTTTTCTAAGAAAGAAGACTTTGGGGTTGTAGAAGACGGGAGCTTTCATTTTTTTGAACCGTGTGTTGGAAAAGAGGGGAAATTTTGATTTTAAATGTAATGCAGGGGAAAGGATTTGTGTTTCCTTTTTAGATTGTGATTTTGATTGTAGGTGTCATAAGATCTTTGATATATTTTACGCTTTGGAGAAGGGAGGTTTGGAAGATAATTGTACATCAAAACTTGAAGTTTGGACAATTTTCTTCTCACTGATCGTTATCTTTGTACGGGTTTCAGTTTTCTCTAAACACATTTAAATGTTGCAGTTTCATGAATATGTTTTGATTTCAAAATATCTTTTAAGCTCCAATTCTTCATTTTCTCAAAAGGATGGAAAATATATTCTTTGCTTTCATTCTCTTTGTAATGTAGCATTAAGGCAAATGAACTTTGTGTCATTTGTTGTTCTTTTCATTTCAAGTTACTTAGTTTTTCCTCATCTATTTCGTGTTTACAGATAGATGTTTGTAAACCTTTATTGTTTTCAGGTTAAAGCATTATCAATTGCAGTGTAGTTGATTCATTGTGTATCCTACATGAGGAGTTGTACCCAATAAAATTTAGAGGAAGGTTATTAATCTAATGATAACCTATCCAATTGTTAATGCTGATTTAGTCTTCTTCTCTGGGCATTTAGAGTTAATTGGTATGTATTTTCTTGGAATACAATCTATTGACTAACAGATTTTTGGTGACTCTACTGAGGAACCAAAAATGAAGATCAATATTAATATTTGTTTCCTCAGTTTTATGATTATCTTCATGTGTGGGAGATTGGCAAATCTATTGCAAATATCATGTTGGATATAAAAGCCATGAAAAGTGTTGGAAAATGAAGATGGGGTAACTAAGAGGGGAGGGGTGAATCAGTTACCACAAAAACAAATTCAACAGTCCCAAAGATGCCTTAAACTTAGTTGTTGCTGCTACTCGGTAAACACATAGATTACTGCTTAATACTTGATAGATGTTTAGTTAATTTATTAAGCATTTACTGAAATAAGCGATCATGCAAAAGAAAGTAATCATGAACACAATAGACACCAAATTTATGTGGAAACCCAATATGGGAAAAACCACCAGCAATTAGTCACCAATTTTCACTCTTCTGAAGTGAGCCCTGTTAGGAGCCAACCCTGTTAAAGGTTACAAAACACACTGTTAGGTGTGACCCTGTTAGAGGATTTAATCGCCCTGTTAGGAGTGGCCTTGTAAGAGGTCTTTAGAACAATTCAACTGAATTGCCACCCTGTTAAAGAATTTATGGAATGGCTGTTAAACCAACTTTGTTAGGAGATTTTAGAATCACTGTTACAATGGTTAGAAAGCAACAATGAATGATCTGAAAATACATGCAACTTATCTTGCTGAATACAGAACTCAATTTAGCTCCACAAGATCCTTACTGATTAAATATATCTTTGCAGCTCCAAGATTTCCCTCTGCTCAACTCTGCTTAGGCACACGCAAGTCTCTTCCTTGCACTTCCTTGCACTATCCGTATACACTTTCTATTCCACACTTTTCTGCATCTTGAGCACCTCTTTATATACTATACATAATACCAGGTCGGCCCAACCAACTTGACAAAACATATTCCAAAGTCGGCTTGAACTAACAATTAAAACAAAATTCTTCACTGGCCGATGTTGTTCGGTCAATACAGAACAACAAAAAAAAACTGCTTCCTGTGTTAACCGGTAGAACTTGGTAAAAACTATAATTACCGGGGAATTTGGTAAACCTGCCACTTCCTTTGGAAACTGACTAGACTCGGTAAAAGCTGTCTTCGATTACCGAGTGAGCTTGGTGAAAACTAAGCTTTCCTTAGCTTACTGTGCGAACTCGGTTAACACTAACCGTCCGCTACAAAATCCTTTGATACCCGAGTGATCTCGGTAAGAACTAAACTTTCCTTAGCTTACCGTGCAAACTTGGTTAACACTAATTCACCGTGTGACATACAGGAATGCTCGGTATACACTGCAAAAGGCTTTACTGACCGACTGAGCTCGGTAGACTCTGTAATCTATTTTCCTGACCGACAGAACTTCGTAGACTCTGTCTGATAACTGATATGGCATTTTGTGTAACATCAAAGACAATACACAATTACTTAATTGCATCCAACAATCTCCCTCTTTGGAATTGATGGCAACACAATATGTCATAGCAGAAATGAAATTTGAAAGCAAGTCTACAGCAACACAACACAATTAACAATTCTCCCTCTAAGATAGAGAACTCTCCCTCTTACAGTAATCTCCCTCTGTGAAGGAATTACATAATCAAATTTCGGAAAGATATGATAGTAAAACTCTCCCTCTTTGACAACACATGCCAAAGACAATCCAATTTCAATGAATTTCATTGTACCTTTAGTACTGATTCATATGCAATATTTCCTTGATTTGCTGCATCAACTGATGATTGTTCAATTTTTTAAGAGCTGATGCATCACTAAAACTTATTTTTAGTGAACTTCAAATAGGGGAATGACCCCTAACTTACCTCTGAGATACAAAAATGCATCCTTAGGTAAAGGCTTTGTGAATATGTCAGCAATCTGTTCCTTTGTATGGACATATTCCAATCTGATTTCCTTGTCCTGCACCAATTCTCTGACAAAGTGATACTTGATTGCAATGTGCTTAGTCTTAGAATGCATTACTGGATTCTTAGATATGTTGATTGCACTTGTATTATCACAAAACATGACAACTATTTCCTTGATTTCCATCTTCATGCCTTGTAGCAATTGCTTCAACTAAACAATATTAGAACAGTTTACTGCTGCAGCAACATACTCTGCCTCTGCTGTTGATTGAGATGTACAATTTTGCTTTTTGCTTGTCTAAGAAACCAACCTCTTTCCAAAAAAGAATGCACCTCCATTTGTGCTTTTTGTGTCGTCAAGGTTTCCTGCCCAATCAGCATCAGTAAACACTTTTAAGTCTAGGTTTCCTCCAAATTTATACCATAATCCATAATCTTCAGTTCCTTTCAGATATCTCATTATCCTCTTGATTGCCATCATGTGATTTTCTCTTGGTTTGGCTGAAAATCTTGCCACAATTTCAACTGCAAGAGCAATATCTGGCCTAGTATGAACTACATATTGCAACTTTCCAATCATAGATCTATACAATGTCTGATCTATTTCCTTTGAATCATCTTCTTTGGTAAGTTTTAGTCCAGTACACATGGGAGTTCCAACTGGTTTACAGTCTTCCATACCAAACTTTTTCAATATCTCTTTGATGTATTTTGCTTGAGTGATGTAGATGCCATTCTTGTTCTGCTGAATTTGAAGTCCAACAAAGAATTTGATTTCACTGAACATTAACATTTTAAATTCCTTGCTCATTTTTTCTGAAAATTCTTTGCAAAGATCATCATTCCCTGTGAAAATAGTATCATCTACAAATATTTCTGCCAGGACAATCTTATTTTTTGGTCCTTCCTTGATATACAAACTACTGTTATCATTATTTCTTTGAAATCCAATTTGAATAAGATAGCTATGCAATCTTTCATACCATGCTCTAGGGGCTTGTTTCAGACCATACAGTGCCTTGTGCAATTTGCAAACCATGTTCTTTTTATCTGGATCTATAAAACTTTCAGGTTGTTCAATGTAGACCTCTTCATCCAGTATACCATTTAGAAATGTTGACTTGACATCCATCTGATAAACTTTAAATCCTTTGTAAGCAGCATATGCTAATAAGGTTCTAACACCTTCCAATCTAGCAACGGGAGCAAAAGTTTCTCCGTAATCTATGCCTTCCTCTTGAGAATATCCTTTGCACACTAATCTAGCTTTGTTTCTTGATACTTTACCATTTTCATCCAACTTATTTCTGAAAACCCACTTTGTACCGATTACATTTTGGTCTTTAGGCCTGGGTACAAGAGTCCATGTCTTGTTTTTCTCTATCTGCTCTATTTCTTCATTTATTGCTTCAATCCAATTATCATTTTCTAATGCATCTTTGACAGTTCTAGGTTCAAAATCAGCAAGTAAACAAGTACCTTTCAACTTACTTCTTGTGATGGTTCCTTCAGATTTATTTCCAATGATCTGATCTACTGAATGATGTCTCCTGAAATACTTGGCTAGAACAGGTTCTTTTCCTTTTGGATGAATCTTGTCGTTATCTTCTTGCATTTCACCTTCATGCTCAGTTTGGTCTGGCTCGGTATCAACTGGCTCGGTATGCACATGCTCGGTTACCTCTGGCTCGGTAATCTCTAACTCGGTATTCTCTGACTCGGTAGACATTGGCTCGGTAGATGTTGGCTCGGTAGATGTTTCCTGCAACTCGGTTAGTGATGACTCGGTAGAAGAAGGTTTCTGATTCTCAGATGTAGTTGATATTATATCTGGTTCACTGAAGATGAATCTTTTGTAATCTTCTGGTTCTCTTCTGCTTTCTTCTTTTGTCTTTTCTGCAAACTCATCAACTTTCACATGTATACTTTCTATGACTTTGTGAGTAGATAAGTTCAAGCATCTATATGCTTTACTCTTGCATGAGTATCCAAGAAATATACCTTCATCACCTTTTACATCAAATTTACCTTTTCTAGATTCTTTCAAGATATAACATTTGCTTCCAAATACTTTCAGATAACTTACATTTGGTTTATAGCCATACCATAATTCATAGGGAGTTTTGAATGAGTCTTTTTTTAACTGTACTCGGTTTAAGGTATGAACTGTTGTACTGATAGCCTCCTTCCAGTATTTGATAGCAACATTCTTTTCTATCATCAAGGTTCTTGCACAATCCATGATGGATATGTTCCTTCTTTCAGCTATGCCATTTTGTTCAGGAGTATCTGGTGCTGAAACCTATCTTTTGATTCCTCTTTCAATACAAAAGTTATTGAATTCATGTGAAATAAATTCACCACCTCTGTCTGACCTTAGGCATTTCAATCTTTTTCCTGTTTCTTTTTCTACTCTTGCCAAATACCATTTGAACTTTTCAAATGCTTCTGATTTGTTCCTTAGGTACATGACGGTCATCATTCTTGAATAATCATCAACAAAAAGAATAAAATATTTTTCACCAGTATAGCTTTCAGTTTCAATAGGTCCACATAAGTCAGTATGCACAATTTCTAATAAATCTTCAGACTGATAATTTTTGCTTTTGAAACTAGACTTACCCATCTTTCCAATTTGACAATTCTTGCATAAACCGACCTCTGGTTTCTTTAAATCAGGAATGCCTCTCACTTTCTTGAATTTGCTTATCTTTACCAAATTTTCAAAATTCACATGACATAACCTTTTATTCCATAAACAAATCTCTTCTACTTGAGCAATAAAACATGAATGTTCACCAAGTTCAAGATAGAACAAGTTACCTTTAGTTTGAGTACCAGATCCAATCAAGTTTCCTTTACCGTTCAGCAGTCTTGCTTTGCCTTGGATGAATTCTACTTTGAGTCCATTATTGAGTAACTGTGCCACACTCAACAAATTGTGCTTTAGGCCTTCTACCCAATAAGCATTATCACATACAAGTTCCTGGGTTAGAGTGATTCTTCCTTTTCCTTTGATGCAACAAGGTTCATTGTTTCCAAATCTTACACTGCCACCATCATACTCTTCAAATTGATCAAACTTTATTTTATCTCCAGTCATATGATGTGAGCAGCCACTATCAATGATCCATGTATCATTCTTACTTATGTGAGAGATGAGTGCCATTTCTTCATTGTCAGATTCATCTTTTACAGCAATGTAAACAATCTCATCCTCTTCTTCATCATTAGAATCATTAGAATCTTTAGCCATAAAACATGATTTCTTACTTTTATCCTTAAATGATTTGAGATCTTTCTTGTTTGGACACCTTGCAGCAATATGACCAACTTCTTCACATGAAAAGCAGATTAGGGGTACTTTACCTTTGTATTTACCTCTTCCTCTTGAATATTTCCTTGCAAGTAGAGCTTCAATTACTTCAAGGTCGTTGTCAGAACTCTGATCTAATTGATCTTCACTCTCTGACTGAGATTCCTTCTTCTTCTTTCCTTTGTCCTTGAGTGAAAGCTTGGCTTCAAATGCAGACTCAATGTTCTTTGCAGCTGGAACATAATTATCAAAATTATCTAGTTCAAATGCTGTCAATCTTCCAACTATGGCCTCTAGGTTTATCCTGTGATTGGCCTCACACCTTCTTTCTTGAATGGCTGATACCCTGATGGCATAAACTGGAAGTAGAGTTCTAAGAACTTTACTTATGACTGTTTCTTCACTGATACTTCCTCCAGAAGCTTTGATAGCACTGACACATGCTTTAATTCTTTCAACATATTTGGCAATGTTTTCATCTTCTTTCATTTTCATCTTATCGAACTGTCCTCTCAGACTTTCAGCTTTGGCTCTTCTGACATTGTCATCTCCACCATAGATCTCTTTCAGTCTTTCCCACATTTCATAGGCAGTAGTGCAGTCCTTGACATCATCAAACTCTTCATAACTCAAGGCAAATGCAATATCAATCATCATAATGTTATGAGTCTTCTTTATAGCAATGTCATTGACTGATAATGTACCTGATGGTTCTACATATTTCTCATCAAGATATTTCAGACCAGTGTCACCAATGGAAGCTAGATGAAGTCTCATTAATCCCTACCATGCTGAGAAGTTGTTTCGGTTAAGCCTTGAGATTTCCCTCTTGTAAGACATCTTGATCTTTGGCTTAGATCTTTGAAATCTCCTCCTGCAAGCACCAAAAGCTCTGATACCAATTGTTGGAAAATGAAGATGGGGTAACTGAGAGGAGAGGGGTGAATCAGTTACCACAAAAACAAATTCAACAGTCCCAAAAATGCCTTAAACTTAGTTGTTGCTGCTACTCGGTAAACACATAGATTACTGCTTAATACTTGATAGATGTTTAGTTAATTTATTAAGCATTTACTGAAATAAGCGACCATGCAAAAGAAAGTAATCATGAACACAATAGACACCAAATTTACGTGGAAACCCAATATGGGAAAAACCACCAGCAACTAGTCACCAATTTTCACTCTTCTGAAGTGAGCCCTGTTAGGAGCCAACCCTGTTAAAGGTTACAAAACACACTGTTAGGTGTGACCCTGTTAGAGGATTTAATCGCCCTATTAGGAGTGGCCTTGTAAGAGGTCTTTAGAACAATTCAATTGAATTGCCACCCTGTTAAAGAATTTATGGAATGGCTGTTAAACCAACTTTGTTAGGAGATTTTGGAATCACTGTTACAATGGTTAGAAAGCAACAATGAATGATCTGAAAACACATGCAACTTATCTTGCTGAATACAGATCTCAATTTAGCTCCACAAGATCCTTACTGATTAAATATATCTTTGCAGCTCCAAGATTTCCCTCTACTCAACTCTGCTTAGGCACACGCAAGTCTCTTCCTTGCACTTCCTTGCACTATCCGTATACACTTTCTATTCCACAATTTTTTGCATCTTGAGCACCTCTTTATATACTATACATAATACCAGGTTGGCCCAACCAACTTGACAAAACATATTCCAAAGTCGGCTTGAACTAACAATTAAAACAAAATTCTTCACTGGCCGACGTTGTTCGGTCAATACAGAACAACAAAAAAAAACTGCTTCCTGTGTTAACTGGCAAAACTCGATAAAAACTATAATTATCGGGGAATTCGGTAAACTTGCCACTTCCTTTGGAAACCGACTAGACTCGGTAAAAGCTATCTTCAATTACCGAGTGAGCTCGGTGAAAACTAAGCTTTCCTTAGCTTACCGTGCGAACTCGGTTAACACTAACCGTCCGCTACAAAATCCTTTGATACCCGAGTGATCTCGATAAGAACTAAACTTTCCTTAGCTTACCGTGCAAACTCGGTTAACACTAATTCACCGTGTGACATACAGGAATGCTCGGTATACACTGCAAAAGGCTTTACTGACCGACTGAGCTCGGTAGACTCTGTAATCTATTTTCCTGACCGACAGAACTCGGTAGACTCTGTCTGATAACTGATATGGCATTTTGTGTAACATCAAAGACAATACACAATTACTTAATTGTATCCAACAGAAAAGATAAAGGCCAAACCCTTCTCTCCTAAAAATTTATCAACTGGATGATAAAGTGGTATGCAAATTTGTGGATAGCTATAAATAAAGTGTTTCTCGGGCTATCAGGAATAACATAAGCATAGAAGATGATGCCTCATCTTGGCTGCTATGGAAAAGCCTCTGCACGAGATTTCACAAGTTGAAAGACTTGCAAGAACTTGAGGAGAGAGTGTCTCAGTTGAAGAAACATTTGGAGGTGGATAATGATGAAGCCCCAGTTATATCTTCACATTTCATCTCATGCAATTATTTGGTCCTGAGTGAGAAAGGATTCTAAATAGCTAACAATAGGGAAAGGGTAAGCACTGATGATGAAATCTTACCTCAAGTTCCTTCTTCACCTCATGTAGAAATTTTTATAGTTGAGGATCATGAGCATCATTTGTTGGGAGTGTTAAATGTTACCCTTCTTGATAATGAAGAAGAAAGGTTTCATAATCAAGAGAATCCCTCTAAAAATGTATCAGTTATGGATCTTGATCCGAAAGTAAAGAGATGAAATCTTTTTCACCATGCATAGAAGATGAAGAAGGAGAAGATTCTCCCGCTATTTTTGAGAAGATAGAATTACTAGCTGAATATGTAGATGATAAGTCTTACCACAATACCTTCGTTCAAAATGATAAGAATGCTAAAACAAAGATAGATTTGCACACATCTAAGTTGGGTAGTTTTCAAGAAGATGATCATGTTGCACTTCAAGTTGAGGCAATCCAACTTCAACCAAATTCAGAAACAGCAAGAAAGATTGAAAAGAAGTCTAAAAATCTGGAAGACAAAGTCACATGGAGTGAACTCAATCCACTTTTCTTGTCAATGGGGTTTTCTGAGAATGCTGCTATTAGAGAAAATCATCTATTTCAGCCTCAAGATTCATCATTAAATGATGAAAATCTGCTCACTTCTTCCATATTAGAAAATGCTGAAATTTTGATGGAAGGAGGAAAGGTGAGAGTTATTCCCCAGCTAGTTGACAACTCTATTGAAACATCGGGTGATACTCTCATCTACGAGGAAGAAGAGGACATCATAAGCATATTTTTATCGTCTCTTAGGCAAGAAGATTTCTCTTTGGATGGCCAAGGTATGAACCCAAAAAAAATAAGTTGTAAAAGTTTGTTTGGTGATTCATTTCATTCTTTTGAGTGTGATTCTATTATAGAAAATATTGTGAAATCTGAAGATGCACCAAGAGAAACAAAGGATCAAATGTACTACATACTTGATGATGCCCCAATTCTTGATAGAATTGGAGAACTTTTTAATGATAAATTTCATCTCATGTTAGATGAATTCTCTATTTGGCAATGTGTAGCATGATCCACAAGATTATGAGAATAAGCAAGTCATTGTAAACTGCAGTCAAGAGACTAATGAAAAATTTCTTGAATATTGTTCTCCCAATTCAAAATGTTTCTTAATTTGAAAAATGATATAGAAAAGCCATATGAAGAGGAAGAAAGCTATGATGAGTTGTGTCTATTCGGGAAGGAATTTTGGGTCAGCATATGCATGCACACTTTCAGTTTGAGGTGTGGTATTGAAGAAGTCACTTGCTGGAAATGGTGTGGAACTATTCTATTTAGGCATGGTTTGCTAATACGGAAGGGCTCTTACTTCTCTCAGCCAGTAAATAGATTCACATGATTCTTTTTCTTTCCTCTATTTCTTGTGGTAGGTTCTCTTCCTATCTTTTTAAATATTCTTTTGGTGTGCATAGTGTTAGTTTGAATAATGTGCAAGCTTCGTACTTGCTGGTAGTTTAGGTGTTTTTGGTTAGTTGGCTTTGCCCTACTCTCCTCTGCCCTCTCTACAAGTAGCTCCTAGTTTTCTCTTCTTGTTGACTCTCCCTGCCCAATGGATAAAGCACTTGTCTTCTACCAGAGATTGCTGGAGTTCTCTGATTTTGTATTAAAATCAATCCCATAGTTAGAGCCCCTGTTGGTACCCAATATAGACCTAGTATTTGAAATTTTCAAATTTTGGTTTTGAAACTCTTTGAACCAAGGTTCAAAGCAATTTGAAGTGGTTCAAAATGCATAACAATTGACTCAGAAAAGTTTAGAATTAGAGGATCAAGCCACATAGATTTTTGTTTCAAGTTCAAAGGCACAAATGATTAGTTAGAAGTTTGATTTCAAATTTGATTTTCAATGTTTTGTTCAAAGAGATCAATCTCAATACGAATATTTCAGAATCACAGGGAGATATTATAGTGATGGTGGTAGGTCACCAGTGAGGAAGCTCCATTCATGGAGTAAGGGAGAAATTAGAGCCCAACTAGACAATCGGGTTCATCCCTAAAAAGGAAAAAGAAGGGGTCAAGAACAACAATCTAAAATATTGGGCATAAAAGATCAAATTAAACGAAGCTTTTAAATCACAAGTGATTTAGTGTGGAGAAGTTAGCATTATAACTTCTAGACACAGTCACGACCAGACTAACAAGCGTGCTTCCACTTATAACACTTCCCATATGAGTCACCCATCCATGAAGTAGTAGCTCAGTTTTGGAGAATGGATAATGTAGACCTTGATTAAAGATATACAATAGGAATTTTAGTTCAGATTGTCAATGCAAGGGAAACCAAATAATGAAGTAAAGGTAGTGATGTTTTCAAATCATTATTCTAAAAAGGATGATCCGATTGTAAAAGGAAGAACACACACACACACACACACACACACACACACACACACACACACATCATGATAAGGAAGCTTTCAGAATCGGTGAAGTTGTGTTGCAATTCTGAAATCATAATATTCATATGTCATGATATCATTTCTTGAATGACTCAATAACTCTCCTTAACACAAAATCTTGTGATGTTCAATACCTCTAGACCAAGACGGAATACATTTGAAAATGTCAATTATTTAACCCATAGTCAACACCAGTCCAACTTTGTGGTCATCTGAATTCATCCCCACTCTATGAAGACCCTATGAATGAAGTATGGGTGCCTCTCAAATTGCAAGTGATTCCATCATTGTGGGAAAAGCTAGAGAAGATGTCTTAAATTTTGTAGGCCTTCATTTGGCTCGATGAACCCTCATTAGATGAAACCATGTTTTGTTCTACTGAATATCGAGATGAGAAAAAAGCTAGAATTGAAAGCTTTAAGCTTAGTCCACCTTAGCTTATATATATATATATATATATATATATATATATATATATATATATATATATATATGAAATGCTCGATAATAGGACACAAGGTCATGTTGTGTTAGGGATGCTCAACTCAATCCTGACAAATTATGAGATGCACTTGAGATCATGAAGAACAACTTAAAGTTTGAAATCTGATGAGATGATCATAATAGCACAACTAGTCATCATTATAGTGTGATTAGAAGATCTCACTGCTAGATCTAACTTGACCAATAGAATTGGTTGGTGAGTTGGAGCTTCAAATACATAATACTTAGTATGGCGGTATGTGTTTTTGAAATTAGCATAGAAGTATCCATCTCTTGGAACTCCATGAAACCTTCAAACATTGAAATACGATGGAGATACTATCATCAAGTGGTGAAAGAGACACAATTTTGATGATGATTTCATGCATGAGCAACCCAACTGAGTATGATGCAAAGAGAAGGGAACACAAGGAGCCCGATAAGTTCTTGGCTAAGAGGGATTCTAAATCAATGTCTGCATTGAATTATATAAGGCTCAAGTGGCGCAATCACTTTCAGTGTAGGTGCAATACAAAATTAGTGCCATATAGTTGGACCTTAAGGTGAAGTTGAACAAATCATTTCAATATGATCATCACATTGAAACTATTACCCAAAGTTAACCATGAAATATCACAAAGGGATTGGTTTAAATCAGTTCTCTTTATACATCACGTGGAATTTATATATATATAAAGAACAATCATAGCCTAATGATTAATTGGGAACTTCAATAAAGTTATAAATCATGATTTTTTATTATTATAAGGAAGATAGACATTATGTTGCCAAGATACATATATATATATATAGAAAGAACAATCATAGCCTGATGATTAATTGGGAACTTTAATAAAGTTATAAATCATGATGTTTGATTATTATAAGGAAGATAGAAATTATGTTGCCAAGAAATGAAAATATGAAAATGGTAAACTATGCATTCCAAGAATCAGTTATCCAAAGTAAACAAGAAAAGAAAGAGATAAATAGGCCAGAAAGATAGGTTCAAGGGGTTCCACTTTTTCTTTTGGAAGGGGAAAGTGTGTGCTATGGTAGGAGGGAAGAATTTTCCAATGTTTCAATCCTTTTTCTTTTATGAGAAAGTAGATTTTGGGGTTGTAGAAGACCAAAGCTTTTATTTTTCTTAACTATGTGTTGGAAAAAGAGGGGAAATTGTGATTTTAAATGTAATGCAAGGGAGGGGATCTGTGTTTCCTTTTTAGATTGTGATTTTGATGCTATGTGTAATAAGATCTTTGTTATCTTTTACGCTTTGGGGAAGGGAGGTTTGGAAGATAATTGTACATCAAAACTCGGAGTTTGGACAGTTTTCTTCTCACTGATCATTATCTTTGTATGGCTTTCAGTTTTCTCTAAACGCATTTAAATGTTGTGGTTTCATCTTTTAAGCTCTAATTCTTCATTTTCTCAAAAGGATAGAAAATATATTCTTTGCTTTCATACTCTTTGTAATGTAGCATTTAGGCAAATGAACTTTGTGCCATTTGTTGTTCTTTTCCTTTCAAGTTACCTAGTTTTTCCGCATCTATTTCGTGTTTACGGATAGATTTTTCTAAACCTTTATTACTTTCAGGTTAAAAGCATTATCAGTTATAGTGTAGTTGATTCATTGTATATCCTACATGGGGAGCTAAACCTGATAAAATTTAGAGGAAGGTTATCAATCCAATGATAACCTATCCAACTGTTAGTGTTGATTTAATCTTCCTTTCTGGGCATTTAGAGTTAATTGGTATGTAATTTCTTAGAAGACAATCTATTCATTAATAGACATGTAGATGATGGAATGGTAGGATCATGTGGAGGATCTAGATGGATGATGGGATCTCGTGGTGGATATGAAGGTGAAGAGGTACTTTAATCTTGACTTGGAAAGTGATTATTGGACTCCATTTTAAGGGTGGTTATATCTTGACTATGAATGGAATTATTTGGAAGAATGGATAGAATTTCATGATCTTGCATAGGAATAGGAAGTGTAGGCTCCATAGGATTAGGAATGAAACTTTTATTGTAATGCCCCGCCTGGAGATCCTTGGAAACAAGGATGAAAAACAAGCAAGATTTTTTTAAAAAAATCAAGTGTAATTACACATGATAACAACTTACACAGATCATCAAGATCGCAACGGAAGACAACAAACAACCTTACACCAACGGATCTCCAAATGCCACTAGCAACCAAAACACAAAAGGAAACATACGAGATCAACCAAGTTGAAGACAAAAGCTGACTCCTAAAAATTGGCTAAGTCTGAAATCCTGAAGCCTTGAAATTTCCTAGAATCTTAATCTTAGCTCATAGCGGTCTGGAACCTATCTCAAATGAATCGTCACATATATTAAAATATATCTTAAGTATAAGTTGACGTATATTTAATTCCTTATACTTAATTTATAAGGAATTAAGTATAAGGAATTAAATATACGTCAACTTATACTTATATGATATATTTTAAACCCCTTAGAACATCTGTGAAGAACTAGGAAGGTAAGAAAACCAAAAGGGTATCTAAAACCAACTTCCAAACTTTATTTCGACAAGCCTAACTAGCCCCTGTTTGTCGCACGAAGACAGAGCACTAGTTTTTCTTCTCGTGCAAAGACTTTAACCAGCTCACGCAAAGTCTTCCACCGGCTCGTGTGAAGACTTTTCATCCTCGTGTGAAAACTTGAATCCTCGCACGAAGAGATGCATTCTCGCACAAAGAATTCCATCAGCTTGCACAAAGACTTTCATCCTCGTGCAAAAGAGATGCATTCTCCCACGAAGACTTGCATCAAAACACACCCAAAATCATAAAAAAAAAAGCCTAGGAAATTACGAAACAAAGTTCCTCCACATCGGGGAGTACCGGATCCACTTTTTGAGGCATGAACACTCAAAATAGAGCTAAAAGATGGAAAATTGGAAGCAAAGTCTAACCATATAAAACAATAGCAAAGGGAAGAACCAAAAGGAAACATCGCAGTGAACAAGAAAATAACCACTTTACATTTAACATAACAATAAACAAAATAACCATATTAGGTACGCGGCTCCTCCCAACTGTCAATAGCATCATAAGACCATCGTGGGCCCTAGCCATCCCCCCGCGTATAACATCCCAAGCCACCGATCAGATCATCAGTGCTATTGTGATAGGGATGCCACTTACTAAACATGCTACAAAATAAGCATAAAAAAATCTAACATGCTAGTAAATAACATTAACTAACACATGCTAATCAATATAACAAGGAATGAGTCAAAACTAAGATCATCTTAATATGATAAGCAACATCCCAATGAAAGCATAAGTCACAAGAAAGCATACTTCGTAGACCGAAGTGCCAAGTGACACATCTAGCCATGGTCACACTAGGATACAAGACCGTCTCTGTACACCAGTCCCTTGCAGTGGTGAAGGTAGCTATGCCTCCCAACCACGTGGCACCCGTAGGTCCACACCCATTGTGCTGATGGAGATAATGATCCAACCACAAACACACAAGACAACACTTAAGGCTATCACACACGCCAAGCAATATGATGACTGAATCCAAGACAAAGACAATGCATAACTACAGGTCCTAGTTAGACATCTCAATAGGCTACTGAGTAAGGGCTGACATCCTGGACAGTCACTTGGCATCCAAAAGCCCAAGCTCAGATCACGTGTGGCAACACTCTCAAGGGACTCCCTTGGAACCATCACACAAATGTAGACTTTTTCATTATCTTAAGTTTTATTAACTCTCACAATTTTATTTAGTTATCACTTACTTAAAACTTCTTATCCTCCGTCAACCTCTAGTGCCATAACATCGAGCTGCAAGATAGAAGCCCCCTCCAGATGCTACCCTACCCTACCCATGCTCATCCAATGATGAGTGCCCATAGGCATACAAATTCCCAACCCAACCCCAATGATCAAAAACTTTCAGAAAAGACATGGAAGGTTGAGACTCACAAGTCCTTCGACAAACGTACGCGCACGTACTCATGTGTGTTTCACCACCATCACGAAGATCATAACATAAGGACTGGATGAGAACACAAAATAGAAGCCAATCAACTGAAACATAATCGGGATGATAGATGCTACACACATCCCAATGCAAAAAAAGATGCAAAAGTGGCATGACTGGTATCCAAACGGATCATCTAGGTCCACAAACCACAATGTGCCAAAAAAACTCGAGAAAACATGGCCGCACGCAAAATGAGGTAAAAACCCCAAATTTTGAAAAATTTCTAAAATTAAAACCCATTTGGCCTTTGCGTTCAAAAAAATCTAAAAATAAAAGAAATTAGACATCGTATGCAAAAATGGCCAACATAACGACCCAAAAGCCCAAACCCTCATTTCAAAAATAGGGAAAACGCTCATACCCGACCAACCGGGTAGAACTAGCAAACAAAAATGGAGGGGAACACTAGTTCTCAACCTCCTAACATATTGCTACAAGAAACGGAAACAAAAATGGAGCAAAAACATTAAAATGGGAAGGCCCTACTTGACAACAAAAGGGGCCGAAACTGAAACCCGTAGAATAAAATAAATAATCCGTTGAAACTACTGAAACTGACAGCAAAGCAAGAACTCCTCGAGCTGAATCCAACGAGACCAACCTCGCAGAGATCCCATGCTCACAACTCCCACAACAAACAAAACAATAATCCTTCATAAGAGGATTTCCAAATTTGCTCCCCAAATACAATTTCTAAAGTGGGAGAAGTCCATAATGAATTCACTTTTTCAATACTTATTCATTTTTTTGAGTGAATTATCAATTTTGAAAAATAGCTAACTGGAGTAGTTAAACTCTGAATTGACCCAAACGAAAACAGGTTATTATCCGTAATAGAATTTCACCTAAAGTAAAGTTGCCTGAAATTAAATTTGAAAATATTTAAAACTCGAAAACCCAAAATCACAAAAAATCACTTAACACTTTCACGACAAATGCAAACTTCAAGATGCACAGACACGCTCATTGGTCTAATCACAAAATGCAGAAGAGTTTGGATTTACTAATCACCGAAAGGTTTTAATTAAAACAACTAAAATAAGGATACGTCAACCATACCGAGATGACACTGGTAAAATATGAATAGCTGAATTACTAACTCCATGTACCACTACCAGGGATATAATTCCTGCACACTAAAACACATGATCAAGTGCAATTGCATATAATATAATAGTCAAAGCAATTTAAACGTTAACTAACTAATTAATCCATTTACATCACTCATGTTCGCAAAAAGCATAAAGAAAATAAATGAAGTAAATACCCATAGCATAGAATCCATCTCATAACATAATCAACAAATATGTCCAATACATCAAATAACCAGATATCATCATAGATCTACTGTCATCTCAAAATAGCATCAACATGCAAATATGATCAATTGAACAACATAGTAGTATAGCATCTATGGTACCGAATCCAAGATCACATCTAACCCTCAAGTCATCTCAAAGAACATATAAAAGAGTATCAAGTATCTCTCGAATCAAAATAGACAAGGTACAGATTGCAAACATTAGAGGCACTCCTCCCCCATTAGCATAGGCTTACTCCTGGAAGCTAGCAAAAAGGTAGGGGTACAATCCCCTCAGTCATGTAGCATCTTCCCAAGTCGCAGAGGTCTCATTGCTTAGGTCCCATTGGACCCTTACCTGCTCGATGTCTTGACCTTGCAAGGTCAACCTCCAATGCTGTAGGATATGAATGGGTTGCAAAGTAAGCTGCCCGTCCGCTACCTGCAAAGCATCCCAATCAAGAACATGGGTCACATCTAGAATATACTATCTCAACACAAAAACATGGAAAACATCATGAATGCGCAATAGGCTAGGTGGCAACACTAGTTCATAAGCAATAGGACCAATCCTCTCAAGGATCTCAAAAGGTTCGACAAAATGTGGTGCCAACTTAGAGCCTTTCCCATAATGGATGGGCCTCTTCCTCGGCCGCACTCTCAACAACACCCTGTCACCAACAGAAAAGTGATGATCCAACCTATGGGCATCAGCATACTTCTTCTACCTATCTTGAGCAGTAACCAAATGCTCCCTAATGCAAACAACTTGCTACTCCATATCCTGAAGCATCTCTAGACCCAAAAGAACACGGTCCTCCAATCGATCCCAACTCAAAGGGGTATGGCATGGTCTATTGTACAAGGCCTGAAAAGGTGACATGCCAAGAGAACTATGATAACTGTTGTTGTATGCAAACTCAACAAGGTACAAATATTCCTCCCACTTCACCTGCCTATCCATAACATACATGTGAAGCATATCCTCCAAAACTTGATTTACTCTCTCAGTTTGACCATCGGTCTCTGGGTGATAAGCCAAACTAAAATTGAGTTGTGTGCCCAAAGCATGCTGGAGAGACGTCCACAGTGCAGAAGTAAACATTGGATCTCTATCCAAAATGATCCAACAAGGAATCCCATGCAAATGAACAATATCTGCCAAGAAAATATGCGTTACCGAAGAAGCTGTGTAGGATGCTCTCATGGGTGAAAAATGTGCTACCTTGGACAACTTGTCCACTCTCACCATGATACAATCATGTCTCTGCGATGACATAAGTAACCCTATGATAAAATCAATAGATATCGTATCCCACTTCCACTCCGAAATGGTATGTGGCTGCAAAAGACCCGTCGGATGATGATGCTCTACCTTCACTCTCTTGCACTCAAGGCATCTAGCAACAAAATCAGCCACATTGTGCCTCATCCCTACCCAAAAGTACAGCTATTTGAGATCAGCATACATCTTCTTAACACCAGGATGTGCGAAATATGGTGCACGATGTGCTTTTGATAAAACCAAGGTACGAAGATCACCCAAACTAGGTACATAGATATGCCCCAAGTGACGCAGTAGTCCATTAGACTCAAGTACATAACCTAATAATCTCCCCTCAAGGGTATGTCCAGAATCGATCTCTGCCCTCACCTCCTGATACCAAGTGTCACTAGGAAAAGCCTCCAAGATACGGCCTCACAAATTCACTCCTAATGACAACACTGATACCTCATGTCCCCTTCTACTAAAAGAATCTGTGATGACATTCTCCTTCTCTTTAATGTAATGAACATCAAAGTCATACTCACACAAGAACTCCATCCAACGACGTTGTCGTGCATTCAGGTTTGGTTGAGTAAAGATATACTACAAGCTCCTATGATTGCTATGCAACTCAAACCTGTGTCCCAAAAGAAAATGCCTCCAACGGACAAGGGCATGCACTACGGCTGCAAGTTCCAAATCATGAGTGGGGTAGTTAAGCTCATGGTCTTTAAGTTTTCTAGACTCATATGCAATTACTCGACCATCCTGCATCAACACCACACCCACGGCTTCCAATGAAGCATCTGTGCAAACCATCAAATCACCTACAAGATTAGGTACTGCAAGGATTGGTGCACAAGTCAAACACTCCTTAAGAGCATTAAATGCTACCTCACACTGGTCTGACCAAACAAACTTCTTCCCTTTTCTTTGAAGAGAATTGATGGGATGAGCTACTCATGAGAAATCCTTCATGAAGTGATGGTAGTAGCCCACCAATCCCATGAAACTACAAACTTCTGAGACATTAGTGGGTACCGGCTAATCCATGATAGCACAAATCTTCTCCGGATCCACTGCAATTCCATCACCAGTGATGACATGTCCCAAATACTTTACCTCAAAAAGGGAGAACTCACATTTACTCAAGTTTCCATATAATTGATGGTCTCTCAAGCACTACAAAACCTGACATAAATGGACTTCATGCTCCTCCTCAGTCTTAGAATAGATCAATATGTCATCTAGGAATACAATGACACACTGATCGAGGTAAGTACAAAATACACCATTCATCAAACTCATAAATACTAATGGTGCATTGGTCAACCCAAAGGGTACAACCGTGAACTCATAATGCCCATATCGTGTATGAAATATTGTTCGATGAATATCAGCCTCTTGGATATGAAGTTGATGGTATCCTAACTTCAAATCAATATTTCAAAACACTTGTGCTCCCTTCATTTGATCAAACAAGTCATCTATCCTTGGCAAAGGATAACGGTTCTTCACTGTCACCTTATTCAACTACCGATAGTCAATAAACAAATGCAATGAACCATCCTTCTTCTTCACAAAGATGACTGGTGCACCTCACTGGGATATAGTAGGATGAATATGGCCCTTGGCCAACAATTCCTCCAACTGTAATTTGAGCTCACTCAACTCCTGAGTAGTCATGCGATAAGGAGCTTGTGAAATCGGCTCTACTCCTGGTACAAGATCAATCCAAAAATTGATGTCACGCTACGATGGCATACCTAGAATCTCATCAGGAAACACATCTGCATACTCATGAAGGAGTGGGTGATCATCGAGTGTTACCATATGGATCTCGGCTTCCTCAAGATCACTAAGAGATACAAGAAACAACTGACAACCCTTCCACACACTCCACTTCAGCTGATTAGCTGAGATCATACGAAGTGAGACTGGTCACTGAACTCCCAAAAGTTCTACTTGCCCACCTATGTCATCCACACACTGTACCACCTTACGATGGAAATTGATATTTTCCTAATGGGTGGCTAACCAATCCATGTCCAACACAATGTCATACGATCCCAGAGGTAGAATGCATAGATCCACTGTGGTGGTGAAGGTTCCCAAATCCAAACAACTCCTAACCAATGAGTCAATAGCCACCTTAGAACCCGTGGCTAACTCAACCTGCCACCTATCAACCTAATGCATTGCCACTAGCCCACATCACTAAACAAGAGATGGTGAAATGAAAGAACCGGTAGCACTAGAGTCAAACAAAACTGAAGTTGAAATACCATGCAACATACTTGTAGCCTCGACTATCGTACCTTGATGCTCAGCTTGGCAGTTATCAACCATCACAAATACTCTGTGATCCCTACTCCCATCTCCTATAGTAGGCTCAGATCTTGCTGCGCCCTTACCAGGTCTTGTAGAAGGTTTGATGGAACACTCAAATGATCTATGGCCAAGTTGTCCACAAGAGTAATAGTTTCTTGAAAAACCAGAACCTGTACCATGACCACCCTGAGTAGCACTAGGGTAAGTGCACTACCCTTGCTAGAATTCTGCTAAACACTCTGAGTAGGATGATCTTGTCGAGATTTTTTTCCTCAATTCTAATTATCTCCTTTCTTCCCTAAGGTATCAAAAGACTGTCCACCCTTACGCCAAAACTTCTTCTTACTCTTACCATGATAACCACCCTGAGAGGGTTCTGACTAGGCCTGACCCTTCCTTGAGGACTGAGAATACTGCACATCCTACCCTAAATTCTTTGCACTTTGGTTCTGAGAGCCCAATCTACTACTAAAACACTCACTTCAATCAATAGTCATGAGAGATAAGCATTGAATGTTTGTTCTAGATTGTTTTGACAAGTCTCATGCAAGAATCGATACCAAGCAATCTGCCTAAGGATATTTTAATTTGGACATGCCAAAAAGGTAATTTTTGATAAACAAGTATCTAGTTAGGATTTTTCGTTCAAAAACTCTACTTTCATCTCTCTTTCGAGAGATTCCCACCAATGCTAGGGAGGTTTTGCACAATCTGTGATGACTACTAGAGTAAAGATATTACATGCTCTTTGTCAAAATAATGTGGTTTAATTAGTTGTTTCAATCTTGGCTTTCCTTCTCACCATCCTCACTAAGGCAAGTCTTGGAAGGTATTGCCCCTAAGGTTTCATGCCACCTACTAAAAGAAATGAAATGAAACTAAGAGTAGGTCTAGGAGTTTAAACATACAAAATGATAAGAGCATATCCGTACTACTTTTAGCCTCCAAACATAACAAATATGATTGTTCTTTCTAAGCCTTATCTACTAGAAAGAAAAAGGCTTTAATTTAAATGTCGGTTCATTACTTACAAGGAAAAGTGATTGACTAGATCATGAATTTGAAAATTCCACAAAGAAATACACATAGAAAAGTTTTGAGGCCTACTTGATTCAAAGCTAGGAAGGCATAGGTGCATTTTTTAGATTGTTTTATTTTTTGCATGTACTGGGGAAATTGTTCCATCTCCTTAGCATCCATAGCACCTTCCACAAATTTTAGTCCAAAACAAGACCAAAGAAGTGAAGGATATTGTTGGTGTAAATTAGTATTTACTATTTATACTTACTTAAGTTTACTTAGGTTAATGCATTATTTTAATATTTACTTATTAGTCACCTACAAATATGCACACTCTTGTGAGTTGTCATTTTGACAACACAAGAATTTGCACCTCTTTTATGCACATATTGTCTACAACATAGGAGTTAGCACACTTATTAAGCACATGGTGTCTACAAGCTTCTCATTCTTATACACTCATCTAGAATGTTGGATAAGGTGTGTGCTTTGTTGTCAATGCTTATCTTATCTCTTGGTTATTTCTAGAGACATTCTAGGTTCTTCTTGAGAGGGCTTTATATATAGGCACTCCTAGTGTGTTTGGACATACTGAAAAGAGAAATGTATTAGGACATACTTTGAGTAATTGATCATATCCATTTTTGGTCTACAGTTGTGCTTGTGTTGAGTTCTACAATCTTGGGTGGATCTTTCCCTAAGGAAAATTCTTACATGGTATTAGAGCTATACCAAATTCTTACATGGTATCAGAGCTCTTGGAGAATTCCTCTTCACAAAGCTGTTCGAGATCATTGTCTTGCTTTAGCACCACAACCCAACTCTAGAGTGCCGCTATTATTGGGAGTGTCTAGAGCTAGATTTGACCTTGCCATTGTGTCTGAAATGCTAATTCGATGAAAATTGACTATAAACTTGGCTACCCTAGCCCAAAGTTGACAATGAGGCAATTTTTTTTTGCAAATCAACACTTGGAGGCCTTGATTTGCAACATGGGTATGATCTTTAGATCTGCAATTTTTTAATTCAGATCTGGTATTTTTATTTATTTTTCTCTCTACAGCGTATTTTTGGAATTTTTTCAAAAAAAATTAGGCCAAGCAGCTTTATAGAGAAATTTCTTTTAGCATAGGTATCGGGCTATCAGATCTTGGCCCTGCATGTGGAATATTCCCTAGCATCTGGGATATTCCTTAAGGAGGCATCTACTCAACAGACAAACATTTCCAACAATGCACAACTCATTGTACCAGCCATATCAATTTGACAACAAACCCACTCTACTAGTAGTAGTTCTTTACCTTGGTAACTGTGGCCTCCTCCTTTTATAAACCTTATAAGTTGTTCCCACCTTTGATGTGTGACAAAAAAATTTGAAAGCTAACGACTCGTCCACCTTTTTCAACTTGCAACATTGAAATTTGGTGGAATTTTCTCTAATCTTGATGCATTTTTCTAGCATAATCCTTTGCTCCTGATGGCATTTGGTTCTCTGACCCCGCACAACTCCTCCAGGTGACACATTTATGAATTTTGTCCCAACTTTTGATTTCCTGGGGGGCAATAGCTGACACGTAAGTTTGAAGCCCCCACCTATTCCATGCCATGTGGAACTATTTAACTCATCCATGTAGCCAACCACACAGACCTAGACAATCAACAATGGGCCCACCTCCCAAGCAGTCAAGTGCCATGTGTTCTTCTTGACACGTCAGACTATCCATGTTGTCATTTTCATACAATGCCATGTTAGTACTATACCAGTCGTACATCCCAGTCAGCCTGACACATCAATATGGGGCCTCTTTTTTGTTGATGTCATCATTGCACAAGGTTAAAATTGATGGTTGTATGACCATCAAAACTAGGCCATTTTCAACTGAAGTGATGGCCATTTGATCGTCAAATTTAAGCACACAATTTTTTTTCCAGACCCCTCTTCAAATTGCTTTTCAATTTGGCAACCTGACTTTGTGAGCCCATAACTTGGTCATTCGAACTCCTATTCAAGTGTAATTTTTAAAAAAATTGGGTAGAATTTCCTAAATTTTCTAGTGGTTGTGTTCTTTTCTGGTTTTGGTGCAAATATATTTTAGAATTTACATCTTTTGGTGACTATACCTTTTCAATCCTACATTTTGCAACTTGAAATGCTCTGTACGGGCTCATCTAGACTCGAAAATAGGTTCTATTTTTATTGAATGTGCATATTTTTTTTCTACTTTCTAGATCTGTAGTTAGATTCTAGGGTTGTGTGGACAAAAATCTCACTTTTCAGAACTAGGGCCTTTTCTGCATTGTATTGCTTTCATTTCTTTTCAGAATTTAGGTCCGGTGCTTAGTTCTAGATTTAGGCCTCAAAAATAAATTGGAATAGGCAAAATCAAACTTCTACTTTGTTCATTTTGACAAGTGGCCCATTGTCCACTCACTACTTATAAAGTGCCAAAGCATCTTTTTCGTGCGGGGGGGGTGGTCTTTGATTTTTTGGGGGTTCATTGATTAGTCCATCATGGAAGAGGTAGATTTGATTCACTTGACCCCAGACAACTATCAAGAATGGAGTAAACTTGTTATCAAATTTCTTAGTCAGCACAATGCACTACCATATGCAAGAGATCTTGAGTATAATATTGACCATATTGACATCATTTGTCCTACTCTCTTTCTACATATGGATGATGACATTCTGGATACAATGTCTGAAATTAAGTCATCTAATCCAAATGCTACTTGGATGTATCTTTGGGAGACCTATGGAGATCCAACCATTCCTCCATTCCTAGAAGATCTTTTACCTCCAGTTGTAGCTGACTCCTCTTTAGATGAGATCACACCTCCAGCTCTTGTTTCTCATACTTATCCTATTCCAGCCATAGATGCTTTAGATTCAATGTAGTAGGACCCTTTATGTATTCCTACTCTACCTTCATGCATTGACTTCCTTTGTGCCCTTGTAGGCCTATTCATGGAGTCTCACATTGAAGATGTGGGAGACATCCTAGATGATATTCGTCTTCTTTTTTAGGCAAATTCTTTTGGCACAGTGATAGATTCATGTACTTCAGCACTACAGGGTACACTTTGTCTTCTAGGTGATGACTTCTTGCCAGATATTTCAGCTCTATTCATGGAGTCACACACAATAGATTTGGAAGACTTCTTTGATGATCTACTGCTTCTCTTTGCTAAGGACGATCCTTCTCCAATTGTTGTGAGGGCCCACTCTAACCCTCATGTCCATTCTCTACATGATCAATCTTTATAGATTGGCATGATTGTGGATACTTATGTACAACATTTGTAGGAAGTCTCTTTGTCAGTTGAGAAGACTATTGGTTCCTTGAAATAGGTTCTACATCACTCCTTGTTCAATCTACACTTCTTCTCAGCAGTTTTGGAGGAAGTCCTCATCAGCATCAACATAGGGACATTTGAATAGGTTTCAGAGATACTGTTTATCATAGAGATTCCTTCTCCATACATGGGATGCATCTCATAGGTACCCTTGCCTTTGTTTCTTTCAAAGGGGAGAAACATCATTTAGAGGTCATGGATCAGCTTCTGTATTGGAGTATTTTTCCATTGATCAACAAACTACTTTTGAGGGGGGGGGGGGGGGGGGGGGGGGGGGGGTGTTTCTTCTTAGGAGGTTTTGTTTTTCTCCCACTTCTTTTTGTATATACTCAATGTATTTGTAAATGGGGGTTCTTGATTACTCCATCCATCCATACATCTTTCATCTCTCTTTTTGGGGGAGGATTTTTCCCATGAGGTTTTCCCTCTTTCACCACTTTGTAAGAGATTTTCATATCATTATGTACATGGGTACCTAACACGGCCTAGTAGTCGGGACCCATCATGCATTTCATCCTAGATAATGTAAGCTTAAGGGCATTCCCCTAAGTTGCACTTAAGGGGGGGTGTTGTTGTAAATAAGTATTTACTATTTACACTTACTTAAGTTTTCTTAGGTTAATGTATTATTTTAATATTTATTTATTAGTCACCTAGGAGTATGCGCACTCTTGTGAGTTGTCATGTTCACAACACAAGAGTATGTACCTCTTTTATGCACATGTTTTCTACAACATAAGAGTTAGCACACTAATTAAGCACATGGTGTCTACAACCTTCTCATTCTTATCCACTCATCTAGAATGTTGGATAAGGTGTGTGCTTAGTTGTCAATGCTTATCTTATCTCCTGGTTGTTTCTAGAGACATTCTAGGTGCTTCTTGAGAGGGCTTTATATATAGGCACTCCTAGTGTGTTTGGACATATTGAACGGAGTAATGTATTAGGACGTACTCTAAGTAATTGATCATATCCATTTTTGGTCTACAGTTGTGCTTGTGTTGAGTTCAACGATCTTGGGGGAATCTTGCCCTAAGGAAAATTCTTATAGATATAAATATGAAATAAAAACCAATGGACTTTAGAAAGGATAAGCACATAGATTGATATTTTACTCCATATTTAACATGATTTATTTTAATGATTTTCAACCCAATCATAAAGGTGCAAGTTTATGGCATATTGATAATCCAAACAATTAGAAGTGAAAAGAAAAAACCCCTATTTAAAATCAGTTATCTTTCTAAAAATGTAAGGATTTTTTAAAAATATGCTCATTTGTGGCCTAGGGACCCAATTTTTCAAAACATACCAGTTTTCAAAGATCTATTTTGCATACTATTTGTCATTAAAAAAAATATAGAGTAGACCCCATCTATAATTGTAAGACCTTTCTAGAAATGTATGAAATTTGGAAATATTCTCTAGTGTGCGCCCATAATTAGTTTTTTATGAAAAAAATTTTAAAATAAGTAAAAAAATTCTTAATTTTTTTTCTTGATCTCTTTATGTCAGAGTCAACCCATAAAAAAGATTTCATAAAAAATTCTACACAATTTGAGAGATATGGCCAAATCTTTGAAACTTGATAATTTGGTCCTATTGGGGCATATTCATGCCAAGTTCAAAAAAATGTATAGGCTTAAATATGCACACTCAATAAATGAGGATTAGTAGCATTGAATGATCTAATAATTAAATCAAATAAGCTACCAAACATGAGCCTATAAACAACAAAATAAGAAGTACTAAACTAGCATACCTAAAAATTTAATTCAATTTTTTTTTGTAAAATAAGTGAAGAGGTATCCAATTTCAAAAGAATTAATATAAGTTTAGTAAATAGTATATTCAAATGAACATAAAAAAATCCATGAATAAACTATTGTATTTGTTTTTATATATACATATTAATGAAATCTTAAATTTATCAAAACAAATACATAGAAATCTTAAAATTTGAAAATTCTTCTTAAATTTTCTGTCGAGACTTTTCAAAATAAAAGACTAGCCCTAAGGTGATAAATCACAATGGGGGAGTAGGGTAATGAAGGGTTTGATTTTAAAGGCTTAGATCGAGAAAATGAAAGGGATTTAATGACTTAACTATGTTGCATGCAAAATTTGGTTGTGGATTTCTTTCCATTCATTGGGAGATTATTCGTTTTCATTGTAAACATGGCTTCTATGCTGCTTGTTCCACCCTTCTGAATTTCACTGAATTTGGTGGTGGGATCTTCACAAACCTCATGGAAGCTCATCACAAGCTCCTTACACAGGCAAAGCCCAGCCTCCACTTTTGTAAGACTGAAATTTGTAGCTGCATAAAGACACATTTATTTGATTGAATCGATTGTCAGATTCCATGCTTTTACCAAGCTACTGGAGAAAGATTATCCACATAAACCTTTATAAAGACCATCGGATAACTAATTTGTAATCTCTATCCCATTATTTATAATTTTTTTCATTGAATCTGAGGAAACAATTTGAATTTGAGTGACAATAGCCAATCTAAATTCTATTTTATTTTTTTGACAAGTAAATGAACATCAATTTTTAAAAAAAATGAAAAATGTTTACATTGAAGATCGTTGCCATTGTAGAAAGCCTCTTGGCTTAATAATTGGAAACACACAATAAAACATGCAAACCAATCAAAATATTCCAAGCTCTTGTTGCTTCTCGTCGATCGTATGAAGTGTTCACTCAACTATGAATTTGGCAGCACTTAGACTCTGAGCTCCGAGAAATGATAAAAGATATTGATTTAGATGATAACAAAATGATAGAAAATTGATAGAGGTTCAATGTGAAAGTCATTGATTGATCCAATTGAGAGATAGGAGGGTTGTTTATATAGATTTTCTAGAAATTCATAAACAGTTGAGATTGATTTGGGAAAATCATGATCAACGGACAAGGATGAAAGTGTAATGTTCCTATTTAGTAGTGTTGATTGGTTCTGGTCAATCGACATATAGATGCTTGATAGAAATATTATAATAATAATAATAATAATCCTATCCTTCTACCCTCTAGCTAAACCCCTAATCTTAAGGACATCTCCAAGTCGGTCTTCCTAGCTCATAGCTACCTCATCGTCTACCTAGGAGCGCACTCCTTAGGATTCTTCTTGGATGGGCATCCTCTATCCAATGCTACTCACATATGCATATGTTGACAACATCATAATATTCTAGCTTATTGATTATCAGCCACGGTAGATAATGGAGATCTTAATATCTCCATGCTCCATGCTTTGATATCGATTCTCGGCCATGGAAAACAATGGAGATCTTAATATCTCTCATGCTCCATGCTTTGAGTATCATTGATATTCATGGTGTTAACTCCATAGGTTAACATCATTATATAAGTAATAAGTTCACAATAGATTAGTAAATCTTTCCTTGTAGTCACATTTGCTATAATCATAAGTTATTGCTTACATGTATACTCTCCATAGTATTTACACCTCAACATAAAAGATAATTTACACTTTAATTCATAATATATATTTTAACTAGTTATTATAATTCTATGACTTGTAATTATATTATAATGATCATATATTTCCAAGCAATGATGAGATGTCTTTGTATAATTTATCTTTACCCAATGGTTTACCCTTCCACATGGGTAGAATGGCCACCTCCTTGGTATTACCTTTACATGTGGGTTTAATAGTGATGTGATCGATTGTCCTCTCACCCCTAGTACTATGCATAGTCAATGTCTTAGATGTGATTTCCTGTCCTTGGTTTGGTCGTATGTCCACATCAGTATGTGGTCTGAGTGCCTCTATTCTCTTCCCTTCTATCGATGCCCCTTTGTCTTCATTGCATCCTTATTTTATGTGTATGAGGGGTTGTGACCCACTTGAGTCTTTAATAATTGGTGGGTCCCACTTTTTAATAAATGGTTTATCCTTGATTTATTAATATCAAGTTTATTTTCTTGTTATTAAATATTATGGTTAAACCATGACCTTTAAGCCGAGAGGCTTTCTACAATGGCAACAATCTTCAGTGTAAACATTTTCTATTTTGAAAAAAAATTGACATTCATTTACATGTCATAACAATAAAATAAAAATAGACTAAATATAATTATAATTAAAATCGTGAAAATTATGGAAGTAAAAATAAGGCAAATCAAGAGTTTTGAATCATTTTCTCACATCTTTTAGACTCACATAAATATGTGATGATGAAAATAGACGCCTCTAGAAAGATATTTCTCAACTTATTTTATATATATATATAAGCTAGTAGTATTTACAATAACAACTTAATCACTAAATTGTAGTTAATAATTTCCTTATTAATTTAATTTTATAATTTGAGCATTTTTAATAAATGAGTAATTTAATTGCCATGATAGTAAGAAAAAATATTTCATTTAATCATTCTATATTTTATTTACATAATGTTTTGTTTTAGCTAAGGGCCATTGCAGTTCTTCTGTTATGAATTTGCTTGTCCTCAAGCAGTTTTAAAATTTCTCCCTTCTCCCATGTGGCATCTATATTTGGATTGCTCCATTTAATCAAAAACCCAGTGATAGTTATATTTTGTAGTTTACATTCTTGTGTATCAAGGATACCTTTGGGTATTAAAGTAAGTTGTCCTCCATCGTCTAGGAGAGGTTTCTCAATGCATGGAATTATATTTTTTCCCAAGACATTCTTTAGTCATGAAACATGGAATACATTATGGATTTTACTATCTCTAGGAAATTCAATCTCATAGGCTACTTCCCCTACTCTTCTAATAACTTTAAAAGGTCCATAGATTTGAGGTTTGAGTTTTTCCATTCCTTTTCTCTTGATTGATGTTTTCTTGTATGGCTATAGTCATAAAATTACCGAATCCCCAATCATGAAGGATCTTTTGATACATTTTTTATTTGCATACAATTTTGTTTTTTCTGAGCCTATTGTAAGTTTTCTTTAAGAGTTTTAATAATGTCGGCACTCTGCTTAATGAAATCTTGCACACCTGGAACTTGACTCTCTTGGGATATCGATTCTCCAAATGATGTAGCATTGTAACCATATAATGCTATAAAAGGGCTCATTCCAATAGACATATGATTAGTTGTATTGTAGCAATATTCACCTAGGTGTAGCCATTTGATCCATGTGTTTTGTTGTTCTGTCACATAATTCCTCAAATATCCTTCTATCACAACCTTGGTTTGTCCATCAGTCTGTGGATGGTAACTGGTGCTCAAAGTTAGTGTTGTCCCTACAAGACAAAAGAGTTCCTACCAAAATTTGCTAAGGAATTAACTATCTCTATCACTAACAATGTTTTGAGGGAGTCCATGTAATCCATAAATTTCTTTGAAAAATAATTCAGCTACTTGATGTGCTTTGTATTCTATATAAGTAGCTATCTACCACCACAAAAATGGTATCCTTCCCTTGTACCTTTGGAAATATTGTAATGAGATCCATAGATATGCTCTCCCATTTATGTGTTGGAATTGGCAAGGGTTGTAGTAATCGTGCTAGGTGTGTTAATTCATCTTTGTTCCATTGACATGTTATGCATTCTTGTACATATCTTTGTACATCTCTTTTCAAGCCTTTCCAAAAGTATTTCTCTCTAATATGTTTGTATATTTTATAGTACTCTTGATGACTTGCTAATGGACTGTCATGGAATTCTTTAAGAGTTATTTCCTTCATTTTTATTGAGGGATTAAGTATACCTGTCCCTTGTAAAAGATAATATCATTACAAATTTTAAAGTCTTCATTAGGTAGGTTTCCTTCTAATATATCTTTTATTTGAGAGTTATTAGCATATTTCAATAGGATTTCCTCTTTCCACTCTTGTGAGATTTTAGTAATGGTATTAATATGTGGCTGTCAGAAGAGTGCATTAGGTACTCCATTATTAATTCATTTTACATATTCAATATCAAAATTGTAGGCTTGAATCTTGCTTACCCACTTTTTTTTCCTGTCATTAAGATCATTTTGGTTTAAGAAGAAACACAAGCTATTATGACCCATCTTAACAATGAATCTTCTGCAAACTAAGTATCATTGGAATTTGGATAGAGCATGCATTATAGCTAGCATTCCTCTATCATATATAGGGTACGACTTTTGAATGCTATTGGTATTTTCCTTTGCATGAGGAATACTCCTATTCCTTCCCTTGATGCATCCATTGTAATTCAAAGGATTCATTAAATTTGGGATGGATAGAACTAGGCAAGAACTCATGATTTCCTTAAGTTTATCAAAAGTTTGATGTGCTTCTTGATTCCAAGTGAAGGTTCCCTTTTTTGTTGAATTTGCAAGGAGAGATGCTAGTTTGGAAAATCCTCTTACAAATCACCTATAGTAATTGCATAACCCTAAAAATAATTTGAGATGAGTTAGGGATTTGGGCCTTGGCCAATCCTTGATGAAAATAATTTTTTCTTCATCTACACATACACCCTTGATACTAATTTTTTGTCCTAAATATAAGTTTTCCTCTAGTCCAAATTCACATTTTGAAAAACTTCACATATAGAGATTCTTCTTCTAAGATCTTCAAAACCTCCTCAATATGGGTAAGGTGTTCTTTCCAAGTTTTACTATAGATGAGTATATCATCAAAAATATGAGTAAGGATTTCCTTAATTGTTGTCTAAAAATGTGATTCATACATGATTGAAAAGTTGCTGCAGCATTAGTGAGACCAAAAAGGAGGATGAGAAATTCAAAGTGTCCATAATGGCATCTGAAAGTTTTCTTAAGTATATCCTCTTCCCTCATTCTTATTAATGGTAACTAGAGCGTAGATCAATTTTTGGAAAATAACATGTGCCATGCAATTCATCCATTAATTCATCAATTCTAAGAATATGATACCTATTTTTTATTGATTTCTTATTTGAAACCTGATAATCAATGCACATCCTCATAATACCATCTTTCTTTTTTAATAATACTACTGAGGATGCAAAGGGGCTACTACTAGGTTGGATATGTCCCATGTCTAGGAGTTCTTTAATAGTCCTCTCTATTTCTTCCCTATATTTTTTATCATGTCTTTAGGGAGTGGTTATTACTGGTTTTGCCCCTTCTTACAATTCTATGGGATGTTAAAAACCTCTTTTGGGAGGAAGCCTTGGAGGAATTTCTTCAAACACCTTTTGATGTTTATTCAGAATAGGTTGGATATCTATGTGGATAATTTTTCCTTGTGCACTTGACTTATCTAATATCATGCATTGTGCCATCTATTTGCCTTAGTTTTGAATAAGTATTTTTTCCATTTTTTTGCAAGTGACCATTTTTGGGGCGCCATCAAGAATCCCTTTAGTGTAATTTCTTTTCCATTGTGAGCGAAGAAGATTTTTGAGTTAGGACCATCCATAATGAATCTTCCTAATGAATTTATCCAAGGAATTCCTAAGATGATATCGTTCTGAATATTTTCCACATAAATGTTCCTTTTAATTGTGTGCCCTCCAAGCGTGACCTCTAGGTTAGGTACAATCTTGGTGCATCGTTCGAGAGTTCCATTCCCAAAAGCTACTTTAAATCCACTGAATTCTTATGCATGTAATTTCCTTTTGGATACAATATGTTTACTAATGAAATCATGTGAGGCCCTTGTGTCTAGCAAGGAAATTACTATTTTCCCTTTAATGTCACTCTTGATCCAAAAGGTTATGTTCTCATTCCCTTCTGAGATAACTGTTAATATTCCTTGTTCATTTTCATCAGTCTTCATTTTCTTGTTATACTTCTCATCTCCTCTTTTACAATGATGATCGCAATCCTATGGTTCTTTACATTTAAAACAAATATTTTTATGGCATAATTCTTCTCTTTTCTAGAATTGGTATTCTCTAATCCAAGGCTTATTACAAATAAAGCATAACCTTTCTCTATTATCTTTCCTAGGTCCATAATTTTTATAGGGTGATTTTGATGGGAAATTCTTTCATCTTTCCTTAGGTCTGTTTGATTCAATTTTCTTGGCTTTCTGAATAGTCTCTTTAAGGAATTGAGGTTCAAAGGGTTTCACTTGGGTTCTAATGGATTCTTTTAGTCATTCTATGAAAATGTATGTGAGTTGTCCTTGAGATAAGTTAGGAACCATTATATTTAGGTCTTGGAATTTATTGGAAAATTCTTCTATTGTCCTGGTTTGTTTGAGATGGGTAAGTTCTTGGTAATACCATTTAGGATCTCTCAAATCAAATTAATTCATCAGTTTTTGGTAAACTCACTATTGGATGTGATCTTTTTAACTCCTAAGATATTTTTGGCCATTGTAATGCCCCGCCAAGGGATCCAAAGAAACCTAGAATTTCACTAAGTTTAGTAGAATTTTTTTATTTATTTTTTGAAAATAAATACCATACTCATGCACAATAATGGAAGCAATAGCAATGTCCATCTGAAATTAAACATAACATAAATAACAAATTACATTCTTTAAGATCCCTTAACGTTGAATTACATACATGAATCCATCTAGTACAACTTCCACATGAAATAATAATGGTAAGTCCAATGTTTATACATTACATTTCAAATACTCAATCATCCACTGTACATGTCACAGGGTATGACAAGGTTAAAGAATATACATAGATAGAATAAGGTACATCATCCTATTCTAATCCATGATACAACAAAGTAGACATAATCACATGATACAACATCATAGAAAACATATACATCCATCATAAAGATCAAACATAATAAACTAAGTGCATGGTTCCTCCCAACTGTCAATAGCATCATTAGACCATCGTGGATCCTAGCCATCCCTCCGTGTGTAACATTCCAATTCACCGAAGAGATCATCGGTATTACATAGTAGGAATGTCACTCCTAATTAATACAACATCATATGTAGAAGTAATCTAACATGCAATAAAAGCATAAGGTAACATCATCTAACATATGCTAATCATCAATGAAAAAGGATACATATCCACCATCATGAAGGACACATCAACCATGATGTCTCAATGAATCTCAAAATGATAAGAGTGGAAAATACACTACCACCCGACCGCGTGGAACCTAAGTGGTCCACTCCCACCGTGCTAAAGAGATAATCTCAAGTCCCAAACAGGTTATCAAAATCACATAGCACAAATCTCCATAAGTCCAGGAATCTTAAAAGTATACTAACTCAAAGGTTCCAAACACAAAATCTGACATCTAATCCCAGAGGCACACAATGACATGTAGGAACCTACCATGCAAGTGGGAAAGTGTCATTGCAATTATCACGTACAAGTTACCCTAGCAGTTAGCTAAACTCCACGGGTCCATATTGATCTCATGCAGCCACTAGTATCCTCTCATACTGACGAGGCATACTACGGAATGCAAGGTCGCAACCATGCGTCTCACTACTCCCATCCTAGCATGTACAAGCACTCAAGGCATGGGCGAGAACAAAACACTTATCTTTTTAGGTTCATTCAGTTAGTATTAGGTGTGAATGTTATCACTTATTAATTCAACTTACAATGAGTTACCCTGGCAGCCTCTTAGGGCCCCGGCCCCCATTGCAAGCCACTTCCCATCACTACATGTAGATATCCTACCCTAATGCTCATGGACTCATAAATCTCAAAATCACAAAAGATAATCCACAAAATCATCAAATATGCATAAAAGCATCAAATCTCCATGAGCAAACATCCATAGAAAATCATGAACACAATAGCTCTCTATTGGCAATTGAAGTATCACTGATAATCAAATATCCAATGGTTCTTAATAACCAAAATATCTCAATCATACTGATCGAAGACTCCAAAAATGGTTGATTCAAACATGTCACATCATGACATCATCAAAATAAATCCACATTTTAGTCCCATCATGGCGACTAGAAAATAAACCAAGGATAACTGATCGATGACCAAAATAATGGTTAAGTCAAGTGTCTCACACATAAGAATCTCAACTAAACAATCAGTAATCACAACCAATACATAGAGCATTCCATCACATAACCATGGTTGGGTTTATAAAGATCGAGATCAAAACATCATCATGTCGCCACAATCACATAACCCCCAAGCCTCTGGTAAACGTCCTATACCGGTCAACACTAGTCAACCCAAAACCCAAAACAATAGCATAAAGAATACACAATGTAAACACATGTTTTGGTTTTACAACTTGAATTTAAATGTAGAGATCTCAGTTTAAGTTTCCAAGTCTGAAGAATGAATGGAGGAACACATATATTGTTTTTGGATATAAGTTTTCCTTAACATAACCAAAAATCCATTTTCCAATTTATAATATTTGTTTGATACATCCCCCACCAAACTATCAATTCCTTATTTAATAATTAAATTATTAAATAGTTGAAAGTTATTAGAGAGTCACCTTATGAAAATAAATCTTCAATATAAATCATTTATCAAATAATAATAACTTAAATTTATAAATAACATATTTACATATTACATATATACATATATATATATATACACATACATACATACATATGTAAATATATTAATACATTTTCATAAAATCGATTTAACAATTTCGATTGACACCATATTATATAGCAATGAGAATCGATTATTTATAAACGTTTTAACATAACATTTTTATTTTTTTTTGCATAACATTAACAACAATTAACCCCCCCCAAACTCTTGCTGCCGTACACAGTACCTATGGTCACAGGCACTGCACCGACAGCGGGTACGTAGTACCCCTGTCGCCGCAGACCTGCGACAACAGGTCTCTGCCTTCCGCAAGCGCGGGGTACGAATCATGCCCATAGCATTTTAATATATACTTGTTTCATGCGATATGAATCGCGTTGCGATTTATTAAATTTCCCACTGCGATTTATCAATCACTCAATTCGGTGCATTATATATATATATATATATATATATATATATATATATATATATATATGTATGTATGTATCAGTATATATATATATATATGTATGCATATATATATTCAAATTTTATAATAGATTCATAATAAATGTATACATATGCATATATATATATATATATGTATGTATGTATGTATGTATGTATGTATGTATGTATGTATGTATGTATGTATGTATGTATGTATGTATATGTATGCTGATCTGAATATATAACGATGTATGTTTTTTTTTTTTTCCACAAGATTATATCTACAATTTAAGATAAAATATTTGCATATAAAATTCTCCAATAAAATTAATCTACCCATATTGAGAATGCATATAAATATGAAACTTCTCAGAAGACATATGGAAGACACGAAGAAGACAGGGGATGCATGATGCGAAAATAGCATAAATAAAATCACAAGAATCTACCCGAATTCTGATGCTAAATCGCTCATCCTCAGAAAATCCACAGAGCAAGCTCCTCCCTTTTTCAGAATTTTCGAGTCCTCCTATGCTCCAATTGCTCTCCCAATGCTATCTCTAAGCTTCTATGAATGCCTGAATATAAAGAGCTTTCAGGAAACATCTAGAATGCTTCTAAAAATAGCTGGAAGATGTCACCAACTAAGCATGGGTCTTTTCCAACCTTGAAGATGAGCCATAGGGTTGTAGACACCATGTGCTTAATTGATGCACTAACCCTCGTGTTGTTGACACATGAGAAATAGAGAAGTGCATTAATTCCCATGCAAGCTTATAACTCCAATTTACTTTTTTATATAATTTCTATTTAAATATTAATAACTTTCATTTTAACTTTATAACTTTTATTATTATTATTTATTTGTTACTTTATTATTATTTTATTATTATTATTAATTTTAATTTCTAATTTTCTTTTAATTCTTTTTCCTCAATTAATTATAATCAAAATATCAAATAACATGATATTTTATATTAATTTTCTCAAATAATTAATTTATTAATTAAATCTATTTATTAAGACTTAATTAATAGAAAATTCACCATAGACTTCCAAGATAAAATATGAAAACCCATCATAGAGCAAATCACTCAAAATCAATCTAAAGGGTTAAAAATCACGAATTATGTCATCTGACACAAAGTGTGGCCCCCCTAAAATTTTAACTTTTTTTTTTGAAAATCTTTAATCGCTTTGGTCAAAAGTTACCTAACACTATGTAGTTTATCCTAGATTTTTTGGGTAATTTTATAATGTGTATTTTTTTTTTTTTAATGAATTTTTTAATCAGACACATACCAAAAATGTGAAATATCTGTGTGCTCCCCCTAGAAATGATTGAAAACTAATCTAAAATCAAAACTTCTTTTTTTCAAAGTGTGTAGAATGGAGTCTAGTTTCTAAAAAACTAAGTTGTTGCAAAATTTGATGAACGAGCTAAAATCTACAGCCCAATTAGTACATGTTGGTTTTTGACAAAAAATGGACATACATTCAAAAGAAATTATAGATGAAAGGCTTGAAATAGTTCAAATAAAAAATAAATTATATGGTTGTGTAGCTAACACAGAGACCTACAATGTCATGTAACCTGATTTTATTGATGCTCAACCACGAGGAAACTAGAAGGAGAGCACACAAGAAAAATCAATCATTTTTTTTATGTTTGCAGCAAAACATGTCTCAGACTAGTTTATAGACTCCAAAGCTTTGGGTTGGATCCCCAAGCCAAAGCCAAACATTAGGTTTGGTAGAATGTAAAGCTTTAAATAGTGTGTGCGTTGTATGGTGCGTGCGCACTATAGCGCGCACACACTATTTAAAGCCTTTTAAATTTACTTTTAAATAGCTCGTATGCGCTTTGTAATTTTATTTTTTTTAAAGTGTGCATGCGCTTTAATGCGTACACACTATAGTGCGTACACACTATAATGCGTACGCACTATAATACATGCACACTTTGCAAAACTAGAATGAGTAAAAGAGGTGTCATCTTTTTGGCACCACAACTTGGTGCACTTACCCACATGATAGATATTTCAAGCAATGTTGCAGTCTTTAAATCAAAGACTCGAGCATGGAATAAGATGAAGCTTGCAAAAACATGGTTGTAGGGTATTTATTGGTCACTTTTGGGGACTTATATTCTTTTCAAGCAGACAAAGTGATAAAATATGACTCAATTAGAGATGTGTGGAGGTGGATAGGACATTCACCAAAACATTTTTTGGAGTTAAGTGGGCCAGTGTTTGAAATAATCAAATTTTTTTTAGTAGAATATCTAACAAGAACATGTTTTAAAATGTTTATTATTTGTATTGACCTCTCGTACAAGGAGAAGTGACTTCAGAAAGGTGGATTTCAATCCATGGTCCACCAAATTCCAAATATTAAAGGGATTCAACAACTATATTTATTTAAATGAAAATTTATTTTCATGTAGTATTAAAAAGTGATAAATAGTTTTATCATTTGAATTATTTTATTTAAATTAAACTAAATAAATATTATTCTTTTATAAAAAATTATCATTAATTGAGTATTTATATTATTTTGGTTATATTAAATTAGTGTTTGGATAGTTTTAGAACTATGCTTCCAACTTTTGATTAGGTGATAGACTGCGTTTTTGAGTGAGATGCTTATCCATTATTTCTAGTAGTAGACTATGTTTTTAACTAAGAAGCTTATACATTATGTTGATCAAAAAATTAGAGCTCTTTGTTTTTGTAAGATTAGACTATATAAATGATTAATCAGCTACACATGGACTGCAAATTACATTGTTAATGGCCTAAGTAATAAATAATTTAAAATATCTAAGGCTTATCTGCTTGATTGGTGGTGTGGAACAATGTTGACAACAAGGCTAAATATTCATTTTAGGAAAGAGCACGAGGGAAGCTATCTATTCCACCCATGGGTCCAAATTTGACCATAGTTTCTTATCATTAAATAATTTTATCTCATATTTCTTAGAACTAGATGGCTTAAGCTTCATTCTAAGACTAAAAGTGTTAAATAGTCAAGGTTACTTATTTTTTAAAAGCTTAATTTTCTCCTTAGTGTGTGATGTTTAAGGATGGTCATTTAACACTAGGCGATACTAGAATGCTTCATAGCAAATGCATGTTTCTAACTTATTATGTGAATGAATGTTGATTGCACTTAAATCACAAAACACCTTTAATTTTGAGAACACAAAAGAAGCATTGCAAAAATAAAGCAATTAAACTTCTAGTGTTTTAAAACATATAAATTGAACTAAAGAAGCACAAAAAACCAAAGCAATACTAGTAATGTTCTGTATGAATTTCATTGATAAAAAAATACTACTAAAATTTAATTAATGTTAAGAGTTATTATGTTACAAGTTTCCATGTGAGATGAGTTGTTCCAATTTACTATTTGAAACCACATCAACATGTCAACTAAATTGTTCAAGAAAATAGACATGGAAATCGTTACAACCATCTTGACCATGCTTACAAAATGTAATATAGCAAATTTTGGCCATAGTGCCACCATTTGTGGGTTGATCCTTTTAAATGTAATATAGAAAATTTAATAGCATCATTTTCTATCATTGGACTATAAGATAGGTATGTATCTAATTTTTGGATCCAAGCTTCAGTAGTTTCTTCCCCAGATCCATCAAAACATGGTAAGTTAACCTTGAAGGTCTATATCTACATGATGTTTCTTTTTCATTTCTAAGAGTTGAGATTCATAGTATTCTTTAAAAGAAGTAAGTTATCGAAGGTTGTGATCTAAGTTAGCATACATTTTTCTGATTTCTTCAACATTATATGTAGAGGCTTCCTCCTCTCTCATAGGTTTTTCTCTAGGAATGAATGATGGGAAGGTTTCTTGGCTCATTAGAAAAGTGGTGGTCTCTTTTTAGGTTGGGTCATTCATTTTGATTATTATTGTTTCTTAATTTCTGTATAGTTTTGACTATAATTTGATTAGAATTCTTGGTTCTTTCAAATATTTCATTCATTTGTTCTATAAAGTTCCTTAGCTCATGAGCTATTTTTTTGGCCATGATTTATGTGGTCCACTTCTCATAGGATAATAGATTTTTTTGCTTTGATACCACTATAATGTTCTTGTTTAGTAGTGTTGATTGGTTATGCTCAACCTATATATAGAAACTTGTTAGAAACGCACAATAATAATAATAATCCTATCCTTCTACCCTCTAGCTAAACCCCCAATCTTAAGTATGTCTCCAAGTCAGGCTTCCTAGGCTCGCATAGCTACCTTGTCGTCTTCTTGGGAGTACACCCCTTAAGATTCTTCTTGGATGGGCATCCTCTATCCAAGGCTACTCACATATGCATATGTTGACAACATCGAAATATTTTGGCTTATCGATTATCAGCCATGACAGACAATGTAGATCTTAATATCTCCATGCTCCATGCTTCGATATTGATTCTCGACCATGATAGACAATGGAGATCTTAATATCTGTTATGCTCCATGCTTTGAGTATCATTGATATTCATGATGTTAACTCCATAGTTTAACACAATCATATAAGTAATAAGTTCACAATAAATTATTAAATCTGTCCTTGTATTCACATTTGCTATAATAATAACTTATTGCTTACATGTATACCCTCCATAATATTCACACCTCAACATAAAAGATAATTTAGACTTTAATTCATAATCTATATTTTAACTAATTATTATAATTCTATGACTTGTAATTATATTGTAATAATCATATATTTCCAAGTAATGATGAGATGTCTTTGTATAATTTACTTTTTCACGATGGTTTACCCTTCCACGTGGGTAAAATGTGAGTCATAATATGACTGCCACCTCCTTGGTGCTTCCTTTGCATGTGGGTTTAATGGTGATGTGATTAGCTTTCCTCCTGTCCTTGCTACTGCACATGATCAACGTCTTAGATGTGATTGCATGTGCTTGTTTTGGTTGTACGTCCATGTGGGTATGTCATCTAAGTACCTCCATTCTCTTCCCTTCTTCCGATGCCCCTTTGTCTTCGTTGCATCCTTATTTTATGTGTGTGAGGGGTTGTGACCCACTTGATTCTTTAATAATTGGTGGGTCCCACTTTTTAATACATGTTTATCTTTGATTTATTAAAATCAAGTTTATTTTCTTTTTATTAATCATTATGGTTAAACCATGATCTTAGTCTTTTAATAATTTCTTTATTAATTTAATTTTATAATTTGAGCACTTTTAATATATGAGTAATTTTATTGCCATGGTGATTTGAAGAAAATCTTTCATTTAATCATTCTATATTTTATTTACATAATGTTTTGTTTTGATTAAGGGCCATTGCAAAAACTGGAGGAATAATTGGAAAGTTTCCAATTTTAAATTGAAAAATACAAAGGATAAAATCTGAGATATTTTCAATTTTGAAGAGATAATGTTTCCAATAAATTGAAAATGGAAACTTTTAAATCATTTTTTGGATTTTCAGAAAAATAGATTTTTCAATTTATGAAGATTTTCTAATTTTTAAATTTTGTATTTCCTCATTAAATTAATTTTTCAGATTTTAGAAGATTTAAATTGTATCTGAAAGATGAAAATAGTTGAAATTAAACAAAAATTGAGCAAAATTGAAATTGAAAGAAATAAAGATGAAATTAAATTAAAATTAGAATTTAATTTAATAAAGATGAATACATTAGTTAATTTAAATAATCAATAATTATTATTTAAATTACGGGAAATTAAATTTAATTAACTGACAATGATCAATTAATTAGCAGTTAAATAATTAAATAAATTGATTATTTAATTAAAATTAGGGAATGATTAAATGATGGAAAGATTTGATTATAGAGGAAGTAAGATGATTAATTAATGATTTAGAATCCTTAATTAATAGAAGAATAATTAGTGGAATAAATGTAAGTCGCAAGTCTATCCATTTTTTTGTGTCTACAGTCTCTAACCAGTACATACTATCATGTATCCACAAGTCATGTTGACTTTTCCTGGATTGTTGTACGAGGGCTTGGTAATCAAGTATTTATCTTGCACTATTGGTTTGGTCTCCTTCTTATTTTCTCTATACCACCTAACTACACTATTATATTTAATATCATGGTATTCATCAACAATAGGAATGTGGAACACCTTTTCTATGTTATCTAACCTGATCTCCAGGATCATTTGTCAGTGATGTTCTTGAAAACCTTTACATCAGGGATGTAATGCTTTTCTAGAGTTGTGATTAAATCTAAAGACTATACTAATACTAGATGTGACACAACATTAACCAACCCACTTTTTATTAGCGCAAAGATCATCTCCAATCTTTCATGGGACTTTTTGTAGGGTACCAAGAACTCATTCTTGTCTATATGTCCCAGCTTTGTGTCTCTAATTTCCAAATGTAAGTCGATGAAACATGACTTCTTTGGTACTCCTTAGAACTTGAAGGTCACTAGCCTTGATGAAATATTAATTGTGGTGGATGATGAGGATGCCATGGTGATCTGCACAAAATGACAAACATTAATACGCTACATTTCCTAGAAGGAAAAAAGGGATGCTTGATGACTTAAAAAGAAAGACAAAATAATAGATTGATTGGTGGGAAAAACAAAAAAATAATAACTATGCACTTGCGCATCGTACACACTTTTGCAAATGTGTAGGGTGCACAAAAGGGGGCAAGAGTAAAGTCTAAGTAATGGGGCATGTGGAGGTTGCATTATTATACTTTTTTGGAAAGAACTAGCAATATCTTGTTTTGTGAATGGTGTTTTTTGCCTGTGAATTATTATCATCTATTAATTTTAATTCTTTATAACAAAATTTTAGTTTAGATAAATGTAATTATAATAATATAATATATAGACAAAGTAGATAAAACAACAATAAATTGTGAGCTTCCTCTTATGTGAGAGGTCTTGTATTATAAATTGCAATAGTAATTAAATGTAACACATAATAATAATTAATCTATTTTAATATTAAGCAGGTAAAATAATATTTAGTTTTTGAACACGAGGACTAGGATATGACCAGTGATAATTCCCCAAGCTCTTTTTGACATGGAAAGAATGGCGTTTGGCATTCTACTTGGAAATCCAAATAGATATTCTCTAGATTTTTCATGGTGCTTTTAGCAAGGCCTCATGGCCCCTCAAATTAGAATTTCAAACCCTTAGTTAAAAATATTTTGCTTTCCTTTTTATAGCTATTATTTTTAGGGTTTTAATTGCAAAATTAAATCTTCAAACTCTCAAATTGCAATCATTTTTAGTCATTTTTACTGCTTTGAATTTCAGGTTAATTATAGAATTTACTGCTCTTAAAATCTTCCAAAACTCTCGAAGTCTTTGATAGGCTTGTTGAACATTGTCTAATGAGGATATGTAATTTTTGTCAGTTATGGCAACACATGATGTACATGCTTATAGGAAACCTCAGAAATAAAGATACTTAGCTTTTGGCATCAAAAATTTGCCCAAGTATGAACTTGGTATACAATAGTGTATTGTTTTGTTTGTAACTTGTTGTTGACATCATATTATGACTATCAAAGTTAGATGGAGATTGTATACATGTTGATGATGTTGTGTATAACCTCAAAAGTTAGTACAGACTGTACAGAAAAGAGATATTCTTGTTTTAATGAAATAGGACAACGGAATTAAGGAAAGAGATTATTTTGTTTACAAAATAATTACTTGTCCAATTAGGGCTAACATATTAGATGTTTACTCTAAGTTGGAGAAGTGTATTGTGATCTTAGCCAACCTAGCAGCAACTTGTATAAAGGCATGGTATTTATGCAAAGGACATCTTGCGAATTCAAGTGTACCATCTTGGAGAAATTGTGTTGAGCAATTGTATGTGAACTTTTGTGAAAGAGATATAAGAAAAGTTTGTAAAGCTAATTCAAGATCTGAGATTGAATTGAGAAAGAATCTATATTCTAGATGTATGATTACTTGGTTAGGTAGTGAACTCTTCTTGTAATTGGAAGTGCATGTTTGGGCAGTGGGCTCATCTTGCATCTACTGTGCTACAACTCCTAACAAGGCTAGAATCTTGTAACAGGGATTCAAAGTCTTCTATCAGGGACTCCTTATACCAAATTTTCTCATTGACTCCTAATAGGGTCCATCCTCTAACAAGGAACCTATATATCAATATATTATCTAGTGGGTATCATCCCCACTAGGGTTTTCCCTTAGCCAGGGTTTCCCTAGTTAACAAAATATGGTGTTATGAGTTATCTTTATGCATGGTTACTTTTGTTATTCAACATTACTTTATTACTTTGTTATGTATGGTTTAAAGTAAGAAATAATATCCAATTGGCGACTAAAGTTTGTAGATTATTGATTCACCCACCCCCAGTGATCCCTATTTCTAACAATTGCTATCAAAGCCTAGTTACTCAAAAGAGGCTTAACAAGTTGAGTAAGATTTCTATGGATATGGCACAGTTGATGAAGAACCTTGAAGAGGCACTTGAACAAATTGATCTCCTTACTGAGGAAAGAGATAAGCTGAAGGATATATATGAAGACTCCAAAGTATATATTGGATAGTCAAAGGGAAAGATTGAACATCTCAAATCCAAGCCTGAATCTACTAAATTTGAAACTAGCGATGATGATTATTCAAAGTTGAAGATAGAGTACAAGATCTTGAAGCATGAATTGAAGATTACAAATTTGAAGTTGACTTTGAGGAATGATCCTAGCAAAATTGAATTTGATTTAAAGACTAAGAATGCAGATCTTAGAGAAAGTATGGAAAAGAAGACATTTGAATTTGAAACATTGAAAGAAAATCATGAAGAACTTCATAAGTACAATACTATTGTGAAAGGTGAATTAACTTAGTGCATGCAACAACTTGAGAAGCCTTATTCTAGTACAGAAAATCTTGATGATTTAATGTCAATATAGAGACCTACTTATGATAAGACTGGTCCTAGTTATCTAATTAACATGTCTACAAATAAACCTAAGATTAGATCAAATCTGAAAGAAAAAAATAAATCTGATGATAAGATTCAATCTAGTCAATCTTCTAATAAAGCTAATGAAGTTGAACAAGACAAGGAAGTTGAAATATTAGATGAACCAAAGCAAGTGGGAGAGGTATAAATTTAGAGGTAAGTGTTTTTCATATAATGAAATAGGCCATATGAAAAGAGATCGTACAAATAAGTCATTTAATAATGTTAAGGACTTTTATTGTCACAATTATCATGGTATGGGTCATAAAGCAATTGATTGTAGGAAACCTAAGTATGATAATAAGAGAAGGAATAATAGAATGTTTATAAATATTAACCCTATAGAAAGAAGAGGATCTAATGAAAGGACATTGAGAGAAAGAAGATAGATTATGTGTTATAAGTGTAACAACTTTGGACACATAGCTTAGAATTTTCATGCATTAGATGATCAACAGAATCCTAGAAGCAAAACTCTAGTATGTCAGTTATGCAACAACTTTGGACATACAAAAAAGTATTGTAGAATGGATAGAAACTTTGGAGATAGAAGGAACAATGGAAGAAACTTTAGAAACAGAAGGAATGATGAAAGGAATGTTAGAAATGATAGAAGGAACCATAAGAGAAACTCCAAAACTAACAAAGACAATGAGGAACAAAGGAATGTAGTCAGCGAACTTTGAGAAGAACTCAATGAGGCATTTATAAAAGGAGTAAACATCTCAAAAGAAAAGCTAGAAGATGATAAGACAGGATGAATGAAGTTAGTTTTCAAGTTTGATTCAATTGAGTAGAATTAATCTTGTTTGCAACACTAGAATTTGTAACTTCATCTAGAGATCAAACTAGAGGAAGCGAAGTTGGGAAAAGGTGTATCAAGTTAAATTTAGACTATATCTAGGCTCACTTGTAATTAGGAGCTTATCTAAAGAAGTTATGAAGGAATTAAGAGTTATTATTATTATAAAGAAATTCAATTCTATAGCAGAAAACAAAGATATTCAATTCTATAGTAGAAAATAAAAACTATGTTTCTTCTAAGAGTTTTGTGAAGCGAAGTTTAGTGAAGCTTTGTCATGATAAAAGAAAGCTATAGCAAACTTGAGGTAGCATCTGAAGATCAAATAGAAGATTTTGGGCTGTTATTTGATTACATAATGTAATTCACAACTTTTTGTGTTTACAAAGTACACAATTAATACAAGTTCAAGTTGATGGAATAAATGGACCACAAACTTGATTACTACTTCATTGTAATTACATCCAAAGTAGAGAGCATTTAGAAGTGACTTGTTAAGGTGATTTCAAAGAAAACCCTCTTTTTGAAAAAGGTCTTTTATCGTTTATCTACAAAATTTATTTGATAAAAGTTCATATTTGTTAGAAGAATGGATATATCTGTAGTTCATAATGTTGAGAATAAGGACAAACTTAAGTTGAAGGTTGTTTCTATAAAACCTATAGAAGGAAACCCTAATTCAACATTATCCATTATGTTGAACATTGTAGTTTATTTGGAAGATGTAGGAAGATGTCTTAACAACAAGTTTGAATCTATTGGGAGTGAATATATGAACAAGGATATGGAATTAGTCTTTAACTATGATATGACTATGAAGCCCATATTTGAACATTTGGAGGAACTAGACCTATTTAAATATCATTTCTACCATGAATTGGACACAGATGAGTGGACATAGTTCATATTAAGTAGGATACATGATGGAAACTATGGATGGGAGATAGTGTAGTTGATATCTCAATTGACCTTATTTATGAGGTAATTGGTCTTAGTAAACATGGTAGTGTAAAAGAAACTTGTTAAGAAGAAATTTGAGAGTTATACCAAACCAGTATATAATGGAAATGCCAAGGTGATCCACACCATTAAGAAAGATGATGTAAGATTCTTGAGTAGAATCTTTGCCTACTCTGTATGTGCAAGTTCAAAGATTGATGAATTGTTAGTTGGATTCATCTATGTAGCCTACAAGATATGTGTAGAGAAGGAACAAGTTAACGCTTACTTAAATTTTGAGAATGCAACTACTTGAGAACCTTAGAAAGATAAAAATGACTAAAAATGGTGTGTTTAGATTCCAATCACTGATCAATCACATATTATTTCATGTGCTTACAAGATTTCCATATTTATCAGTCACAAAGATTATGGGCAATGATAGATGTACAATGGAGAAGATCACAGAAGTATGCAGAAGACATCCAATAGATAAGATATTGGATAGTGGGAACTTGATAATGAAGACACTTCATAATGAAATGAGGTAGAGATTCAAAATTGCACCCACAATTGTAGATAGATTTAAAGAGGACATTTGTAGTATGGTTGATATAGATTTTACTTATATTCAAGCAGTAGAACCTCAGGAAACATTTCTTGATCCCTTAGGTTATGAATTGAGTGATGAAACAACAGTTGGATATATTGATTTATTGTTGGAATCAGAGGACAAAACTGAATACAAATTTGAAACTTATGATGAGATTACCTAGTCAATTCATTAGGCATCCTTGGAAAAGGCATCTCATAAGAAAATAGAAAATATAATGAAGAAAACTTTATCAGAGCCTACTATGAAAAAGAGTGAGTCACAAGCAGTTAGGCAAACCATGAAGCAAGGTATACTGAATGCACAACCTTTATTAGTATCTATTGTAGAGGCATATTTGGAATACAACATTTCGTATGCAGTAGTGTCATATGTTCACACAAGTGAACTGAAGAGAAAACCTAAGAGATTAGTGGAAGCTATGACCACAAAGACTAAAAGGGTCAAGCAACAAGCCACTGGACTAGGCAAGAGAGAAAATATGTTCTTGACAATTGCTGATTCTAGCGAAGAAGAATAAGAAGAAAACAAATTAAACAAGTAGAGAATGTAACCACTTCTAAGCAGTCAACAGGAAAAGCTCGGCAACCTTGGAATTTGAAGATAGAAAAGATAAATTCAGCTATTGCTATTGAAGGCAACTTTGTGTAGATGAAGAAATTTTATAATTTGTATAATAACTTTGAGAAAGATCGGATTGATAGCTCTACTATGAGATACATTATAGCCAACAATCTAAAACTAAAGGATATTGAAGGCATGGTGAACCAAAAGGTCTATGATAGACTTATTGAGAAGAAAGCCCCAACTAGAGAAGAAGATTTAGAACTTTAGAAGTCTATGCTAAGGACTATTTTAAAAGCTAATGATGAAGAAGAAATCAAGATATTGTTGAAAAATCTAGCACCTTACTTGATGAACAAGGTAAGACCATTTTTGTTTATGGTGGGTGAGAAAGACAAGCTAAGAAGTGAAACTATGGTAGATATAAGTCAGATGATAAAAAGTGTAATATCCCATGCCCAAACTAACTGATTTTAGCACAAGGAATATTGTCAAAACTTGTATGTTGCCTTTCAATGCTAAGAAATTTAGAATGTTCTCAAATGATATTACAATGCCTCTTACAATGAACTAATATGCTAGGGTAGTTCTTTTGGTATTTTCAATGCATATACATGGAAACTAGATATGAAATGCATACCTACAACCAATTGAGATTTTGACAAACAATTGAAATACAACTATTATTTTGATCATATATGCTATTAGATGGACATTTCGTCAAACAAATTGTATGCAACATGGATCTCCTTTATTGAATTCGTTCTCATGGGCTTACAATAATGACTACAATAATGCCAAAATCTGATTCTGAATTATCACAGCAAAATCATATGTTTAAAAATTATAATGATAACTACTAATAGTTGCAAGAGGAACTTGATAATAGTGATACCCAAGAATGGAATTGAATCAAACATAAATACTATAGCGCAACATCATGCATGAGTACTGTAGCAGCCAAAATATATTCTCCAATTTAAGCACAAATAGAACTCATGAATTGAAGCTCTCCTAAATACCAAATTTAGTGGATATTTCACCACCTCAAATGGTTGCAACATTGAAGAGTTGACGTCCTCCAATGGCTGACTGAAATTAGAAACTTACTTTCTTCTCCCAAGTTCTTATCAAATGCAATTCACAATAATTGGATGATAAACAATGAAGCTCTCACCTCTATTTATTCTTTTTCTTCACCCTTCTAGAAGGAAATAAAATATTATTTAATTGCATTCTCTAGAAGCTTCCCCCTTTCCAATAATTAATGCACTCTCTAAAAGCTTCTCCCTTGCAGTACAATAATTAATTGTGCTTCTAAAAAATTAAATTACTAGAAGCTTACCCCTTTCCAATAATTAATGCACTCTCTAGAAGCTTCTCCCTTGCAATACAATAATTTATTTTAATTAATTTAATGAATTTATATGAAATTAATTTAACCAATTTCTCCTTATTTCTCCACTTAGCCTTTAGAGAATGTCAAGGCTAAGAACTCCACTAAGATGCTAAAAAGATGGGGACATTACAACAACATCCAAGGCAACATCTTCACCTGCACCCAGAACCTTGGAAGTGCTAGTGAGTGGTGACACTATGTAGATAGATCAGACCAATGTTACCATTAACATTGAGGATACTAACCCATTTGAGAGTTTAGAACCACCTGAATCTTATTCCAAGGAAGACAAATTGAGGCAATTTGAAGTAGAGAAGAGTTTATTGGAGGAAGAGAAGAGTAAAGTAGAAGAGGCCAAGCATAAATTTCTTGAAGATGAGAAGAAAATAAAAATAGAGGAAGAAAAGAAAAAGTTAATTGAAGAAGAAATGAAAAGGAAAACAAAGGAAGACAAGAAGAAGAGATTAGAAGAAGAAAAGAGAGAAAATGAAAGGAAGGAAAGAGAGGAAACAGAGGAAGAGGAGAGAAGAGTCAAAGAGGTAGCAAAGAAGCAAATGGAAGATGACACTAAACCTTCTAGTTCATCTACTTTTCTTTCACTTACTAGCCTAACAACTAATTATGATGATCAAACTGACTAAATCTCATCTTTATTAAAGCTTATTCAGAAGAACAAGATAGTGAAGAGCTTACAAAGAACCTTGATGGAGATTACTGATAGACTACATAGTACTTTGGGACTACAATGCATAGAGGAAGATCCAGAACAAAGGGCATAAGCAGTGCTAAAGTCATTTGATGAGGAATTTACTAATTTTTTGAGTGTTGCAAAAATAAAGGCACAAATCTCACATGATGCTAACTTGTTTAGCACTATTTGTTAGAATATTAAGAATGATTTGATAAGTCTTGATACTTGTAGCAAGAAACTTTGGAAGTCTCAACAGGATTGGAAGATATTGTATATTAAGTGTACCTTATATTATTAGTTGACTAAGGACATTGAAAATTAGATTAAAGGAAAAATGAGTGAGCTTGAAGCCCTATCTAGCCAGATACAACATCCAGCTAGTAAGATTGATGGTTTTGAAGGACAAGTGGCTAGTATTCACAATAATATTAGGAAACTAGAACTTTGGAAGGAAAAAATTTTGAAGAGAGTATCAGATTTTAGAGAGTCTATTGCTTTAAAAATATCTATGGTAGAGAAACAGCTGGAGGAATGTGTCAAGGCTAAGGACACTTATTCTAACTTTTTGTATTTAGACCTTAAAGCAGTTGAGATTACATCATATGCCCTATGTGTAATTCTCACCTCCATTGAATCAGCAAAGGATATATGGACAAAAGGTATGAGCAATCTTAAGGTAGATTTTGATGATTGTATGAAGATTTTATCAACTTAAGGCAGAAGGACAACATTTTTTATAGTAGTTTTTGGGATTTTTTTTTTGACATTCTAACCTTTGTCATTGATGTCAATGGGGGAGAAAATGCATGAGAAAATTGTAAATCAGGAAAGTATGAAATTATATTGTAAGGGGGAACATATGTAAAATGAACAAGTTGTAATAGATGTAATGTTACTATATTATTTTTGTTAAGTTTTTGTCACTTAGCCAATTTTCCCTATTTTGTTGCCATCAATACCAAAGGGGGAGATTGTTGAAAATTGGATAATGAGGATATGTAATTATTGTCATTTATGACAAAACATGATGTACATGCTTACAAGAAACCTTGGAAATAAAGATACTTAGCTTTTGGCATCAAAAAATTGTCTAAGTATGAATTTGGTATACAACAGTGTATTATTTTGTTTGTAACTTGTTGTTGATGTCATATTATGACTAGTGAAGTTAGATGGAGATTGTATACATGTTGATGATGATGTGTATAAACTTGAAAGTTAGTACATAATGTACGAAAAGAGATATTCACATTTTAATGAAACGGGATAGAGAAATTAAAGGAAAGGAATTATTTTGTTTACAAAATAATTACTTGTTCAATTAGTTGGAAAAGTGTACTGTGGTCTTAACCAACTTAGCATCAATTTTTGTAAAGGTAAGGTATTTATGCAAAGGACATCTTGCAAATTCAAGTGTGTTATCTTGGTGAAATTGAGTTGAGCAATTGTATGTGAACTTTGTGAAAGATATAAGTGAAGTTTGTAAAGCTATTTCAAGATCTAAGATCGAACTGAGAAAAAATCTATATTCCAAAAGTTTGATTACTTGTTTTGGTAATGAGCTCTTCTTGTAATTGGAAGTGGATGTTTGGATAGTGGGCTCATCTTGCATCTACTGTACTACAACTCCTAATAGGGTTAGCACAACTCCTAACAAGTTTTGAATCTTGTAACATGGATTCAAAGTCTCCTAATAGGGACTCCTTATAGTAAATTTTCTCGCTAACTCATAACAAGGTCCATCCTCTAACAAGGAACTTATATATCAACATTTTATCTAGTGGGTATTATCCCCACCAGGGTTTTCACTTTGCCAGGGTTTCCCTAGTTAACAAAATATGGTGTTATGGGTTGTCTTTGTGCATGGTTATTGTTACTATTCAGAATTACTTTATTACTTTGTTATGTATGGTTTAAAGTAAGAAATAATATCCACTTGGTGACTAAATTTTGTAGATTAATGATTCACCCCCCTCTCAGTAATCCCTATGTCTAACACGGCCTATCTAAAAAAAAATGAATAGAGGTCTATGATTGTCTCAAAAAAGAATGATTTCTTATTTGATCGACCTTTTGGTATCACATTGATAATCTTTCGAGAGCTCTGTGCAATGTCTAAATGAAATCTTTTAGCTTTATGTATGCATTATAAAAAGTGAAAAGGTTTAATGGATTAAATTATCTAAATTGCATAGTTTCAACCAACCTTGAAGATCACACAGTAAGCATTGACACTTAGCAC